>CM072089.1:49351133-50057087 GCA_036850905.1 Luffa acutangula
GACATTCACCGGCTCTCATATAGGCAAGGCTAAAGGTGTAATTGGCCACTTTTTTTGAGCGTCTGTGTTGCCCATGGGTTTCAACAAACTCCAGCATAAAGATACGTTTCTTGTTTTTGGACAGATGCTCGATGCGACGTCGTTCGATGGTGCGAAATCTGCATTCGAAAGAATGGCACTCAAGAAAACAAGACAACAGAGAAAAACAAGATTGGAATTTGCCATTTATTTTTTCGTCTTTCCACTATTGTATCCTTAATGAAATGAGTAATTTAAATATATATAGATGAAATTTGGAGGATTTTGTTTTTCTTTCTGTCTCTAACTATAAACGAAATTGATGGAGGAGATGGGGAGTTGTCATTGGAAGAGATTTAATCATAAAAGGAAAGTGCTAGGAAGGATAGAGAATTGAAGAGAGTTTCAACCTTTTTATGTGTGAGCTGTGTTATAACTACAATGGGTTTTGTTTGTTGGTTTTTTTTTTTTCTTTTTTTTTAAATCCCAAAACAAATTAACAAAAAATTAACTGTATATGTCAAGAATGGAGAAAACAAATATTATATTGATACAGTGACCATAGCTTTTCTCATCTATATTGATACAATGATAATATGCATATCCATTTAGGAATTTAAGTATAAATGTATGAATTGTCTTGTTAAATTTGAACATAGTTTAGTAGATAAAACAAGTATTATTATTTTTTAAGGTTATTTTGTATTATCTATAATCTTCTTTAATAATAATAATAATCTATCTATCTATAAATGAGGAAAAAAAAAACTTTTGTTTTTTGGACAATATTAAACCATGCTTTTTAATAGAATGTCTAATTTAGCAACCATATTAGTTTCTCATTTATAATTTCCTTTTTTTCTCTTTCATAATTAAAAAACCAAAAGTTTAGAATTTTTCCACCATCCGAAACGTATGAATAAAATTGTCCTTTCAGTTTTTTAAAATAAATTGTTTTCTTTCTATTATCATTATTATAATTAAATTCGTTACCTTTAATGTTCACCACCATCATCTGTGCATGAATAAACACCTTTCAATTTTTGTAAATGAAACTATGTTTTTTAATTAAAAATCTTTACATATTCATGTGCCTTTAAAATAAAAATCAAATTGTCTTAATTACACAACTAATTTAGCGATATTACTAACTCTTATGAAAAAACTAACCGAGAGCTCAAAAAATTTCAGCAGTATAACGACATACATCGGACTAAACAAAAAAATTTCAAACACCTGCTAACACAAGAATAACACTTATATAACATTTCTATACCACCCACCTTGCTACCAGACAACAGAACTCCACAAAAAAATAGTGAGTCAGGTCTCGCAATATCATTAATCAAGTAAACTAAGTTTTCGCCACTAAAAACTCAACTTCTAAAACAACTCGACTAAGCACATCTACTTACAACTTTAGAATGAATAAAACTAATAAAAAAACCAACACAAATAAAACCCTAGAATTTCAACAATAATAATTCCAGAACTGAACCAAACAGGAACATCAGTTGTCCAACCATAATAAACAATAACTACCCTATCCAAAGGAAATATGAAGGGAAAACAACGCTAACTAGCTATCGTCTCTCCATCATGCACCTCCTGATCTGCATCACCATGGTAAAGGCAGCCCTCATAACTTGGCACAATTTGATAGTTGGGGGGAGAAAGAGGGGAGGGGGTCAGTACAAACCATGGTACTGGTAAGCAAGCCCCTAGCTACCTGAGAAGCCATCAAGCAACAACCAAGCAAACAACATGCTTCTTTAAGCGATAACACAACAACATGCTCAAAAAGCTAGTAAAATGAATGACTCTCCTAAGCCATAACTCATGCATCTCTCTATGCAACTCACTAACCACTCATGCTCCACGAGTTCACTCAACACTCATGTTTAGCCCTCACAAAGCTCTCCAAGACTGACCCTCCGAGCCGCACTGCCCCCTTACCATTTGAACCCAGGGCAACAGTGCTCTCTACGAAGATCGACATTCGATCCCTTAACCATTTGTACCCAAGGCCTCGAATTGTGCATCGCCCCTTGGCCATTTGTACCCAAGGGGCACCAATGACTTACCAACGTATTGGCCCTTCTGCAGGCGCCTCAATACTTGCTTTCTAGACTCATCACCTAGACCCTTGACTATTTGTACCCAAGGCCTCGATTCTCCTCTTTAAACCAATGGTGGCATGCCACCCCTCGACATTTGTACCTAAGTGTGCACTAACATTCACCCATAGATAGCACACATAACGAGCTATTTTTTCCGGTTAATTTTAGTTAGTCTTTTAGAATAAATTGGCCAAAAGCATACACTTTATTCTATTTTTGTAGGGATTTGAATATGAGGTTAAATTGGAGAAATTGGAGTTGATCGAGCGTTCGAGATCTAAAGAAAGGCAAAAGAAACAAAAAAAGAATAAAAATTGAGGTTGCACAAAGCTAGAAAACTCCAAGAGGGCAGTGTCTCGACACGACCCTAGAGCGTCTCGACGCTACAACTTTCCTGAACTGAATATGGCGGTAAAAGGGACAGCGTAGCGTCTCGACGCTATCGACAAAATCTCTACAAAAGGAAAGTGATTTGCTACGACCAAGAGGAGTTAATTTGTTGTAATTTTAGTCCTAAAAAAACGATTGGAGACCTGTGGGAGCTGAAGCAAGGTGAAGAAGTGGGAATTTAGAGAGAACGTGTGGAGATCGTGACGGGATGTGCGGTTTTTTACGGAATCGAGTTTTTCCTTCTGTTTACTTTATCTCTAGTTAGTTTTTTATGGATTTTCTAGTAAACTTAGATTGTAACAAGGATATCATGAGTAGCTAGGCTTGTAACTTAGGGATTTATGTAGCTTTTTGGAGTTATATGAATTAATTTGTGAATGTTCTTGACCTTGTTTTCTTTATGCAATTTTTATGCTCAATGCCATTAATTTACTAGCCATGAATTATTGGATGTGTTCTCTAAATCTTGTTCAGGAGAGGGGGTTTTAGTTTAGATCTTGAATTGCATAACTAGAATAGTCCAAAGATTGGGAGATTTAGGATAGTCTTATAATTCTTCAAAAGGATTAGAATTTAAGCCTTGCAAGTTAATGAATTTAGATAGGGATATTGAGTTCATAGCGTGCTTGAGAATTATTTATGCTCGGAAGAGATAAATATAATTATTGTTAATTCTTGACTTATGAAGCATTACATGTTGTACATTCACATAACTAGTTCATAAATCCAATAGGTGTAGTCAATTCCCTAAGTGTTTTATTCTATTTGAATTTCCATCCTATTTAACTTTCTTCAATTCATCGTTTACATTTGTGTTTTGATCTCTAGATAAAATCGAACAAAACTATTCGCGGTAATTTATCCAATTTAGAAAACCAATCCAGACGACATTCGAGTCTAAATCACTATATGATTACTTGACCCGTACACTTTCGGTAGAAAATTTCACATAACTCATCTTTCCTTTCTTTCACATTGATAGCGAACATAGCTAGCTAGTTTTCCCTAATCAATTTAGCTAGTCTTTTATGATTTATTGGCCATTTTATTGTGGTTTAAATGTTTATTTTGTAGGAAAGTTTTTGATGTGAGCTAAAACGAGAATTTGGAGTTGATCGGGTGTTCGGGACGTGAAAAGATGTCAAAGAACTTAAAAGAAACAAAGTTGGAAGAGTAAACCTAGAGCTAGCGTCGGTGACGCTAGCCTTGGGGAGTCTCGACGCTAGCCTTGGGGACGTCTCGACGCTGTGACAATTTCCTTATTTCCGAACGTGGCAAGCGACAGCATCGAGACGCTGTCTCCTAAGCGTCGAGACGCTATCAACAGATTTCCTATTTAATCTTCTTTTCATGCTACGGATGGGGGGAGTCCAATTGGTTAGATTTTAGCCCTAATTTCGACTAAAGACCTTTGGTGGGAGCCTAAAGCAAGGCCAAGGAGCGGGAATCAAGCGAGAAGACGTGGAGATTGTGACGGGGACGTGCGGTGTCGGCGGATTCGAGTTTTCCTTTCTCTTTCCTTAACTCTTGTAGTTTTTATGGTTTTTCTTTCAATTAGTGTTTGTAGTTTTCCTTTCTCTTTCCCTTAACCCTACTATTTCACTCCTCAATTTAACATTTCTATCAGGTGGGAAATATTTACTCAAAAATTTTTCAGCTAACTCATCCCATGTCCTAATTGATCATGGAGCAAAAGAGTTTAACCATGCCTTTGCTCCATCTCTAAGAGAATACGGGAACAAAGTTAATCTAAGAGCAATCTCTAGGCACTCCTTGAATTACAAAAGAATCACTAACTCCTAGAAAAGACTTAAGATGTAAATGAGGGTCTTCAGATGACAAACCATGGAATTGCCCCACGGTTTGCAACATCTGAAACATTACCGGTTTCATTTCAAAATTCGCCGCTTGGATTTGGGGACGTGCAATCCCTGGATTCAACTCATTAAACATTAGGACAACATATGCTCGACTGGCTCTGGTCCTATCGTTCGCTATCAAGATAGGATTTTCAGCCGGATTATTTTGCTGCTCATTTTGCTCAAACAGCGGGTTTTGCTGCAGCAACGGATTCTGCTGGGGTTTGGTGGACCTTCAGGAGCCTCCGGAAGACGCGGCACGTTCTCCATCTGGTTTCTGCACTGCTCTCTCCTTCTTAACCTGAATGTCCTTTCAATTTCTGGGTCAAGCTCGAACCTTACCCCAGGCGGATCGCTCATGCACCAAACTCACACCTGAAAAAACAAAAGAAACAATAAAAAAGTTTCTAGCACCAAACCACTAAAACACATACACAAAACAAATCAGATAAAAACTTATTCAGTTTCCCCGGCAACGGCGCCAAAAACTTTTTGGGTTCCTAGAGTGAGTAAAAATGCTATATGAAATAAGATATAATTTGACTCTAGACTCTGTGCAAGTATACACAATTCGCAGCAAGTGATAAGTATTTGTCAATCCAAGGCCTGAATTAGCTTCCACTCTATCTATTTTGTGTGACTCTTTTAATGATTTCAAAGTAGTAAAAATGATTGGGTTTTATAAGAGTAATGCTGAAGCAAAGTAAATGACAGAACATAAAATGATCAAATAGGCAGACAGATTAAAGACAGGTGCTGGTCAGGTTTTTAGTAATTGTTTTAAGAAATGTTCTAGCAATATTATTGATCATGCAAACTCTCGCAGTATTATTAGCGGATTCCTCCCGGAACTCCGGATCTTTTGGGATGTGTTTCAACCCCAATGAAGTACGACCGATCAAGCACTAGGCAACTGGCTATCCCTAGCTCAGTCACTGGCGTTCACCAATACACAATGATCGTAGTGTGGATAATTGCCACACACTCTCTAAATCATCCCTGAAACTAGAGAGAGCTATTCACACCGGCTGGCCAGGCGGGCATAAAAATTAAATAGGCACAACAATTAACCAAGATGCAATAATCAACAAATATTATTAGAGATGAAGCACGGCAACTACATATTCCTTAACCAATGCCTAAAGCTACTTAGTTCATGATAAGTATAGAAACATAAATCATAATCTGAGTAGACATGTTCATAATTACAAGATAATAAAGGAAATATTAAACTCCTTAATCAGCTTGCCTGATGGCCTCTAATATCTCTATACTATTCGGCTTCCAAAGAGAATTGGAATGCTTTTGACTTTGACGGCTACTTCCTTTTATAGAAGGATGGGAGGCTTGAATTAGATCAACTAGGACACGTGTAAGGCTCTCCTTGACCCTTTATCACGAAAATAACTCAACAGAAGTCGGTTCATGAAGTTGGCTAACGAGCTGTGATGTGGCAGTTCTGTTCCTCAGTTTTGCTGCAGCACAGAATTTGCTCTCCTCCAGTCGCTCAGCAGCATAATCTGCACAAAATAATTTCCAATGCTTCCAGTCTTCCAAATGGGTTAAAACATGTAATATCTATCCAAAACCAACCATAATAAGCATAAAGGACACACAAATTCATATATAATTGAGGCCTAAATAACCACCTTTTGGGCAGTTATCACATGGCTAACGATTGCTTGGAGCACGTGAGTGAAAGAGAATTGTTAGAAATTGATTATGAAGTTGCCTAATGCCATACTATGATTAGCTAAGGAGATGGACACATGAATTAGTTATGTTAGTATGAGATGTGGAGGAACATGAAAGAGAAATCCGCTTAAAATTACTTCTAGATTTATGAAATTGATGATTATTAGTTACATGCATCCATGTATTTGAGCTACATATCCAAAAAGCTAGATAACACTTTAGGTCAAGTTCCCTTAATAGGATAGTTTCTTTGATTTGCATGTTTATTTTTATTAGTTTCTTTAAATTTCACTCCATCATTCGAGTTGGAATTCTAAAATAAAATTAAAACATGATGGTTCTTGGTACTTAATTAAATTAAATCAATTTCCCTGAGGATTCGATACTCGGAATACTTTCCGTTTTATATTACTTGTGGCCCGTGCACTTTGCGGTCAACAAGTTTTTGGCGGCGTTGCCGGGGAAATTATTATTTTTTCGTTAATATTGAGAACTATGATGGAAGAGATTGTCGCGGTCTCTTGTCAAATAAATTTATAATCCACGATTCCTAAAGCTAACTTGTAGCAGTAGTGGTCGGGGTCGATGACAGGGGAACAATCGGTTTATTTCTAAATTCTTTTGTGTTTTTATGTAACCAAAAAAAAAGGGGAGGGATTTATAGATACAGATTAAAACATAAAGTAAAAGCGGGAAAATAAATAAGGAAAATTAAATGCAAGGAAATTAAAGGTGGGGTTAGTTGATCTTACCACGAGGATCACTGTAATCGGGGTTGAACTCGGCGTTAAGTTTGATTGATTTCATTCATCGATTATCAATTGATTTTGATTAACTATCTAAGTCCGGCGTACTCTCGGCAACAAACCGAGAGCCATGATCCAACTATCACAAACATGCAAACGCTAAGTTTGATTCTAGTTTAAATTAATTAATTATCCAATTAACTAATCTAAACCGCAATGGGATCTAGTCGAATTAATTCACATGCAACGGGGAACAAACCACAATTACAATTGATTAAATCATTTAGTTCAAGGGACGCATGCGTAATATCATAATGTTAGCCTATTTGCTACTTAGATTTAGCAAGTAAATTTAGACATGGCGCGGTCAAGGTTATCAATCTTTCCTACCACAATCTAAACTTGTATGCAAAGAACTAAAATCACAAAGATAATTAACTAAGGTAATTAAGAATGGAAATCTCATAAAATTGAATCAAACTTACAAACCGAGGTCCCGAGTACAACGATCTGAGCTTAGTTGGCCATAGACAAGCATCTCCAAGCTCGAGGCTCGATCAACCGACCCATGGACTAAGAAAACTTAAAACAACTCTAGAAAAGTAAAGAGAAAAGTTGCTACAAAATTGTAGTGAGGGATGATTTTAAACCTACACCAAAGGCCTCTATTTATAGGAGTTTTCTTGGCCTTCAATTCGTGGTAGAATGGTGCTAAATTGGGTCTTCAAAGAAGGAAAATTTCAAGCCAAAATAGGAAAAAAATAATTTTGGAAAACTACCTAGCATCGCGACGCTGAGCGGCAAGCGTCTCGACGCTGTCCCTTCAATTTTGGAAAATATTTCTCGGATTGCCCTAACGTCGCGACGCTGTGCAGCAAGGGTCTCGACGCTGTAGCGTCTCGACTCTGTGTGACGAGCGTCTCGGCGCTGTAGCGTCTCAACTCTGTATGACGAGCGTCTCTCGACGCTGATGAGGCTCCAGGGGCAAAATTGTCATTTTTACGCTCCGGTTTCGCTCGTTTAAGCCCCGAATTTCTTCCAAAACTCCGGTGAGGACCTATAGACATATTATACTCATTTTAAAGCATTGTTCGCAAGGAATTCAACTAAGATAAGAAAATTGGGAGATTCTAAGTGTATAATAAATTGGACTTATCAAATACCCCCAACCTAAACCTTGTTAGTCCTCGAGCAAGCTAAGATTATAATGAGAGAGATTATTATTATGCAATGCAATATTCATGACTCAATTTCTCAAAGACAAGCAATGATCAACATTTTACTTAAGAGAATTAAATGCGAGACTAGCCATAGTTAGAGATAAATTAAAATTAACCAAATTCTTTGTTATGCAAAATGTGAGCTAAGTCTTCCCTAGAGATGTTTTGAAAAGTTCGAGAAGGACTTATAAAATTGTCTATTCCATCTTCCCTCTACACTTGACAAAGGAATAATGCATTAAAGGAAAGGAACAAACTAACTTGTTTAAGGATGCAAAAGGGTTCCTTAATCTTTTTTTTTCTTTCTTTCTTTTCTTTCAACTAAAGGGCCCTAAGCTTGCTTGCATATATATATATATATATATATATATTTTTAAAGGGTACTAGCTTTCACACAACTAATGCAGGACCACATTTTTCGAAGTGTTCTCTGGACGACCTAACCTGATCACACTAGAGGTAGCTCTTTTTACCCTGGCAAGCTAAACAAAAATAATTTTCTTCTTTTTCTCGCATTCTTTTTTTCTTGATAAAATAAATGATTTTTTTTTACAAGGCAAATATTCTTTTTCTCACTCCCCAAGCATTAAACAAGCTATTTTGCAAAAATTTCCTCTAAACATGCTACCTATCTTATCGAGGTGACAACGGAGGCGTGAATCCTAAAAAGCCATCTAAAACCAACAAAACTACGCTAGGAAGGACTCATGCTCAATTTAGTTAAGGAAGATTTCGAAAAATTTTAATGAAGTCTTTAAAGATGCTAGAATGCATGGAATTCAACTATTGGAAAAATATATACTCATGCTTTTTTTATATCCTAGAAATTTCATAATCAATTTTTAAAGCAAGACATAAAATCTCAAATTTTTAAAGTTTGCTCAAATTTTAAAAATAAACTTGAACACCGATTCATATCAGTTCCCAGGTAGGAGGTGTTCCGTAAACCGTCAACTTAAATACCTCCAGTCTTAGACAGAACTTTGCCGATTCGGGTTCTCATTTTTTTTTTTAAGAATTGCTTAAAACATAAATCCAATTAAACACAAAGCAATAAATCAAGCATGCATATAAAATAAAGTATGCGCGCAAAGACTCGATGAAAATCTAACATGCAAGATATTTCTTCCACCCCCAACCTAAACGTTACATTGTCCCTAATGTAAATTAAACATGGAAAGTAAGGGACAAAAAGTAAAAGGGAACAGAAAACCTCCCCTGTTTAAGCACGAGGTTGGCAAATATGGAAACTCCCACGATTGGAAAAAATTGTAGAGATTTGGTGTAGGGATCCTACCAAAAATAAAGACAAAAAAAATTAGGAAAACAACTAAATAAGGAAAGAAATTTAAAATAAAGGAAGAGATAGAATTTTGGTTTTGCTCTCAAAAGCTAGATCTCCATGAAGCTCAATTCCTTTTCCTTGCTTCTGGTGTGCAAACAAGCGTGCTCTTGCAAAAGGATTGTCACGAAGGCCTACAAGAAACAAAGTACAAAAAACAAGAAAAAGGTGAAAAACACAAAAAGAAATAGAAATAAGACACCTTGTTCCCCGGCAACGGCGCCAATTTGACGGAAGAGATTGTCGCGGTCTCTTGTCAAATAAATTTATAATCCACGATTCCTAAAGCTAACTTGTAGCAGTAGTGGTCGGGGTCGATCACAGGGAACATTCGGTTTTATTCTAAATTCTTTTGTGTTTTTGATGTAACCAAAAAAAAGGGGGGGGGGGTTTATAGATAAAGATTAAAACATAAAGTAAAAGCGGGAAAATAAATAAGAAAAATTAAATGCAAGGAAAGTAAAGGTGGGGTTAGTTGATCTTACACAAGGATCACTGTAATCGGGGTTGAACTCGGTGTTAAGTTTGATTGATTTCATTCATCGATTATCAATTGATTTTAATTAACTATCTAAGTCCGGCGTACTCCGGAAACAAACCGAGAGCCATGATCCAACTATCACAAACATGCAAACGCTAAGTTTGATTCTAGTTTAAATTAATTAATTATCCAATTAATCTAAACCGCATTGGGATCTAGCCGAATTAATTCACATGCAACGGGGACAAACAACAATTACAATTGATTAAATCATTTAGTTCAAGGGACGCATGCGTAATATCATAACGTTAGCCTATTTGCTACTTAGATTTAGCAAGTAATATTAGACAGGGCGCGATCAAGGTTGTCAATCTTTCCTACCACAATCTAAACTTGTATGCAAAGAACTAAAATCACAAAGACAATTAACTAAGTAATTAAGAATGGAAATCTCATAAAATTGAATCAAACTTACAAACCAAGGTCCCGATTACAACGATCCGAGCTTAGTTGGCCATAGACAAGCACCTCCAAGCTCGAGGCTCGATCAACTGACCCATGGACTAAGAAAACTTAAAACAACTCTAGAAAAGTAAAGAGAAAAGTGGCTACAAAATTGTAGTGAGGGATGATTCTAAACCTACACCAAAGACCTCTATTTATAGAGTTTCTTGGCCTTCAATTCGTGGTAGAATTGTGCTGAATTGGGTCTTCAAAGAAGGAAAATTTCCAGCCAAAATAGGAAAAAAATAATTTTGGAAAATTGCCTAGCGTCGCGATGCTGTGCGGCAAGTGTCTCGACGCCGTCCCTTCAATTTTGGAAAATATTTCTCAGATTGCCCTAGCGTCGCGACGCTGTGCAGCAAGCATCTCGACGCTGTAGCGTCTTGACTCTGTGTGACGAGCATCTCAACTCTGTATGATGAGCGTCTCGACGCTGATGAGGCTCTAGGGGCAGAATTGACATTTTACGCTCCGGTTTCACTCGTTTAAGCCCCGAATTGCTTCCAAAGCTCCGGTGAGGACCTATAAACATATTAAACTCATTTTAAAGATTTTTTCGCAAGGAATTCAACTAATTAAGATAAGAAAATTGGGAGATTCTAAGTGTATAATAAATTGGACTTATCAAACTAAGTGTTTGATTTTAATTTAGAAATTTATTTTTCTGCATTTTAATTTTTAGCAAGTGGTGGCAAAATTTGTGAAGATATAAGGTGGATAAATTGTTTCTTTGAGATTTAACCATGGCGGATCAAAAAGACATAGCAATCTGAGATTATTTCTTGCCTGAATTTCCATTAAATTACTCTGGAATAGCTTATGAGCCAATCTCTGTTGATAATTTTGAGCTCAAAGCTAGTCTCATTCAAATGGTAAAAGAAAAATGCTTTCAAGGGCAATCCATCAGAGGATCCACACAATCACCTAAGATCATTTTTGGATATCTGTGGAACGGTAAAAATAGGAGGAGTTAGCTCTGACGCTATTCGTTTGCTATTGTTTCCATTTTCTTTACAAGATAGAGCTAGGGATTGGGTAGACTCATTAACCTCGAATAGCATTCTCAATTGGGATGATTTAGTCAAAGCCTTCCTTACAAAGTTTTTCCCATTAGCCAAAATTACCAAGCTTAGAACTGAAATTGGAACATTTAAACAATTAGAGGAAGAACAATTGTATGAAGCTTGGGAAAGATATAAAGATTTGTTAAGGAAATGGCCACAACATGGATACCCTGACTGGCTTCAAATACAATTTTTCTACAATGGGTTAAAAAGAGATTTTATGACAATTCTTGATACTGCGGCTGGAGGAAGCTTCTTAGCCAAAACTGTCAAAGATGCTCGAACCCTAGTAGAAGAGTTGGCCTTGACAAGTTATCAGTGGCAATCTGAGCAACCAGAATCCAAAATTAAGGAGAAAACATGTGAGAATGAAGAAGTGAGTGCTTTAAGGTTACAAGATGAAGCTCTAACCAAGGCTCTGAACAAGCTCACAGGATCAGAAATTCCAAGTTTACCTAAGGTTGAAGTGGAGCCTAAACCTGAGGAAATAATTCAAGAGAAGAAAAGCCCTTTGGAGGAAATGCTAGGGAATTTCATAAATGAGACTAGGAATTTATCAGTAAAACGAGATATTGTCATTAGTAAGATGGAAGCAAAAATAGATCAGATGACAATATTCATGAAGGAGATCCAGCAAGGAAATTTATCCAATGTCGTCACCATGAACCCACAAGAGCAATGCCCTGCCATATCTCTCAGACGTGGGAAACAGTTGAAAGAAGCTGAAAAAAAAAAGAAGAAACAAAGCCCATCACTAGAAGGATATTGGAAGAGGATGATGAAAACAAACCAGAGGAAGAGACAACACAACCAGTGCCAGATAAGTCTTCTGATTCTATTCCTTTAGTTCTTAATCAAATTCCTTATCCTCGGAGATTTCAAAATAAAAAGTTGGATGCTGAAATTTCAAAATTTCTTGATATTTTTAAACAGCTCCACATACCCTTCAACCTTGGTGGGAACCATTGGGTGTTGTTGTATGCTGCCTTAGAGGTCGGCGAGTTGGTTGTTTCTGATTCCTTTATGCAGTTGAATACAGACACCGACTTAGAGAAGCAGTTGAAGCCTGTTCGCACACTGATGCCAATCTTGCTCGCTAAGTGTGGTGCAAATGAAAGTGAAGCCTACACTTCCACTGAATGAATGGAGGTTGAAGAGGAACAAACTAGGGGTGTAAGAAACCGAACCGAACCGGCGAACCGAATCGAACTGGTCCGGTTCGGTTTGGTTTTCAACTTCATTAGTGCCTGAAACCTTCCTATGCTATGGGCTTGCTGCTTTTCATCTTACCTAAAAGTCTCGTGAAATAGTTGAACGAAGACCCGCATTATTCATTGGGTTCTGGTTGATTCACCAAGACAAGTCAAGAAAAGTAATAAGAAAGAAAAGCGGAATGATGACTCAAAATGAAGGACAACGAAAAGGTACCACAAATCAAGTGCAAAAAGATGATGAAGGAAATGAGAATCGGAGAGTACATATAGGAAATCATCTCCAGACCTTTCCTACTCTTTATTCCCTCTTTTGGACGGCCACTATCTTAGACAGTGAGTTCCCCCTAGCTAAATAGTAGTCATGTCCACAACTGACAGCTTTCGTTGGCCTGCAGGGAGTCGTTTCTTAACTTCAATCCGCTTAGATCCCGGGCGAGCCCTAAGAGAGAGGCTTTCTCATTTAGCTACATTAGTGCTAAAAAGTATAGTTGGCATTAGCATTTTCTTTCGGAGGGAATAGTTTCTTCTCGTCGACTCATAGCTCCAAGACTCCCTCCCCCTTAAATGGCAAACGGTAAAGGTAACGTGCAGACTTGAAGATTTGGTTCGGTCCTCACAAATTATTTACCCGAACCGATACACACTCGCGTAGACGCATAGTCGATTTTCTTTTTAGGGTTCCATCGCGCATCTTCTTTCCTCGATTTTCTTTTTCGGTATTCACTCTCCACAGTCGCGTAGTCGCAGTCGTCTTCACTCTTCGGAGCTTCATCTCCTCTCGTGCTTGTCGCCGTCTTTGGAGCTTCATTTTTCATCTCATAAAAATCTATTCTAGACCCGGACTTACATAGGACTCGATTTTACATAAAATACCCGACACACCGGGCCTTACATGATCAAAATCATATAAAAATAAAATCTATGGCCATAAAATTAACCCAAACAGTTCAATGCAAACCGAACATACATTATGCATAAATCCCACCTATTAGAGCCTATCGCAACTTTTAAAATTAATTAATAGGGACAACGATGGCTCTGATACCAATTGAAGGGAATAAAAGTCCCCACGCAGCGGAAGCGCATCGATTGGACCTTACGCCGTATATTAATTAACATTAAAATACCGTTACGATAACTCAAACAAAACTTTAAACAAACTTTAAAGCAGCTGTAAAATCGGTTTAATCATGCTAAAATAAATCTAAATTTATTTTTAAAACTTTTCTAAAGAAAAGAGGAAGAACCGTTACAAACCTCCGTTGTAGACTTGACCGTTCTTCGCCAACGGCGCTCCACGAACGAAAACGCAGCAGCCGCTTTAAGGTTTTCTTCGCTGGAAATTCTTCTTCGAATGACACAATAACCACAGAGGTTACACCGGTATGTCTCTAAGTCTAGGAGGCAAAAGACTTGTGGGAGTCTTTCTCTAAGAGGGAGGCTAGAGAGAATTCTAGGTCTTGTCTTTCAAGAGTGTCAAGTGTCATGACCAATTAGGTCTAGTGTTCTATTTATAGAAGAGAGGCCATGAATAAAATATTCAATTAAATCAATATTTTCCATAATTGATTCAATCTTTATTCCTTAATTAATCAATCATGATCAATCAATTCCATAATTGATTAATCTTTTCCACAAATGACTAATTACTTCCATAAGTGATTAGATCATTTCCATAAATGATTAATCACTTCCTTAAGTGATTAATTATTTCCATAATTGATTAATTCCCGATTAATGAATTCTTTAATTAATTAACCACCAATTAAATATCACATATTTAATTCCCGGCCTAGAATTAATTAATTTGCCCAAACACATTTTAGGCCTTAAATTAATTAATTCATTATTTTGAACTCTTTCAAAACTTCCATAAATTTATATTTGAACTTTTCAAATATTAATTTCTCTCATAATAATATATCAATATATATTATATTTGTTTCCCTTAATAAATTGAACATTTTCAATTTACTATTATGACTTAGTTGCCTCAAATTACTTTACGAGCTACCAGTGGGACCTAATGAACCTGCAGATCAGAAGCTCCAACGATGTGAGATTAATTGGTCAAACTCATTAACCACATTAATCAATATTCGTTAACTGTGTGTACATTCCACTATAGACTCACAGTTGCACTCTTCTCACTGCAGACATATTTTCTGTGTCCACGGATTTAGACAAATATCGACTAGTTAGTCCTTCACAAGTGTCCGTAACACCAGCTGGGTCAAATTACCGTTTTACCCCTGGGTTACCTCTATTTCCTTAAGTACCAATTCTCCTCTAATGAACAACCTGTTTGTGGTCCAACCATCAAACAGAAAACCCTCTCGTGCCATTGAGAGGGTAGGGCCCTTTGTTCAAGACTCGGAGTAACCACTTAAGGGAACACTCATCTGCTTCCCTAAAGTCGGGAAGGAGTGAATTCCATCTTGTACGATTATGTTCCCAGCTCCCCATTCGGTCTTGTCCCCAAAGTGGTAGGCTTATTGAGTCGGCGTATTGGTCACTCTCACCCATACAAATCAAAGGACAATCTCTCATGAGCAGGAGTCCATAATCAACTCAGGATTAAGACTAAGTTGTCTAGGTCGTCCTAGTGAAATGGAAAACCAACTAGTTAACGGTGTTATAACCAGTGGTTACTATTTCGCGGTCCGGTCTTATGCAAACTCATTGCATAGGATACCCCCACTCGCATGTCTCCTACACGAACGCGTTGGATCGCAGCGTTTGTATCAAATACAAAGTGGGCCGTATCCATAGTGTCACCAGGATAAGGCACCCAGTCTTATCCCTATACTATAGACCCTTTAGGCTGTTTCTTGAACAATGATCCCATATGTCACTACATATAGTTCAAGACTCATATTACAGCCTTGAATGTCTAGTTTATTGGATTAGGGTTATTATTAGGCAAAGACATATATAAAATAACTAATAACAATTAATGGAAAAAAATATATCAATATTATTTCATTAATATCCGGTCAACGGTTACATTCACTATCTACGAGTTTTAGGGCATAAAACCCAACAGTTCTTGGGATCCAAATCGTTAGGAATCGTTAGAACAAAAAGCTAGCCTTGTCTCAAGTGACTTATATCTACAAGATGTCAGTTAGATATAAGATACAGAATTCCAAGAAGGGTTCACTACCTTTCAGGCGTGGAATTCTTTTTGTCTAAAAAACCGTTTCCTAAGACACCTCAAGAAGTTGAGGAGATGAGACCAATGCCCTATGCAAAAGGGATTGTCAGTAAGTATCAATCTAATCCAAGATTTAATCATTGGAAAACCGTTAAGAATATCCTCAAGTAATCGAGGAGAACGAGGAACTATATGCTCGTGTATGGGACTAAGGATTTGATCCTTACAGGATACATTGACACGGATTTTAAGACTGATAAGGATTTGAGGAAATCTACATCAGTATCTGTGGTCACTCTTTACGATGGAGCTATAGTATGGCATAGTTACAGTATTGACCGTATAGGCCGAAAAATTAGCTACTTGTGAAGCAGCGATAGAGAATGTATGGCTTAGAAAGTTCTTGATTGATTTGGAATGTGTTCCAAATGTGAACTTGCCCATCACACTTTATAGTGATATAGTGGTGTTGTGGTAAATTCAAAAGAACATCGCAACCTAAGACAAGCAGACACATTAAATTGAATGAAATATTGCTGATTCATTTACAAAGACTCTCTCGGCTAAAGTGTTTGAAGGTCGTCTAGAAGGTCTACATCTACGAGATATGTACAAAGGTGTAATCTAGGGCAAGTGGGAGAAATGTAATGGGTATAATGATACTACCATTATGCAATGGGTATAGTGATGCCCTAGTTTATTGTATTTGTACATTGTATATGTTTTATACATGTATTTATACACCCACTGCTGTATAGATTATTGTACATCCCACTAGACTAGAGTTTTAGTTCAAGTGGGAGTTTGTTGGGTTTTATGCCCTAAAACTCGTAGATAGTAAATGTAAACAAATTGTATACTTGTTTCAATAAAGTGTTATTGAGTTTCAACAATAAAGTGTTATTGTTAAATATTGCACAATTTGACCCAAATCCAATAAACTAAGATCCAAGGTTGTTTGTATGTAACTTGAACTAGTATGTGGGGACATACGAGGATCGGTGTTCAAGTAACAACCTAAAAGGTCTGTAGTATAGGGATAAGGTTGGGTACCTTATCCTGGTAACACTATGTGATACGACCCGCTTTGTATTCGATACAGACGTATTGATCCAAAACGTCCATGTAGTAGACATGCAAGTGGGGGTATCCTATGCAATGAGTTTGCATAAGGCCGGACCACGAAATAGTCAACCATTAGTTATAACACCGTTAACTAGTTAGGTTACTGTTTCAATAGGATGACCTAGGTAACTCAGTCTTAATCTTGAGTGTGTCATGAACCCCTTCTCATGAGGGATTTGTTGGGTTTTATGCCCTAAAACTCGTAAGTAGTGAATGGTGACAAATTGTTCACTTAACTCAATACGTTGTTGTTGAGGTTTGTACAATAAAGAGTTATTGTTACTAAAATTGCACAATTTGACTCAAAATCCAATAAACTAAGATCCTAGGTTGTTTAGATGAGACTTGAACTAGTATGTGGGGACATACGAGGATCAGTGTTCAAGTAACAACCTAAATGGTCTATAGTATAGGGATAAGGCTGGGTACCTTATCCTGGTAACACTATGTGATACGACCCACTTTGTATTCGATACAGATGCAATGATCCAAAGCATCCATATAGGAGACATGCGAGTGGGGGTATCCTATGCAATGAGTTTGCATAAGACCGGACCGCGAAATAGTAACCACTAGATGTAACACCGTTGACTAGTTTAGGTTTCTATTTCAATAGGATGACTTAGGTAACTCAATCTCAATCCTGAGTCTGTTATGAACTCCTTTTCAGGAGGGATTGTCCTTAGATCTGTATGGGTGAGAGTGGTCAGTTCGCCGACTCAATAATCCTACCATTTCAGGGGCAAGACCGAATGGGGGCTGGGAACATAACAGTACAAGATGGAATTCACTCCTTCCCCTATTGGGGCAAGTAGATGTGTGTTCCCTTAAGGGCTGATTCCGGGTCTTGAACAAGGGCGTCCATCCTCTCCTGGCCCGAGAGGAACTGTTGTTTATTGATTGGATCATAAACAGATTGTTCATTAGAGGAATTAGTGGTACTTAAGGATCCAGAGGTAATCCAGGGGTAAAACGGTAATTTGACCCAGCTGGCGTTACGAACACTCGTGAAGGATTGACTTACTGTTATTGGTCGATATTCGTGGACACAGAAATATTCTACAGTGAGAAGAGTGCAGCTATGGGTCTTTAGTGGAGTGACTCACAGTTAACGAATGTTGACTAACTTGGTTAATGAGTTTAGCCAATTAGTCTCGTATCGTTGGAGCTTCTGATCTGTAGGTCCATTAGGTCCACCTGCTAGCTCGTAAAGGGTTCTGAGGTTAAATAGTCTTGAATAGAATTTGAAGTGTGTTCAAATTTGTTAAGGGAATTTTATTGTATTTGATACAATTAAAATAATGTATAAAGATACATTATAATATAAGTTTAATTGGTGAATTAAACTTTATATTATAAATTAATTTTGGATATGATTCAAAATTAATGAACGAGAGAATTAAATATTTGAAGGAGTTCAAATATTAAATATGAATTAGATTCATATTGAAACCATAGGTTAAATTTAATGTGAATGAGATTCACATGTTAAAACTATAGTATATGAGAGAATTATTTGAATAATGATTCAAATAGTAAATTAATTAAATATATGATATTTAATTAATGAATTAATTAATTGGAGAATTAATTAATTTAATTTAATTAAATGTGATTTGATTAAATTAATTCTATAGTTAATATTAATGTACATTTGATGCACATTAAAATTATAGGTTAAAATGAGAGAGATTCATTTGAATATGATTCAAATGTGAAATTAATTAAATATTTGATATTTAATTAATGTGGGAACAATTAATTAAGAATTAATTGGATGGCCTATTTAATTCAATTGAATATGATTTAATTGAGTTAAAACTTTATATTATAATTGATTTAATTAAAATTGGTTTAATTAAATTAATTATAAATAATTAGATAATTAGTTATTTAATTTAACGACCTGGATCTCGTTGATTAAGATCAACGGTGGAGATTGCGTAGGGAAGTTAACTTCCCTTATTCCCACGTATCAGTGAGGGGTTGGAAAGATCTCTGGATTCATTCTGACTTTTTTGCACAGAAGAAACTCTCTCTCTCTCAAAAAAAAATTCTCTCATCCCAAAAAGAAAAACACAGCAAGGTTGGCTGTGATTTTTCCATTCCCAATTTCAAGATTGGATCCCACAATCCAAGCCTCATGAATTCAGAGGATAGCAGGTGCTCTTTGATGGTTGTGTTCAAGAGATCGTGACGAAGTGTTCGTTGAGGAGCATAGTGTTGTGATGAACGGTCTTCAACAAGTAAGTTTCTAAAATTCTAAATCGTTTAGAATTAGTAATTCCATGGTTAATCTAGTTTAGAAAATAAGTTTCTAATTTGCCCAACGTATCGGTATTCGAATAATTGAAATTAAATCACGCTCGATTTAATTCGCTTCTGCTAGAGGATTCAATTCCTTAAATGTCCTTTGATTAGCATGGGTGAGAGTGGCCAATACGCCGACTCAATATGCCTTCCTTTTTGGGGACAAGACCGAGTGGGAGGCTGGGGACATGACAACACAAGAAGGAACTCACTCCTTCCCGCTTCTAGGAGAAGTAGATGAGTATTCCCTTAAGTGGTGACTCCGGGACTTGAAGAAAGGGATCCCGCCCTCTCACTGGCCCGAGAGGGACTTTCTATTTAATGGTTGGACCATAAACAGGTTGTTCATTAGAGGAGCGCTGGTACTTAAGGAGACAGATGTAACACAGGGGTAAAACGGTAATTTGACCCAACTATGATTACGGACACTCGTGAAGGATTGACTTACCGGCATAGGTCTACATCCATGGACACAGAAATGTTCTACAGTGAGAAGAGTTCAGCTGTGGGTCTTTAGTGGAATGATCCACAGTTAATGAATATTGGTTAACTTGATTAATGAGTTTAATCAGTTAACCTCATATCATTGGAGCTTCTGATCTGTAGGTCCATTAGGTCCCCCTGCTAGCTCGAAAAGAGTAATTAGGAACAAATATATCTTGGGAGAATTTGAATAGTTCAAATTCATATTGGGAATTAAGTTAATTGTATGAGATACAAATTAATATAATGTATAGTGATGCATTAAAATATAAAGTCTAATTTGAGATTAAACTTTATTATATTGAGAGATTGATATATTTGAAAGAGTTCAAATATATGTCTAATTAAATATATGGTATTTAATTAGAAGATGAATTAATTAATCATGAATTAATTAATTATTCAATTTAGTTTGAATTAAATGAGATTTAATTAAACTATACTCTATGAGAGAAATAAATATTTTAAGAAGTTCAAATATTAATATGAATTTGATTCATATTAAATTTATAGGATATAAGAGAATTTGAAGGAGTTCAAATTTTAATATGAATTTGATTCATATTATAGAATTAATTAATTTAAGGCCTGAAATTAAATATATGATATTTAATTAGGTAATTAATTAATTAACTAATAGAAGGT
Source organism: Luffa acutangula (assembly GCA_036850905.1). NCBI lineage: Eukaryota > Viridiplantae > Streptophyta > Magnoliopsida > Cucurbitales > Cucurbitaceae > Luffa > Luffa acutangula. The sequence continues at coordinate 49,371,507 of CM072089.1, forward strand.
CTGAAATTAAATATATGATATTTAATTGGTGATTAATTAATTAAAGAATTAATTAATTAGAAATTAATCAATTATGAAAATGATTTAATCACTTATGGAAGTGATCAATCATTTATGGAAAAGATTAATCAACTATGGAATTGATTGGTTATGAAATTGATTAATTAAGGAAAATATTAAATCAGTTATGGAATTGATTGATTTTAAATGAATATTTTATTCATGACCTTTCTCCTATAAATAGAACACTAACCCTAGGGTTTAGGTACCACAACATATGGCCACCATAAGGCCTTCTCATATTCTCTCAACTCAAGAACTCTAGGGAGAATTTTCTCTCTAGAGTTTTTCCCATTCAAGATTAGGTAGTCCCACAACTACGTTCCTAATCTCAGAGTTATAGTGGGGAAGATCAATTGGTGGTGTCCCAATTGTTGACGCTCGGTCCAAAATCAAGAAAGACGTTGAAGTATTCAGAGTCGTCAACGGAGGTATGTTTCTCATCGCTTAACCTTTTGCCAATGTATTGGTATTTTGTAGAACAAAATTAATTTACGAACGGTCCAATTGCTTCCGCTGTAACGGAATTGGGAATTCCAATCCTTCAACAGTTTGGTCCCTGAGTTTTCAAACTCAACATTCTTACCCCTCAGGTTTACATTTAGATTCATTTTAGTCCTTCTGTCAACATTTCCGTTAAGTTACTCACAGAAAACTGACGTGTCCTTTATTTTTATTAAAAAAATATTTTTTTTATTATTTTTTTTTTATCATCATTTCTTATTTTTAATTAAAAATCATTTTTTAATTTATTTTTTTCTCCTATATCCTTTCTCTCTCCTCCCTCTTCTTTCTTCCTCCTTCCCCCTTTCCCGTGAACTTGCTCCATTCTCTCTCTTCCCATTTCTTCTCGCCGACAAAAGAATCCAATTCCCTCAGTTTCTCTTCTCCGGCGGCACGACGACGCAACACGAATCCACGGCGGCACGAAGCTTGTTGGGTTTTCCCTTCCTTCAGACCGGAACGAAGCTTCTTCTTCACTGTCCCTCTCTGTTCTTCTTCTTCACTGTCCCTCTCTGTTTTCCTTTCCTTTCTCACTCCCCCGCCTCCAGCTACCATCTTCTTTCGACGCCTCTTCCTCTCAAAATCGAAGGGGAAAGCCCATTCGATTCGGTCTGAAACGAAACCCAGATCTGGGTGTCGTTCCAGATTTGGAACGAAGGGGATTTCCCCTTCGTTTCAGACCCATTCCATCTTGAAATGCAAAGCGGCAGCGTGGAGGGAATGGAGCTAGTCCTCTATTTCACGTGTTTAGAAGGTTTATTCCTGATAGCAAGCATAGCTAGCTATCTTTCCTTATTGAATTTAGCTAGTCTTTGATGATTATTGGCCATTTTATTGCACTTTATGGTTCATTTTGTAGGAAATGGTTGATTGGAGCTATAGCGCGTTAATCGGGTGCTCAGGACGCGAAAAGATGCAAAGGAAGGAAAAAGAATAAAAAAAGGAAAAAAAGTCAACATTTGGTCAAATATAGACCAGCGTCGAGACGCTGCTTCTTTAGCGTCTCGACGCTGGCATTCCATATCAGAGGAGGCGCGAAACTGTCGCAGCGTCTCGACGCTGCGAGAATTCCTTTTCCAGAACGCTTGTTTTAGAGGCAGCGTCTCGACGCTACGACGAAATTTCAGAATAAAAGCATCCTTTCGGCTAGGTTTTTAGGGGAGCCAATTTTGGGACTTCTTGGGGCCGTAAACAGAGGAAAATCAGAGGAGTTCAAGGCTGAAGCAAAGGGGAAAATTCGGAAATCAACCCATTGTTCGTGGGGATCGTGACGGGGAAAATTCGTAACTTTCTGTGCGTCAACCAGCTCGACCTGCGAGTTTTAGGTCCCACAAACTCCGATAGCGCACGACCTACGAGTTGAGGAGAGATCTGTTGTCGACCAGATTTGAACTGGGTTCCAGATCTAAACCCTTCCAAAACGTCGTCACTACCTGTGTTTTTTTTTTAAAAAAAAAGGAACGAAGCATCTCCGCCGCTACCCCCTTCGAATTGCGAAGTATCTGGGTTCCAGATCCGAACGCAATCTCCAAATCTGAACTTGCTACCTGTTATTAAAAAAAAAAGGAGGAACCAACATCTCCAGATCTTTAACGATCCCGTGGGTTCCAGATCCGAACACGAACATGCCGCCATTAACGAAGGAAATAACAATACCTTCGGTTTTCAAGCTCTCCAAAGTCGAAATCTGGCGATCGAAGAAGAAGATGAGAAGATGCCTTTGAAACGGAGACCCATGCGACGACAAAGAATATCGGCGCCGACGATTTGCTGAAGAAGAAGATCTGAAGAAGCTAAGAAGAAAGAATAAGGAAAAGAAGAAGTATAATAAGAAAGAGAGGGAAAAAGAATTAAAAAATAATTTTTGTTTATTATTTTAATATATTCTTAATTTAAAAATTAAAAAATTAATTTTTTTTATTAAAATAATAGTGCCACGTCAGCAGCCGGTTAGATTTAACCGCAAAATGGATGGCAGGGACCAAATTGCTACTTATCTCAAAACTCAGGGACTAAATTGTTGAATTTGAAACCTCAAGGACCAAAATGAAACCGAACTCAAATCTCAGGGACTAAAAGTGTATTTTTCCTAAAAAATTGTTTTTTTTTAATTCTAAAATAAAAATAATAAAATATATATTAATTTTTATTTTTATTTCTTTCTCTCTCCTCCATCTCCTCCTCCTTATTCTTCTTCTTCTCCTCCACCTCATCCTTCTTCTTCTTCCTCTCCTCCAACTCCGGCGGTCAGCTGCTCGCCGATGATTTTTCTTCCTTCTTTTCTTCTGTTTCTTCCTCCTTCTTCTCTTATCTTCATTATTCTCTTACCTTCCTTCTTCCCTCTTTGGTCCCCTTTTTTTTCTGCCCGTTCTGCCAGTCGCCGCTGCTCCGTCCTTGCACCGCTGTCGTTGGGTCTACTCGCCATCTCCCTCTCTTTCTCTCGAAATCAATCTGAAACGAAGGGGATTTCCCCTTCGTTTCCTTTGCACATGAAGAGGGAAAACAAGAAGAAGACGCGGGTCTTCACGTAAGGAGAGAATCAAAGTTGAGAGGAAGGAGCGGCAGTTCGTGGGTCTTCACCATGGGTCTTCGTGGGTTTGCTCCGTGCGTCTTCATCGTGGTCTACTCGCCAGCACAAAGGAGAACAAAGAAGGGGCTGCTCCGTGGGTCTTCATCATCGTGGGTCTGCTCGTCGGCGCAAAGGAGAACAAAGAAGGGGTTGCGCGTGGGTTTTCTAGCCGACAGAAAGAAAGACGAGGGAGAACGAGGCAGAGAGGTATTGAGAAGAAAAAGAAAAAGAACATAAGAGAAGAAAATGAAGAAATGAAGGGAGAAGAAAAGAAGATAAAAAAAATGGCGCCGCCGGTGAGTGACGGTCTTCGGTGAACCGACTGCAATAGCAGGAGGAAGGTGGTGGTGGTCGTGGGGAGGAGGAGGAAGAAGGAGAAGAAAATAGTGAGGAGAAGGAATAAAAATATTTTAAAAATAAGATTATAATTATTTTATTATATTTTTTATTTCAAAAAATTAAAAAATAATTTTTTTTTTAAATAAAAAATTCATGTTATGTCAACAATCCGTTAATTATTAACAAAAATTTGGATGGAGAGACCAAAATGAAACGAAAATCAAACCTCAGGGACTAAAATGTCGAGTTTGAAAACTCAAGGACCAAAATGAAACTAAGCCAAACCTCAGGGACCAAAAGTGTATTTTCCATAAAAAAATATAAAATGCAAGAATTTAAAATACCATAAATTAAAAATGGCGGATAAGCCAATCTTACCTCAAGATCGTGTAATTGGGAAATTTGATTTCAGTTTGGTTAATTCCATCATTGAATACTCATTTATGCTAATTTAATCCTATGATGCCTAGCTACTTAATCGGAAAAGCTGGCAAGCTTAAAGAACCCTAAGGTGATCGATCTGACCAATGCATTGAAATTAATTCCAATTCTAGCATGCAAATTGTTAATTGGGATTAAACACCAAATTACCGCACAATAGAACTATTGCTACTAATAGCTCAATGATCAAAACTAATGCATGTAATTTGTCAGATTACTCTATCAAATCTAATCATAATATACATGGGATTCAATAAAACATCAATAGCAATCGAATCAATGGAAATTCAATACAACATCTCAAGAATACAACCAAACTTACATCGGAGAGTCCCAATCACTACGATATATGCTTAGCCCATCATTGGAGATGTTGAAACTAAACTCCAAGGCTCGATTAGCCATCCTCAAACTAACCTAAATTAAGGAAAAATGAAAAATGGAGAGAAAAATGAGAAAAAAAAATCACTAAAAACGGAACTCGGATGGCCTAGAAACAAAAAGAACAAATTGATAGTGCAATCGTAGCGTCGTGACACTCTAAGATGGCGTTGCGACGCTATGCCTTATGGTTTCAAATTCCGCCCGTGAAAACAGCCAACGTCGAGACACTATCAGTGAGCGTCTAGAAGCCTTGTCTTTAGGTTTTTCGCGTTGAATCTTCATTTGCAAAGCGTTGAGATGCTGATTTCAAGGGTTGAGATGTTGGGCTTTGAGTCAAGGGTATTTTGTTCATTTTAAGCTCCAATTTAGCTCGATTTCGCCCCAAATTGGCTCCGAACCTCCATCAAGAACCTATACACATATTATACTCATTTTAAAGCATGTTTCGCAAGGAATTCAATAAAGTTAAGCAAATAGGGAGTAGATAAGTGTATAATAAATTAGTTCTACCAAAGGACGCATGTCAACGTATGGTATGGTCTCTTCCATTAGGTTGCACTGTGAGATTCTCATGATCCGCTTGCGTGTAGTCCTAGAGCGACCATCTCTTCGGAGGGCCTGACCATGGGAGTCGTACCAACAAAAACTTCATAAATGGATAGGGTTTCTTAAGTTTTGCCTCGACATTAGGAGTGCAACTAAAAACCAAAAAACTGATGAATTGAACCGATCCATACGTGTTTGTGACAAAACCTCATTTTATCCAAAACTCCTTATGTCGATTGTAACGACCCGACTCTTAAATAGCCTTTAAGGGACCGTTACGTCAATGCATGCTTTGGAGACCTTTTTAAATAAAGAATATTTTTAAAACATAAACACATGCTTTAAGTAAAAACTTCAAAACGAAACTTTATACGGGATCCCTAATTTTAAAGGTTTTTAAATATTCTTAAATACTTTCTAAAAAGATAAATGTACATGACCTCTAGAAAACTTCTCAATCAAATTTACAATAAAGTAAAACAAAGTTCTTAAAGCGGAAGAAAAATAAAATATGAACTTTCTGGTTCCCTCATGGCTGCCTAACGGATTTTCATCAGTCACCATACACTTGCCCTTACCTTTACCTGAAAAATATTTTTGAAAAGAATGAGTATTTTAAATACTCAGTAAGTGACCCTACTAATGAGGTTGGGTCACGCTTTAAAAACATTTTTTAAAAAAGGGAAAAATACACTTTTGGTCCCTGAGGTTTGGGTTAAGTGACACTTTGGTCCCCGAGTTTTCAAACTCAACAAAAATACCCCCGAGGTTTGAGATAAGGAGCAATTTGGTTCCTGCCGTCAATTTTTCTGTTAAACCCTAACGGTAAGCTGACGTGACACTATTATTTCAATTAAAAAAATTAATTTATAATTTTTTTAAATAAAAAATATAAATATATTAAATATATTATTATTTTATTATTATTTTTAAAATTCTCTCTCTATCTTCTCCATCTTCTTTCTTCTCCACCTTCTTTCTCCCTCCATCTTCTTCCTTCCCCCTCCCATCTTACATTCAATAAAATAAATAAAATTTTCAATTACACCTTATTAATAGGTGTATTTTCAAACTGGTTGGTGATAATCTTAAATGACATGGTAATTAATAGATCAAGAGAATTTAGAGGAAGAATTACCCTATTTAAGAAGGTTGAAACTTGAAAAGCTTTTTTTTAGATGATTTTTTTTTTAAATCAATCATTTGATGATTTAATTTTTTTCTTAAATTTTTAAGTTTTTTTAGGCAATTAAACTTTTAACAATTCATTAAGTATTATATGATATAAATTTATCATTATTCAATGAAACATTCTCATACTTTAGGATCCATGTAATTGAAAAAGGATGAAATGTACAAAAACCAAATTGAAACCTTTTAGACAATACTAGTCAAGTAACACGTGCAATGCACGTGGAATTTTTTTTTTTAGATTAAAAAAAAAACTTATAGCATATAGACTTTTGTTTCAATTACCATAAACTTTTAAAAATTAGTGATAAAAATAAATGATTTCTTATTATATAGCATGTATATAAACATAATAGTAGCACACTGGTACATTGCACATTTTTTTATTACTATTTATTTAAACTTTATCTGTAAGTTTAATAATTATCTTATAAAAAAAATAAAAAATAAAAAAATGAAATTCTACTAACAATTAATTTTTAAAAAGTCAAGTAATTTTTAAATGGTCTTTTCTAAGATAAAAGAAAATTATAAAATAAGTTGTAAGCAAAACAGGGATTACAAATGTACTCTAAATTTCAAGTACTAATGTTATTGCATAGATAATTAATAGTATTAAAAAAAATTCACTAAAACCAATTACATAACCCTTTTTGCCCCATTTGTTTTGCTTCAAATCAAAATCTTTTTTTCCCTCCACTTATTTGTGTTTTTTCTTTTTTTTTTTTTTTACATGTGGGGGTGTGGGGATTCGAACCACAAATCTCGTTAGTTAAAAGATTTATACCAGTTGAACTATGCTCATGTTAATGTAATATTTGTATTTCTAAATGGTTTTCACATCCACCTGTTTTGTGTGTGTATTTTTTTAATTATATATATGGGTGTGTTTTGAATTCTTGTATTTGTGATTAATAAACAAAAAATTAATCTATTTAATTAGAAAACTGAAAGTTTGTTCAATTATTTTGGTATTTGAAATTTTTAATTTCGTTTAAAATCATGCATGCAATTATTAATCAATAAGTTTATTTTTCTAAGTAGTTGTCAAAAAAAAGTTTTTTTTTTATTATTTTTTTAAGTAATAACTTAATAATTTTTAGGCTATTGAGTTTTATTTTATTTTTATCATTATCATTATCAAACTTCTAAGTTTCTTTACCTAAAATCTATTAGTTTGTATATTAAATTAAATAGATTAAATTACAAATTTGGTCATACATTTAGACAATTTTATTTTTGTCATTATGGTTTTAAAATGTATTAGTTTGAGCATAGCTTCAATTTTGTCCCAATGGTTTGGACTTAGTTTCAATGATGTAATCAAATTTCACAAGTCGTCCCTAAATTGTATTTACTTCCAGGAATTAATGTGGATATAAATAACATTTGATGACATTCGAAAAATAAAAAAGGATAGATAACAATACTACTTCTTCATGGACCAAAATAAATTTATGAATTCTCAAGGTTTTATTGTGACACAGTCAATAGTGTTTTCCTCACGTATAACACAAACTTGTAATTTTCCTTTTTTTTTTTTTGGAAAGTCTTGAGTTCTCGTATAAAAGAATAAATTTTCTTATGGATTGAATTTTTTCAATTACATATTTTCTTTTTATACGGTAGATCACACCTATACATGGATGAATGCATCAATTTAATGTGTAACCATCTCCGGAATAGACGCATCCTGTCGACATCAATTGTACCTATTGGACAATTTTTCATATAGTTTGACATTTTGACAATTTTATATACACATATTTTCTTTTTATACATGGCTCACACACACCTATACACGAACTGATGCACCAATTCACTATGTAACCATCTCTACATGAACAGTCACATCCCACGGACATCAATTGTACCTATTGGACTCAACGGACACTTACACTTGAATAGTCGTGTCCCATCAGCAAAGGGTAAAATAGGAATTTATCTAATAAGTAAGGGCAAAAGAGGAAAGTAAAAATTCTCCTCTCTTAGCCCCTTTTATATATAGTATAGATAAATTATTTTTTTCAAGAAAGCAAAATATTAGAAAATGAAACACATATTTACTTAACCCATGCTTTAAAAGAGAAATTTTTGGTCCAGAATGTTATACGAGTACAAAAGTCTTTTACAAATCTTACAGACAAAATGTGAGAATTTAGGTTTAGACAAATTTAGTAATCATCTCTGTGATAAGAGCGGACACCTGAACGACAATGTCCCAAATATCTCCTAGATTTTTGGCCTTGTTCGATAGGTCGTCGTTGGAGGTTTTTAGACATTTTTCAGCGGAGCCCTCGGCGTCGGCTGTATCATGTAGGAGGTGAATATCAGCCCCAATAGCCAATGCTTCTTTGGCATCTTCTATGTCTGTCACCACAAACTTCAACTCCTCTGCGCACAGTGCATATTGTTCTTCAAGATCTGGATTCGCCGTTTCCGCCGCCTGTAGCCTCCGCGCGTGATTGAGACATTCACCGGCTCTCATATAGGCAAGGCTAAAGGTGTAATTGGCCACTTTTTGAGCGTCTGTGTTGCCCATGGGTTTCAACAAACTCCAGCATAAAGATACGTTTCTTGTTTTTGGACAGATGCTCGATGCGACGTCGTTCGATGGTGCGAAATCTGCATTCGAAAGAATGGCACTCAAGAAAACAAGACAACAGAGAAAAACAAGATTGGAATTTGCCATTTATTTTTTCGTCTTTCCACTATTGTATCCTTAATGAAATGAGTAATTTAAATATATATAGATGAAATTTAGAGGATTTTGTTTTTCTTTCTGTCTCTAACTATAAACGAAATTGATGGAGGAGATGGGGAAGTTGTCATTGGAAGAGATTTAATCATAAAAGGAAAGTGCTAGGAAGGATAGAGAATTGAAGAGAGTTTCAACCTTTTTATGTGTGAGTTGTGTTATAACTACAATGGGTTTTGTTTGTTGGTTTTTTTTTTCTTTTTTTTTAAATCCCAAAACAAATTAACAAAAATTAACTGTATATGTCAAGAATGGAGAAAACAAATATTATATTGATACAGTGACCATAGCTTTCTCATCTATATTGATACAATGATAATATGCATATCCATTTAGGAATTTAAGTATAAATGTATGAATTGTCTTGTTAATTTGAACATAGTTTAGTAGATAAAACAAGTATTATTATTTTTTAAGGTTATTTTGTATTATCTATAATCTTTAATAATAATAATAATCTATCTATCTATAAATGAGGAAAAAACTTTTGTTTTTGGACAATATTAACCATGCTTTTTAATAGAATGTCTAATTTAGCAACCATATTAGTTCTCATTTATAATTTCCTTTTTTTCTCTTTCATAATTAAAAACCAAAGTTTAGAATTTTTCCACCATCCGAACGTATGAATAAAATTGTCCTTTCAGTTTTTTAAAATAAATTGTTTTCTTTCTATTATCATTATTATAATTAAATTCGTTACCTTTAATGTTCACCACCATCATCTGTGCATGAATAAACACCTTTCAATTTTTGTAAATGAAACTATGTTTTTTAATTAAAATCTTTACATATTCATGTGCCTTTAAATAAAAAATCAAATTGTCTTAATTAACAACTAATTTAGCGATATTACTAACTCTTATGAAAAAACTAACCGAGAGCTCAAAAAATTTCAGCAGTATAACGACATACATCGGACTAAACAAAAAAATTTCAAACACCTGCTAACACAAGAATAACACTTATATAACATTTCTATACCACCCACCTTGCTACCAGACAACAGAACTCCACAAAAAATAGTGAGTCAGGTCTCGCAATATCATTAATCAAGTAAACTAAGTTTTCGCCACTAAAAACTCAACTTCTAAAACAACTCGACTAAGCACATCTACTTACAACTTTAGAATGAATAAAACTAATAAAAACCAACAAAAATAAACCCTAGAATTTCAACAATAATAATTCCAGAACTGAACCAAACAGGACATCAGTTGTCCAACCATAATAAACAATAACTACCCTATCCAAAGGAAATATGAAGGGAAAACAACGCTAACTAGCTATCGTCTCTCCTCATGCACCTCCTGATCTGCATCACCATGGTAAAGGCAGCCCTCATAACTTGCACAATTTGATAGTTGGGGGGAGAAAGAGGGGAGGGGGTCAGTACAACCATGGTACTGGTAAGCAGCCCCTAGCTACCTGAGAAGCCATCAAGCAACAACCAAGCAAACAACATGCTTCTTTAAGCGATAAACACAAAAACATGCTCAAAAAGCTAGTAAAATGAATGACTCTCCTAAGCCATAACCCATGCATCTCTCTATGCAACTCACTAACCACTCATGCTCCACGAGTTCACTCAACACTCATGTTTAGCCCTCACAAAGCTCTCCAAGACTGACCCTCCGAGCCGCACTGCCCCCTTACCATTTGAACCCAGGGCAACAGTGCTCTCTACGAAGATCGACATTCGATCCCTTAACCATTTGTACCCAAGGCCTCGAATTGTGCATCGCCCCTTGGCCATTTGTACCCAAGGGGCACCAATGACTTACCAACGTATTGGCCCTTCTGCAGGCGCCTCAATACTTGCTTTCTAGACTCATCACCTAGACCCTTGACTATTTGTACCCAAGGCCTCGATTCTCCTCTTTAAACCAATGGTGGCATGCCACCCCTCGACATTTGTACCTGAGGTGCACTAACATTCACCCATAGATAGCACACATAACGAGCTATTTTTTCCGGTTAATTTTAGTTAGTCTTTTAGAATAAATTGGCCAAAAGCATACACTTTATTCTATTTTTGTAGGGATTGAATATTGAGGTTAAATTGGAGAAATTGGAGTTGATCGAGCGTTCGAGATCTAAAGAAAGGCAAAAGAAACAAAAAAAGAATAAAAATTGAGGTTGCACAAAGCTAGAAACTCAAGAGGGCAGTGTCTCGACACGACCCTAGAGCGTCTCGACGCTACAACTTTCCTAAACTGAATATGGCGGTAAAAGGGACAGCGTAGCGTCTCGACGCTATCGACAAAATCTCTACAAAAGGAAAGTGATTTGCTACGACCAAGAGGAGTAATTTGTTGTAATTTTAGTCCTAAAAACGATTGGAGACCTGTGGGAGCTGAAGCAAGGTGAAGAAGTGGGAATTTAGAGAGAACGTGTGGAGATCGTGACGGGATGTGCGGTTTTTTACGGAATCGAGTTTTTCCTTCTGTTTACTTTATCTCTAGTTAGTTTTTATGGATTTTCTAGTAAACTTAGATTGTAACAAGGATATCATGAGTAGCTAGGCTTGTAACTTAGGGATTTATGTAGCTTTTTGGAGTTATATGAATTAATTTGTGAATGTTCTTGACCTTGTTTTCATTTATGCAATTTTTATGCTCAATGCCATTAATTTACTAGCCATGAATTATTGGATGTGTTCTCTAAATCTTGTTCAGGAGAGGGGGTTTAGTTTAGATCTTGAATTGCATAACTAGAATAGTCCAAAGATTGGGAGATTTAGGATAGTCTTATAATTCTTCAAAAGGATTAGAATTTAAGCCTTGCAAGTTAATGAATTTAGATAGGGATATTGAGTTCATAGCGTGCTTGAGAATTATTTATGCTCGGAAGAGATAAATATAATTATTGTTAATTCTTGACTTATGAAGCATTACATGTTGTACATTCACATAACTAGTTCATAAATCCAATAGGTGTAGTCAATTCCCTAAGTGTTTTATTCTATTTGAATTTCCATCCTATTTAACTTTCTTCAATTCATCGTTTACATTGTGTTTTGATCTCTAGATAAAATCGAACAAAACTATTCGCGGTAATTTATCCAATTAGAAAACCAATCCAGACGACATTCGAGTCTAAATCACTATATGATTACTTGACCCGTACACTTTCGGTAGAAAATTTCACATAACTCATCTTTCCTTTCTTTCACATTGATAGCGAACATAGCTAGCTAGTTTTCCCTAATCAATTTAGCTAGTCTTTTATGATTTATTGGCCATTTTATTGTGGTTTAATGTTTATTTTGTAGGAAAGTTTTGATGTGAGCTAAAACGAGAATTTGGAGTTGATCGGGTGTTCGGGACGTGAAAAGATGTCAAAGAACTGAAAAGAAACAAAGTTGGAAGAGTAAACCTAGAGCTAGCGTCGTGACGCTAGCCTTGGGGAGTCTCGACGCTGTGACAATTTCCTTATTTCCGAACGTGGCAAGCGACAGCATCGAGACGCTGTCTCCTAAGCGTCGAGACGCTATCAACAGATTTCCTATTTAATCTTCTTTTCATGCTACGGATGGGGGGAGTCCAATTGGTTAGATTTTAGCCCTAATTTCGACTAAAGACCTTTGGTGGGAGCTAAAGCAAGGCCAAGGAGCGGGAATCAAGCGAGAAGACGTGGAGATTGTGACGGGGACGTGCGGTGTCGGCGGATTCGAGTTTTCCTTTCTCTTTCCCTTAACCCTACTATTTCACTCCTCAATTTAACATTTCTATCAGGTGGGAAATATTTACTCAAAAATTTTTCAGCTAACTCATCCCATGTCCTAATTGATCATGGAGCAAAAGAGTTTAACCATGCCTTTGCTCCATCTCTAAGAGAATACGGGAACAAAGTTAATCTAAGAGCATCTCTAGGCACTCCTTGAATTACAAAAGAATCACTAACTCCTAGAAAAGACTTAAGATGTAAATGAGGGTCTTCAGATGACAAACCATGGAATTGCCCCACGGTTTGCAACATCTGAAACATTACCGGTTTCATTTCAAAATTCGCCGCTTGGATTTGGGGACGTGCAATCCCTGGATTCAACTCATTAAACATTGGGACAACATATGCTCGACTGGCTCTGGTCCTATCGTTCGCTATCAAGATAGGATTTTCAGCCGGATTATTTTGCTGCTCATTTTGCTCAAACAGCGGGTTTTGCTGCAGCAACGGATTCTGCTGGGGGTTTGGTGGACCTTCAGGAGCCTCCGGAAGACGCGGCACGTTCTCCATCTGGTTTCTGCACTGCTCTCTCCTTCTTAACCTGAATGTCCTTTCAATTTCTGGGTCAAGCTCGAACCTTACCCCAGGCGGATCGCTCATGCACCAAACTCACACCTGAAAAAACAAAAGAAACAATAAAAAAGTTCTAGCACCAAACCACTAAAACACATACACAAAACAAATCAGATAAAAACTTATTCAGTTTCCCCGGCAACGGCGCCAAAAACTTGTTGGGTTCCTAGAGTGAGTAAAAATGCTATATGAAATAAGATATAATTTGACTCTAGACTCTGTGCAAGTATACACAATTCGCAGCAAGTGATAAGTATTTGTCAATCCAAGGCCTGAATTAGCTTCCACTCTATCTATTTTGTGTGACTCTTTTAATAATTTCAAAGTAGTAAAAATGATTGGGTTTTATAAGAGTAATGCTGAAGCAAAGTAAATGACAGAACATAAAATGATCAAATAGGCAGACAGATTAAAGACAGGTGCTGGTCAGGTTTTAGTAATTGTTTTAAGAAATGTTCTAGCAATATTATTGATCATGCAAACTCTCGCAGTATTATTAGCGGATTCCTCCCGGAACTCCGGATCTTTTGGGATGTGTTTCAACCCCAATGAAGTACGACCGATCAAGCACTAGGAAACTGGCTATCCCTAGCTCAGTCACTGGCGTTCACCAATACACAATGATCGTAGTGTGGATAATTGCCACACACTCTCTAAATCATCCCTGAAACTAGAGAGAGCTATTCACACCGGCTGGCCAGGCGGGCATAAAAATGAAATAGGCACAACAATTAACCAAGATGCAATAATCAACAAATATTATTAGAGATGAAGCACGGCAACTACATATTCCTTAACCAATGCCTAAAGCTACTTAGTTCATGATAAGTATAGAAACATAAATCATAATCTGAGTAGACATGTTCATAATTACAAGATAATAAAGGAAATATTAAACTCCTTAATCAGCTTGCACTGATGGCCTCTAATATCTCTATACTATTCGGCTTCCAAGGAGAATTGGAATGCTTTTGACTTTGACGGCTACTTCCTTTTATAGAAGGATGGGAGGCTTGAATTAGATCAACTAGGACACGTGTAAGGCTCTCCTTGACCCTTTATCACGAAAATAACTCAACAGAAGTCGGTTCATGAAGTTGGCTAACGAGCTGTGATGTGGCAATTCTGTTCCTCAGTTTTGCTGCAGCACAGAATTTGCTCCCTCCAGTCGCTCAGCAGCATAATCTGCACAAAATAATTTCCAATGCTTCCAGTCTTCCAAATGGGTTAAAACATGTAATATCTATCCAAAACCAACCCTAATAAGCATAAAGGACACACAAATTCCTATATAATTGAGGCCTAAATAACCACCTTTTGGGCAGTTATCACATGGCTAACGATTGCTTGGAGCACGTGAGTGAAAGAGAATTGTTAGAAATTGATTATGAAGTTGCCTAATGCCATACTATGATTAGCTAAGGAGATGGACACATGAATTAGTTATGTTAGTATGAGATGTGGAGGAACTTGAAAGAGAAATCCGCTTAAAATTACTTCTAGATTTATGAAATTGATGATTATTAGTTACATGCATCCATGTATTTGAGCTACATATCCAAAAAGCTAGATAACACTTTAGGTCAAGTTCCCTTAATAGGATAGTTTCTTTGATTTGCATGTTTATTTTTATTAGTTTCTTTAAATTTCACTCCATCATTCGAGTTGGAATTCTAAATAAAATTAAAACATGATGGTTCTTGGTACTTAATTAAATTAAATCAATTTCCCTGAGGATTCGATACTCGGAATACTTTCCGTTTTATATTACTTGTGGCCCGTGCACTTTGCGGTCAACAAGTTTTTGGCGGCGTTGCCGGGGAAATTATTATTTTTTCGTTAATATTGAGAACTATGATGGAAGAGATTGTCGCGGTCTCTTGTCAAATAAATTTATAATCCACGATTCCTAAAGCTAACTTGTAGCAGTAGTGGTCGGGGTCGATGACAGGGAACAATCGGTTTATTTCTAAATTCTTTTGTGTTTTTTATGTAACCAAAAAAAAAGGGGGAGGGATTTATAGATACAGATTAAAACATAAAGTAAAAGCGGGAAAATAAATAAGGAAAATTAAATGCAAGGAAAGTAAAGGTGGGGTTAGTTGATCTTACCACGAGGATCACTGTAATCGGGGTTGAACTCGGCGTTAAGTTTGATTGATTTCATTCATCGATTATCAATTGATTTTGATTAACTATCTAAGTCCGGCATACTCCGGCAACAAACCGAGAGCCATGATCCAACTATCACAAACATGCAAACGCTAATTTTGATTCTAGTTTAAATTAATTAATTATCCAATTAACTAATCTAAACCGCAATGGGATCTAGTCGAATTAATTCACATGCAATGGGGGAACAAACCACAATTACAATTGATTAAATCATTTAGTTCAAGGGACGCATGCGTAATATCATAACGTTAGCCTATTTGCTACTTAGATTTAGCAAGTAAATTTAGACATGGCGCGGTCAAGGTTATCAATCTTTCCTACCACAATCTAAACTTGTATGCAAAGAACTAAAATCACAAAGATAATTAACTAAGTAATTAAGAATGGAAATCTCATAAAATTGAATCAAACTTACAAACCGAGGTCCCGAGTACAACGATCTGAGCTTAGTTGGCCATAGACAAGCATCTCCAAGCTCGAGGCTCGATCAACCGACCCATGGACTAAGAAAACTTAAAACAACTCTAGAAAAGTAAAGAGAAAAGTTGCTACAAAATTGTAGTGAGGGATGATTTTAAACCTACACCAAAGGCCTCTATTTATAGAGTTTCTTGGCCTTCAATTCGTGGTAGAATGGTGCTAAATTGGGTCTTCAAAGAAGGAAAATTTCAAGCCAAAATAGGAAAAAAATAATTTTGGAAAACTACCTAGCATTGCGACGCTGAGCGGCAAGCGTCTCGACGCTGTCCCTTCAATTTTGGAAAATATTTCTCGGATTGCCCTAACGTCGCGACGCTGTGCAGCAAGGGTCTCGACGCTGTAGCGTCTCGACTCTGTGTGACGAGCGTCTCGGCGCTGTAGCGTCTCAACTCTGTATGACGAGCGTCTCGACGCTGATGAGGCTCCAGGGGCAAAATTGTCATTTTACGCTCCGGTTTCGCTCGTTTAAGCCCCGAATTTCTTCCAAAGCTCCGGTGAGGACCTATAGACATATTATACTCATTTTAAAGCATTGTTCGCAAGGAATTCAACTAAGATAAGAAAATTGGGAGATTCTAAGTGTATAATAAATTGGACTTATCAAATACCCCCAACCTAAACCTTGTTAGTCCTCGAGCAAGCTAAGATTATAATGAGAGAGATTATTATGCAATGCAATATTCATGACTCAATTTCTCAAAGACAAGCATGATCAACATTTTACTTAAGAGAATTAAATGCGAGACTAGCATAGTTAGAGATAAATTAAAATTAACCAAATTCTTTGTTATGCAAAATGTGAGCTAAGTCTTCCCTAGAGATGTTTTGAAAAGTTCGAGAAGGACTTATAAAATTGTCTATTCCATCTTCCCTCTACACTTGACAAAGGAATAATGCATTAAAGGAAAGGAACAAACTAACTTGTTTAAGGATGCAAAAGGGTTCGTTAATCTTTTTTTTTCTTTCTTTCTTTTCTTTCAACTAAAGGGCCCTAAGCTTGCATATATATATTATTTTTAAAGGGTACTAGCTTTCACACAACTAATGCAGGACCACATTTTTCGAGTGTTCTCTGGACGACCTAACTGATCACACTAGAGGTAGCTCTTTTTACCCTGGCAAGCTAAACAAAAATAATTTTCTTCTTTTTCTCGCATTCTTTTTTTCTTGATAAAATAAATGATTTTTTTTTACAAGGCAAATATTCTTTTTCTCACTCCCCAAGCATTAAACAAGCTATTTTGCAAAAATTTCCTCTAAACATGCTACCTATCTTATCGAGGTGACAACGGAGGCGTGAATCCTAAAAAGCCATCTAAAACCAACAAAACTACGCTAGGAAGGACTCATGCTCAATTTAGTTAAGGAAGATTTCGAAAAATTTTAATGAAGTCTTTAAAGATGCTAGAATGCATGGAATTCAACTATTGGAAAAATATATACTCATGCTTTTTTTATATCCTAGAAATTTCATAATCAATTTTTAAAGCAAGACATAAAATCTCAAATTTTTAAAGTTTGCTCAATTTTAAAAATAAACTTGAACACCGATTCATATCAGTTCCCAGGTAGGAGGTGTTCCGTAAACCGTCAACTTAAATACCTCCAGTCTTAGACAGAACTTTGCCGATTCGGGTTCTCATTTTTTTTTTAAGAATTGCTTAAAACATAAATCCAATTAAACACAAAGCAATAAATCAAGCATGCATATAAAATAAAGTATGCGCGCAAAGACTCGATGAAAATCTAACATGCAAGATATTTCTTCCACCCCCAACCTAAACGTTACATTGTCCCTAATGTAAATTAAACATGGAAAGTAAGGGACAAAAAGTAAAAGGGAACAGAAAACCTCCCCTGTTTAAGCACGAGGTTGGCAAATATGGAAACTCCCACGATTGGAAAAAATTGTAGAGATTTGGTGTAGGGATCCTACCAAAAATAAAGACAAAAAAAATTAGGAAAACAACTAAATAAGGAAAGAAATTTAAAATAAAGGAAGAGATAGAATTTTGGTTTTGCTCTCAAAAGCTAGATCTCCATGAAGCTCAATTCCTTTTCCTTGCTTCTGGTGTGCAAACAAGCGTGCTCTTGCAAAAGGATTGTCACGAAGGCCTACAAGAAACAAAGTACAAAAAACAAGAAAAAGGTGAAAAACACAAAAAGAAATAGAAATAAGACACCTTGTTCCCCGGCAACGGCGCCAATTTGACGGAAGAGATTGTCGCGGTCTCTTGTCAAATAAATTTATAATCCACGATTCCTAAAGCTAACTTGTAGCAGTAGTGGTCGGGGTCGATCACAGGGAACATTCGGTTTTATTCTAAATTCTTTTGTGTTTTTGATGTAACTAAAAAAAAGGGGGGGGGGGTTTATAGATAAAGATTAAAACATAAAGTAAAAGCGGGAAAATAAATAAGAAAAATTAAATGCAAGGAAAGTAAAGGTGGGGTTAGTTGATCTTACCACAAGGATCACTGTAATCGGGGTTGAACTCGGTGTTAAGTTTGATTGATTTCATTCATCGATTATCAATTGATTTTAATTAACTATCTAAGTCCGGCGTACTCCGGAAACAAACCGAGAGCCATGATCCAACTATCACAAACATGCAAACGCTAAGTTTGATTCTAGTTTAAATTAATTAATTATCCAATTAATCTAAACCGCATTGGGATCTAGCCGAATTAATTCACATGCAACGGGGACAAACAACAATTACAATTGATTAAATCATTTAGTTCAAGGGACGCATGCGTAATATCATAACGTTAGCCTATTTGCTACTTAGATTTAGCAAGTAAATTTAGACAGGGCGCGATCAAGGTTGTCAATCTTTCCTACCACAATCTAAACTTGTATGCAAAGAACTAAAATCACAAAGACAATTAACTAAGTAATTAAGAATGGAAATCTCATAAAATTGAATCAAACTTACAAACCAAGGTCCCGATTACAACGATCCGAGCTTAGTTGGCCATAGACAAGCACCTCCAAGCTCGAGGCTCGATCAACCGACCCATGGACTAAGAAAACTTAAAACAACTCTAGAAAAGTAAAGAGAAAAGTGGCTACAAAATTGTAGTGAGGGATGATTCTAAACCTACACCAAAGACCTCTATTTATAGAGTTTCTTGGCCTTCAATTCGTGGTAGAATGGTGCTGAATTGGGTCTTCAAAGAAGGAAAATTTCCAGCCAAAATAGGAAAAAAATAATTTTGGAAAATTGCCTAGCGTCGCGATGCTGTGCGGCAAGTGTCTCGACGCCGTCCCTTCAATTTTGGAAAATATTTCTCAGATTGCCCTAGCGTCGCGACGCTGTGCAGCAAGCATCTCGACGCTGTAGCGTCTTGACTCTGTGTGACGAGCATCTCAACTCTGTATGACGAGCGTCTCGACGCTGATGAGGCTCCAGGGGCAGAATTGACATTTTACGCTCCGGTTTCACTCGTTTAAGCCCCGAATTGCTTCCAAAGCTCCGGTGAGGACCTATAAACATATTAAACTCATTTTAAAGATTTTTTCGCAAGGAATTCAACTAATTAAGATAAGAAAATTGGGAGATTCTAAGTGTATAATAAATTGGACTTATCAAACTAAGTGTTTGATTTTAATTTAGAAATTTATTTTTCTGCATTTTAATTTTTAGCAAGTGGTGGCAAAATTTGTGAAGATATAAGGTGGATAAATTGTTTCTTTGAGATTTAACCATGGCAGATCAAGAAGACATAGCAATCTGAGATTATTTCTTGCCTGAATTTCCATTAAATTACTCTGGAATAGCTTATGAGCCAATCTCTGTTGATAATTTTGAGCTCAAAGCTAGTCTCATTCAAATGGTAAAAGAAAAATGCTTTCAAGGGCAATCCATCAGAGGATCCACACAATCACCTAAGATCATTTTTGGATATCTGTGGAACGGTAAAAATAGGAGGAGTTAGCTCTGACGCTATTCGTTTGCTATTGTTTCCATTTTCTTTACAAGATAGAGCTAGGGATTGGGTAGACTCATTAACCTCGAATAGCATTCTCAATTGGGATGATTTAGTCAAAGCCTTCCTTACAAAGTTTTTCCCATTAGCCAAAATTACCAAGCTTAGAACTGAAATTGGAACATTTAAACAATTAGAGGAAGAACAATTGTATGAAGCTTGGGAAAGATATAAAGATTTGTTAAGGAAATGGCCACAACATGGATACCCTGACTGGCTTCAAATACAATTTTTCTACAATGGGTTAAAAAGAGATTTTATGACAATTCTTGATACTGCGGCTGGAGGAAGCTTCTTAGCCAAAACTGTCAAAGATGCTCGAACCCTAGTAGAAGAGTTGGCCTTGACAAGTTATCAGTGGCAATCTGAGCAACCAGAATCCAAAATTAAGGAGAAAACATGTGAGAATGAAGAAGTGAGTGCTTTAAGGTTACAAGATGAAGCTCTAACCAAGGCTCTGAACAAGCTCACAGGATCAGAAATTCCAAGTTTACCTAAGGTTGAAGTGGAGCCTAAACCTGAGGAAATAATTCAAGAGAAGAAAAGCCCTTTGGAGGAAATGCTAGGGAATTTCATAAACGAGACTAGGAATTTATCAGTAAAACGAGATATTGTCATTAGTAAGATGGAAGCAAAAATAGATCAGATGACAATATTCATGAAGGAGATCCAGCAAGGAAATTTATCCAATGTCGTCACCATGAACCCACAAGAGCAATGCCCTGCCATATCTCTCAGACGTGGGAAACAGTTGAAAGAAGCTGAAAAAAAAAAGAAGAAACAAAGCCCATCACTAGAAGGATATTGGAAGAGGATGATGAAAACAAACCAGAGGAAGAGACAACACAACCAGTGCCAGATAAGTCTTCTGATTCTATTCCTTTAGTTCTTAATCAAATTCCTTATCCTCGGAGATTTCAAAAGAAAAAGTTGGATGCTGAAATTTCAAAATTTCTTGATATTTTTAAACAGCTCCACATACCCTTCAACCTTGGTGGGAACCATTGGGTGTTGTTGTATGCTGCCTTAGAGGTCGGCGAGTTGGTTGGTTTCTGATTCCTTTATGCAGTTGAATACAGACACCGACTTAGAGAAGCAGTTGAAGCCTGTTCGCACACTGATGCCAATCTTGCTCGCTAAGTGTGGTGCAAATGAAAGTGAAGCCTACACTTCCACTGAATGAATGGAGGTTGAAGAGGAACAAACTAGGGGTGTAAGAAACCGAACCGAACCGGCGAACCGAACCGAACTTGGTCCGGTTCGGTTTGGTTTTCAACTTCATTAGTGCCCGAAACCTTCCTATGCTATGGGCTTGCTGCTTTTCATCTTACCTAAAAGTCTCGTGAAATAGTTGAACGAAGACCCGCATTATTCATTGGGTTCTGGTTGATTCACCAAGACAAGTCAAGAAAAGTAATAAGAAAGAAAAGCGGAATGATGACTCAAAATGAAGGACAACGAAAAGGTACCACAAATCAAGTGCAAAAAGATGATGAAGGAAATGAGAATCGGAGAGTACATATAGGAAATCATCTCCAGACCTTTCCTACTCTTTATTCCCTCTTTTGGACGGCCACTATCTTAGACAGTGAGTTCCCCCTAGCTAAATAGTAGTCATGTCCACAACTGACAGCTTTCGTTGGCCTGCAGGGAGTCGTTTCTTAACTTCAATCCGCTTAGATCCCGGGCGAGCCCTAAGAGAGAGGCTTTCTCATTTAGCTACATTAGTGCTAAAAAGTATAGTTGGCATTAGCATTTTCTTTCGGAGGGAATAGTTTCTTCTCGTCGACTCATAGCTCCAAGACTCCCTCCCCCTTAAATGGCAAACGGTAAAGGTAACGTGCAGACTTGAAGATTCGGTTCGGTCCTCACAAATTATTTACCCGAACCGATACACACTCGCGTAGACGCATAGTCGATTTTCTTTTTCGGTATTCACTCTCCACAGTCGCGTAGTCGCAGTCGTCTTCACTCTTCGGAGCTTCATCTCCTCTCGTGCTTGTCGCCGTCTTTGGAGCTTCATTTTTCATCTCATAAAAATCTATTCTAGACCCGGACTTACATAGGACTCGATTTTACATAAAATACCCGACACACCGGGCCTTACATGATCAAAATCACATAAAAATAAAATCTATGGCCATAAAATTAACCCAAACAGTTCAATGCAAACCGAACATACATTATGCATAAATCCCACCTATTAGAGCCTATCGCAACTTTTAAAATTAATTAATAGGGACAACGATGGCTCTGATACCAATTGAAGGGAATAAAAGTCCCCACGCAGCGGAAGCGCATCGATTGGACCTTACGCCGTATATTAATTAACATTAAAATACCGTTACGATAACTCAAACAAAACTTTAAACAAACTTTAAAGCAGCTGTAAAATCGGTTTAATCATGCTAAAATAAATCTAAATTTATTTTTAAAACTTTTCTAAAGAAAAGAGGAAGAACCGTTACAAACCTCCGTTGTAGACTTGACCGTTCTTCGCCAACGGCGCTCCACGAACGAAAACGCAGCAGCCGCTTTAAGGTTTTCTTCGCTGGAAATTCTTCTTCGAATGACACAATAACCACAGAGGTTACACCGGTATGTCTCTAAGTCTAGGAGGCAAAAGACTTGTGGGAGTCTTTCTCTAAAAGGGAGGCTAGAGAGAATTCTAGGTCTTGTCTTTCAAGAGTGTCAAGTGTCATGACCAATTAGGTCTAGTGTTCTATTTATAGAAGAGAGGCCATGAATAAAATATTCAATTAAATCAATATTTTCCATAATTGATTCAATCTTTATTCCTTAATTAATCAATCATGATCAATCAATTCCATAATTGATTAATCTTTTCCACAAATGACTAATTACTTCCATAAGTGATTAGATCATTTCCATAAATGATTAATCACTTCCTTAAGTGATTAATTATTTCCATAATTGATTAATTCCCGATTAATGAATTCTTTAATTAATTAACCACCAATTAAATATCACATATTTAATTCCCGGCCTAGAATTAATTAATTTGCCCAAACACATTTTAGGCCTTAAATTAATTAATTCATTATTTTGAACTCTTTCAAAACTTCCATAAATTTATATTTGAACTTTTCAAATATTAATTTCTCTCATAATAATATATCAATATATATTATATTTGTTTCCCTTAATAAATTGAACATTTTCAATTTACTATTATGACTTAGTTGCCTCAAATTACTTTACGAGCTACCAGTGGGACCTAATGAACCTGCAGATCAGAAGCTCCAACGATGTGAGATTAATTGGTCAAACTCATTAACCACATTAATCAATATTCGTTAACTGTGTGTACATTCCACTATAGACTCACAGTTGCACTCTTCTCACTGCAGACATATTTTCTGTGTCCACGGATTTAGACAAATATCGACTAGTTAGTCCTTCACAAGTGTCCGTAACACCAGCTGGGTCAAATTACCGTTTTACCCCTGGGTTACCTCTATTTCCTTAAGTACCAATTCTCCTCTAATGAACAACCTGTTTGTGGTCCAACCATCAAACAGAAAACCCTCTCGTGCCATTGAGAGGGTAGGGCCCTTTGTTCAAGACTCGGAGTAACCACTTAAGGGAACACTCATCTGCTTCCCTAAAGTCGGGAAGGAGTGAATTCCATCTTGTACGATTATGTTCCCAGCTCCCCATTCGGTCTTGTCCCCAAAGTGGTAGGCTTATTGAGTCGGCGTATTGGTCACTCTCACCCATACAAATCAAAGGACAATCTCTCATGAGCAGGAGTCCATAATCAACTCAGGATTAAGACTAAGTTGTCTAGGTCGTCCTAGTGAAATGGAAAACCAACTAGTTAACGGTGTTATAACCAGTGGTTACTATTTCGCGGTCCGGTCTTATGCAAACTCATTGCATAGGATACCCCCACTCGCATGTCTCCTACACGAACGCGTTGGATCGCAGCGTTTGTATCAAATACAAAGTGGGCCGTATCCATAGTGTCACCAGGATAAGGCACCCAGTCTTATCCCTATACTATAGACCCTTTAGGCTGTTTCTTGAACAATGATCCCATATGTCACTACATATAGTTCAAGACTCATATTACAGCCTTGAATGTCTAGTTTATTGGATTAGGGTTATTATTAGGCAAAGACATATATAAAATAACTAATAACAATTAATGGAAAAAATATATCAATATTATTTCATTAATATCCGGTCAACGGTTACATTCACTATCTACGAGTTTTAGGGCATAAAACCCAACAGTTCTTGGGATCCAAATCGTTAGGAATCGTTAGAACAAAAAGCTAGCCTTGTCTCAAGTGACTTATATCTACAAGATGTCAGTTAGATATAAGATACAGAATTCCAAGAAGGGTTCACTACCTTTCAGGCGTGGAATTCTTTTTGTCTAAAAAACCGTTTCCTAAGACACCTCAAGAAGTTGAGGAGATGAGACCAATGCCCTATGCAAAAGGGATTGTCAGTAAGTATCAATCTAATCCAAGATTTAATCATTGGAAAACCGTTAAGAATATCCTCAAGTAATCGAGGAGAACGAGGAACTATATGCTCGTGTATGGGACTAAGGATTTGATCCTTACAGGATACATTGACACGGATTTTAAGACTGATAAGGATTTGAGGAAATCTACATCAGTATCTGTGGTCACTCTTTACGATGGAGCTATAGTATGGCATAGTTACAGTATTGACCGTATAGGCCGAAAAATTAGCTACTTGTGAAGCAGCGATAGAGAATGTATGGCTTAGAAAGTTCTTGATTGATTTGGAATGTGTTCCAAATGTGAACTTGCCCATCACACTTTATAGTGATATAGTGGTGTTGTGGTAAATTCAAAAGAACATCGCAACCTAAGACAAGCAGACACATTAAATTGAATGAAATATTGCTGATTCATTTACAAAGACTCTCTCGGCTAAAGTGTTTGAAGGTCGTCTAGAAGGTCTACATCTACGAGATATGTACAAAGGTGTAATCTAGGGCAAGTGGGAGAAATGTAATGGGTATAATGATACTACCATTATGCAATGGGTATAGTGATGCCCTAGTTTATTGTATTTGTACATTGTATATGTTTTATACATGTATTTATACACCCACTGCTGTATAGATTATTGTACATCCCACTAGACTAGAGTTTTAGTTCAAGTGGGAGTTTGTTGGGTTTTATGCCCTAAAACTCGTAGATAGTAAATGTAAACAAATTGTATACTTGTTTCAATAAAGTGTTATTGAGTTTCAACAATAAAGTGTTATTGTTAAATATTGCACAATTTGACCCAAATCCAATAAACTAAGATCCAAGGTTGTTTGTATGTAACTTGAACTAGTATGTGGGGACATACGAGGATCGGTGTTCAAGTAACAACCTAAAAGGTCTGTAGTATAGGGATAAGGCTGGGTACCTTATCCTGGTAACACTATGTGATACGGCCCGCTTTGTATTCGATACAGACGTATTGATCCAAAACGTCCATGTAGTAGACATGCAAGTGGGGGTATCCTATGCAATGAGTTTGCATAAGGCCGGACCACGAAATAGTCAACCATTAGTTATAACACCGTTAACTAGTTAGGTTACTGTTTCAATAGGATGACCTAGGTAACTCAGTCTTAATCTTGAGTGTGTCATGAACCCCTTCTCATGAGGGATTTGTTGGGTTTTATGCCCTAAAACTCGTAAGTAGTGAATGGTGACAAATTGTTCACTTAACTCAATACGTTGTTGTTGAGGTTTGTACAATAAAGAGTTATTGTTACTAAAATTGCACAATTTGACTCAAAATCCAATAAACTAAGATCCTAGGTTGTTTAGATGAGACTTGAACTAGTATGTGGGGACATACGGGGATCAGTGTTCAAGTAACAACCTAAATGGTCTATAGTATAGGGATAAGGTTGGGTACCTTATCCTGGTAACACTATGTGATACGACCCACTTTGTATTCGATACAGATGCAATGATCCAAAGCATCCATATAGGAGACATGCGAGTGGGGGTATCCTATGCAATGAGTATTCATAAGACTGGACCGCGAAATAGTAACCACTAGATGTAACACCGTTGACTAGTTTAGGTTTCTATTTCAATAGGATGACTTAGGTAACTCAATCTCAATCCTGAGTCTGTTATGAACTCCTTTTCAGGAGGGATTGTCCTTAGATCTGTATGGGTGAGAGTGGTCAGTTCGCCGACTCAATAATCCTACCATTTCAGGGGCAAGACCGAATGGGGGCTGGGAACATAACAGTACAAGATGGAATTCACTCCTTCCCCTATTGGGGCAAGTAGATGTGTGTTCCCTTAAGGGCTGATTCCGGGTCTTGAACAAGGGCGTCCATCCTCTCCTGGCCCGAGAGGAACTGTTGTTTATTGATTGGATCATAAACAGATTGTTCATTAGAGGAATTAGTGGTACTTAAGGATCCAGAGGTAATCCAGGGGTAAAACGGTAATTTGACCCAGCTGGCGTTACGAACACTCGTGAAGGATTGACTTACTGTTATTGGTCGATATTCGTGGACACAGAAATATTCTACAGTGAGAAGAGTGCAGCTATGGGTCTTTAGTGGAGTGACTCACAGTTAACGAATGTTGACTAACTTGGTTAATGAGTTTAGCCAATTAGTCTCGTATCGTTGGAGCTTCTGATCTGTAGGTCCATTAGGTCCACCTGCTAGCTCGTAAAGGGTTCTGAGGTTAAATAGTCTTGAATAGAATTTGAAGTGTGTTCAAATTTGTTAAGGGAATTTTATTGTATTTGATACAATTAAAATAATGTATAAAGATACATTATAATATAAGTTTAATTGGTGAATTAAACTTTATATTATAAATTAATTTTGGATATGATTCAAAATTAATTAACGAGAGAATTAAATATTTGAAGGAGTTCAAATATTAAATATGAATTAGATTCATATTGAAACCATAGGTTAAATTTAATGTGAATGAGATTCACATGTTAAAACTATAGTATATGAGAGAATTATTTGAATAATGATTCAAATAGTAAATTAATTAAATATATGATATTTAATTAATGAATTAATTAATTGGAGAATTAATTAATTTAATTTAATTAAATGTGATTTGATTAAATTAATTCTATAGTTAATATTAATGTACATTTGATGCACATTAAAATTATAGGTTAAAATGAGAGAGATTCATTTGAATATGATTCAAATGTGAAATTAATTAAATATTTGATATTTAATTAATGTGGGAACAATTAATTAAGAATTATTTGGATGGCCTATTTAATTCAATTGAATATGATTTAATTGAGTTAAAACTTTATATTATAATTGATTTAATTAAAATTGGTTTAATTAAATTAATTATAAATAATTAGATAATTAGTTATTTAATTTAACGGCCTGGATCTCGTTGATTAAGATCAACGGTGGAGATTGCGTAGGGAAGTTAACTTCCCTTATTCCCACGTATTAGTGAGGGGTTGGAAGATCTCTGGATTCATTCTGACTTTTTTGCACAGAAGAAACTCTCTCTCTCTCAAAAAAATTCTCTCATCCCAAAAAGAAAAACACAGCAAGGTTGGCTGTGATTTTTCCATTCCCAATTTCAAGATTGGATCCCACAATCCAAGCCTCATGAATTCAGAGGATAGCAGGTGCTCTTTGATGGTTGTGTTCAAGAGATCGTGACGAAGTGTTCGTTGAGGAGCATAGTGTTGTGATGAACGGTCTTCAACAAGTAAGTTTCTAAAATTCTAAATCGTTTAGAATTAGTAATTCCATGCTTAATCTAGTTTAGAAAATAAGTTTCTAATTTGCCCAACGTATCGGTATTCGAATAATTGAAATTAAATCACGCTCGATTTAATTCGCTTCTGCTAGAGGATTCAATTCCTTAAATGTCCTTTGATTAGCATGGGTGAGAGTGGCCAATACGCCGACTCAATATGCCTTCCTTTTTGGGGACAAGACCGAGTGGGAGGCTGGGGACATGACAACACAAGAAGGAACTCACTCCTTCCCGCTTCTAGGAGAAGTAGATGAGTATTCCCTTAAGTGGTGACTCCGGGACTTGAACAAAGGGATCCCACCCTCTCACTGGCCCGAGAGGGACTTTCTGTTTAATGGTTGTACCATAAACAGGTTGTTCATTAGAGGAGCGCTGGTACTTAAGGAGACAGATGTAACACAGGGGTAAAACGGTAATTTGACCCAACTATGATTACGGACACTCGTGAAGGATTGACTTACCGGCATAGGTCTACATCCATGGACACAGAAATGTTCTACAGTGAGAAGAGTTCAGCTGTGGGTCTTTAGTGGAATGACCCACAGTTAATGAATATTGGTTAACTTGATTAATGAGTTTAATCAGTTAACCTCATATCATTGGAGCTTCTGATCTGTAGGTCCATTAGGTCCCCCTGCTAGCTCGAAAAGAGTAATTAGGAACAAATATATCTTGGGAGAATTTGAATAGTTCAAATTCATATTGGGAATTAAGTTAATTGTATGAGATACAAATTAATATAATGTATAGTGATGCATTAAAATATAAAGTCTAATTTGAGATTAAACTTTATTATATTGAGAGATTGATATATTTGAAAGAGTTCAAATATATGTCTAATTAAATATATGGTATTTAATTAGAAGATGAATTAATTAATCATGAATTAATTAATTATTCAATTTAGTTTGAATTAAATGAGATTTAATTAAACTATACTCTATGAGAGAAATAAATATTTTAAGAAGTTCAAATATTAATATGAATTTGATTCATATTAAATTTATAGGATATAAGAGAATTTGAAGGAGTTCAAATTTTAATATGAATTTGATTCATATTATAGAATTAATTAATTTAAGGCCTGAAATTAAATATATGATATTTAATTAGGTAATTAATTAATTAACTAATAGAAGGTCTGAAATTAAATATATGATATTTAATTGGTGATTAATTAATTAAAGAATTAATTAATTAGAAATTAATCAATTATGAAAATGATTTATCACTTATGGAAGTAATTAATCATTTTTGGAAATGATTTAATCACTTATGGAAGTGATCAATCATTTATGGAAAAGATTAATCAATTATGGAATTGATTGGTTATGAAATTGATTAATTAAGGAAAATATTAAATCAGTTATGGAATTGATTGATTTTAAATGAATATTTTATTCATGACCTTTCTCCTATAAATAGAACACTAACCCTAGGGTTTAGGTACCACAACATATGGCCACCATAAGGCCTTCTCATATTCTCTCAACTCAAGAACTCTAGGGAGAATTTTCTCTCTAGAGTTTTTCCCATTCAAGATTAGGTAGTCCCACAACTACGTTCCTAATCTCAGAGTTATAGTGGGGAAGATCAATTGGTGGTGTCCCAATTGTTGACGCTCGGTCCAAAATCAAGAAAGACGTTGAAGTATTCAGAGTCGTCAACGGAGGTATGTTTCTCATCGCTTAACCTTTTGCCAATGTATTGGTATTTTGTAGAACAAAATTAATTTACTAACGGTCCAATTGCTTCCGCTGTAACGGAATTGGGAATTCCAATCCTTCAACGGTTTGGTCCCTGAGTTTTCAAACTCAACATTCTTACCCCTCAGGTTTACATTTAGATTCATTTTAGTCCTTCTGTCAACATTTCCGTTAAGTTACTCACAGAAAACTGACGTGTCCTTTATTTTTATTAAAAAAATATTTTTTTTATTATTTTTTTTTATCATCATTTCTTATTTTTAATTAAAAATGATTTTTTAATTTATTTTTTTCTCCTATATCCTTTCTCTCTCCTCCCTCTTCTTTCTTCCTCCTTCCCCCTTTCCCGTGAACTTGCTCCATTCTCTCTCTTCCCATTTCTTCTCGCCGGCAAAAGAATCCAATTCCCTCCGTTTCTCTTCTCCGGCGGCACGACGACGCAACACGAATCCACGGCGGCACGAAGCTTGTTGGGTTTTCCCTTCCTTCAGACCGGAACGAAGCTTCTTCTTCACTGTCCCTCTCTGTTCTTCTTCTTCACTGTCCCTCTCTGTTTTCCTTTCCTTTCTCACTCCCCCGCCTCTAGCTACCATCTTCTTTCGACGCCTCTTCCTCTCAAAATCGAAGGGGAAAACCCATTCGATTCGGTCTGAAACGAAACCCAGATCTGGGTGTCGTTCCAGATTTGGAACGAAGGGGATTTCCCCTTCGTTTCAGACCCATTCCATCTTGAAATGCAAAGCGGCAGCGTGGAGGGAACGGAGCTAGTCCTCTATTTCACGTGTTTAGAAGGTTTATTCCTGATAGCGAGCATAGCTAGCTATCTTTCCTTATTGAATTTAGCTAGTCTTTGATGATTATTGGCCATTTTATTGCACTTTATGGTTCATTTTGTAGGAAATGGTTGATTGGAGCTATAGCGCGTTAATCGGGTGCTCAGGACGCGAAAAGATGCAAAGGAAGGAAAAAGAATAAAAAAAGGAAAAAAAGTCAACATTTGGTCAAATATAGACCAGCGTCGAGACGCTGCTTCTTTAGCGTCTCGACGCTGGCATTCCATATCAGAGGAGGCGCGAAATTGTCGCAGCGTCTCGACGCTGCGAGAATTCCTTTTCCAGAACGCGTGTTTTAGAGGCAGCGTCTCGACGCTACGACGAAATTTCAGAATAAAAGCATCCTTTCGGCTAGGTTTTTAGGGGAGCCAATTTTGGGACTTCTTGGGGCCGTAAACAGAGGAAAATCAGAGGAGTTCAAGGCTGAAGCAAAGGGGAAAATTCGGAAATCAACCCATTGTTCGTGGGGATCGTGACGGGGAAAATTCGTAACTTTCTGTGCGTCAACCAGCTCGACCTGCGAGTTTTAGGTCCCACAAACTTCGATAGCGCACGACCTACGAGTTGAGGAGAGATCTGTTGTCGACCAGATTTGAACTGAGTTCCAGATCTAAACCCTTCCAAAACGTCGTCACTACCTGTGTTTTTTTTTAAAAAAAAAGGAACGAAGCATCTCCGCCGCTACCCCCTTCGAATTGCGAAGTATCTGGGTTCCAGATCCGAACGCAATCTCCAAATCTGAACTTGCTACCTGTTATTAAAAAAAAAAAAGGAGGAACCAACATCTCCAGATCTTTAACGATCCCGTGGGTTCCAGATTCGAACACGAACATGCCGCCATTAACGAAGGAAATAACAATACCTTCGGTTTTCAAGCTCTCCAAAGTCGAAATCTGGCGATCGAAGAAGAAGATGAGAAGATGCCTTTGAAACGGAGACCCATGCGACGACAAAGAATATCGGCGCCGACGATTTGCTGAAGAAGAAGATCTGAAGAAGCTAAGAAGAAAGAATAAGGAAAAGAAGAAGTATAATAAGAAAGAGAGGGAAAAAGAATTAAAAAATAATTTTTGTTTATTATTTTAATATATTTTTAATTTAAAATTAAAAAATTAATTTTTTTTATTAAAATAATAGTGCCACGTCAGCAGCCGGTTAGATTTAACCGCAAAATGGATGGCAGGGACCAAATTGCTACTTATCTCAAAACTCAGGGACTAAATTGTTGAATTTGAAACCTCAAGGACCAAAATGAAACCGAACTCAAATCTCAGGGACTAAAAGTGTATTTTTCCTAAAAAAATTGTTTTTTTTAATTCTAAAATAAAAATAATAAAAAATATATTAATTTTTATTTTTATTTCTTTCTCTCTCCTCCATCTCCTCCTCCTTATTCTTCTTCTTCTCCTCCACCTCATCCTTCTTCTTCTTCCTCTCCTCCAACTCCGGCGGTCAGCTGCTCGCCGATGATTTTTCTTCCTTCTTTTCTTCTGTTTCTTCCTCCTCCTTCTCTTATCTTCATTATTCTCTTACCTTCCTTCTTCCCTCTTTGGTCCCCTTTTTTTTTCTGCCCGTTCTGCCAGTCGCCGCTGCTCCGTCCTTGCACCGCTGTCGTTGGGTCTACTCGCCATCTCCCTCTCTTTCTCTCGAAATCAATCTGAAACGAAGGGGATTTCCCCTTCGTTTCCTTTGCACATGAAGAGGGAAAACAAGAAGAAGACGCGGGTCTTCACGTAAGGAGAGAATCAAAGTTGAGAGGAAGGAGCGGCAGTTCGTGGGTCTTCACCATGGGTCTTCGTGGGTTTGCTCCGTGCGTCTTCATCGTGGTCTACTCGCCAGCACAAAGGAGAACAAAGAAGGGGCTGCTCCGTGGGTCTTCATCATCGTGGGTCTGCTCGTCGGCGCAAAGGAGAACAAAGAAGGGGTTGCGCGTGGGTTTTCTAGCCGACAGAAAGAAAGACGAGGGAGAACGAGGCAGAGAGGTATTGAGAAGAAAAAGAAAAAGAACATAAGAGAAGAAAATGAAGAAATGAAGGGAGAAGAAAAGAAGATAAAAAAAATGGCGCCGCCGGTGAGTGACGGTCTTCGGTGAACCGACTGCAATAGCAGGAGGAAGGTGGTGGTGGTCGTGGGGAGGAGGAGGAAGAAGGAGAAGAAAATAGTGAGGAGAAGGAATAAAAATATTTTAAAAATAAGATTATAATTATTTTATTATATTTTTTATTTCAAAAAATTAAAAAATAATTTTTTTTAAATAAAAAATTCATGTTATGTCAACAATCCGTTAATTATTAACAAAAATTTGGATGGAGAGACCAAAATGAAACGAAAATCAAACCTCAGGGACTAAAATGTCGAGTTTGAAAACTCAAGGACCAAAATGAAACTAAGCCAAACCTCAAGGACCAAAAGTGTATTTTCCATAAAAAAATATAAAATGCAAGAATTTAAAATACCATAAATTAAAAATTGCGGATAAGCCAATCTTACCTCAGGATCGTGTAATTGGGAAATTTGATTTCAGTTTGGTTAATTCCATCATTGAATACTCATTTATGCTAATTTAATCCTATGATGCCTAGCTACTTAATCGGAAAAGCTGGCAAGCTTAAAGAACCCTAAGGTGATCGATCTGACCAATGCATTGAAATTAATTCCAATTCTAGCATGCAAATTGTTAATTGGGATTAAACACCAAATTACCGCACAATAGAACTATTGCTACTAATAGCTCAATGATCAAAACTAATGCATGTAATTTGTCAGATTACTCTATCAAATCTAATCATAATATACATGGGATTCAATAAAACATCAATAGCAATCGAATCAATGGAAATTCAATACAACATCTCAAGAATACAACCAAACTTACATCGGAGAGTCCCAATCACTACGATATATGCTTAGCCCATCATTGGAGATGTTGAAACTAAACTCCAAGGCTCGATTAGCCATCCTCAAACTAACCTAAATTAAGGAAAAATGAAAAATGGAGAGAAAAATGAGAAAAAAAATCACTAAAAACGGAACTCGGATGGCCTAGAAACAAAAAGAACAAATTGATAGTGCAATCGTAGCGTCGTGACACTCTAAGATGGCGTTGCGACGCTATGCCTTATGGTTTCAAATTCCGCCCGTGAAAACAGCCAACGTCGAGACACTATCAGTGAGCGTCTAGAAGCCTTGTCTTTAGGTTTTTCGCGTTGAATCTTCATTTGCAAAGCGTTGAGATGCTGATTTCAAGGGTTGAGATGTTGGGCTTTGAGTCAAGGGTATTTTGGTCATTTTAAGCTCCAATTTAGCTCGATTTCGCCCCAAATTGGCTCCGAACCTCCATCAAGAACCTATACACATATTATACTCATTTTAAAGCATGTTTCGCAAGGAATTCAATAAAGTTAAGCAAATAGGGAGTAGATAAGTGTATAATAAATTAGTTCTACCAAAGGACGCATGTCAACGTATGGTATGGTCTCTTCCATTAGGTTGCACTGTGAGATTCTCATGATCCGCTTGCGTGTAGTCCTAGAGCGACCATCTCTTCGGAGGGCCTGACCATGGGAGTCGTACCAACAAAAACTTCATAAATGGATAGGGTTTCTTAAGTTTTGCCTCGACATTAGGAGTGCAACTAAAAACCAAAAAACTGATGAACTGAACCGATCCATACGTGTTTGTGACAAAACCTCATTTTATCCAAAACTCCTTATGTCGATTGTAACGACCCGACTCTTAAATAGCCTTTAAGGGACCGTTACGTCAATGCATGCTTTGGAGACCTTTTTAAATAAAGAATATTTTTAAAACATAAACACATGCTTTAAGTAAAAACTTCAAAACGAAACTTTATACGGGATCCCTAATTTTAAAGGTTTTTAAATATTCTTAAATACTTTCTAAAAAGATAAATGTACATGACCTCTAGAAAACTTCTCAATCAAATTTACAATAAAGTAAAACAAAGTTCTTAAAGCGGAAGAAAAATAAAATATGAACTTTCTGGTTCCCTCATGGCTGCCTAACGGATTTTCATCAGTCACCATACACTTGCCCTTACCTTTACCTGAAAAATATTTTTGAAAAGAATGAGTATTTTAAATACTCAGTAAGTGACCCTACTAATGAGGTTGGGTCACGCTTTAAAAATTTTTTTTAAAAAAGGGAAAAATACACTTTTGGTCCCTGAGGTTTGGGTTAAGTGACACTTTGGTCCCCGAGTTTTCAAACTCAACAAAAATACCCCCGAGGTTTGAGATAAGGAGCAATTTGGTTCCTGCCGTCAATTTTTCTGTTAAACCCTAACGGTAAGCTGACGTGACACTATTATTTCAATTAAAAAAATTAATTTATAATTTTTTTAAATAAAAAATATAAATATATTAAATATATTATTATTTTATTATTATTTTTAAAATTCTCTCTCTATCTTCTCCATCTTCTTTCTTCTCCACCTTCTTTCTCCCTCCATCTTCTTCCTTCCCCCTCCCATTTTCTTCAGCTCCGATGGCCGGCCGCCGCCGGCTGCCGGCAAACGGCGGCGGCGGCGGCGGGCGCCGGAATTTTTTTTTTTTTTTCCTTCTTTCTTCTTCTCTTCTTCTTCTCTTCTTCCCTTCTTCTTCTTTCTCTTCCTTTCTTCAATTTTTTTTTTAAAAAAAGAAGGGAGTTTCGGGGAGGAGGAGCTCCTCCTCCCCTTCCCGTTTCAGATCTGAAAATGGTCTAAAAATGTTTTTTCAGATGTCTAAAAAAATGTTTTTTTTCATAAATACTTGTTTTTTTAATATATATATATATATATATATATTATTTATATTGATTATTTATATTACATTCAATAAAATAAATAAAATTTTCAATTACACCTTATTAATAGGTGTATTTTCAAACTGGTTGGTGATAATCTTAAATGACATGGTAATTAATAGATCAAGAGAATTTAGAGGAAGAATTACCCTATTTAAGAAGGTTGAAACTTGAAAAGCTTTTTTTTAGATGATTTTTTTTTAAATCAATCATTTGATGATTTAATTTTTTTCTTAAATTTTTAAGTTTTTTAGGCAATTAAACTTTTAACAATTCATTAAGTATTATATGATATAAATTTATCATTATTCAATGAAACATTCTCATACTTTAGGATCCATGTAATTGAAAAAGGATGAAATGTACAAAAACCAAATTGAAACCTTTTAGACAATACTAGTCAAGTAACACGTGCAATGCACGTGGAATTTTTTTTTTTAGATTAAAAAAAAAACTTATAGC
The DNA here is from genome assembly GCA_036850905.1 of Luffa acutangula. NCBI lineage: Eukaryota > Viridiplantae > Streptophyta > Magnoliopsida > Cucurbitales > Cucurbitaceae > Luffa > Luffa acutangula. The sequence goes on from CM072089.1 coordinate 49,406,842, forward strand.
ATATAGACTTTTGTTTCAATTACCATAAACTTTTAAAAATTAGTGATAAAAATAAATGATTTCTTATTATATAGCATGTATATAAACATAATAGTAGCACACTGGTACATTGCACATTTTTTTATTACTATTTATTTAAACTTTATCTGTAAGTTTAATAATTATCTTATAAAAAAAATAAAAAATAAAAAAATGAAATTCTACTAACAATTAATTTTTAAAAAGTCAAGTAATTTTTAAATGGTCTTTTCTAAGATAAAAGAAAATTATAAAATAAGTTGTAAGCAAAACAGAGATTACAAATGTACTCTAAATTTCAAGTACTAATGTTATTGCATAGATAACTAATAGTATTAAAAAAAATTCACTAAAACCAATTACATAACCCTTTTTGCCCCATTTGTTTTGCTTCAAATCAAAATCTTTTTTTCCCTCCACTTATTTGTGTTTTTTCTTTTTTTTTTTACATGTGGGGGTGTGGGGATTCGAACCACAAATCTCGTTAGTTAAAAGATTTATACCAGTTGAACTATGCTCATGTTAATGTAATATTTGTATTTCTAAATGGTTTTCATATCCACCTGTTTTGTGTGTGTATTTTTTTAATTATATATATGGGTGTGTTTTGAATTCTTGTATTTGTGATTAATAAACAAAAAATTAATCTATTTAATTAGAAAACTGAAAGTGTGTTCAATTATTTTGGTATTTGAAATTTTTAATTTCGTTTAAAATCATGCATGCAATTATTAATCAATAAGTTTATTTTTCTAAGTAGTTGTCAAAAAAAAGTTTTTTTTATTATTTTTTTTAAGTAATAACTTAATAATTTTTAGGCTATTGAGTTTTATTTTATTTTTATCATTATCATTATCAAACTTCTAAGTTTCTTTACCTAAAATCTATTAGTTTGTATATTAAATTAAATAGATTAAATTACAAATTTGGTCATACATTTAGACAATTTTATTTTTGTCATTATGGTTTTAAAATGTATTAGTTTGAGCATAGCTTCAATTTTGTCCCAATGGTTTGGACTTAGTTTCAATGATGTAATCAAATTTCACAAGTCGTCCCTAAATTGTATTTACTTCCAGGAATTAATGTGGATGTAAATAACATTTGATGACATTCGAAAAATAAAAAAGGATAGATAACAATACTACTTCTTCATGGACCAAAATAAATTTATGAATTCTCAAGGTTTTATTGTGACACAGTCAATAGTGTTTTCCTCACGTATAACACAAACTTGTAATTTTCCTTTTTTTTTTTTTTTTGGAAAGTCTTGAGTTCTCGTATAAAAGAATAAATTTTCTTATGGATTGAATTTTTTCAATTACATATTTTCTTTTTATACGGTAGATCACACCTATACATGGATGAATGCATCAATTTAATGTGTAACCATCTCCGGAATAGACGCATCCTGTCGACATCAATTGTACCTATTGGACAATTTTTCATATAGTTTGACATTTTGACAATTTTATATACACATATTTTCTTTTTATACATGGCTCACACCTATACACGAACTGATGCACCAATTCACTATGTAACCATCTCTACATGAACAGTCACATCCCACGGACATCAATTGTACCTATTGGACTCAACGGACACTTACACTTGAATAGTCGTGTCCCATCAGCAAAGGGTAAAATAGGAATTTATCTAATAAGTAAGGGCAAAAGAGGAAAGTAAAAATTCTCCTCTCTTAGCCCCTTTTATATATAGTATAGATAAATTATTTTTTTCAAGAAAGCAAAATATTAGAAAATGAAACACATATTTACTTAACCCATGCTTTAAAAGAGAAATTTTTGGTCCAGAATGTTATACGAGTACAAAAGTCTTTTACAAATCTTACAGACAAAATGTGAGAATTTAGGTTTAGACAAATTTAGTAATCATCTCTGTGATAAGAGCGGACACCTGAACGACAATGTCCCAAATATCTCCTAGATTTTTGGCCTTGTTCGATAGGTCGTCGTTGGAGGTTTTTAGACATTTTTCAGCGGAGCCCTCTGCGTCGGCTGTATCATGTAGGAGGTGAATATCAGCCCCAATAGCCAATGCTTCTTTGGCATCTTCTATGTCTGTCACCACAAACTTCAACTCCTCTGCGCACAGTGCATATCGTTCTTCAAGATCTGGATTCACCACAAACTTCAACGCCTCTGCGCACAGTGTAATATGAATATCCATTTAGGAATTTAAGTATAAATGTATGAATTGTTTGATTAATTTGAACATAGTTTAGTAGATAAAACAAGTATTATTATTTTTAAGGTTATTTTATATTATCTATAATCTTTAATAATAATAATAATCTATCTATCTGTAAACGAGGAAAAAACTTTTTTTGGACAATATTAACCCTGTTTTTTAATAGAATGTCTAATTTAGCAACCAATATTAGTTCTCATTTATAATTTCCTTTTTTTCTCTTTCATAATTAAAAACCAAAGTTTAGAATTTGTCCACCACCCGAACATATGAATAAAATTGTCCTTTCAGTTTTTTAAAATAAATTGTGTTCTTTCTATTATCATTATTATAATTAAATTATTTACCTTTAATGTTCACCACCATCATTTGTGCATGAATAAACACCTTTCAATTTTTGTAAATGAAACTGTTTTTTTTAATTAAAATCTTTACATATTCATGTGCCTTTAAATAAAAAATCAAACTGTCTTAATTGCTTATAACGTCTCACCTCCATTTAGGGGACAATATTAACCCTGGCTTTTATTAGAATGTCTAATTTTTCCACTATATTAGTTTTCATTTATAATTTCTTTTTTTTTTGGTTAGAATGAGTTCACCACCACTCATGCATGAATAAACTCCTTTCAGTTTTTCTAAATGAAACTGTTCTTTTATTTAAGACCCTGTTTGATAACCATTTGGTTTTTTGTTTTTGGTTTTTGGTTTTTAAGCTTATAAACACCACTTCCAACTCTAAGTTTCTTTGGTTTTTCACCTACCTTCTTTCCATGTTTTCAAAAACCAAGCCATTTTTTTAAAACTAAAAAAAATAGTTTTCAAAAACTTGTTTTTGTTCTTAGAATTTGGTTAGGAATTCAAATATAACTTTAACAAAAATGAAAACCATGGTGAGGAAATTTAAAGAAAACAAGCCTAATTTTCAAAAACCAAAAACCAAAAACCAAATGGTTATCAAACGGGGCCTAATTTTTTTACATTTACATGTGCCTTTTCATAAAAAATCAAATTGTCTTAATTATTTATTATCTTTTTTTTAGAGAGCAAATTGTCTTAATTAACAACTAACTTAGCGACATTACTAACTCTTATGACAAAACTAACTGAGAGCTCAAAAAATTTTGACAGCATAACGACATACATCAGACTAAACAAAAAAATTTCAAAGACCTACTAACACAAGAATAACACTTATATAACATTTCTATACCACCTGCCTTACTACAAGACAACAGAACTCCACAGAAACAAGCGAGTCAAGTCTCGCAATATCATTAATCAAGTAAACAAAGTTTTCACAACTAAAAACTCAACTTCTAAAACAACTCAACTAAGCACATCTACTTACAACTTTAGAAGGAATAAAACTAATAAAAACTAACACAATTAAACCCTAGAATTTCAACAATATAATGACTCCAGAACTAAACCAAACAGGACATCAGTTGTCCAACCATAATAAACAACAACTACCCTATCCAAAGGAAATATGAAGGGAAAACAACGCTAACTAGCTATGGTCTCTCCTCATGCACCTCCTTTGCATCACCATGGTCAAGGCAGTCCTCATAACCTGCACAATTTGGTAGTTGGGGGGAGAAAGAGAGGGGGGGGGGGGTCAGTACAACCATGGTACTAGTAAGCAGCCCTAGCTACCTGAGAAGCCATCAAGCAACAACCAAGCACACAACCAAGCAAACAACATGCTTCTTTAAGCGATAAACACAACAACATGCTCAAAAGGCTAGTAAAATGAATGACTCTCCTAAGTCATAACCCATGCATCTCTCTATGCAACTCACTAACGACTCATGCTCCACGAGCTCACTCAACACTCATGTTTAGCCCTCACAAAGCTCTCCAAGACTGACCCTTCGAGTTGCACTGTCCCCTGAGCATTTGAACTTAGGGCAACAGTGCTCTCTATGGAGCTTGACGTTCGACCCTTAACCATTTGTACCCAAGGCCTCGAATTGTTCATCGCCTCTTGTCCATTTGTACCCAAGGGTCACCGATGACTTACCAACATATTGGCCCTTCTATAGGCGCCCCAGTACTTGCTTTCTAGACTCATCACCCCGACCCTTGACTATTTGTACCCAAGGCCTTGATGCTTCTCTTTAAACCAATGGTGGCATGCCACCCCTCGACATTTGTACCCGAGGTGCACTAACATTCACCCATAGATAGCGTGCATAGCGAGGTACTTTTCTCGGTTAATTTTAGTTCTTCTTTGAGAATAAATTGGCCAAAAACATACACTTTTATGCTATTTTTGTAGAGATCGAATATTGAGGTTAAATTGGAGAAATTGGAGTTGATCGAGCATTCGAGATCTAAAGAAAGGCAAAAGAAACGAAAAAAAAAGAATAAAAATTGAGGTTGCACAAAGCTGGAAACCCAAGAGGGCAGCGTCTCGACTCTGCCCTAGAGCGTCTTGACGCTGCCAACTTTCCTAAACTTAATATGGCAGTAAAAGGGGCAGCGTCGAGACGCTGCCTCTAGCGTCGAGACGCTAACGACAAAATCTCTATAAAAGGAAAGTGATTTGCTACGGCCAAGAGGAGTCATTTTGTGTAATTTTAGTCCTAAAATGATTGGAGACCTTATGTTGGAGCTGAAGTAAGGTGAAGAAGCGGGAATCAAGTGAGAACGTGTGGAGATCGTGACGGGGACGTGCGATTTTCGATGCAATAGAGTTTTTCCTTCTCTTTACTTTATCTCTAGTTAGTTTTTATGGCTTTTCTAGGAAACTTAGATTCTTACAAGGATATCATGAGTAACTAGGCTTTTAACTTAGGGATTTATGTAGCTTGTTGTAGTTGTATGGATTAATTTGTGAATTTTCTTGCTTTCACTTATGCAATTTTTATGCTCAACGCCTTTAATTTACTAGCCATGAATTGTTGGATGTGTTCTCTAAACCTTGCTCGAGAGAGGGGGTTTAGTTTAGATCTTGAATTGCATAACTAGAATAGTCGTAAGATCGGGAGATTTAGGATAGTCTTAGAATTCTTCAAAAAGATTAGAATTTAGGCCTTGCATGTTAATTAATTTAGATAGGAATATTGAGTTCATAGCGTGCTTGAGAATTATTTATGCTCGGGAGAGATAAATATAATTATTGTTAATTCTTGATTTAAGAAGCATTACATGTTGTACATTCACATAATTAATTCATAAATCCAATAGGTGAAGTCAACTCCCTAAGTGTTTTATTCCATTTGAATTTCTATCTTGTTTAGCTTTCTTTAATCCATCGTTTGCATCGCGTTTTGATCCCTAGATAAAATCGAACAAAACTATTCACGGTAATTTATCCAATTAGAAAACCAATCCAGACGACATGTAGGTGTTAATTGAAGGGAATAAAAGTCCCCACGCAGCGGAAGCGCATCGATTGGACCTTACGCCGTATATTAATTAACATTAAAATACCGTTACGAAAACTCAAACGAACTTTAAACAATCTTTAAAGTTGCTGGAAATTCAGTTTAAACATGCTTAAAAATAAATCTAAATTTATTTTCATGCTTTTCTAAAGAAAAGGGAAAGAACCGTCACATACCTTCGTTGTAGACTTGACCGTTCTTCGCCAACAACGCTCCAACGAACGAAAACGCAGCAGCCTCCTCGCCTCTTGATCGCTGGAATTTTCTTCTTTGAATGACACAATAACCACAGAGGTTACACCGGTATGTCTCTAATTCTAGGAGGCAAAAGACTTGTGGGAGTCTTTCTCTAAGAGGGAGGCTAGGTCTTGTCTTTGAGAGTCTAAGAGCAAGAGCAAGAATGTCAAGTGTCATGACCAATTAGGTCTAGTGTTCTATTTATAGAAGAGAGGTCATGAATAAAATATTCAATTAAATCAATCTTTTCCAAAATTGATTCAATCTTATTCCTTAACTAATCAATCATGATCAATTAATTCCATAATTGATTAATCTTTTCCACAAATGACTAATTACTTCCATAAGTGATTAAATCATTTCCATAAATGATTAATCACTAATCACTTCCTTAAGTGATTAATTATTTCCATAATTGATTAATTCCTGGTTAATGAAATCTTTAATTAATTAACCATCAATTAAATATCACATATTTAATTTCCGGCCTAGAATTAATTAATTTTCCCAAAAACATTTTAGGACTTAAATTAATTAATTCATTATTTGAACTCTTTCAATCTTCCATAAATTTATATTTGAACTTCTTCAAATATTAATTTCTCTCATAATAATATATCAATATATATTATATTTGTTTCCCTTAGTAAATTGAACATTTTCAATTTACATTTATTACTTAGTTGCCTCAAATTACTTTACGAGCTACCAGTGGGACCTAATGGACCTGCAGATCAGAAGCTCCAACGATGTGAGATTAATTGGTCAAACTCATTAACCACATTAATCAATATTCGTTAACTGTGTGTACATTCCACTATAGACTCACAGTTGCACTCTTTTCACTGCAGACATATTTTTGTGTCCACGGATCTAGACCAATATCGACTATTTAGTCCTTCACGAGTGTCCGTAACACCAGCTGGGTCAAATTACCGTTTTACCCCTGGGTTACCTCTATTTCCTTAAGTACCAGTTCTCCTCTAATGAACAACCTGTTTGTGGTCCAACCATCAAACAGAAAACCCTCTCGTGCCATAGAGAAGGTAGGGCCCTATGTTCAAGACTCGGAGTAACCACTTAAGGGAACACTCATCTGCTTCCCTAAAGTCGGGAAGGAGTGAATTCCATCTTGTACGATTATGTTCCCAGCTCCCCATTCGGTCTTGTCCCCAAAGTGGTAGGCTTATTGAGTCGGCGTATTGGCCACTCTCACCCATACAAATCAAAGGACAGTCTCTCATGAGTAGGAGTCCATAATCAACTCAGTACTAAGACTAAGTTGTCTAGGTCGTCCTAGTGAAATAGAAAACCAACTAGTTAACGGTGTTATAACCAATGGATACTATTTCGCGGTCCAGTCTTATGCAAACTCCCCACTCGCATGTCTCCTACACGAACGCGTTGGATCGCAACGTTTGTATCAAATACAAAGTGGGTCGTATCCATAGTATCACCAGGATAAGGCACCCAGTCTTATCCCTATACTATAGACCATTTAGGCTGTCTCTTGAACAATGATCCCATACGTCGCTACATATAGTTCAAGATTCATATTACAGCCTTGGATGTCTAGTTTATTGGATTAGAGTTATTATTAGGCAAAGACATATATAAAATAACTAATAACAATTAATGGAAAAATATATCAATATTATTTCATTAATATCCGGTCAACGGTTACATTCACTATCTACGAGTTTTATTGCATAAAACCCAACAAACTCCCACTTGAACTAAAACACTAGTTAGTGGGATGTAAATGCAATAATCTAAAGCTGGAAATGTCATCTATATTAAAATAATACAATGAACTAGGGCATCCTTATACCCATTATACATTTCTCCCACTTGCCCTAGATTAGACGACATACATATTTCGTAGACCTAGACCCTCTAGATGACCCTCAAACACTTTAGCCGTGAGAGCCTTCGTAAATGGATCAGCGATGTTGTGCTCTGAGGCGATCTTAGTGACGATCACATCTCCTCTTTGCACAATCTCCCGTATCAGGTGATACTTCCTCTCGATGTGTTTACCTCGTTTGTGGCTTCGAGGTTCTTTTGAGTTGGCTACAGCCCCACTGTCGTCACAGTATAGTGTTATGGGCACGTTCATATTTGAAACCACTTCCAAATCAGTCAAGAACTTTCTGAGCCATACTGCCTCCTTAGCTGCTTCGCAAGCTGCTACATACTCAGCCTCCATGGTTGAGTCTTCTATGCATCCTTGTTTGATGCTTCTCCACACTACTGCTCCTCCATTGAGGGAGAATACTGACCCTGATGTGGATTTCCTTGAATCCTTATCAGCTTGAAAGTCAGAGTCAGTGTATCCAGTAAGAATCAAATCCTTAGCTCCATACACAAGCATGTAGTCCCTCATTCTCCGAAGATACTTGAGGATATTCTTAACCGCTCCCCAGTGGTCCAACCCTGAATTAGACTGATACCTACTGACTACTCCCACTGCATAACATATGTCAGGCCTAGTGCAGAGCATGGCATACATTAAGCTACCCACGGCTGAGGCGTAGGGAATGTGTCTCATGTTCTCAACTTCCTGAGGTGTCTTAGGAGATTGTTCCTTAGACAGGTGTACCCCATGTCTGAAGGGTAGTAGTCCCTTCTTGGAGTTTTGCATCGAATATCGAGACAACATCTTGTCAATATACGTTTCTTGAGACAGAGCTAGCGTTTTGTTCTTACGATCCCTAATGATTTGGATTCCCAGAACATATTAGCCTCTCCCAGATCTTTCATTTGGAATTGGGCTGCTAGCCATTTCTTAATGTCAGTGAGGTATCCTACATCATTCCCAATGAGTAGGATATCGTCTACATAAAGTATTAGAAAAGCTACTTTCCTTTTGTTGACTTTCTTGTATACACAAGGCTCATCACTGTTTTGGTCAAAGCCAAAAGATTTGATTGCAATATCAAATCTAATGTTCCATGATCTGGACGCTTGTTTCAATCCATAAATGGATCGATTGAGCTTACAAACCTTTTGTTCCTGACTTTGGGCTATGAACCCTTCGGGTTGAGACCTGAAGATATTCTCTTCAAGATTACCATTCAGAAAGGCAGTCTTGACGTCCATTTGCCATATTTCATAGTCATAATATGTGGCTATGGATAAGAGAATTCTTATGGACTTTAACATGGCTACAGGAGAAAAGGTTTCCTCATAGTCAACCCCTTCCTTTTGGGTATAACCCTTTGCCACTAGTCTAGCTTTGAAGGTCTGTACCTTTCCAGCTGCATCTCTTTTTCTCTTATAGATCCATTTTCACCCTATGGGTTTTACCCCATTTGGTAGATCTGTAAGTTCCAATACTGAATTGGAGTACATTGACTCCATTTCCAGGTTCATGACTTTGACCCATTCATCCTTATCTTCGTCATTCATTGCCTGTCGATAGGACAATGGATCCTCAATGCCATCATTAGGTATGACAACCTGAGTTTCAATTAAACCCAAGTAGCGGTCAGGTTGTAATACAACCCTCCCACTGCGTCGAGGCATTCCCAACGTTTGAGATGGACGGGATGGATCTGAAGAACTAGTTCCTTCATTAACCCTTGTTGAAGGTCCAACTTCATCAACAACTCTTGATGATTCTTCAGTAGCTTCTCCTAATATTATTTTGCTTCGTGGTTTATGATCTCTCATGTGGTCTTCCTCTAAGAAAGTGGCGTTTGTCGATACAATCACCTTATTTTCTTGTGGGTCGTAGAAATAACCACCTCTCGTTTCTTTAGGGCAACCAACAAATTGGCACAGTTTTGAACGAGGTTCCAGTTTCTTAGGATTTGTCACAAGCACGTGTGCTGGACAACCCCAGATGCGAAAGTGATGCAAACTAGGTTTACGCCCCTTCCATAATTCGAAAGGTGTTTCAGAAACACTTTTCGAGGGAACATTGTTCAAGATGTATACTGCAGTCTCTACTGCATACCCCCAAAACGAGCTAGGCAATTGAGCATAGCTCATCATTGATCGAACCATTTCTAACAAGGTTCTATTTCTCCTTTCTGACACACCATTCTGCTGAGGTGTACCAGGGGCTGAGAGTTGAGATTGGATTCCATGTTCTATCATATAATCCTGGAATCTTTGATCCATATACTCCCCTCCTTGATCAGATCGAAGTATTTTAATAGATTTACCTAATAGGTTTTCAACTTCAGTCTTAAACTCCTTAAACTTTTCAAGGGCTTCAGACTTATGTCCCATTAGGTACAAGTAACCATATCTTGAATAATCATCTATAAATGAGATGAAATATTCGTGCCCTCCTCGAGCTTTTACATTCATTGGACCACATAGATCCGAATGTATTAATTCTAAGGGTTCTTTTGCTCTATAACCTTTTCCAGTAAAGGGTCTTTTGGTCATTTTTCCCTCGAGACAAGATTCACAAGGTGGTAGTGAATCATCTTCTAACTTGCTTAGAAGTCCATTCTTTACCAAACGACCGATCCTATCGATGTTTATATGACCAAGTCTAAGATGCCAAAGATGAGTATTGTTACTTGTTTGAGAAATCTTTTGCCTTTTCCTTTGAGTTTCAGCAGTTTTAAGTAATTCGTGATTTAAAAGTGCTTTGTTTTCGGTTGGTCTTAAAACATACAAGTTATTTTCCAATTTGGCTGAACAAATAAGTACACCATTTTTATAAATGAACGCTTCATTCATATCAAAAGTAACTGTATACGATTGTTCAATCAAACATGAAATAGAAATTAAGTTCCTCTTAATCTTTGATACGATTAACAAACTTTCTAAAAGTAAGAATCTATTTCTAAAAAAAAAAACTTCGCAGCTCCCACTGCTTTAGCTGAAATGACTTCTCCAGTTCCGACCCTGAGTGTCATTTCCTCATCGTTCAACTACCGAAAGGAACTATTTTCCTGAAAAGAAGAGCAAACATGATTAGTTGCTCCTGAATCAAGTATCCAGGTAAACTCATCATGTTCTACGAGGCATGTTTCTAAAACAAGTAAATCAAATTTACCTTCATTTTCCTTCTTTTTCTCAGCAAGGTACTTTGGGCAGTTTCTCTTCTAATGTCCATCTACATTGCAGTGGAAACACTTGTCCTTGTCTGCCATAGCTTTGGCTTTTCCCTTGCTTTTAGCAGCAGTACTGGGAGTTTTCCCCTTGTTTCCTTTCTTCTTCTGAGTTTTCTTTGAAGAAGTGGCTACAGATTTAGTTCCAGAGGATGAACCCTTCTCGAACTTTCTTTTAGAGTGAACAACGTTTGCCTCTCATTCTATCTGTCCCTTGTTCTTAAGAAGAGACTGATAGAGTTGTAGCTCATTCAGGAGGCTAGTCAGGTTGAATGTTATTTTATTCATCATTGGACTGCTTCGAAACTACAGAAAACTCTTCGAAAGAGATTCTAAGATGAATGCAACCTGACTACGCTCATCTATGACCGCCCCGTTTGCCTCTGCCACGTTGAATTGGACCATCATATCCAGGACATGCTCCCGAACAGACGTGCCCTATTTCATGCGACAACTATAAACGTATTTGAGAGCATCATGGTGGAGTTGGTAGGACGGTTGTCCAAACATCTCCTGGAGAGAGTTCATAATCTCCCTCACTGTTACCATGCCCTCATGCCTTTTAGCCAAAACTTCAGATAAGCTGGCTAGGATATAGACGCGAGTCTTATCATTGGCCTTTGTCCAGCGGTCATAAGCATCCTTAACTGCTTGGGATGCATTACGAGCAGGGGCTGGAGGACAATCCTCCGTTAAGACGAACCGTAGATCATCGACAACAAGAATCGTATTCAGGTTCGACTTCCACGTAGCATAATTTTCGCCGGTTAATTTCTCATTTTTAAGCAGAGAGACAATTGAGGAAGACATTGCTGAAATTTAAACAAACAATGACCGTATTAGTTATCTTTGCCTAAACCCATCGTACAAGCAAACAATTGCACACAATCCAATCATTTTAGCAAAACAGACAATCACAGAACCCTAAAACTATCGATTTAGTTTTGCAACAATGTTTCAGAGGTTTAGAATATCAGCCACCGAAGGGTGATCAGGCACTCCTCATTTGAAATGAGACACCTCTCACCTAATTCTAATTCCAGAATAACTCATATTCCTATAGACATTAGCCACCGTTGTTCGGTCAAGGATTTGTTAACACTTTTAACTCATCCTCGTAAGTGTAACCCTCCCACTTTCAGATCTCAGAGGCACGCACCAACAGGCTACCGAAGGGAAAGACAACTGTTGGTGATTAGCCTAAGAGCTCCTATCATTTTCAGGAGTTCACGATGTTCCGAATCCTATGACCAGGCCCTCCGAAGGGATGGTTGCGCCAGGACAACCTGCAGGCGGATCATAGGACTCTCACGGTGTGAACTATGGGCGGAGACCGAGGGATGCGTTGACACGTGTCCCGCTCCCACTTACTCTAGACATTTTTCCCATTCACCTTGATATTGATCCATGCAAACACTTTCCGAAGGGAGGCCGCTCCTAAGGCGACTCGAAGCCGAGCATGAATCTCACGTTGTGAATATAGGGACGTAGGAGCAAAACTTGATTTAAATCTCGTTTTTTAATTTTCCTCCCACTGAAAATGTCCTAAGGTTAATATAGGGTTGTTTAACTTAGATAGTATTCGGCTAAGTCAATCTATCTAAGTCTGATCCTATTACAACAATTATGGAAAGGATTCAACTGCAATCTTTTGGGTGAATTAAACTTCTTTTAATAAACCCAACATTGCAAGTCAACATTACTATGGTTAATTCAACTCAATATTTGGGTCAGTTCCCAGGTAGGAGGTGTTCCGTAAACCGTCAACTTAAATACCCCCAACCTTATACAGAACTTTACCGAGAGAGTTCCCTTATAATCTCAGTAATGTAAGGTCTTTACTCTAAAGATCTAGGTGCATTAAACACTTTTAATAAACCTAGTGACATTGCATGCTAACATTTAACTATGATTAATTCAACTCCGGTATTCCAGGTCAGTTCCCAGGTAGGAGGTGTTCCGTAAACCGTCAACTTAAATACCCCCAGCCTTAGACAGAACATTACCGGTGGAGTTCCCTTATAATCATAGCAATGTTTTTCCTACTTAGTCAATTAAAACTATTTTTAATTCTAAGTAAGAAAAGATTCTAATTCTATTAGAAATCGATCTAGGTCTAATTAATTTTAAACAATTTAAAATTAATCCAATTTATCCTATGATCTTATGTTTGCATGCAAATCTTGATTATAGATTGACGGTTTCTAATCATTAATATTAAAGAACTATTTCAAATTTTAATGATTAATCCTATAATCAAGAATCTAGGGTTTAATTCATTCAACAATCTCATTCAAATTAAATAATTAAACCACATCAATTGAATGAATAATATAACAATTATATTATTAACTATGGATGTTTCATGCTTCATGCAATTTTGATTTTCTTTTATTATAACAATTATAAGTCAATCAAGAAAATCAATCAAGCATGGTTAATTCATTACATTAAACATAACTATTTATATTTAATTTAAGTAATGACATGCTTCATGCTTTCCAATTTTTCATATAATTAATATACACTTATATTAAAAAATATGAAAACAAATCCATGCATTTAAACATACATTATAACATTTTATAATATATAAAAATGCATGAGCATGTTTATAACCTAAGGTGGGATTAAATATTCTATATGACATCCATAAAGCATATAAATAGCAATTGAACCGATTAATTTTTGGCCCCTAGGATAAAATAAAGCATTAAATTACATTAATTTAGCTAAATTCTATCCTAAAAAATCCTTGTACAGCTCTGGAATTGGTCTAGACAGCACGAACTGCCCCGAACCACCTCAAACCGGCTTCGAAAATCACGAACCATGCCAAAAATTGGCTGAACCGGACCAAAAAGGTCCCAGCCCAGCCGAACCGGTCCGAATCGGACCGGCCACCAGCTTGAACCGCGCCTGTTGAAGCCCTAGCGCGCGCCGCCATCGTGACAGCGTCGAGACGCTGTGTTGATAGCGTCCCGACACTGTGCGTTTTTCATATCTGGCGCCTGCGGTATCGAGACAGTAACGAGACGCTGTTGAGGTAGCGTCCCGACTCTGTTGCATCTGGAGGCAGAATCTGGGCGGCAACAGCATCGATTCTTCGATTTTGGCCCCGATTTCAGCGGCGATTGCTCCGATTTTCATCTCATAAAAACCTATTCTAGACCCGGACTTACATAGGACTCGATTTTACATAAAATACCCGAAACACCGGGCCTTACATGATCAAAATCACATAAAAATAAAATCTATGGCCATAAAATTAACCCAAACAGTTCAACGCAAACCGAACATACATTATGCATAAATCCCACCTATTAGAGCCTATCGCAACTTTTAATATTAATTAATAGGGACATCGATGGCTCTGATACCAATTGAAGGGAATAAAAGTCCCCACGCAGCGGAAGTGCATCGATTGGACCTTATGCCGTATATTAATTAACATTAAAATACCGTTACGAAAACTCAAACGAACTTTAAACAATCTTTAAAGTTGCTGGAAATTCAGTTTAAACATGCTTTAAAATAAATCTAAATTTATTTTCATGTTTTTCTAAAGAAAAGGGGAAGAACCGTCACATACCTTCGTTGTAGACTTGACCGTTCTTCGCTAACAACGCTCCAACGAACGAAAACGCAGCAGCCTCCTCGCCTCTTGATCGCTGGAATTTTCTTCTTTGAATGACACAATAACCACAGAGGTTACACCGGTATGTCTCTAAGTATAGGAGGCAAAAGACTTGTGGGAGTCTTTCTCTAAGAGGGAGGCTAGAGAGAATTCTAGGTCTTGTCTTTGAGAGTCTAAGAGCAAGAGCAAAAATGTCAAGTGTCATGACCAATTAGGTCTAGTGTTCTATTTATAGAAGAGAGGTCATAAATAAAATATTCAATTAAATCAATCTTTTCCAAAATTGATTCAATCTTATTCCTTAATTAATCAATCATGATCAATCAATTCCTTAACTGATTAATCTTTTCCACAAATGACTAATTACTTCCATAAGTGATTAAATCATTTCCATAAATGATTAATCACTTCCTTAAGTGATTAATTATTTCCATAATTGATTAATTCCTGGTTAATGAATTCTTTAATTAATTAACCACCAATTAAATATCACATATTTAATTCCCGGCCTAGAATTAATTAATTTTCCCAAACACATTTTAGGACTTAAATTAATTAATTCATTATTTGAACTCTTTCAATCTTCCATAAATTTATATTTGAACTTCTTCAAATATTAATTTCTCTCATAATAATATATAAATATCTATTATATTTGTTTCCCTTAGTAAATTGAACATTTTCAATTTACATTTATTACTTAGTTGCCTCAAATTACTTTACGAGCTACCAGTGGGACCTAATGGACCTGCAGATCAGAAGCTCCAACGATGTGAGATTAATTGGTCAAACTCATTAACCACATTAATCAATATTCGTTAACTGTGTGTACATTCCACTATAGACTCACAGTTGCACTCTTCTCACTGTAGACATATTTTATGTGTCCACGGATCTAGACCAATATCGACTAGTTAGTCCGCACGAGTGTCCGTAACACCAGCTGGGTCAAATTACCGTTTTACCCCTGGGTTACCTCTATTTCCTTAAGTACCAATTCTCCTCTAATGAACAACCTGTTTGTGGTCCAACCATCAAACAAAAAACTCTCTCGTGCCATAGAGAGGGTAGGGCCCTTTGTTCAAGACTCGGAGTAACCACTTAAGGGAACACTCATCTGCTTCCCTAAAGTCGGGAAGGAGTGAATTCCATCTTGTACGATTATGTTCCCAGCTCCCCCATTCGGTATTGTCCCCAAAGTGGTAGGCTTATTTAGTCGGCGTATTGGCCACTCTCACCCATACAAATCAAAGGACAGTCTCTCATTAGTAGGAGTCCATAATCAACTCAGGATTAAGACTAAGTTGTCTAGGTCGTCCTAGTGAAATAGAAAACCAACTAGTTAACGGTGTTATAACCAATGGTTACTATTTCGCGGTCCGGTCTTATGCAAACTCATTGCATAGGATACCCGCACTCCCATGTCTCCTACACGAACGCGTTGGATCGCAGCGTTTGTATCAAATACAAAGTGGGTCGTATCCATAGTGTCACCAGGATAAGGCACCCAGTCTTATTCCTATACTATAGACCCTTTAGGCTGTCTCTTGAACAATGATCCCATATGTCGCTACATATAGTTGAAGATTCATATTACAGCCTTGGATGTCTAGTTTATTGGATTAGGGTTATTATTAGGCAAAGACATATATAAAATAACTAATAACAATTAATGGAAAAATATATCAATATTATTTCATTAATATCCGGTCAACGGTTACATTCACTATCTACGAGTTTTAGGGCATAAAACCCAACATTAATATCACACATGCGGATGCAATTTAAGATCTTAGGCACACAATTTCATCAATTTGATCCTTGAAGACATGCTGTCCATATGAACAAAAACAGAGTATATAAGGTACCTACCTCTTGAAGCTCCCAATTCGTATAATCTGATGCTTTATAATTCACACCAACGGCTTTTGGACAACCACTTGGATCTTCTCTACTATCCTCATGCCTTGGAACGGATGGTGGGATCCTCGATTGATAGGAATTGGAAAGGAAAACTTATGGGTATAAGCTAATTTGAGAGTTTGAGCTATGGAGAATTTGGGAAAATTTTGTCAGCATTTTAGGTTGAATTGTTCCACCCATTTTCATAAGCTCATCCTCTATATATAGAGGAAAATCATGCACAAGAATTTCACAAAAAATAGGGATCATTTTGAGTCACAAGATTAGGTGGTGCAATAAGGCTAATTACAAGTGATTAGTCATTAAGCACCACCTCCAAAATTTGCTAACTTTTGAATTTCTTTTAAATCAAAATTTGCAAATAAAATTCTGAATAATCCCACTTTCTTTTATTTTTATTTTAATTATTTTAATTTAAATATCATTTATTTAATTACAATAAATTTATTTAATTTAATATCTTATATTAAATTAATACCATTTGTGCAATCTTGGTTTCTTTCTCCCAACGAATTTTCTCGAACATGAATCCCTATTCACTTGTTTAATATTTAAATCATATTTAAATATATATAACTCTCATTTTAAGTTTAATTCATATTTAAGCTTAATATGTCGTTAAATATTGTATATAAGCGACTTTTGTATCATTTTCCGAATTTGAACGTTTCAAATATTAACCTATCATATTGTTCCAAGTTTCATTCCTATTGAGCTAGTAGAGGGACCTAATGGACCTAGCTCCAACGAAATGATGATAATCAGTTAATCTCATTAATCTAGTCATTCATTGTTCGTTAGCTTCCGGGACACTCCACTATAGCCCGTAGCTGAACTCCCCTCACTGTAGATATATTTCTTGTCCACTTTAGATAACCATGATCAGTAAGTCGACCCTTCACAGGTTGTTCATAACTAGAGCTGGGTCAAATGTCCGTTTTACCCCTATAGTTCCTTAAGTTCCACTGATCCTCTAATGAACAATTAGTTTGTGATACAATCACTGAACCAAGTCCCTCTCAAGGTTATGAGAGGGCGGGGCCCTTTGGCTCAAGACTCGGAGTCAGTACTTAAGGGAACAACCTCTTTACTAACCCTAAAATGGGTAGCAGTTGTAACACCCGTAATTTTAAGAAAAGTTCAAATTTTTAGTTTAAGAGTTATTTTGAGTTTAGAGGGAGCTTGAAAATTTGAAAATGTTGGTGTAATATTTAAAATTTGGGGCTGAGTGGCAATTTTGTAATTAAGGTGAATTAAGAACCAAGCCCAAGCCCATTAAGCTTTCATTTAGCCATTCACGCAGCCCTAGTACCTTCTTCATCCTATTCATCTTCTTTCTTGAATCAGCCGGAAGCCATCTTTTCTTTCTCTCCTTTTTCCACGAGCTGCAGTTGTTGGTCTCAAGGTCTCCGGCGACGTCAATGTTCCCTCCGACGAGTGGGTCTTCATCTCCGGTGTACTCCAGCGACGACGACGACATTCTTGCGGCGGCGTGGTGACGTTTCCGGCGTGTTGGTGCGAGCTCCGGCGGCGACTTCGAGCTGTGGTTTCCCTCCGGTAAGGCGCGCGATTTCCAGCAGACAGTAACGTTTTTTATCGTCTTCTTCGTTTTTCCGGCGATTCCTTCGTGGTTATGAGTTTCTTAGGCGAGTTCAAGCCAATTTTCCGTTAGCGTTTTACGGCAAGGTTCCTTTGGCGTTAGAAGTTTAGTTGTCGGATTGGAGCGTTTTTGGAAACCTTGGACAGCAAGTGTACTTCTGTTTTGGCCTTGGGGTTAAGGTGATTAGTGCGGTTCAAGAGCGTTTAAGCCAAAGTAAGTGGACTTACTATTGAATCCTTTTTAATTGGGTGCGAATATTTGATTTTATAGAATTCTCGTGTTTATGGGTTGTTCTTGAGATTTATTGTGATTATTAAAAGTATGAGATTTGAGCATGATAGTTAGTTATTTTAATTGTGTATGAGTTTAAGAAAAGTTATTGAAAGCATGAAGTTCATTATCATTGCTTGCTTTTGTTGATGTTTAAAATAGTTGAGTTGGTGGTTTTCTTGAAATTCCATTAAAGGAATTAGTTTAAATTATTTATAAGTGTAATTCAGTGTGCATGAAATTGATGTATGTTCAGAGATGCCTACGCAGGGCTTAGGGACATGAAATTGATGTACCTAAGTCGAGGGTTGTGAAATTGACGCCCTCGAGGTTTCGTGAAATTGACAGCCTCTGTAGGAGACATATGAAATTGATGTGTCTAGAATATGTATGAAAGTGATGCATATTCTCTCTCATTAGAAGTACACATGAAATTGATGTGTTTTAGGATATGCATGAAATTGATGTATATCCTAAGTTTAAAATTAAAGTTTAGAGCCACCAAAATTTTATTTGTTGTTGATTTAAAAATGTTTTTAAAACGTGACCCAATCTCAATAGTAGAGTCACTTACTGAGTATTTAAAATACTCATTCTTTTCAAAAAATATTTTTTTTCAGGTAAAGGCAAGGGCAGGTGAAAGACGATTAATGAGAATCCGATATACAACCATGAGAGGACTTAGTTCATATTTTAATTTCTTCCGCGTTAAGAACACTGTTTACTTTACTTGAATTGTAAGTTGGTTTTTAGAAAATTTTTAAAGGTCTTGTACATTTATGTTTTAGAGTTTATTTGAACTTATTTAATACCTTTGAAACTAGGGATCCCGAATAAAGTTTTGTTTTCAAGTTTTTGTTTAAATTAGTGTTTCTGTTTCAAATTATTTTTATTTAAAAAGGCATCCAAGGTATGCATTGTTTAACGGTCCCTTTAAGGTTTATTAAGAAGTCGGGTCGTTACAGCAGTAGTGGATTTCGTCTTGCAAAGCTATGTCCCCAGTTATCTATTTAGTTTTATCCCCAAAATGGTAGGCTTATTGAGTCGGCGATGTTTGGCCACTCTCACCCATGAAAATCAAAGGACAATCCTAAATAAATAGGAGTTCATAGTTAGCTCAATATTAAGATCAAGTTACCAAGGTTATATGTATGAGATGTTCAGTTTTAACAGTAAACGGTGTTGTAAAGTGAAAGTGACTTATCTCCTGGTCTGATCTCTATGCAAACTCTTTGCATAGGACGCCCTCACTCACATGTCTTATACAGTAACGATTAGGATCACATCGTCTGTCTTTAAGGAACAAAGCGAGTCGCGCCAATAGTGCCCCAGGATTAAGGTACCCAACCTTATCCATATACTATAGATCGTTTAGACTATTTACTTGAACTTGATCCATACTTATGTCACGCATATACTTCAAGTATACATAATATAGCCATGGGTTCTTAGTTTATTGGATTTGTGGTTATATTTAGGCAAAACAAATATATAGAAATAATACTTCACTGAAGCAAGTCAAATGTTACATTTTACTATCTACGAGTTTTAAGACATAAAACCCAATAGACATTCGATTCTAAATCAGTATATGATTACTTGACCCGTACACTTGCGGTAGGAAAATTCTACATAACTCATCTTTCCTTTCTTTCACATTTAGGCCCCTGACCTCTTTTCTCGCATCTATCTAGAATGCATATGCCTCGCAACATGCTTCTAGACACATGTACTATGCCCACCAAGCATATACATTCAGCAACATGCTCTCGACTCATGTTTAACTCATGATTTCACAATAAAACCAGCATGTTTAACAACTAATCATCACAACAACTCATACATTTCAAAATATACATATGTATACATGAAAGCAATGAAAAAATTTATAAAGCGAGTAAACATACATCGTGCATCATGCAATCAAACAGACTCCATCAGTTCAGAACTACTTACCTATTAACTGCTCCTAAGCGATCATAAAAGACCAACAGAGCCAACAATAACAGCCTAAAGAGCCCAAACTATAATCAATGACTTCTAAGGGTTAGGAATTGATTTAAAGCACTTAAAAGACTTAATAAAGAAAATAGAGGGTGCTGGAATTTACTGTTCAACCCATAAATGATCCTGAACACATGTTGTCTAGCGATCATAGGAGCTCGAAATCGGTAATCTGACCCTCCTAGCCTATGGGCATTCAATTCCGAGGCTGTTCAGGATGTGGGTAATCGTTGAAAGCATGCTTTAAGTCTAAAATCTCGTTGATTAGCACTCAAGAGAGTTTGATCCTACAAATTGAAAGCTATAAGAATTCAGTAACCTGAAACTGGCACCTTTAGAGAGTGGGTAATCCAAATTCAAGTCTGAATAAGTATAGTTTAATACCAAACTTACCGAAATTGTTGAAGAGAAATAGAAATCGCATATTGAAGCCAAATGGAAGGCTAGAAAAACACTGAACACGCTAGACAGAATGTTGCTCGCGTATGCAAGGCTGCTAAAGACAAAAAATACACCGAAACCGCGTGAGTCATAAGCCGAAAACGATTTAAGGTCCAAAACCAATGGGTATTGAAGGAGTTAATATCAAACATGTGGAAGCAATTTTGGATCTTAGGCACACAATTTCATCAATTTGATCCAAGAAGACATGTTGTTCATTTGAGGAAAAACAAAGCAAAGTTGCATATACCTCTTGTAGCTCCCAATTCGTGTAATCCTGGGCTTTAATCTTCACACCAATGGATCTTGGACAACCACTTGGATCTTCTCTACTATCCTCAGGCCTTAGAACGGATTGTGGGATCCTTAATTGATAGGAATTGAAAAGGAAAGCTTGAAGTTCAAGCTTCAAACATGGGTTTGAGTGTTGTGAGAGTTTGGGAGAATTTCAGCAGCATTTCAGTACTTATGAACGTTAATTTCTTCACCTTTCAAAAAGGATTTAGCCAATTTTAAAATTCGTGAACTAAGTAGATAAAATCCGTGAACGTTAATTTCAGCAGCATTTCAGTACTTATGAACGTGAATTTCTTCACGGATATTGCATGGGTTTGAGTGTTGTCAGAGTTTGTCTAAAATCTCGTTGATTAGCACTCAAGGATTGACACTAATTTGGTGCTTACTTAGGTTTCTTAAGAAGGGCTTAAGCTCATGGCTTAGTCAAAACCCACCACCTCAAAAAATTAGGCATTTTTTAATTTCCAAAATTCAAAAATTCAAATTTTTGTTTTTAATTTAAATAATCTGAAATTTCCCACTTCCTGATTTTGATTTTAATTTTATTTTAATTTAAATAAAATCTTATTTAATTAAATAATAATAAAATTAATTAATTTAATATCTTATATTAAATTAATATTATTTGCTCAATTTTGACTTTTCTCCAAACGAAATTTCTCGAACATGAATCCTTATTCACGTATTTAATATTTAAATCATATTTAAATACAACCAACTCTCATTTTAAGTTTAATTCGAAATTAAACCAATATGTCGTTAAATATCGCATATAACTGACTTTTGTATCCTATTCCGAATTTGAACGTTTTAAATATTAACCTATCATATTTTTCCAATTTTTCTTCCTATTGAGCTAGTAGAGGGACTTAATGGACCTACAGATCATGGGCTCCAACGATACCAGTATAACCGGTTAAACTCATTAATCTAGTTATTCAACGTTCGTTAGCTTCCAGGACACTCCACTATAGCTGATAACTCTCCAAAAGGGAGTTGTTTATACCTTATTTCTATAGGGATTTGTGTGTCTTTTGTGCTTAATAGGGTTGATTTTAGATATATATTATATTTTTTAACCCATTAGGAAGAATGAAAGCTTTGGGAATTATTTTGTGCAGAATATGTTGCTGGGCGACTTCAGGGAGCAAATTCTGTGTTGAAGCAAAGCTGGGAGCAAAACTGCCACGTCACAGCTCGTTAGCCAATTTAACAAACTGAATTCTGTTAAGTTATTCTCAGGATAAAGGAGTAAGGAGAGCCATCCACGTGTCTAGGTCAACCTAATTCAAGTCTCATATCACTCTATAAAAGGAGATGGCCGCCCAAGTCAAATTAATTCCATCCTTGGGAGGAACATTCCATTCTTGGAGAGTTACTTCCACCTTTGGGAGCCGAATAAAGGAGAGAGATTGGAGACCATCAAGGAAACCATCATTTGCAAGCTGATGAAGGGAATTAATCTTTTCTTGTATTACCTTGTAGTTATGGACATCTTACTCGGATTGTAGCGTGTTGTTCTATGCATCTTATGAACTAAGTAGCTTGAGGCGTTGGTTAGGGAACATGTGATTGTTGTGCTTAATTTCTAGTAATAAATATTGATTTAATGCATCCTGGTTAATTGTTGTGCTCATTTATATTTTATGCTCGCCTGGCCAGCCGGTGTGAATACCTCTCTCTAGTTTCAGGGATGATTTAGGGAGTGTGTGGCGGTTAATCACACTAGATCATTGTGTATTGGTGAACGCCAGTGACTGAGCTAGGGATAGGCAGTTGCCTAGTGCTTGATCGGTAGAGCTTCATTGGAGTTGAAACATATTCTAAAAAATCCGGAGTTCCGGGAGGTATCTTCTAATAAGATTGCAAGAGTTTTGCATGATCAATAATATTGCAAGAGCATCTTTTAAAACAATTACTAAATCCTGACCAGCGCCTATTTCTAATCTGTCTGCCTATTTCTTTACTGATACGCAAATTGCTAACCGTAAGTGTACGGGCCCAAGTTATAATATAGTGATTTAAAATCGAATGTCGTCCTCTAGATTGGTTTTCTAGTTCCCCTAATTATTAAAGGTATATTCGCCCAATTTTATTTAGAGAAAATAAACGAGAAATATGCAAATCAATGAAAAACTAATCAAAGCAATAAAATATGGAAACTCAATGGAGAAAGGCCTTAGGGAATTGATTTCACCTATTAGATGCATGAATTAATTCACAGAATAATTGGGAACAAACTCGTAACAAATTTATAAACCAAGGATTATGAATAATTAAAAGCCTCTCCCGAGTACAATTAATCCTTTATGCAAATTAAGAAACTGATATCCCTATCTAATTTCAACAATAAGCATAAGCAATAAGAACAATCCTCATGACGGTTTCTCAAGCAATCCCAAATCTCCCGATTAACGAATTACCTAAGTTATGCAATTGATGGTCTAATCTAAACTATCCTCTCCCGAGCAATTAGTTCAGAAACGAAAATCATACAATCCGTGATCAAGGGATTATAAGCACAAAGCATACGATTGCATAAATAAACCACGTTACGAAATGTCCTAAAAAGCCGTAAATTAATCCATACAAACTAATGGCTACATCAAGCCCCTAAGAAACGAAATTTAGCTACTCATGGTCTCTAAAATACAATCTAAATCAGTCCAATACATCATAAAAATCAATACAAGAACAAGGGAGAAAGATTAAAACTCGCTAGTCGTGATTCCCGTGCATTCCCGTCACGATCCTCCCGATCCAAGCTCCCAAAATCAAGCTCCCTTTGTTTCTGCTGAATTCTGGCTGTTTTTCTCTCTCTAAAGTCGTGTTTCTCTCTCCAAAATAGCCCCCCAAAATCAGCAGCATCGCAAACCTTATATACTGTCAAATCTGCGAGACAGCGTCGAGACGCTAAGGACATAGCGTCTCGACCCTGTGTCAATGTACGCCCTAACAAATGCGGAAAGTCTCGCAGCGTCAAGACGCTGTGGAGGTAGCGTCTCGACGCTGCCTCGAATGCGCGCGCCTCCTGATTGTACGCCTAGCGTTGAGACGCTCCAAGGGCTAGCGTCTCAACGCTAGGCCCAAAGTTGTTCTTCCTTTTCTGTTTTCTTGGCCTAAACTTATTCTTTAGCTCCTAAATCACCGGCAATGTTCAAAAATGTCAATTTCCATTGAAATGCTTGATTCCTACAAAACAAAACCAAATAGACATAAAATTGGCCAAAAAGTACCCGAGACTAACGATAAAATCATATAAAATATAGCACAATAAATTGCGCTATCATTTACTTTCTGTTCTGTCATTTCTTTTGCTTCAGCACTTTATCAAAACCCAATCATTTTTACCACTTTTGAAACCATTGAAAAACTAAGAAAAATAGATAAAGTGAAGGCTAATTCAGACCTTTGATTCGATAAATACTTATTACTTACTGCAGACTGTGTAAACTTGCACAGAGTTCTAGAGTCTTTTTATATCATATTTTTACTCACTCTAGGAACCCAACAAGTTTTTGGCGCCGTTGCCGGCGACTTGAATAAGTTTTTAACTGATCTGTTTTGTGTATGGGTTTTAGTGGTTTGGTGCTATAACTTTTTGATTGTTTCTTTTGTTTTTGCAGGTGTGAGTTTGGTGCATGAGTGATCCGCTTGGGGTACGATTCGAGCTTGATCCAGAAATCGAGAGGACATTCAAGAGAAGAAGGAGAGAGCAGTGTAGACAACAAAATCAAATGGATAACGTGTCGCGTGTAACGACCCTACTTTTCATGCCTAGAACCTAAGGCCGCTACTACATGCATTTTGTTCTACTTCTAAGAACTTCGAGGAAATAACATTTAAAGAAAACATACTTAGAAATTTTGCGAAACTTTTCAACCTGGGATCCTAGTTAAAACAGACTAAACGAAACCTTTAGTTATTCAAAACAAAACTTAACGCGAAAATGACCCTAAAACAACGCAGTACAAGTTCAAAAGAAGAATTTCGAAACATAAAAATGCGGAAGACTATTCTAAAGAAAACCCATGGCTCAGCAGCACTCCGTCACGCGTTCTGTACACCTTTACCTCTACCTGCAGTTATATGAAAGGGAAAAGAATGAGTATTTAAGAAAATACTCAGTAAGTAGCAATCAAGATTTTAACATTTTATTCGAGTTAAGGGCCTAAGGGTTAGGTCATCTCATTCTCATTCATCTAATTTCATCTCATTTATCTGTAGTTCGGGTCTCGTGTTCAATTAGTACACCTATATACATATAAGTTTGCCAACTCACTGATAGTGCACAAGTGGGAGTTTTGGGAGGTCTATACTCCTACTGATGGTAGATGGCACCCAGTCAGTGGAGCTAAGTCTCGTCCCTCAAGGCACTAATGGACGCGTAGCGCTCTAAACTACCATTTCACTAGTTGGGCGTTCATGGGTTTAAGTCAGGAATTAACTTCCACAGTTAGTAAATGACACCAAGACTGCGAAGGCAAGTCCCGCCCATTAAGCCCCTCATTTCAGTCTATCACATCTCAGTCCTAGGTGTTTAATTGACACGGCCCTCGTCTAAGGCACTAGCCTATTCCTTTCCCTTTCTTAATCCTTTCCCTTTTAGGACCCCTTAACTCTTGCTATTTTTTAACTGCAACCCTGTTTATTACATCGGTTTCTTTTCTCAGATTCTGACAAGCTAACTAATAGGTACCATCCCAACTCAGTCATATCTCAAGAAAAAGTAATGGAGGCGACAACTGATACTCCTAACAGAGAAAACCACAACTTCTCGTTGCCCACAAACAATGTCAGTCAGTTTTAAAAATATGCAACGGTCATACACTCGCTTCTATCACACAACACAGATATATATATATATGTCGTAACCATAATCTTTAAAATTAACGCCACATATCACCTCAGTCACAATCCGAATAACTTATACCCATTCTCATGCCAGAAGTAAGCAAACATTTCGGAACATATACATTCCATTCCAATGCAGCAAGCTACTTACATTAAGGCTAACTCAACATGCTACAACTAACCTTAACATTTTCATACTATCCCCTTGCTTCAAAGTGAATCAATCATGCTTATCGGAACCCAAGGGTAAGACTTAGATTTTAAATCCAACTCATGCTTCCAAAAGAGTAAAACAATCATGTTCCCCAATTCTAAGGCTAACCATTCATACTTATCTCATGCTAGCATAGTGACATAATGAATACATGGGTCCAAAGCATACGACATAAACAAAAAAAAAACTACTTACCTTAGCCCAACAAATCCTTGATCGACTTCTAACCAATTTTCCTTTAAATTCCAAGACTTCAAGCAACCAAAGCAGAAACTTAGCTTGCTGTCCGGGCTCTCAAACCCACCTAAATCCAACAATTTAATAACCAAACGCAATGGGCATCTTAAATTCAATGGCCAAAATCAATGGGTATTCATCTAACACACATAAATCATTCCAAAACTTGACTTAATTCACTTACCAAATGACGAACTCGCTCAAAGAGGCTGAAACTTGAAGATCCGCTTCTAGAACGTCGGTTATCAAGAGGAACGCCTGCTGAATGGAAAGGGAAGTGAGTGGGTAATTGTTTAAATGAAAAAACTAACCCAGATAAGCCTCAAACAACTTACCCACTGCGAGAACTCACCTAAAACACCCAAAAAACGTGGAAAATGGTCCCTCCTCGTTGTTGCCCCTGCCTACAGTGTTGCTGCCGGAAAACAATGCTAAACGTGCGCACCCACGCTGCTACAACATGAGACCGAGAAGGGAGGGGATGGGCGTGAGAGAGAGTGAGATCGAGGGAGAAGTAGACGAGAGAGAGAAAAAAAAACAGAGAGAGAGAGAGAGAGACGATTACCGGCGGCGGCGGCGGCGGCTTGCGTGCGGCGGAGGAAGGCGACGCCGAGAGGGAGTGAGAGAGAGAGAGAGAGAGAGAGAGAGAGAGAGAGCCGAAAGGGAGAGAGAGGGTGTCGGGGAGAGAGAGTTACGTGAGGGAGAGAGGGATTCTGATATTCATTTTTTTAAAAAAAATGGTCAATTGACCGATTTTGGGGGGGAAGTTTCCCCCCTTTTCTGTCTTTCCTTTTTGACCGGGCATAGCCCGTTTTTCCCCCTATTTCTTTTTTTTTATTACACTGGTTGTTACATCGCGTCTCCCGTAGGGTCCTGAAGATGCAGCGAACCCCCAGCAGAATCGTTTGCTGCAGCAGAACCAGCTGCTTGAGCAAAATGAGCAGCAAAATAATCAGGCTGAGAATCCTATCTTGGTAGCAAATGATAGGGCCAGAGCCATTCGAGCGTATGCTTTTCCAATGCTTGATGAGTTAAATCCAGGGATTGCACGTCCTCAAATTGAGGCAGCAAATTTTGAAATAAAACCGGTAAAGTTTCAGATGTTGCAAACCGTGGGTCAGTTCCATGGTTTGTCATCTGAAGACCCTCATTTACATCTTAAGTCTTTTCTAGGAGTTAGTGATTCTTTTGTAATTCAAGGAGTGTCTAAAGTTGCCCTCAGATTAACTTTGTTCCCGTATTCTCTTAGAGATGGAGCAAAGGCATGGTTAAATTCTTTTGCTCCAGGATCGATTAGGACATGGAATGAATTAGCAGAAAAACTTCTTAGTAAATATTTCCCACCAAATAGAAATGCTAAATTGAGGAGTGAAATAGTAGGGTTTAGGCAACTTGAAGATGAGACTTTTAGTGAGGCTTGGGAGAGGTTTAAGGAGCTTTTGCGAAAGTGTCCCCACCATGGTTTACCTCATTGTATCCAAATGGAAACATTTTACAATGGGTTAAATGGAGTAACCCAGGGTATGGTTGATGTTTCTACTCAAGGGGCCCTTTTGGCAAAAACTTTCAATGAAGCCCATGAAATTTTAGAAAGAATATCAACTAATAGTTGTCAGTGGTCTGATGTTAGAGACAAATAAAAAGGTTAAGAGTGTGTTAGAGGTTGATGGTGTGTCCACCATTAGGGCTGATCTTGCAATGATTTCTAACGCTCTTAAGAATGTGACAGTGATTAGTCATCAGCAGCCACCAGCTGTGGAGCCTGTTGCACTGGTGAACCAAGTCGCAGGGGAAACATGTGTCTATTGTGGTGAATGAAAGGATTTGGAATTCCCAAATTCCGTTAAAGCGGAAGCGTAATTGGGACCGATTCGTAGTTAATTTTGTTTATCCAAAAATACTATTACATTGGCAAAAAACATAGAACAAATTCTATACAAACTTAAGGTTAAGCATACAAAAATTATTAGATCTAAATCTAAAGGGGAAAAGCAAACATACCGTCGTTGACGACTCTGAATACTTCAAAGGACACCTTTCTTGATTTTGGACCAAGCGTCAACAATTGGGACACCAGCAATTGATCTTCCCCGCTATGACTCTGAGATTAGGAACGTAGTTGTGGGACTACCTAATCTTGAATGGGAAAAACTCTAGAGAGAAAATTCTCCCTAGAGTTCTTGGGTTGAGAGAATATGAGAGGGAGGCTAGAGAGAATGCAAGAGGGCATTCTTGTGGCCTTATGTTGTTGTACCTAAACCCTAGGTTTAGTGTTCTATTTATAGGAGAAAGGTCATGAATAAAATATTCATTTAAAATCAATTATTTCCATAATTGATTTAATCTTTTCCATAATTAATCAATTCCATTCCACGACCAATAAATTCCATAATTGATTAATCTTTTCCATAAATGATTGATCACTTCCATAAGTGATTAAATCATTTCCATAAATGATTAATTACTTCCATAAGTGATTAATCATTTTCATAATTGATTAATTTCCAATTAATTAATTCTTTAATTAATTAATCACCAATTAAATATCATATATTTAATTTCAGACCTTCTATTAGTTAATTAATTAATTACCCAATTAAATATCATATATTTAATTTGAGACCTTCAATTAATTAATTCTATAATATGAATCAAATTCATATTAAAATTTGAACTCCTTCAAATTCTCTTATATCCTATAAATTTAATATGAATCAAATTCATATTAATATTTGAACTTCTTCAAATATATATTTCTCTCATAGACTATAGTTTAATTAAATCTCATTTAATTTAAACTAAATTGAATAATTAATTGATTCATAATTAATTAATTAATCTTCTAATTAAATACCATATATTTAATTAGACATATATTTGAACTCTTTCAAATATATCAATCTCTCAATATAATAAAGTTTAATCTCAAATTAGACTTTATATTTTAATGCATCACTATACATTATATTAATTTGTATCTCATACAATTAACTTAATTCCTAATAAGAATTTTAACTATTCAAATTCTCTCAAGATATATTTGTTCCTAATTACTCTTTACGAGCTAGCAGGGGGACCTAATGGACCTACAGATCAGAAGCTCCAATGATATGAGGTTAATAGATTAAACTCATTAATCAGGTTAACCAATATTCATTAACTATGGGTCATTCCACTAAAGACCTACAGCTGAACTCTTCTCACTGTAGAACATTTCTATGTCCACGAATATAGACCTATGCTGGTAAGTCAATCCTTCACGAGTGTTCGTAATAATGGCTGGGTCAAATTATCGTTTTACCCCTGTGTTACATCTGTCTCCTTAAGTACCAGTGATTCTCTAATGAACAACCTGTTTATGGTCCAACCATTAAACAGAAAGTTCCTCTCGGGCCAGTGAGAGGACGGGATCCCTTTGTTCAAGTCTCGGAGTCACCACTTAAGGTAACACTCATCTACTTCTCCTAGAAGTGCGAAGGAGTGAATTCCTTCTTGTGTTGTCATGTCCCCAGCCTCCCACTCGGTCTTGTCCCCAAAAAGGAAGGCATATTGAGTCGGCGTATTGGCCACTCTCACCCATGCTAATCAAAGGACAATCCCTCATGAGAAGGAGTTCATGACACACTCAGGATTAAGACTGAGATACCTAGGTCATCATATTGAAACAGTAACCTAACTAGTTAATGGTGTTACATCTAGTGGTTTACTATTTCGTGGTCCGGTCTTATGCAAACTCATTGCATAGGATACCCCCGCTCGCATGTCTCCTACATGGACGCCTTGGATCAATACGTCTGTATCGAATACAGAGCGGGTCGTATCACATAGTGTTACCAGGATAAGGTCTTATCCCTGTACTATAGACCGTTTAGGTTGTTACTTGAACACTGATCCTCGTATGTCCCCACATACCAGTTCAAGTCACATGTAAACAACATTGGACGCCGCTGAAATCGGGGCCAAAATCTTAGAATCGATGCTGCTGCCGCCCAGATTCTACCTCCAGACGCAACAGCGTCTCGGGACGCTACCTCAACAGCGTCTCGACGCTGTCTCGATACCGCAGGCGCCAGATATGGAAAACGCAAAGCGTCGGGACGCTATCAACACAGCGTCTCGACGCTGTCACGATGGAGGCGCGCATTAGGGTTTCAAAAGGCGCGGTTCAAAGGAAGGCCGGTCCGGTTCGGACCGGTTCGGCTGGGTTGGGACCTATTTGGTCCGGTTCAGCCAATTTTTGGCATGGTTCGTGATTTGGGAGGTCGGTTCGAGGTGGTTCAGGGCGGTTCGTGCTGTCTAGATCAAATTTCGGAGCTATACAAGGATTTTTAGGATAGAATTTAGCTAAATTAATGTAATTTAATGCTTTATTTTATCCTAGGGGCCAAAATTAACCGGTTCAATTGCTATTTATATGCTTTATGGATGTCAGATAGAAAATTTAATCCCACCTTAGGTTATAAACATGCTCATACATTTTTTATATATTATAAATTGTTATAATGTATGTTTAAATGCATGAATTTGTTTTCATATTTTTAATATAAGTGTATATTAATTATATGAAAAATTGGAAAGCATGAAGCATGTCATTACTTAAATTAAATATAAATAGTTATGTTTAATGTGATGAATGAAGCATGCTTGATTGATTTTCCTGATTGGCTTATAATTGTTATATTAAAAGAAAATCAATATTGCATGAAGCATGAAACATCCATAGTTAATAACATAATTGTTATATTATTCATGCAATTAGTGTGGTTTAATTATTTAATTTGAATAAGATTGTTGAATGGATTAAACCCTAGATTCTTGATTATAGGATTAATCATTAAAATTTGAAATAGTTCTTTAATATTAATGATTAGAAACCGTCAATCTATAATCAAGATTTGCATGCAAACATAAGATCATAGGATAAAATTGGATTAATTTTAAATTGTTTAAAATTAATTAGACCTAGCGACTCTATATGGGGAAAACAAGAAATCTAAATCTCGATCATCAGCCATGACGTTCAAAGAAAGCAACAGTGGTTTAGATGACGTTTTAAGCCTATCGAAAAATACAAAAAGATTTGGGCTTGGATATAAGCTGAATAAAGCAGACATGATCAGGGTACAGAAGCGAGAAAAAGATAGGCGTTTGGCCAGATTTGAAAGTCGTGAACCAGAATATGGAGAAAAAGTCATTCCTCATCTCTACCACTTGTTTGAAAGTGCTGGTATAATTCGTCCAGGTGATTTTACAGTTGCAGTAATGACTAAAGAGGAAGAAATGGGTCCGTGGATCTACCCGTGCCCAGAAAACTTCGAGCTCAACAATTGGAGTACTAATGAATTACCGTCATTTGATGTTAAGATGTCAAAGTAATTGACCACTTTTTATTGTTTTTTGCAATTTCAATTTTCAATTTCAAGTTAGGTTAGTCATTTTACTCATTTCATTTTCCAGACTTCTTTCTATGTGTTCAAGTAAATTTCATCATTCAATGAAGGTTTTTAGTTCATTTCCTTTTGCTATTGCATATTACACTCTCCATGGCAAAATATTTACTCTTCTTTTTTTTTTTTTTTCAAATTATCAACATCTTAAGCAGTAATACTGAGATTGAATGTGCAAACGATTCTCAATACGAACTTGATATTCCTATACACAATGTTGAGTCTGACGAGGAAGAAGAAGATTTTGAACCTAGTTCTGAGTTGTTAGAAATGATAGAGGAAGGGGAAAAAGCATTGGGCCCCCATGAAGAGTTAACAGAGATAATTAACCTGAGATCACAAGCAGAAGTCAAGGAGGTTCAAATTGGCACTAATGTCTCTACAGAAACTCGCAAAAAGCTTATTGATTTGCTCACAGAATATGTCGATATCTTTGCTTGGTCATATCAAGACATGCCTGGGTTAGACACGAATATTGTAATGCATCATTTACCACTCAAACCTGAGTGCAAACTAGTAAGGCAAAAGTTGCGAAAGATGAAGCCGGATATGTTAATTAAGATAAAGGATGAAGTCAGGAAACAAATTGATGCTGGATTTCTGACTGTGTCCAATTACCCTGAATGGGTTGCAAACATTGTTCCTGTACCAAAGAAGAATGGGCAAGTTAGGATGTGTGTGGATTATAGGGATTTAAACAAAGCAAGCCCTAAAGATAATTTTCCACTCCCTCACATTGATGTGTTGGTAGATAACACTGCTGGTTTTTCTACCTTCTCTTTTATGGATGGTTTTTCAGGCTACAATCAAATAAAAATGGCACCTGAAGATCAGGAAAAAACTACATTTATTACATTATGGGGAACATTTTGCTACAAAGTTATGTCGTTTGGTTTGAAAAATGCTGGGGCCACCTACCAGCGAGCCATGGTTACTTTATTCCATGATTTGATGCACAAGGAGATTGAAGTGTATGTAGATGATATGATTAGAACACACAACCGTTCTCCGCAAGTTGTTCGATCGATTGAGAAAGTTCCAGCTCAAGCTCAATCCGAGCAAATGTATATTCGGGGCAACCTCTGGTAAATTGTTAGGATTTGTGGTTAGCCAAGAAGGTATCATGGTCGACAATGACAAGGTCAAAGCAATTCTGGAAATGCCACCTCCACAAACACAGAAAGAAGTTAGAGGATTTTTGGGTCGGATAAATTATATTGCCAGGTTCATAGCGCAATTGACAACAACATGTAAGCCTATTTTCAAGTTGCTTCGCAAAAACAATGATGGCATTTGGAATGAAGATTGTCAAACAACATTTGATAAAATTAAGCAGTATTTACGAAATCCGCCGATCCTCGTACCACCAGTGCCTGGACGTCCGCTTATTTTGTATCTCACCGTAACAGAAAGTGCAATGGGATGTGTACTGGGGCAGCATGATGACTCTGGTAGGAAAGAGCGAGCTATATACTATTTGAGCAAAAAGTTCACCAGTTGTGAAACCAGGTACTCCTCGATGGAAAAAACTTGTTGTGCTCTTGCTTGGACTGCACGCCGGTTAAGGCAATACATGTTGTATTACACGACATGGCTTATTTCAAAAATGGATCCTGTGAAATACATCTTCGAGAAGCCATCTTTATCGGGACGAATTGCAAGGTGGCAAGTTCTTTTATCCGAGTATGACATCACATATGTGACTCGGAAGTCAGTAAAGGGGAGCGCTCTAGCTGATTATCTGACACAACAACCTATAAAGGACTATGAGCCGATGAAGTTCGACTTCCCTGATGAGCATATCCTCACTGTAGCAACAGAGAAAGAAATATCGAATCCAGATATGTGGACCATGTTCTTTGATGGGGCTTCGAATGAATTGGGTCACGGAATAGGCGCAATATTAATATCACCTCGAGGAGAATTATTCCCTCTTACTACTAAACTGTATTTTGATTGTACGCACAACATGGCTGAATACGAAGCTTGTTCAATGGGCATTCAAGCTGCTCTAGATATGAAGATTGAAAGGCTTCAAGTCTTGGGGGACTCTTTGCTAGTGATTCATCAGCTAAGAGGAGAATGGGAAACCAGAGATGCTAAATTATTGCCTTATAACAAGATTATCTCAACAGTTTGATCAAATTACTTTTGATTATTCCCCAAGAGAGAATAATCGGATAGCAGATGCATTGGCTACTCTAGCAGTCATGTTCAATGTGGATTTTGATGAAGGGGTCCAGCCAATTAAAATCGAAAAGCGAGATATTCCCACCTCCTACATGAATATTGAGAATGAGTCAGATGACAAGCCGTGGTTTCAAGAAATCAAACAGTATCTGAAATGTGGAACCTATCCTCCTAATGCATCAGAAAATGACAAGCGAACTCTGAGAAGATTGGCAATGAAATTCTTCTTGAATGGGGAGATACTTTACAAAAGAAACTATGACATGGTACTGTTAAGATGTGTGGACGCCACAGAGGCTAACCAGATTATGAAAGAAATCCATGAGGGAATTTGTGGTACCCATGCAAATGGGCATATGATGGCTAGACAAGTTTTGAGAGCTGGTTATTATTGGCTGACTATGGAAACAGATTGCATTAAGTATGCAAGAAAATGTAATAAATGTCAAATTTATGCAGACAAGACTCATGCTCCTTCATCCGAGTTACACATTTTAACTGCTCCTTGGCCTTTCTCTATGTGGGGAATAGATGTGATTGGACCCATTGATCCTAAAGCTTCAAATGGACATCGGTTTATCTTGGTGGCCATAGATTACTTTACCAAATGGGTGGAGGCAGCCTCTTATCGTGATGTGACAAAAGGGGTCGTGATCAAATTCATCAAGAAGGAGATCATTTGTCGATACGGCCTCCCTGAGACCCTAATATCAGATAACGCTAGAAACTTGAACAATAAGATGATGAGTGAGCTATGTGAACAATTCAAGATTAAACATCTCAATTCCACCCCCTACAGACCAAAAATGAATGGGGTTGTTGAAGCTGCAAACAAAAACATAAAAAGAATTGTTGAAAAGATGACTGTAACGTGCAAAGATTGGCATGAAATGCTTCCCTTCGCTCTACACGGCTATCACACGTCAGTTCGTACGTCAACGGGAGCAACGCCTTTTTCCTTAGTATATGGTATGGAGGTTGTGCTCCCAATTGAGGTGGAAATTCCATCGTTAAGAGTTCTTATGGAAGCTAAATTGGAAGGGTTGAATGGGTCCAGAATCGTTATGAACAGCTCAATTTCGTTGAAGAGAAGAGATTAACAGCATTGAGTAGAGGTCAGCTCTATCAAAGAAGGATGATGAGAGCATATGATAAGAAAGTTCGTCCAAGAAGATTCAGAGAGGGAGATCTGGTGCTGAAAAGGATCCTTCCATTTCAAAAGGATCATCGAGGAAAATGGACTCCAAATTATGAAGGACCATTTGTGGTGAAAAAGGCTTTCTCTGGTGAGGCATTAATATTAACCAATATGGATGGCTGTGAATTATCAAGCCCAGTCAATTCAGACTATGTTCGGAAGTATTATGCATAGATTGTCTGGCTATCTTTCCTAAGGAGGCTAGACAAAGTTGCAGAGTACTCAATAAGTGTTTTGGAAAGTTTCATTTCAGTCTCAGTATTTTGTTTAAAAAATGTTGTTTATCCCTCACCATCTCCACCCTCTCAATTTGGAGATATTTCTTTTCTTCATTGTGTACTTTATTGATTAATAAAAGATTTGCGTCCTCCATTTTGACCAATATAGTTGTTATTTTTATGCCAATCACAAATGCAAATTATGCATGTTACATCTCAAGTTCGGGTATTTCATTGTCCAGCTTTTCCACTCTCTTTCAAAAAAAGAAAAAAGAAAAAGAAAAAGAGAAAAGAAAAAGAAAGAAAATAGATGCTTTCACTATAATCGTTGAGGGAAATTTGTCAATTCTTGCCTATTTTACCCTTTTCATGGAAAGTATGTTTGTTGTTATCAGCTATACTCTCAATCAACTACAACCTTTATTTTGACCGTCGTTCATGTGCAAAGTTTCAAATTACGATTTCTTCCCAGACAAGGTTCCAATTATCACACTGGGGCAAAACACCCCCTCGTGAAGTAAGAATTCGAAATTACTTACTATAAAACCTTGAGCCTAGCCCACCACGCGTGATTTTTGTGGTAGGCCAACATGAATTACTGATTCACAATTGAACCCTTTGCTAAACTCATCGCGTATAACTGCGTTGAATCTCCATATTTGTCTACCCACTTGAGAGCCTTTTGCTAAGCCTGTCACATCTAACCATGTGGAAAACATTTCAAAATATCCACCCAATATTACCAAGGGACCTTCAGTAGTAATGAAATAGGGATTAAACTCTTACGATTTACTGCTTCATAATTAAGACTTGTAGTTCTTTGAGTATTCCTATATTTCAACTTTGTTCTGTCTACACTTTTTCTACCATTTCTATCATTTATCTTCTCTCCTTTTATTGGAAGGTGACTCCAAGACTAAAGACGATAATCTTGAGAACTTGGACTTAGTAACTTGAGAAGGGGTCTCGAAGTCTCAAATCCTTTCAATAAGTTTTGCGTGAGAAATAACCCTATCATGGTACCAAGGAGCGCTGACAAAGAAGAAACATGGAGTGATGACTTAAAAAATGGTTGATCTTCTACATGTGATTGTATCATCTGCTAGTCATGGAAGCATGTATTTGGCCTAAAAAAAAAAGTTATGAAAAACAAAAAAAAAAAAAAGAAAAAAAAAAGAAAAAAGGAAAAGAAATGTACAAGGCCAAGATAATTCTTGAAATGCATGATTGGGGAAATCAATGTAGATCAAGAGGTCACACCTCCAAACGATTTGGAGATTTTTTTTGTCAATTATCATTTGGAGCAAGAATCTTCATTGCTACACTGGGGCAAAGATTTCATCATTATACTGGGGCAAAACCGTTATTATTAAATTGGGACAAAGGGCCTTCACCACTATACTACAGTAAAGTCATTTTACCATTTATGTAAATTGTTTTAGACTGGGGCAAAGGCCAAGTTAAGAGAATCACACTTCTCTTATGAAGAATCTTCCAATCTCGAGCAGTTCTCTACATTCAAGAATAGAAAGCTAAATTACATTTTCATAGAAGAATCACATTCAGATAAAGGACAATCACAGTAATGTGGGTTTTTCATCAAAGATTTCGAGCTGACTTAAAGAAAGAAGGAGATATATGAGATAATCCCTTGAGGAGCTACTCCTTGTTCTCGTAGTGGTTGTCCAAGGAATTGGGGTCACCTTAACAAATATTTTCATTTGAATTATGTTCAATCTCTTATTGTTCAAGAGATTTCATATGAAGGCATTTGTGACCTATGTTTTCTTCCTTCAGTCCTTTCTCTCTTTCTTTGTCACTACCATTCCCATTTGTCTCTAGGCCAAATTCATCTTCTTGTATCGAACCTTTTTGTCCACTACAAGGCTAAGGTTATGAAGCGTTTGAATCAGGTAAGATGTTTAATGCTATGAATTACCATTGATAGCTCTCTAAACTAGCACATGAGACACTTCTAAAAAACCTACCATACTCGATATGATTGAGCAATCTATGGTTGACATATATGTTTCCTTTCGGGTTGAGCAATCTTTGATTAACATACATGATCTCTTTTAGGTTGAGCAATCTTTGATTAATGTAGACACCGTATTTGGTCCGGCTTGATTTTTAGTAAAAATATTTGAATATTTCCAATATGTCGTGGTCAGTTTGTTTTTTTGGTATCCAACCAAGAGCGTAGCTTAATTGGCATAAAGTTGTACTGATAACCGTGAGGTCTATGGTTCAAATCCCTCCACCCCACATATTATTAAAAACATTTGTTTTTTGGTTTGAATTGTTTATTTTCATTTTCATTTTCATTTTTTTTCTTTTTTATTATTATTTTTATTTAATTAATTTTTTTTTATTATTATTTAATTTTAATTTTTTTTTTTCATCTTTCTTTGGTCCATTCTTCCACTTCCTTCTCCCTCTCCCCCTTATTCTCCCAACCTTCCACCTTCCCCCCACTTTCTCAACCCATTTCCCTTTTCCCTCAACTGTTTCTCCAAGCTCTCCTATAAAAGGAAAGCTTGTGGAGTAGAATGGAGACAAGAACAAAATGTGGAAAATGGGAGAACAACAATGTGGTGGGGAAATAGGAGAACAATGAGAGAGTGAAGAAATGAGTGATGAAAATCTAAGAAAGTTTGAGAGAGAAAGAGAGAAATTTTTAACTTTTGAAAGATTGAGTTGCTCATTGTTTCGCTGCCACCGCTCACCACATCGTCGCCGCCGTTGAAGATCTACGCCGCCGTCACTCCGACGCCTGTAGCCACCTTGAACTCCAACCATCTAGCACTAGCTCCGACCCACATTCTAGTGAATTTCCATGGAAGAAAAGGAAAAAAGAAAAGAAGAAAATCGTGGTGAAGAAGAATGGGAAAGAGAAAAGAATAAATTGGTAAAGGTGGTGGGTCTCACCTATTTTATTTTATTTTATTTTTTGTTGGTTTATTATTTTCTCTCATTTCTTTTATAATTTAAAAAAAGAAGCACAATTTTTTTTTTCCTTTTCAAAAGCTATATTTTTTTTTTCTCCACTTTGATTTTAAGTTAGAATTCACAAATCAATTTCAAAGTAGCTTTAATTGAGATTTTTCTAAATCAATTTTAATTAGGTTTTATTTGAAATTTCTAATTTGTATTGGTTTTAATATGGAATTTCAAATTGATGACAATTTGGTTTTAATTGAAATTTCAAAGTCAAAATGCATATAAATTGGAATTTTCAAATCAATGTCTATTTAATTTTAAATTTGAAATAAATCTCAATTTTAGTTAAATTAGAAATCAATCTTAATTTTAATTAAATTGGGAATGTCTATGGACTTTAATTGGAGTTCAATTTCAATTTTGGTTTACATTAAAATCTCAAAATCAATTTCAATTAAGCTTTAATATGAAATTTCTAATTTAAATTTCACATTGGTTTTAATTGACTTGAATTTGAATCAATGTCTTTAATTCACATTAGAGATCTCAATTCAGTTTCAATTCAATTTTTATTTGAAGCTTTGATTTCAATCCCATTTTGATTCTAAATTTGAATTTCCAATTTAATTTCTTTTAGTATTTTAAAAAAAATCAAAGTCAATTTGGTTTAATTTCGATTTCAATTCAATTTCACTTTGGTTTTAAATTGATTTCATTTCAATTGAGTTTAATGGGGAGTTTTAGAACTCAATTTCAATTTAGTTTTGATTTGAAATTTTCAAATAAAGTTTTGATTTTAATTTGAATAAATTGGTTAAGTTTGGGAATTCTTGGATGAATGTCAATTGGATCCTAATTTGATATTTTCAAATGAATTTCAATTTGAGTTTAATTTAGATTTCCAAAATCAATTTCAATTTGATTTGAAAGTGAGTTCTTTTTTCAAATAAATTTCAAAATAGGTTTTGACCTAAATTCCGAAATCAATTTTAATTTGGAATTAGCATTTCAATTTTCCTCTTCAAATTGAATTTTATATTAAATTCTCCAAATAATCTCAAATTTGATTTTAAGTTAGAATCTCTTGAAATCAATTTTGGTTTGGTCTTAATTTGAAATTTAATTTTGGATTTCAACTTGTTTGTTTTTAATTTGATTTCATTTTGGCATTTACAAATGAATTTTGATTTGGAATTGCCCAAATGAATTTCAATTGGTATTTAATTTGAAATTTCACTTTTCCCTCAATTGGTTTTAATCTCGAATTCAATGAGTTTCAAAGCAATTTTGGAATTTCTGAGCAAAGATTCAAAATAGGTTTTAATTGAGAATTTCAAAGTAAATGTCAATTTGGTTCTAAATTAAAGTTTCCAAGTCAATCTCTTTTGGTTTTATATTGAAAATCAATTTCAATTTTAAACTAAATTGGAAATCAATTTTAATTTTGGAAAGGTTAAATCAAATTTCAAAAACATTATTTAATATTTTGAATGGTTAAAATAGATTGATTATGAAAACTTTAATGCTAATTTTGTCTAAGAACGGGTATTTAAGCTGACCGAAAGGGAACACCCTGCCTGGAAATTAGCCTAAAGTTTAACTAGTCAATTATTTTGGCAATCAAAATTTCAATTGGATCTTAATTTAGAAAATTTTCAAATCAACTTCAATTTGATTCTAAATTGGATTTTCCAAATGAATTTCAAAATGTTTAAACTCATATTTTCAATTGAATTTCAATTTGGTTTAGTTTGAATTTCTAAATGATTTAATTTTTTTTTTTCAATTCATTTCAAATTCTTTATTTTAATTTTTTAACTTTGAAATTTCTAATTAGTTTTTTAATTTGGAAAATAAAAAAGATTTCTTTTTGTTGAATGGTGTCATACCACTCCTAATTATTAATTCAC
Source organism: Luffa acutangula (assembly GCA_036850905.1). Classification (NCBI taxonomy): domain Eukaryota; kingdom Viridiplantae; phylum Streptophyta; class Magnoliopsida; order Cucurbitales; family Cucurbitaceae; genus Luffa; species Luffa acutangula. The sequence goes on from CM072089.1 coordinate 49,447,161, forward strand.
ATTTTATTCCTAAAATGTGAAATAATAGACATGAGACAAATAATATCATGTAAAACCTATGACGGAGTTGAGATAACTTCTCAAATTCTTGAGATGACAAATTTTCTTTTAATTAAAAGAAAAGTTTAACATGATAAACAATTATCGGGTATAACCCCATTAACTACATCAAAACCTTACTTTAATTTTTAAAACTAAGGTAAAATCAAGTGGGACAATTTTTTTTTTTCTCTTCTCTTCAAAATAAAGGATCATTCATGTTATACAAGGATAATTTTAAAATAAAATGTGGTAACCGTTTTTAAACGGGTGTTGTAGGGGTGCTAACACCTTCCCTACACTCAATCGACTCCCGAGCCTAATTTTTGGTTTTCATAGACCGGTTTTTCTTTAAAATGGGTGACCAATCACACCCCAGGATGATTGGTGGCGACTCCAAACCTCTCCTCTCGAAAGAGACCCTTAGGAAAGGACGTCGGCCGCTCCGCGTCGCGATGACGTTACGACAGCTTGGCGACTCCACTGGGGACTTTAGAGAGTCAAGCCACTTCAATTTTATTTTCTATTATCCTTTTATTAATTTATTTGGTTCATTATGTTATTTTATTTCTGTAATTTTATTTTTTTTAGGTCATCATGCATTTCACACAATCACAGCTCTATACCCGGGCTATACCCTTAGGATTAGAATCGAGGATGTAGTAGTGTCGACCTTCGAAGGGACATCATTGCCCTCGTGTAGGCGCACGAAAAATCCTCACTCAGGTTAGTTCATATGTTATTTTATAACATTTGGATTAATTTGGGAGCCTTTTATCCATTAGAGTTAGAATCTTTATACCCTCACTTCATTCTCATAGTTCTGGGTCATTTATTTTGTATTATCATTATTTTTGTGGGTTAATCATGGTCATTAGGTTTCAACTCTTTCTTTGTTGATGTCATCTTACCTTCATTTTTTAAGGTTTTTATTAAAAAAATGAAGTCATTTTTATCCTCGTTGTTTTGAAGAAAAGCTTCTTTAGAAAATAAGAAGCCTTCCTTTTTTTTCTTAGAAGGGCTTTCTTTAAAAATAAAAGTCTTTTCTATTTTTCGTTATTTTTTAAAAAAAGAAAAAAAATCAAGTATTCTTATCTCTTCCGTTTCTTTTAAGGGTTTTGTCTCTCTTTCTTTTGGATTTTTTTTAAAAGGGAGAAAATCTCTTTGAAATGAAGGTTTTTTTTTTCTCCTATTCAATTATTTTTCATCTCGTTCAGTCCTTGGCCATTTTTTTTATCTCAGTCCCCTTAAGTTATGCATCACATTCGAAATTAGTAATGCCGACCTTCGAATGGACATCATTGTCCTCGTGTAGGCGCGTGAAAATTTTTGCTCAAGTTAATTTAATCGTTATTTTATAACATTGAATTAGTTTGAGACATTTTTTCCAAGGGTTGGAATTTTAATCTCACATTATCCTAACCCCTCATGTAACTCATTTGTTATTTTATAACATTTGAATGAATTTGAGACATTTTTCCTTCTAGGATTAGAATTTTATCCTCAGATCATTCTCCATCACTCAAGTTAATTCCATTGTTTTTTTATAATATTGAGATTAACTTGATATCCTTTTTTGTCTAGGATTAGAATTTTAATTTCACATTATCCTCACCACTCAAGTTAATTAAGTTGTTATCTTATAACATTGAAATTGATTTGAGATCCTTTGTTTCAAGTCAAGTTAATTCAATTTTTATCTTATAACATTGAAATTAATTTGGGGATCTTTTGTTTTCTAGGATTAGAGCTTTATCCTCACATCATTTCACCAATCAAGTTAATTCAATTGTTATTTTATAACATTGAATTGATTTTGAGGTCCCTTATCAGGGTTTGGATCATCCTCATCGCTTTTACAATTCTTTGGTCAAATATCTTTTGTTATTTGAAAAAAAATATATTTTATTATTTTCATTTTATCATTTCTTGTGAAACAAAAAAAAAAAAGATTATTAATATATTTTCTTTTTGGAGACAATAGGATCTTTTGTAAAAAAGAAAAGAGGACAAAAAGAATTTCTTTTATTAGCTTTTTATTGTTTCCTTTATTTTTTTTTAAATAAAAAAAAGAAAAAAGAAAAAGGATTCCCTTTAACTTGAGTGAATCTCTCATTTTAAAATTTTTATTTTTGCATTTTTTTAAGAAATAAATTGTGGAGATAAATTTTCACCTTGAAATAAATTCTCCATATGCCTTTCAGAAAAAGGAAAAATTCTTAGATTTTTTTTTTCTTTTCTCTTTCCTCCTTATAGATTTAAGTTGCACATCTAGCAAATATTTGAGTCTTAGGAGTCATGCATATAATTTAGGTTCATTTCATTCATGACCTTTGGGATCATATTTTTCATGATGAAGTAGTGTCGACCTTCGAGGGGATATAATTGCCCACGTGCAGGCACATGAAAAATCTTCACTAGAGTTAATTCTTTGTTATTTTATAACATTGAAATTAATTTTTGAACCCTTAGAAGTTCAAATTTCTCACTTTATTAGGGTTAGAATTATCTTTATTTCACCCTTCATCACAATATTTTCTTCATAGACCATCATCTAGGGTTAGGGCTCGTATGATAGAGGTAGTGTCGATTTTTAATGCCCTCGTTCCTCATATCCACTCATTCATCATAAGGATCCTGAGTTCATCTTTAGAACAAGAGTGTCATGCATGTGGATCCATGTTCACATTTGCGTAAAGTTGTGACACATTGACTCTCATGCAAACACAAAGAATATTTCACTCATGTTTATGGCTAGGAGACATTTTTTCTCTTCATAAGATGCATTTAGAACATAGTAGGCATTTTTCATGCATTTCAATCCATGTTTACAATTTACACATTTTTCCCATACATCATTATCTCATATTTCATGTTAAGGTCATTTAAAAAATAAAAAAAAAACTTCTTGCATTTTTTACTCAATAATGGCATAGTATCTTCTCATGCATCAATTTTCATTCTTCGATCACATCATTCAGTTGCATTTCATGAAAAAAAACTTGCATAGTTCTTTTATTTTTTTCTTTTTTTCTAAAAGCGAATGGCTCAACAACCACATGCTCGTCATTCTTACAGACTACAAGGCAAAGACATGGAAGGACAGAATGTTGAGCAGTCTCATGAACAAGCCATGAAAATTCTCTCTTTTGGGGAATGGTGAAACAGTGACAGATGTCTCTCAATCTGACATCCCAGTCAATAATCTTTGTGACTCACCTCATTCGCACAAGTCAGAAATATCTCTTTGTCAGCCAACTAGAGATTTCACTCAACCACAGGCATCACCCCCCTTCAGTAAGCTATCAATTTTCATGTTTTTCAAGAGGATCAATCTAGCATAAGTCGTCAAACTGAATCTGCGTTTCAGAAACCTATCCCACTGAAAGCAACTTTCAATGTTCCTAAACTTCATGATCCTGTAATTTGAAGAGCCTTGACTAGAAAAGGTAAAAAGTTATTACCAAGAAAATGCTGAAATGCTTAAGGAAAGATTAGAGGCGATTAAAGGAACTGACATCTTTGGTAATGTTGGTCCTACCCAATTATGTCTGGTGTCGAACTTGGTTATTCCACCCAAATTCAAAGTACCTAAGTTTGGAAAATATGATGGGACGTCTTGTCTCAAAAGCCAGCTCGTTTTGTATTGCAGAAAGATGTCAGCACATTCTCAAAATGACAAGCTCCTCATACACTATTTTCAAGATAATTTAACTGGTCTAGCATCTCATTGGTATATCCAATTAGACAGTAGACACATCCGTTCTTGGAGGAGTTTGGTTGATTCCTTTTTGAAGAAATACATGCATAATGTAGACATGGCTCCTGATCGATTATACTTGCAGAACATGGGGAGGAAGGAAGAGCAGAGAGCTTTAAAGAATATGCTCAAAGGTGGAGTGATACATTTGCATAAGTACACCCACCTTTAATTAACAAGGAATTGACAACTATGTTCTTTAATACCCTTGAGTCTCCATACTATGATCGAATGATAGGAAGTTCATCCACCAATTTTTCAGACATCATGATGATTGGAGAAAGAATTGAATACGAGGTTAAGCATGGAAGGATATTTGATAATGCAATTGAATCGAAGACGAAGAAGACTGCTCAAAGGATCAACAAGTCCAAGTAATATTTTCTATGCCAAGACTCATGCACAACTACAAAGGGAATCAACAAAGTTCTCCTCAAAGCCATTTACTCATTCACCTATTTTGCAGCATAATCCACAACCAACAAGGTTGACTGTTTCTTACAATCATAATGGTAAGAGGTAGCAAAGGTGGAGAATGTCGATCCAATACCAGTTGCATTTATCGAGTCATCGTCGTGCTTATTCAAGAAAAACCTATTGGTACTCATGCTTACAATACCAACTCAATCTCTCCATACCCAAAGTAGTGTGATCCCAATATCATGGAAGAACTTTAGGCCACGCTTGAAGGAATCAAAACATCATGTGCAAAATCGAATGAAGGCAGTTCAGGCATTAATCCCTAGAGTTTGGGGCTTTTATTCACATGAGAAGAAATATTTAGTGTTTCTAATAAAGTCTTTACTTCTCTTTGAATTGCCTTTAAGATTATGAAATTCAAAGATAGACAAGGGCCCATGACTCAAGAACACAGACATGGAATATGATTATCATAAGTTAGCTAAGTAGTCAGGAAGAACGTGAGCATGTGAAAATTGAGCTATTTTCTTTTGGTCAAGGTTTCATCATACATGCATTTATGCATCATTCAGTTCATATGTTTTTTTCAAAAGAAGAAAGTGATTTTTTATTGCAAACGAAAGTAAAACCACATGTTTCTTCCAGAAATTTTTTAGGATCAAAGTTTACTTTGATCATTCTTGTCAGTTAAGAGCTTAGCAAGAATCTTGGACAACCATAGTGAGTTTCCATTTGGAGGAAATGAAAAAAAAAAAAAAGAAGAAGAAAAAAGAAGAAAGAAGAGAAAAGAAAAGAAAAAAGAAAAAAGAAAATGAATGCTCTCACTACTCTCACCGAGAAAAAGGGAAAAGTGGTCAAGTCTCAATCATTTTTGTTTCCTTCTAAATATCTTTCACTCCATTGTTGCAAAACCATAGTCTCAATTAAAGACAATTTTATTTTGACCTTCATATTTCTCATGTGCTAAAGAATTCATATTACAATACATCATCAAACATGGTTTCAATTTTCACACTAGGGCCAATACCCCTCTTGAAGTGAGGATCCAAGATCACTCACTGAAAAACCTTGAGCCTAATCCACCACACATGTGATTTTGTGGTAAGTCAGCATGAATTTCTGATTCACCATCAAACCGTTTGTTAAACTCATCACGTATAGCTGCGGTGAATCTCCATATTTGTCTACCCACTTGAAAGCCTTTTGCTAAGCCTGTCACATCTAACCATGTGGCAAACATTTCAAAATATCCACCCAATATTACCAAGAGACCTTCAATAGTAATGAAATAGGAATTAAACTCTTATGATTTACTGCTTCATAATTAAGACTTGTAGTTGTTTGAGTATTCCTATATTTCAACTATTTTTCAATTACACGCTTCCTACCATTTCTATCTTTTGTCTTCTCTCCTTTTATTAGAAGGTGACTCCAAGACTAAGGACGATAATCTTGAGAACTTGGACTTAGTAACTTGAGAAATTGTCTCTTAGTCTCAAAATTTTTCAATGAGTTTTGCCTGAGAAATAACCTTATCATGGTACCAAGGAGCATTGACAAAGAAGCAACATGGAGTGATTATTGAAGTTGCAAAGGATGACTTACACATGATTGATCTTCTATATGTGATTGCATCATCTGCTAGTCATGGAAGCATATATTTGGCCTAAAGAAAAGAGAAAAAAAAAAAAGAAAAAGAAAAGAAAAAGAGAAAAATGAAAAAGAGAAAAAGAAAAGAAAAAAGAAATGTACAAGGCCAAGATAATTCTTAAATTGCATGATTGGGGCAATCAATATAGATCAAGAGGCCACACCTACAAACGATTTGAAAATTTTCTTTGTCAATCATCAACTGAGCAAGAACGTTCATTGCTACACTGGGGCAAAGCCATCGTCACTAGATTGGGGCAAAGCCAACATTATTAAAATGAAGCTAGGGCCTTCATCACTATACTGGCGAGACAAAGTCATCGTCACTACGTGAGAGTAAATTCTTCATAACTACACTAGGGCGAAGCTTTCATCGTTACGCTGGAGCAAAGTCGTCATTATTAAATTGGAGCAAGAACCTTCATTTCTACACCGGGGCAAGGTCATTCAACCATTTATGCAAGTTGCTTTAGACTGGGGCAAAGACCAAGTTAAGAGAATCGCACTTCTCTAACGAAGAATCTTTCAATCTCGAGCAGTTCTCATCAAGGAAAGGGCGAATACAATAATGAGGGTCTTTCATCAAAGATCTTGAGCCGACTTGAAGAAAGAAAGAGATATATGAGATGATCTATCTAGGAGCTACTCTTTGTTCTCACAATGGTAGTCCAAAGGAATGGGGTCACCTTAGCACATATTTTCATTTGAATCATATTCTAGTATGTGAATGTTAAAAATTATGCTCAATCTCTTATTGTTCAAGAGATTTTTTATAAATGCATTTGTGATCCATGTTTTCCTTCTTCATTCTTTTTCTTCGAAAAAGAAACTTGCTTTCTTTGTTCGACTATCATTCTCGTTTGTTTTTCTAAGCCAAATTCATTTTCCTGTATCCAATCTTTTGTCCACTACAAGGCTAAGGTTATGAAGCAGTTGAATCAAGTAAGATGTCTAATGCTACGAATTACCATTGATAGTTCTCTAAACTAGCACATGAGACACTTCTAAAACAGCATACCATACCCAGTATGATTGAGCAATCTATGATTGACATATATGTTTCCTTTCAGATTGAGCAATCTCTGATTAACATACATGATCCCTTTCAAGTGAAGGCATTCAAAAATAGAGAAAAGAAACAAGATAAACAAAAAGAAAGAAATGAAAGGAAAAAAAAAAAAAGAGAAAAAACGTTTCCCTCCAATGATGACTACGAGGTTCTCCTTTGATTCCTTTCTAAATATTGATTGATAAGAATGATGAAAGTAAGCAATGATGATCATTTTGTTAAATATGGAGAACACATTTGGTTATCTTAATTGATTTCACAAATCAAGCTCAAAAAATTGTTTACCAATTCAACATCGTTTGCATCGCTATTTCTCTCAAAAAAATTGTTTTCATACCGCGGAGTTGGTGAAAATGGATCACGTGAATATCATGCATACATCTACCTTTGACATGCATATATGCATCCCCTATATCATGCCTTTAGAGTCGAATTTATTTACTTAGTCAATTCATCATCAAGGCATCGGTCGTCATACATGGTTAGTTGCATTATCCTTGCTTAGAGTGGTCAATGAGTATGTTCCAGCCATGACACTGGGGCAAAAGCACACATTTATTTCACGTAGGATATTCACATGAAAATGGTGCATTATATCTTACATAAATGTTATATCTTGCCTTTGCATATCTTCACAACCTCTTTTGAGTGTGTTATCTCTCATTTTAAGACGATTGTTCATATGTAAAACTCTCATTTTGGACATGCTCCATTCATGAAAATTTTCAATATGCTCAAAGGAATCTTTTCTTTCTTATAATTGAATATTTTCATTTTTGGCAACTAAGTTTTGATATAAAAACCGTTGTCTCCCTTTTAAAACAAATTTCTGAAATACGAAATCCCTGTTTTAAAATCTTTTCCTTTTCGGCAACTAAGTTTTGAAATAAAAACCGTTGTCTCATTTTAAAATAAATTTCTGAAATACGAAGTCCCTGTTTTAAAATCTTTTCCTTTTCGACAACTAAGTTTTGAAATAAAAATCGTTGTCTCGTTTTAAAACAAATTTCTGAAATACGAAGTCCCTGTTTTAAAATCTTTTCCTTTTCGGCAACTAAGTTTTGAAATAAAAACCGTTGTCTCATTTTAAAACAAATTTCTGAAATACGAAGTCCCTGTTTTAAAATCTTTTCCTTTTTGACAACTAAGTTTTGAAATAAAAACCGTTGTCTCGTTTTAAAACAAATTTCTGAAATACGAAGTCCCTGTTTTAAAATCTTTTCCTTTTCGGCAACTAAGTTTTGAAATAAAAATCGTTGTCTCATTTTAAAATAAATTTCTGAAATACGAAATCCCTGTTTTAAAATCTTTTCCTTTTTGACAACTAAGTTTTGAAATAAAAACCGTTGTCTCATTTTAAAAACAAATTTCTGAAATACGAAATCCCTGTTTAAAAATATTTTCCTTTTTGACAACTAAGTTTTGAAATAAAAACCGTTGTCTTATTTTAAAAAAAAATTCTGAAATACGAAGTCCCTGTTTTAAAATCTTTTCCTTTTCGACAACTAAGTTTTGAAATAAAAATCGTTGTCTCGTTTTAAAACAAATTTCTGAAATACGAAGTCCCTGTTTTAAAATCTTTTCCTTTTCGGCAACTAAGTTTTGAAATAAAAACCGTTGTCTCGTTTTAAAACAAATTTCTGAAATACGAAGTCCCTGTTTTAAAATCTTTTCCTTTTTGGCAACTAAGTTTTGAAATAAAAAGCGTTGTTTCATTTTAAAAAAAAAATCTGAAATACGAAGTCCCTGTTTTAAAATCTTTCATTTTTGGCAACTAAGTTTTGAAATAAAAACCGTTGTCTCATTTTAAAACAAATTTCTGAAATACGAATTCCCTGTTTTAAAATCTTTCATTTTTGGCAACTAAGTTTTGAAATAAAAACCGTTGTCTCCTCTTTAAAACAAATTTCTGAAATACGAAGTCCCTGTTTTAAATTCTTCCATTTTCGGCAACTAAGTTTTGAAATAAAAACCGTTGTCATTTTCTGAAATATGAAATCCATTCCCTTTTCTTTTGGTTAAATCGAACCCTGCTAGCTAGTAGAGGTCGAAGCCTGGTCAGAGTCAGGTCCATTCCCCTTTTCTTTTGGTTAAATCGAACACTGCAAGCTAGTAGAGGTCGAAGCCTGGTCAGAGCCAGGTCCATTTTCATTTGCTCTTGGTTAAATCGAACCCCGTTCTTGTTTAAAGGTCGAAACCAGGTCAGAGCCAGGTCCATTCCCATTTCCTCTTCTTTTGGTTAAATCGAACCTTATTCCTGTTTAGAGGTCGAAGCCTTGTCAGAGTCATGTCCATTTCCTATTTCTCTTTGTCGGTTAAATCGAACCCTATTCTTGTTTAGTGGTCGAAGCCTGGTCAGAGTCAGGTCCATTTCATTTAAATCGAACCCTATTCTTGTTTAGTGGTCGAAGCCTGGTTAGAGTCAGGTCCATTTCATTTCCATCTTTTGGTTAAATCGAACCCTATTCTTGTTTAGAGGTCGAAGCCTGGTCATAGTCAGGTCCATTTCCTATTTCTCTTTGTTGGTTAAATCGAACCCTATTCTTGTTTAGTGGTCGAAGCCTGGTCAGAGTCAGGTCCATTTCATTTCCATCTTTGTTGGTTAAATCAAACCCTATTCTTGTTTAGTGGTCGAAGCCTGGTCAGAGTCAGGTCCATTTCATTTCCATCTTTTGGTTAAATCGAACCCTATTCTTGTTTAGAGGTCGAAGCCTGGTCAGAGTCAGGTCCATTTCCTATTTCTCTTTGTTGGTTAAATCGAACCCTATTCTTGTTTAGTGGTCGAAGCCTGGTCAGAGTCAGGGCCATTTCATTTCCATCTTTGTTGGTTAAATCGAACCCTATTCTTGTTTAGTGGTCGAAGCCTGGTCAGAGTCAGGTCCATTTCAGTTCCATCTTTGTTGGTTAAATCGAACCCTATTCTTGTTTAGTGGTCGAAGCCTGGTCAGAGTCAGGTCCATTTCATTTCCATTTCTGTCAGTTAAATCGAACCCTACTAGGTAGTAGAGGTCGAAGCTTGGCTATAGTCAGGTCCATTCCATTTTTTTTCCCAGTTAAATCGAACCCGACTATTCAGTCGAGGTCGAAGCCTGTGTCAATCTAGGTCCGTTTTCAATTTTCTCTTGGTTAAATCGAACCAAGCTATTTAGTCGAGGTCGAAGCCTGTGTCAATCCAGGTCTATTTTTAGCTTTTCTCTCGGTTAAATCGAACCCGACTATTCAGTCGAGGTCGAAAGCCTGTGTCAATCTAGGTCCGTTTTCAATTTTTCTCTCAGTTAAATGGAACCCAACTATTCAGTCGAGGTCGAAGCCTGTGTCAATCCAGGTCCGTTTTCAATTTTTCTCTCAGTTAAATCGAACCCGACTATTAGTCGAGGTCGAAGTCTGTGTCAATCCAGGTCTGTTTTTAGTTTTTCTCTCGGTTAAATCGAACCCGACTATTCAGTCGAGGTCGAAGCCTGTGTCAATCTAGGTCCGTTTTCAATTTTTCTCTTGGTTAAAGCGAACCAAGCTATTTAGTCGAGGTCGAAGCCTGTGTCAATCCAGGTCTGTTTTTAGCTTTTCTCTCGGTTAAATCGAACCCGACTATTCAGTCGAGGTCGAAGCCTGTGTCAATCTAGGTCCGTTTTCAATTTTTCTCTTGGTTAAATCGAACCCTGCTAGTTAGTAGAGGTCGAAGCCTAGTCAGAGTTAGGTCCATTTCCTCTTCTTTTGGTTAAATCGAACCCTACTAGCTAGTAGAGGTCGAAGCCTGGTCAGAGTCAGGTCCATTCCCCATTTCTTTTGCTTAAATCGAACCCTATTCTTGTTTAGAGGTCGAAGCCTGGTCAGAGTCAGGTCCATTTCCTATTTCACTTTGTAGGTTAAATCGAACCTCGTTCTTGTTTAAAGGTCGAAACCTAGTCAGAGTCAGGTCCATTTCATTTTCTTTTGGTTAAATCCAACCTTATCTTTGATTAGAGATGAAAGTCTGGTCAAAGTAAGGTTCATTTTCTTTTTTCCAATTTTAGGTTATGCTTGGTTTAAGCATGAAACCCTTCCTTTTATTTTTAACTAAAAATCTTAGCCCTCCCAATACTTTGTCTTTTTCCTTTGTTTACCCTTTCAATCCTTCAAGGATACACAATGGGGGGCAAACTGTAGACACCGTATTTGGTCCGGCTTGATTTTTAGTAAAAATATTTGAATATTTCCAATATGTCGTGGTCAGTTTGTTTTTTTGGTATCCAACCAAGAGCGTAGCTTAATTGGCATAAAGTTGTACTGATAACCGTGAGGTCTATGGTTCAAATCCCTCCACCCCACATATTATTAAAAACATTTGTTTTTTGGTTTGAATTGTTTATTTTCATTTTCATTTTCATTTTTTTTCTTTTTTATTATTATTTTTATTTAATTAATTTTTTTTATTATTATTTAATTTTAATTTTTTTTTTCATCTTTCTTTGGTCCATTCTTCCACTTCCTTCTCCCTCTCCCCCTTATTCTCCCAACCTTCCACCTTCCCCCCACTTTCTCAACCCATTTCCCTTTTCCCTCAACTGTTTCTCCAAGCTCTCCTATAAAAGGAAAGCTTGTGGAGTAGAATGGAGACAAGAACAAAATGTGGAAAATGGGAGAACAACAATGTGGTGGGGAAATAGGAGAACAATGAGAGAGTGAAGAAATGAGTGATGAAAATCTAAGAAAGTTTGAGAGAGAAAGAGAGAAATTTTTAACTTTTGAAAGATTGAGTTGCTCATTGTTTCGCTGCCACCGCTCACCACATCGTCGCCGCCGTTGAAGATCTACGCCGCCGCCACTCCGACGCCTGTAGCCACCTTGAACTCCAACCATCTAGCACTAGCTCCGACCCACATTCTAGTGAATTTCCATGGAAGAAAAGGAAAAAAGAAAAGAAGAAAATCGTGGTGAAGAAGAAGGGGAAAGAGAAAAGAATAAATTGGTAAAGGTGGTGGGTCTCACCTATTTTATTTTATTTTATTTTTTGTTGGTTTATTATTTTCTCTCATTTCTTTTATAATTTAAAAAAAGAAGCACAATTTTTTTTTCCTTTTCAAAAGCTATATTTTTTTTTTCTCCACTTTGATTTTAAGTTAGAATTCACAAATCAATTTCAAAGTAGCTTTAATTGAGATTTTTCTAAATCAATTTTAATTAGGTTTTATTTGAAATTTCTAATTTGTATTGGTTTTAATATGGAATTTCAAATTGATGACAATTTGGTTTTAATTGAAATTTCAAAGTCAAAATGCATATAAATTGGAATTTTCAAATCAATGTCTATTTAATTTTAAATTTGAAATAAATCTCAATTTTAGTTAAATTAGAAATCAATCTTAATTTTAATTAAATTGGGAATGTCTATGGACTTTAATTGGAGTTCAATTTCAATTTTGGTTTACATTAAAATCTCAAAATCAATTTCAATTAAGCTTTAATATGAAATTTCTAATTTAAATTTCACATTGGTTTTAATTGACTTGAATTTGAATCAATGTCTTTAATTCACATTAGAGATCTCAATTCAGTTTCAATTCAATTTTTATTTGAAGCTTTGATTTCAATCCCATTTTGATTCTAAATTTGAATTTCCAATTTAATTTCTTTTAGTATTTAAAAAAAAATCAAAGTCAATTTGGTTTAATTTCGATTTCAATTCAATTTCACTTTGGTTTTAAATTGATTTCATTTCAATTGAGTTTAATGGGGAGTTTTAGAACTCAATTTCAATTTAGTTTTGATTTGAAATTTTCAAATAAAGTTTTGATTTTAATTTGAATAAATTGGTTAAGTTTGGGAATTCTTGGATGAATGTCAATTGGATCCTAATTTGATATTTTCAAATGAATTTCAATTTGAGTTTAATTTAGATTTCCAAAATCAATTTCAATTTGATTTGAAAGTGAGTTCTTTTTTCAAATAAATTTCAAAATAGGTTTTGACCTAAATTCCGAAATCAATTTTAATTTGGAATTAGCATTTCAATTTTCCTCTTCAAATTGAATTTTATATTAAATTCTCCAAATAATCTCAAATTTGATTTTAAGTTAGAATCTCTTGAAATCAATTTTGGTTTGGTCTTAATTTGAAATTTAATTTTGGATTTCAACTTGTTTGTTTTTAATTTGATTTCATTTTGGCATTTACAAATGAATTTTGATTTGGAATTGCCCAAATGAATTTCAATTGGTATTTAATTTGAAATTTCACTTTTCCCTCAATTGGTTTTAATCTCGAATTCAATGAGTTTCAAAGCAATTTTGGAATTTCTGAGCAAAGATTCAAAATAGGTTTTAATTGAGAATTTCAAAGTAAATGTCAATTTGGTTCTAAATTAAAGTTTCCAAGTCAATCTCTTTTGGTTTTATATTGAAAATCAATTTCAATTTTAAACTAAATTGGAAATCAATTTTAATTTTGGAAAGGTTAAATCAAATTTCAAAAACATTATTTAATATTTTGAATGGTTAAAATAGATTGATTATGAAAACTTTAATGCTAATTTTGTCTAAGAACGGGTATTTAAGCTGACCGAAAGGGAACACCCTGCCTGGAAATTAGCCTAAAGTTTAACTAGTCAATTATTTTGGCAATCAAAATTTCAATTGGATCTTAATTTAGAAAATTTTCAAATCAACTTCAATTTGATTCTAAATTGGATTTTCCAAATGAATTTCAAAATGTTTAAACTCATATTTTCAATTGAATTTCAATTTGGTTTAGTTTGAATTTCTAAATGATTTAATTTTTTTTTTTCAATTCATTTCAAATTCTTTATTTTAATTTTTTAACTTTGAAATTTCTAATTAGTTTTTTAATTTGGAAAATAAAAAAGATTTCTTTTTGTTGAATGGTGTCATACCACTCCTAATTATTAATTCACATTTTATTCCTAAAATGTGAAATAATAGACATGAGACAAATAATATCATGTAAAACCTATGACGGAGTTGAGATAACTTCTCAAATTCTTGAGATGACAAATTTTCTTTTAATTAAAAGAAAAGTTTAACATGATAAACAATTATCGGGTATAACCCCATTAACTACATCAAAACCTTACTTTAATTTTTAAAACTAAGGTAAAATCAAGTGGGACAATTTTTTTTTTCTCTTCTCTTCAAAATAAAGGATCATTCATGTTATACAAGGATAATTTTAAAATAAAATGTGGTAACCGTTTTTAAACGGGTGTTGTAGGGGTGCTAACACCTTCCCTACACTCAATCGACTCCCGAGCCTAATTTTTGGTTTTCATAGACCGGTTTTTCTTTAAAATGGGTGACCAATCACACCCCAGGATGATTGGTGGCGACTCCAAACCTCTCCTCTCGAAAGAGACCCTTAGGAAAGGACGTCGGCCGCTCCGCGTCGCGATGACGTTACGACAATTAACATACATGATCTCTTTTAGGTCGAGCAACTTTAATTGACACATACAATTTCTCTCGAGTGTTGAAAGCATCAAAAAAGAAAAGAAAAAGAAAAGAAAAAGGAAAAGAAAGAGAAGGAGAGGCAATCAAAATATGAAGATGTATATTGTTATATATTTTGAAAGCTTCCTTGACTAATAAATCTTTATTTCCTCTCATTAGATTCATGGGTGGCTTAATGTCTTTATTGTCAATGCAATACCAATCGAAAGTTTTCAATGTCTGCGACATCTAAAGTAATGACATTTATTCAATGGACTTCGATAGAAGAGAATCCGAAGTGCAAAGGGTTTAGTGGGAGGAGCATTGAAAAATTCCACTCACAGGACGTTTTGCTATGAGATGTTCGGAAGTCTTTAAATCAAGACCTCAAAGTGTTTTGGTTCATCGTCAGCAAAGCAGCTTACTTCACTACGTCTATGGCTCTCAATCTATAAAGACGGAACGCAAGAAATGAGTTACTTTATAGTTCTGGTTTTCAAAACTCGCTAATTTTGAAGTTTGTGTTTTTGAAACTTGTGCCCTACACATTTTCATGCTGCATGTAAATTTGAATCTCATACATTTAAGCATACTCTACATTTTGAGATTTTGCAAGTCTATGATTCATTTCTTTGTTGGTTAAATCGAACCCTGCTGGTCAGTGGAGGTCAAAGCCTGGTTGGAGTCAGGTTTATTTGGTTGGTTAAGTCGAACCCTGCTAGTTAGTGGAGGTCGAAGCCTGGTCGGAGTCAGGTCCATTTCATGTTTTATTTGGTTGGTTAAATCGAACCCTGCTAGTCAGTGGAGGTCGAAGCCTGGTTGGAGTCAGGTCCATTTCATGTTTTATTTGGTTGGTTAAATCGAACCCTGCTAGTGAGTGGAGGTCGAAGCCTGGTCTGAGTCAAGTCCATTTCATGTTTTATTTGGTTGGTTAAATCGAACCCTGCTAGTGAGTGGAGGTCGAAGCCTGGTCTGAGTCAGGTCCATTTCATGTTTTATTTGGTTGGTTAAATCGAACACTGTTAGTTAGTGGAGGTCGAAGCCTGGTCGGAGTCAGGTCCATTTCATGTTTTATTTGGTTGGTTAAGTCGAACCCTGCTAGTCAGTGGAGGTCGAAGCCTGGTTGGAGTCAGGTCCATTTCATGTTTTATTTGGTTGGTTAAATCGAACCCTGCTAGTGAGTGGAGGTCGAAGCCTGGTCTGAGTCAGGTCCATTTCATGTTTTATTTGGTTGGTTAAATCGAACCCTGCTAGTCAGTGGAGGTCGAAGCCTGGTTGGAGTCAGGTCCATTTCATGTTTTATTTGGTTGGTTAAATCGAACCCTGCTAGTTAGTGGAGGTCGAAGCCTGGTCGGATTCAGGCCCATTTCATGTTTTACTTGGTTGGGTTAAATCGAACCCTACTAGCTAGTAGAGGTCGAAGCCTGGTCTGAGCCTGGTCCATTACCCTTTTCTTTTGGTTAAATCGAACCCTATTCTTGTTTAGAGGTCGAAGCCTGGTCATAGTCAGGTCCATTTTGTTTCCTTTTGGTTAAATCAAACTTTATCGTTGATTAGAGATAAAAGTCTGGTCAAAGTGATGTTCATTTCCCTTTTCCAATTATAGGTTATGTTTGGTTTAAGCATGAAGCCCTTTCTTTTAATTTTAACGAAAAATCTTCGCCTTCCCAATACTTTGTCTTTTTCCTTTGTTTACCCTTTCAATCTTTCAAGGATACACAACGGGGGGCAAACTGTAGACACCGTATTTGGTCCGGCTTGATTTTTAGTAATAATGTTTGAAGTTTTCAATATTTGATGATCAATTTTTTTTTTAGTATATCAACAAGAGTTTGGCTCAATTGGCATAAAGCTTGTAACTTAATCAAGAGGTCGGAGGTTTGAATCCCCCTCTCTCCCTATTATTTAAAATTTTGTTTTTTGGTTTTCATTGTTTATTTTCTTTTTCATTTTAATTTCTTTTTTTTTTCTCTATCTTTTTATTTATTTTATTTTATTTTATTTTATTTCATTTATTTAATTTAATTTAATTTCTTTATTTCATTTTATTATTATTATTGTATTCATTTATTTATTTTATTATGTTTTATTTTTATTTTTGTTTTTTTTTATTTTTTTTATTTTTCTTTACTTTATATTTTATTTTCATTCTATTTTTATTTTATTATTTTATTCATTTATTTTATTATTTTATTTATTTATTTATTATTTTTATTTAATATTTTTATTATTATTATTTTTCTCTCCTTCCCCCACGTTTCCCTCTCCCTTTGTCTTCTCAACTCTTCCCCTTCCTTCTCCCAACCTCCCATTCTTTCCCCCTCTTTCTCAACTCTTCCCCTTCCTTCTCCCAACCTCCCATTCTTTCCCCATCTTTCTCAACTCTCCCCCTTCCTTCTCCCAACCTCCCATTCTTTCCCCCTTTTTCTCAACCCCTTCTTCAAAGCTCTACTATATAATGAGAGCTTATGGAGGATTGAGAGGTGAAGAAAAAAAAAAAAAAACAAGGACACAAAAGAAAGGAGAAGAATAGTGAAAGAGCTTAGAGAGAGAAAGTGAGTTTGAGAGGGATTTTCAAAGAAACAAAGCTACCGCCGCCACTCACCGTCGTGCCGCCGCCGCCGCACCACTGCTGCCGCACTGCCGCCGCCACCGTGCCGCCGCTTTCCGTTGATTCCAACAAAGCTCCTAAGTGAGGGCTAAGTGGAAAATAGGAGGGAAAGTGGAAGAGAAAAAAGAAAAAGAGAGGGAAGGAAGTTGGGGAAGAAGAAAGAGGAAAGTGAATAAGGTGGGTCCCACATTTTAATTTTTTATTCTTTTCACTTCTCTCTCTTATTATTTGTCTTATTATTATTATTACTATTATTATTATTTCTCTTAAAACAAGAAAATGGTTTTTTTTTTTTTTTGTATCCAAACTTTTCCATTTTTCATTTTGGCTATGAATTTGAGTTTCCAAATCAATTGCAATTTATTTTATTTCATTTATTTATTTATTATTATTTTTTCCTTTTCCTTCTTCTTTCTTTTCGAAATTAAAGTCTCTAATTGGATGTAGTTTGGTTCTAATTTGAAATTTCTAAATAAAATTTCAAGTTTTTTTTTCTTTCCCTTTGATGATTTAATTTGATGTTTTCAAATTGGATTTCAATTTCCCTTCATTTTCCAAACAAGTTTCAAATTGATTTTAGATTAAACAAAATGGAGAGAGAGAAAAGGTAAGTGGGTCCCTCGCCATTTAATTGTCTTCACATTTTTTTTTTTTTTCTCTTTTAATTTTATTTTTGGTATATATTTTGTTTTCATTTCTTTTCCTCATTTTCTTTATTCTCTTTTATTAGTTTTCTAATCCTTACTTGTCATTTTAATTGACTTATAATTGGGATTTCGAATTGGAGTTTTATCTCAAATTGGCTTTTACTTTGAAATTCTTAAATCATGTTCAAATTTGCTTTAAAATTGAACTTTTTATCTATTTCAATTACATTCTAATTTGAAGGTTAATTTAATAATTGCTTACCGAATTTAATTTGAAATCTCAAATTAGATATCAATTTCCCCTCAAATGGTTTTAATTTCAAGTTCCAATGAATTTCTAGGTGATTTTGAATTTTTTTCAAATGAATTTCAAATTGTATCTAATTAATTTGGAATTTCTAAGTAAAGTTCAAAATAGGTTTTAATGTAGAATTTCAAAATCAATGTCAATTTGGGTTAATTTGGATTTCAATCCAATTTCATTCTTGGTTTTAAATTAACTCAATTTCAATTTAGTTTTGGTTTGAAATTTTCAAATAAGAATTTTAATTTTCCTTTGATTGGCTTTAATTTGAATAAAATCTCAAATTGGTTCCATTTGTAGTTTTGATATTCATAAATGAATTTCAATTTGATTTTAATTTAGATTTTCAAAATTGATTTCAATTGGATGTAAATTGGTTTTCTTAAATAAATTTCAAAATAGGTTTTGATTGATAATTTTGAATTCAATCTTAATTTGGTTAATATTTGAATTCCTTCAAACGATTTAAATTTGAAATACCCATGAATTTCAAAGTGAATTTTAATTTGGTATTTAAATTTGAACTATTTAAATGAATCTCAAATGGAATTTAAGTTAGTTTTAAATTGGATTTCAAGAAAAGTTTTTTAAGTTGATTATGGAAACTTTAGGCTAATTTTGTCTAAGAACGGGTATTTAAGCTGACCGAAAGGGAACACCCTGCCTGGAAATTAGCCTGATATTTTTGCAATCAACTTGAATTTGGTCTTAATTTAGAATTTTTGAAATCAACTTCAATTTGACTTTAAATTGGAATTCTCAAAACAATTTCAAAATGACTTTTAAACTGAGATTTCTAATTGAATTTCAATTTGGTTTTAGTTCGAACTTCTAAATTATTTAACCTTCTTTCAATTGATTTCAAATTCTTTATTTTAATTTTTAACTTTGAAATTTCTAATTAGTTTTTTTATTTGGAAAATAAAAAATGATTTCTTTTTGTTGAATGGTGTCATACCACTCATAATTATTAATTCACATTTTATTCCTAAAATGTGAAATAATAGACATGGGACAAATAATATCATGTAAAACCTATGACGGAGTTTAATTTTCAAATTCTTGAGGTGAAAGATTTTCTTTAATTAGGAAATTTTTACATGATAATAAAGTCATGGGTTAACCCCACTCACAAAATTAAATCCTTACTTTATTTAAAAATAAGGTGAAATTAGTGAGACAATTAATTTTCAATTTTCATTTTTTTTTGTTTATTTTCGTTACGACACGGACCTTTTGTTTAATGAATTCGAGTAATAAAATAAAATGTTTTCAAACGGGTGTTGTAGGGTGCTAACACCTTCCCTACACACAACTGACCCCCGAACCTAGTTTTTGGTTTTCAAAGACCGTTTTTTCTTTAAAATGGGTGACCAATCACACCCCAAGATGATTGGTGGCAACTCCAAACCTCTCACCTCGAAAGAGACCCTTAGGAAAGGATGTCGGCCGCTCCGCGTCGCAATGACGTTGCGACACCCTCAAGCCTAATAAATCTGAGGTTGTGTATGATGTGCAGAATTGGGCGTCATGGTGTTTAAGGCTAGTTTGTCTAAACAACCTCAGCCCAAAAAGTTTGGTATCACTTGGAAGAAAAGGGCTCGTGCTGGAATGGTACCTTTTGGCATGAACATGAAGGCTTTGGAGGAAATTCAGAAGCGTAAAGATGGGCCAATTTTGTTTTCTCCGAGAAACATTAAACGCCCAAAGACTGATGATGATGATTGTAAGAAGGCGGGGACTGCTGAGCAGACTCGCTAAGAGCCATGAAAATTGTTTGTTGGAATGTTCGTGGATTGGGGAGTCCATGGGCATTTCAAAATATAAGCAACGAACTTTCAAGTTTGAATCCTCATTTTTATTTGTCAGAGACGAAATCTTCATAATTTGTTTTGAATAAATTGAAAGCTCGTTTGAATTTTTCTGGGTGTTTTGTGGTTAATCGTGTTAGTCTTAGTGGTGCATTGTGTTTATTGTGGAAGGATGGAATTGATGTGTGCATTCGTAACTACTTCATTTATCACATAGATGCGAATATAGTTTGGAATGACAAACAATGGCGTATTACAGGTCTGTATGGTAACTGATAACTCTCCAAAAGGGAGTTATTTAGGCCTTAGCTTTATAATGATTTGTGTGTCATTTGTGCTAAATAGGGTTGCTTTTAGATGAATATTATATGTTTTAACCCATTTGGAAGAATGGATGCTTTGGAAGTTATTTTGTGCAAAATATATTGTTGAACGACTTGAGGGAGCAAAATTTGTGATCCAGCAAAGTAGGGAGCAAAACTGCCACGTCACAGCTCGTTATCCATTTTAATGAACTGAAGTTAGTTGAGCTATTTTCGGATTTAAGAAGCAAGGAGAGCCATCCACGTGTACAGATTGACCTAATTTCGGCTTGCCTTCATTCTATAAAAGGGAAAAGCCGTTCAAGTCAAAGGACATTCAACTCTTGGGGAGAGATCATTTCTCATTTTCATCTTTAGGAGCCGAATAGAGGAGGAAAGATTGGAGACTTCAAGAAGACCATCAACTACGGATTTGACCAAGGGAATTAGTATTTTCTTGTAATTTCTTGTAGTTATGGATGCACATACTCAGATTGTAGCTGTTGGGTTTTATGCACTAAACTCGTAGATAGTAAATGTACTTTTGACTGAACATTAATAAAAATGATGTATTATTCATTTATCTATGTTTGTATTATATCTTGTCTTATTAACCCTAATCCAATAAGCTAAACATCCAAGGCTAATAGAATGAGGCTTGAACTAGTATGTAGGGACATACAGGGATCGATGTTCAAGTTTTAGCCTAAAGGGTCTGTAGTATAGGGATAAGGATGGGTACCTTATCCTGGTGACACTATGGATACGACTCGCTTTGTATTTTGATATAAACGCAATGATCCAACGCGTTCATGTAGTTGACATGCGAGTGGGGGTATCCTGTGCAATGAGTTTGCACAAAGACCGAACCGCGAAATAGTTAACCCCTACCTGTAACACCGTGAGTTAGCTTGGTTTCTATTTCACTAGGATGACCTAGGCAACTTGGCCTTAATAATTAGTGGATTATGGACTCCTGTCTATGAGGGAATGTCCTTTGATTTGTACGGGTGAGAGTGGCATGCACGCCGACTCAATAAGCCTACCATTTTGGGGACAAGACCGAGTGGGGAGCTGGGAACAGAGTCACACAAGATGGAATTCACTCTTTCCCGACTTTAAGGTAAGTAGAGGTGTGTTCCCTTAAGTGGTGTCTTCGGGTCTTGAACAATGGGTCATACCCTCTTTATGGCACGAGAGGGACTTCTGTTTGTTTAATGGACCTCAAACATGTTGTTCATTAGAGGAGCACTGGTACTTAAGGATTTAGAGGTAGCCTAGGGGTAAAACGGTAATTTGACCTAGCTGAGGTACGAACACACGTGAAGGGTTGACTTGCTGTTAATGGTCGATATCCGTGGACACAAAAATATATCTGCAGTGAGAAGAGTGCAGTTGTGGTTCTTTAGTGGAGTGAACCATAGTTAACGAACATTGATTAACTTGGTTAATGAGTTTAGCTAATTAATCTCATATCATTGGAGCTTCTGATCTGTAGGTCCATTAGGTCCTACCGGTAGCTCTATTGGGGTGTTGAGGTAAATTTCTAAGCGGGAATTAAATATTTGAAGGGGTTCGAATATTTAGTTAAAATATGAATTTGATTCATATTAAAAACTATAGGTTAAAATTAATGTGCATATGATGTATATTAATTCTATAGTTTATTTGAGAGAAACATAATTAAATATATGATATTTAATTGACATATTAATTAATTGGTGAATTAATTAATATTAATGTTTTAATTTAATTTAATTAAATTTTGATTTAATTAAGTTTTATTAAAACTATGGGTTAAGTGGATCATTTGCATGAAATTGTTTTATGCAAATGTAATTAAATTACATAATCATTTAATTTAATTGTTATTAATTTCTATTTGATAATTCATTAACTGATCAGTTGAAAAACTGATCAGTCTTCCACTTGCTCAACCTAATACGCGTCAAAAGGAGATAATTGAGGGGTGTGGGTTTTCTCATCCGTGAGTTTATCAACCTTCCCCTTAATTGATTCATGGTTGGTTATCAGATTGATCACTCTCACTTTTCTCCCTCACGCTAGAGCTCTCTCTCTTCTAAAAGTCCTCTGTGTTTTCTCTCTAATAATACAGAGACTAAAATTCTCAATAACCTTAGAAGTTTTGGTTCCCACAAGCCGCTCAACTCCATTCCCGCGAGAATACCGGTGAAGCTCTCGTGGTGGTGTTCGTGAGGAATTTCCAGCAAATTCAAGATTATTTTGTTGCTGGTTTTTGCGTGGGTTCAAGGGAATTTTTGGCGAATCGATCAAGAACGTCTTCAACGGTAAAAAATTATTGATCTTGGATCGTTAGGATCCATTCTAGATTAGATCTAGATGATTTTATATGGTATTCAACATGTTTTATAAGTATTTACAGCATGTTCTTTTTAGTATTTCCCTGCTTTAAATTTGTTTGTCATCGTATTGGTATCCCAACCAGCGTTTAATTCGAAAAAGGTTTCTGACGTCTTCCGCTGCCTAGGGCTATTATCCCTACAATTGGTATCAGAGCCTTATCGTCTTTGATAGCAAGCATAGCTAGCTATCTTTACTTATTTAATTTAGCTAGTCTTTTATGATTATTTGGCCATTTTATTGCACTTAATTGTTTATTTTGTAGGAAAGAGTCGATTAGAGCTAAAAAGTGGATTACCAGTTAATCGGGTGTTCGATATGTGAAAATATGCCAAAGAACCAGAAAGTTCAAGCATCAAGGAGCCAAGAGAGGGCATTCTGCCTATCAGTGTCGAGACGCCACTCTTGGAGCGTCTCGACGCTACGTTTCCTTAATTAAAATAGGCGGCAGACTCACAGCGTCGAGACGCTATGATAAAAGCGTCCCGACGCTCCCGTTTTTCCCTTATTCAGAACGCGCGTTTAAGAGGCAGCGTCTCGACGCTATCGACAGATTTTCCTATTTAACTTTCTTTTCTTGCTACGGATTGGGGGGGGGGGGCAAATTGAGAGAATTGAACCCTAATTTCGACTAGAGACCTACAGTGGGAGCTGAAGCAAGGACGAGGACCGGGAATCTCACTTGGTGGCGTGGATATCGAGACGGGGACGTGCCAGGATCGACGACATTAAGTGTTTCCTTTCCTTTTACTTCTCTCTAGCTAGATTTTATGGCTTTTACATGTTTAGTCAAGCTTGTAATTCTATTCATGAGTAGCTAAACTTGTAGCTTAGGGATTGATGTAATTGATTAAGTTTATGGATTGATTTATGGTTTAAGTTGTGCAATGTTACTATGTTTGTAATCTTGATTTAATGCTTTCAATTAATTGGCCATTAGTTGAATGATTTAAGTTTCGAATCTAGCTCGGGAGGGGGGATTTGATTTAGTCTTACTCAAGATTTCATGACTAAAGTTTAGTTTCTAATTCGTGACGGTTTTAGATTAACTTTAGAATTGGTTGAAAGATCTCATTGCCTTGCATGTTGATAAACTTAGATAGGGATATCAAGTAGATTAATTTGCATGAGAATCAATTATACTCGGGAGAGGTAGTTGTGATTAAAGGGTCTTTGGCTCATAATTCCATTGTGCATAATAACTTACTCCTTAAAATCAATCCTAGACTAAATCGGCGAAATCAATTCCCTAAGTGTTTTTCCCAATTGAATTTCCACACCTTTTATTTGCTTTGATTTATTTTTCATACCATTCATTCATCACTTTTTGATCCCTAAATAAAATTGAGCAAGATAATTCACAATACTCGATTTGCTTAAAAATCCAATCCAGAGGACGACACTCGTATTTACGAACTCTTTATTATTACTTGACTCGTGCGCTTGCGGTAAGGAAAAATCCACATCAGTCTTTTAAACGTTGTTTTGAGATTTGCGATTGGCTTTGAACGGTGGGATTGATTGCATTGTGAATGTATGTTTTGCGATAAACTGTTTAAATTTAAATTGGCATTAGATTTACAGTTTTTCCATTGATTTGATCATGTAAGGGCCCCTGCGTTTTGGGCAATATACTGTAAATCGAGTCTGTAAAGTCCGGGTCTAGATTAGGCTTGAAAATCGGTGAGAATCACATCGGAATTTTACCAAAATTGTGAAGAACACTCACAGATCTGCCCAGAAACGAGCTCCAAACGCTATAGTGTCGGGACGCTTGGCATTGAGCGTCTTGACGCTGTCGCGATTTCACGCTTTGGATGGTTGAAATCGCGCCAGCGTCGAGACGCTATCGCTTAAGCGTCTCGACGCTATCACGATTTCATGCGGCTGTTGAGTTTACGTGAAGACGTGCACTGAAACCCTAATTTGCCAATCCGATTCGTGTGAAACGGTTGAGCTGGGACAGGTTTGCACGCGGTTCGAGGTTTTCAAGACCGGTTTGAAGCGGTTCGGGTTGGTTCGAGGGTTCTAGACCGGATTTGGAGCTGCAGATTTTTGTAATAGGATAGTTTTAAAGCTTTATTAATGTAATTTTGTTTTAATTTATCCTAGAGGCCAATTAAATGGGTTTATTCGCTATTTAAATGTTTTGTGGATGTCATTTAAATTTTAATCCCACCTTAGGTTATAAAGCATGCTCATGCATTATGTATGTTATAATATGATTATGATGTATGGGGATAATGCATGGATTTTCATGATTGATTTATATATATTCGAGTTATATAATTATCATGAAAATGGAATAGTATGATGCATGCAATTACATAGTTTAAGTATAAGAGTAATATTTAAGATGAATTGTTTGCAACATGCAACTATGATTTACCATTTTTGGCAATAATTAATTGTTAATTTATTAAAAATTGAAATCAAAGTTGCATTAAGCATGAAACATCCATAGATTAATGTAAATGTTATATTAATTTTCATGCAATGAAAATAGTATAGTTTAAATTTGATTAATTTGAATATGATTGTTAATTAAATTAAACTATAATATGCATGATTATAGGGCTAATCATTAAAATTTTGAAATAATTTAAAATTTATTATTAGAAACTGTCAATCTATAATCAAGATATGCATGCACACATAAGATCTTAGGTTAAAATGAATTAATTTTAAATGAGTTAAAATTAATTAGACCTAAGGTCAGTTTCTAATAGGATTAGAAATTCTTACTTAGTTTTAAAATAGTTTTAATGGACTAAGTAGGACAAATATTCCTGAGATTATAAGGGAACTCTACCAGTGAAGTTCTGTCTAAGGATTGGAGGTATTTAAGTTGACGGTATACGGAACACCTCCTACTTGGGAACTAATCTGGAACACCGAAGTTGAATTAATCACAGGTTAATGTTAGAATAATGTCACCAGGTTAATTAAAAATGTTTAATACACCTAGACATTAGGTCTTATTATATTAGTTATAATAGGACTAGAGTTAGATAAATGACAGCCAGATTTATCTAGGTTTAATCAAACCCTAAAATACCCGATAGGTTACTTTAGTGGGAGGAAAATTTCAAAACTTGATTTAAATCTAGTTTTGCTCCTACGTTCCTGTATGTTCACATCGTGAGATCCATGCTCGGCTTCGTGTCGTTTTAGTGCGGCCTCCCTTCGGAAAGTGTTTGCATGGATACCAAGGTGAATGGGGAAAGTGACCATAGTAAGTGGGAGCGGGACGCGTGTCATCGTATCCCCCAGTTTCCACCCCTAGGTCACAACGTGAGATTCCTATGATCCGCCTGCGTGTTTCCCTGGAGCAACCATCCCTTCGGAGGGTCTGATCATAAATTTTGGAACACCGTGAACTCCTGAATAGAATAGGATCGCTTAGGCTAATTACCGACCCTTGTCTTTCCTAACGGTAGCCTGTTGGTCCGTGCCTTTGAGATCTAAAAGTGGGAGGGTTACACTTACGGGGATGAGTTAATTGGTTAACGAATCCTTGACCGAACAATGGTGGTTAATATCGAATGGAATATGAGTTATTCTGGGATTAGAGATACACTGAGAATAGTCTCATTTTAGAGGAGGAACAATTGATCACCCTTCGGTGGCTGTTCTTCTAAACCTCTAAAGCATCGTTGCAAAACACAATCAATAGTTTTATTAGGGTTCTTTGATTACTTGTTTGCCAAATTGATTGGATGTATGCAATTGTTTGTATTGTTTGTGTGATGGGTTAAGGCAAAGATAACTAATACGGTCAATTGTTTGTTTTTCAGCAATGTCTTCCGTAGTTATTTCCTTGCTTAAAAACGAAAAATTAACGGGCGAGAATTTTCCCACATGGAAATCGAATCTAAACACAATACTCTTGGTAGAAGATCTAAGGTTTGTCTTGACGGAGGAGTATCCTCCAGTTGCTCCTCGCACTGCCACTCAAGCAGTAAAGGATGCCCATGAACGCTGGACAAAGGCCAATGAAAGGACCCGAGTCTATATATTGGCCAGCTTAACTGAAGTCTTTGTCAAGCGTTATGAGAACGTGGAAACTGCCAGGGAGATTATGAATTCCCTGCAGGCAGGGGCGGATCTATGAAGGGGCCAGGGGGGCACGTGCCCCCCCTCAAATTTTCCCGTCTTTATATTTTTAATATAATATAAAGCAACGTTTATAATATTAATATATAAAAAATTGCTTCAAACATCAAAGTGAAGTCTTGGATTGTTGGTTGGGGTCGCATTGTACACGCGTGAGGTCGTGGTATTAATCAATAGTGAACGCAATTTTTTTAAAATTTCCCAAAATCCATCAGATTTGCGCATTGGGCCTTCCGAAATTTCATCAAACTTGGCCCATATTTCCGAAATTAGGTTAAAAATTAATGTTTTTTTAATCAAATTCAGCAGCAGCCTCCCTTGTAACCAAATCCAGCAGATGTTTTTCTTGTAAAAGAAAAATTGAACTTTCAGTTTTGATTGAATTTTTAGCTTTATCAAAAAGCCAAAAAGGTATGGTTTATTTTTTTATTGGTATGTAATTATCATTTACTATTTACATAATTTGATTTTGTGTTTTTATTTTTTTTTATTTTCAGAGTTATACTAGAAGATATAAGTCATCGTCACTCGTCGTTAGGAACCATACCATCATTTTTATTACATTTTTATGTATATTGTGCCCCCCTATATGAAATTCCTGGATCCGCCACTTCCTGCAGGAGATGTTTGGACTCCCATCCTATCAACTCCACCACGACGCCTTGAAGAATGTCTTCAACGTCGAAATGCAAGAGGGACATCCTGTCCGGGAACATGTCCTGGACATGAGAAACCAGTTTAATATTGCTGAGGCGAACGACGGGGTAGCCTGCGAGCGCTGTCAGGTTGGGTTCATTCTTCATTCGCTTCCTCCAAGCTATAGTCAATTTAGGACGAATGCGAGTATGAACAAGATAATCATGTTTGCTCCTCTTTTTAGGGAAATGATTTCTAGCAGCTGGCTGATGGCGAGATGACTCTCAAGGTTGGAATGGGAGAGGTCATTTCAGCGCGAGCAGTAGGAGCTGCTAAATTATTTTTTAGAAATAAGTTTTTAATTTTGGAGGACTTGTATCTGGTTCCTAGAATTAAAAGGAATCTTATTTCTGTTTCTGCTTTACTAGAACAATGTTATTCAATTTCATTCTTGCTTAATGAAGCTATCATCTCTCCAAATGGAATTTATATTTGTTCAGCTAAGCGTGAAAATAATTTATTTGTATTAGACCTACCGACACTAAAGCTATTTTAAGTCATGAGATGTTTAAAACGGCTGAAACTCAAAACAAAAGGCAAAAGATTTCTCCTCTAAGTAACAACATGTATCTTGGGCACCTTCGACTTGGTCATATTAACATCGATCGAATCGATCGTTTGGTTAAAAATGGACTTCTAACTGATTTAGAAGATACATCTTTACCACCCTGTGAATCGTGTCTCGAGGGTAAAATGACCAAGAGGCCTTTTATTGGAAAAGGTTATAGGGCCGAAAACCACTTGAACTGATACATTCGGATCTTTGTGGTCCAATGAATGTAAAGGCTCGAGGTGGTTATGAATATTTCATCTCTTTCATAGATGATTATTCTCGATACGGTTACTTATACCTAATGGGTCATAAGTCTGAAGCTCTTGAAAAGTTAAAAGAGTTTAAGACTGAGGTAGAAAACCTGTTAGGTAAAACAATTAAAACACTTCGATCAGATTGAAGTGGAGAGTATTTGGATCAAAGATTCCAGGACTATATGATAGAACATGGAATCCAATCCCAACTCTCAGCACCTGGTACACCTCAGCAGAATGGTGTATCAGAAAGGAGAAATAGAACCCTGTTAGACATGGTTCGTTTTATTATGAGCTATGCTCAATTGCCTAGCTCGTTTTGGGGGTATGCAATAGAGACTGGAGTACATATTCTTAACAACGTTCCCTCAAAAAGTGTTTTTGAAACTCCTTTTGAGCTATGGAGGAGGCGTAAACCTATTTTGCGTTACTTCCGTATCTGGGGTTGCCCAGCACATGTGCTGGTGACAAATCCTAAGAAATTGGAACCACGTACTAGAATATGCCAATTTGTTGGATACCCGAAAGAAATGAGAGGTGGTCTTTTCTACGACCCTCAAGAAAATAAAGTATTTGTATCAACAAATGCAACTTTCTTTAAGGAAGACCACATTCGAGATCATAAACCACAAAGTAAGTTAGTATTAGGAGAAGCTACAGAAGGATCAACAACAGTTGTTGATGAACTTGGTCCTTCAACAAGAGTTGTTGGAGAAGCCAGTTCTTCTCGTCAATCTAGTCCTCCTCACGTAGTGGGAGAGCTTCGACGTAGTGGGACGGTTGTAATTCAACCTGACTGCTACTTGGGTTTAACGGAAACACAAGTAGTCATACCTCATGACGACGTAGAAGATCCATTGTCTTATCGTCAGGCAATGAATGATGTAGATAAAGACGAATGGGCCAAAGCAATGGACATTGAGATGGAGTCTATGTACTTCAATCAAGTTTGGGAACTTGTAGATCCACCTGAAGGGGTCAAACCCATTGGGTGTAAATGGATCTATAAAAGGAAAAGAGATGCTGCTAGGAAAGTAAAGACTTTCAAAGCAAGACTTGTAGCAAAGGGTTATACCCAAAGAGAAGGGGCGGACTATAAAGAAGCCTTTTCTCCAGTTGCTATGCTTAAGTCCATAAGAATTCTCTTATCCATTGCCACATTTTATGACTATGAAATATGAAAAATGGATGTCAAGACTGCTTTTCTTAATGGCAATCTTGAAGAGAGTTTTTTTATGTCTCAGCCCGAAGGGTTCATAACCCAAGGTCAGGAGCAAAAGGTTTGTAAACTGAATCAATCCATTTATAGGTTGAAACAGG
The DNA here is from genome assembly GCA_036850905.1 of Luffa acutangula. Classification (NCBI taxonomy): domain Eukaryota; kingdom Viridiplantae; phylum Streptophyta; class Magnoliopsida; order Cucurbitales; family Cucurbitaceae; genus Luffa; species Luffa acutangula. Next base: position 49,476,513 of record CM072089.1, read on the forward strand.
CCTCCAAATTTTGGAATATTAGATTTGATACAGCGATCAAATCTTTTGACTTTGACCAAAACATTGATGAACCTTGTGTTTACAAGAAAATCAACATGAATAAAGTAGCTTTTCTTGTACTTTATGTTGACGACATCCTACTCATTGGGAATGATGTAGGATATCTGTCTGACGTAAAAAAAATGGCTAGCGACCCAATTCCAAATGAAAGATTTGGGTGAAACCCAATATGTTCTTGGAATCCAGATTATTCAGGATCAAAATAACAAAACGCTAGCTCTGTCTCAAACAACGTATATTGACAAGATATTGGCCTGATATTCGATGCAGAACTCCAAGAAGGGCTTATTGCCTTTCAGGCATGGGGTTCACCTGTCTAAGGAACAGTTTCCTAAGACACTCAAGAGGTTGAGAATATGAGACAGATTCCCTAAGCCTCTGTAGTGGGTAGTTTAATGTATGCAATGCTCTACACGACGTCTGACATCTGTTGTGCTGTAGGGATTGTTAGCAGATATCAGTCAAATCCAGGGTTAGACCACTGGACCGTCGTTAAAGGAATCCTCAAGTATCTTAGGAGAACGAGGGACTACATGCTGGTGTTTGGGACTAAAGAGTTAGTTCTCACTGGATACATCGACTCTGACTTCCAGTCTGACAAGGATTCTAGGAAATCCAGGTCAGGGTCAGTGTTAACCCTTAACGAGGGAGCTGTAGTTTGGAGAAGTATAAAGCAAGGATGCATAGCAGACTCCACCATGGAGGTTGAGTATGTAGCTGCTTGTGAAGCAGCTAAGGAAGCTCTTTGGCTAAGGAAGTTCTTGACTGATTTGAAAGTAGTTCCAAACATGAACTTGCCCATTACTTTATACTTTGACAACAGTGGGGTTGTAGCCAATTCAAAGGAACCTCGCAGCGCGAGGTAAACATATAGAGAGGAAGTATCATCTGATTCGAGAGATTGTGCAAAGAGGAGATGTGGTCGTGACCGAGGTCGCTTTAGAGCACAACATTGCTGATCCATTTACGAAGGCTCTCTCTGCTGAAGTGTTCGAGGGTCATCTAGAAAGTCTAGGTCTGCGAGACATGTATATAGCATAATCTAGGCAAGTGGGAGATGTGTAATGGGAGGCTTGCGGTAGGAAAAGTCCACATCAGTATTGAGCAACAGAGAAGGCTTAACCCTGCAATGAAAGAGGTTGTTTAGAAGGAGATGATCAAATGGTTTGATGTTGGGATTATTTATCCAATCACATATAGCAATTGGGTAAGCCCTGTCCAATGTGTTCCTAAGAAAGGAGGTGTCACGGTAGTGACTAATAAAGATAATGAGTTGATCCCAACCAGGAAAGAGGTTGTTTAGAAGGAGATGATCAAATGGTTTGATGTTGGGATTATTTATCCAATCACATATAGCAATTGGGTAAGCCCTGTCCATTGAGCAATAGAGAAGGCTTAACCCTGCAATGAAAGAGATTGTTTAGAAGGAGATGATCAAATGGTTTGATGTTGGGATTATTTATCCAATCACATATAGCAATTGGGTAAGCCCTGTCCAATGTGTTCCTAAGAAAGGAGGTGTCACGGTAGTGACTAATAAAGATAATGAGTTGATCCCAACCAGGACAGTAACTGGTTGGAGGGTTTGCATGGATTATAGGAGGCTCAATAAGGCTAACCCGTAAGGACCATTTCCCTCTACCATTTATTGACCAAATGTTGGATAGATTGGTTGGTCAGGCCTATTACTGTTTCTTAGATGGCTATTCTGGGTATAACCAGATTACCATTGCACCTGAGGATCAGGAAAAGACCACTTTCACCTGCCCTTATGGGACGTTTGCTTTTAGGCAAATGCCTTTTGGCCTTTGTAATGCTCCAGCAACATTTCAAATGTGTATGTTAGCAGTTTTTTCTGATATGATTGAGTCCACTGTTGAGGTATTTATGGATGATTTTTCAATTTTCGGAAAGTCTTTTAAGAGTTGTTTGGATAATTTAGGTAAGATGTTAAAACGATGTGAGGATACCCATCTAGTTCTTAATTGGGAGAAATGTCACTTCATGGTGAAGGAGGGCATAGTGTTAGGACATAAGATTTCAAAGAAAGGTCTAGAAGTTGATCGAGCAAAAGTAGAGGTTATTGAGAGATTAGAATCACCAAATTCAGTTAAAGGGATTCGAAGTTTCTTAGGTCATACTGGATTTTATAGAAGGTTCATAAAGGATTTTTCCAAAATCAGTAAACCTCTTTGTAACTTATTGTGTACTAATCATGTTTTTTACTTTAATGCAGATTGTAGGAAGGCTTTTGAGACTTTAAAAGCTGCTTTAATCTCAGCACCCATTTTGTGTGCACCTAATTGGAGTTTACCATTTGAGGTAATGTGTGATGCGAGTGAGTTGCAGTAGGTGCCATGCTGGGGCAAAAGGAAGACAAATTTATCCATCCTATATATTATGCAAGCAGGGTCCTGAATGAGGCACAAATCAACTATACAACTACTGAAAAGGAGTTGTTAGCAGTTGTATTTGCTTTTGAGAAATTCTGCCCATATTTTGTTGGATCCAAAGTCACGGTTTTCACAGATCATGCAGCGATAAGGTACTTAATGTCTAAGAAAGATGTTAAGCCTAGATTGATTCGTTGGGTGTTGTTATTGCAGGAATTCGACTTGGAGATAAATGACAAGAAGGGATCAGAGAATGTTGTTGCAAATCATTTGTCTCGTTTTTATCCAACATCATATTTGCTGAAGCAATCTGCCATTTCAGACTCATTTCCAGATGAACGACTCTTTGTTGTTGAGGTAAAGGCAGTCAAGGACATTCCTTGGTATGCTAATATTGCCAACTTTTTGGTGAAAGGAATCACTCCTATTCATATGGATTGGAGGCAGAGGAAAAAGTTTAAGAATGATGCGAAATTTTTCTATTGGGATGATCCATTTATGTATAAGCAATGCTATGAAGGTATTATTCGTAGGTGTGTTTCAGGTGATGAAGCAAAGGAAATCCTGGAGCAATGTCACTCTTCGTCGTATGAAGGCCATTTCAGCAGTTAGAGGACAGCTATAAGGATTTTGCAATGTGGATTCTTCTGGCCTTCTTTATTTAAGGATGCTCATTGGTTATACAAGCAGTATGATGCTTGCCAAAGGAGAGTTGATTACGTGTCCAAGTGGGTGGAGGCCATTGCATGCCATCAGAATGATGCCAAGACAGTATCAAGGTTTCTCCAATCGCACATTTCCGCGTAGTTTGGGACACCTAGAGCTCTAATGAGTGATAAGGGTACACATTTTGTTAATAATGTCTTAACTATGCTTTTAGCTAAGTATGGAATTAAGCATAGGATAGCTACCCCTTATCACCCACAAGCAAATGGTCAAGCTGAAATTAGTAACAGGGAAATAAAATCTATTCTAGAGAAAGTACTCCATCCATCTAGGAAAAATTTGTGTTTTCGGTTGTATGAGGCTCTTTGGGCTTATAGGGAAGCCTATAAGACTCCTCTAGGTATGTCTCCCTACAGGTTAGTGTATGGAAAAGTTTGTCATCTACCATTAGAGCTTGAGCATAAAACGTTTTGGGTTTTGAAAAAATTGAATTTTGATCTGAGTTGTGCAAGGGCAATAAAAATGTTGCATCTTAACAAGTTAGAGGAATTTCGCCAATTTTCTTATGAAAATGCGAAAATGTATAAAGAGAAAACTAAACAGTGGCATGATAAGAAGATAAAACCTAAAGAATCTGTCAAAGGTCAGAGAGTCTTCCTTTATAACTCTAGATTCAAATAGTTTCCTGGAAAACTAAAATCTAAATGGTCAGGGTCATTTATTGTGATTGAAGTTTTTCCTTATGGAGCAATTACTTTGAGAGCTGAGAAGGATGAGAGAATGTTCAAAGTTAATGGACAGAGTGTGAAACATTATTGGGAAGAGGAATTCCAGTCGAAATATCCTTCCCTAAAGTTGGTTGAGGAATAAGCGAGCGAGAGTTTTGCAAGGGCATTTCGTATAACAATATTTTTTAGCTCCCCAAGATTTGTTGCGATTTCATTTTGATTTGGTTTGATTTTAATTTGAATTATTTTGGATTAGATTTGGTTGTTTGAATTTTATCTGATTTATTCCGATCTTATCTAATTTATTTTAATTCGTTGATATTTTTAATTTCGTGGATTTTATTTTCAGTATATTCATCCGTTCAATTTATTTTTAATTAATCTGATTAGTTTAGTTTGGATTTAATTTTATTTGTATTTTTCGTTATTTCTGTTTTAGATTAAGGCTTTAATAAATATTTTTCTTCATTTATTATGTTTTCAATAAAAAGGAGATTTGATTGTAGCGGTTTAAAATTTAAATATAAAATCTTCCGTATCAAAGATTCTTCTAGAAGAAAATCTTTGTTCAGTGGTTTCTTGCGGCATTCTGTTGGAGGGAGCAAATACTTCGTCCGAATATAAAGGGGATTTATTATAAATTAAATGTTTTTACCGTTTGGTATTTAATTTTTCCGTGGGCAGGTAAATCGGGTGGAGCATCAGGTGCTTCCACGTGTCACGCAGTGTTGATCTAGCCGTTGGACAGCGTGAGGAAAATTTACCACGGGGCAATTTCTACCGTTTTTTAATTTAATAATTCATGATTACATGCAATATTAAACGGTAAGTTTATTTTAATTCGGGGCTGAATTTTTCGGTTAGGATTTTATTTGCTGAGGCCCTATTTATTCAAACCCTCGGTAAGTTACTTTTCATTTCATCTTCTTGCCATTTTATCTTCGCTATCTTTTTCTCTTTTGCTTCCGATTATTGTCAAATTCTTTGAGTCCACAATGGCTAAAACGAGAGGGATGAAAGAGAGAGATACTGTGGAAGAAGAAGTGCTGGTCACACTTGAGGCACCGAAGACCAAGGCAAAGAAGAAGAAGACGCTGGAAGAGAGAGAAGCCAAGAGAAGAAGGCGGGAACAGAGGGCTGAAGTCGACGAGATAATGCAAAAAGTAGTTGAAGATGTTGCTGATGTTGTGGTTGAGGAGGAAAACCCAAGGGAGCCTAAGGAACAAAATCCTGGACAGAGTGAGCCGACAATCGAAAATCCACAAGAAGTTCAAGAAAAGCGAGCAGAGGATCTCCAAGAAAGAGGAAACGAGCAGGAGGTTCAAGAGCAAGAAGCTCAGGTTGAAGTCATTATGCCGGAAGTTCCGCGTCGCCGTCGAAAGCAGAAAGTCGGTCGCGTCAAGGTGATTCGGACGGATACTCCTTCGTTGCCGACAACTGATTCCGAAAAAGAGAATATGGAAAAAGAAGAACAGGAGAAAAAGGAGGCAGAGGACCAAGCGAGAGAAGACAAAGAAAAGAAAGGAAAGGAAGAGATTTTGGCAAAGCATTGAGAAGACAGCAGGAATACCGTTTATTCGCTACATCAATGAACTTGCCAGAGCAAAATACAGGGAGATGTTAAAAAGGGATTTCTTATTCGAGAGAGGTTTCGGTGAAGATCTACCACATTTCTTGAGGGTCGGGATCGCGAATCATGGCTGGAGTCAATTCTGTGCAAAGCCAGATCCGTTAAATTCGAACATTGTTCGTGAATTTTTCGCGAATATTGATGATCAAGAAGGATTCCAAGTCATGGTCCGAGGAGTGGCTGTTGATTGGAGCCTTGAAGCAATCAACTCTCTCTTCAACCTCCAAGATTTTTCGCACGCTGGGTTTAATGAGATGGTGGTGGCACCATCTAACGATCACCTGAATGCGGCAGTTAGGGAGGTTGGTATTGAAGGGGCCCAATGGAGGTTGTCGAAGACGAAGAAGCACACATTCCAAGCGGCTTATCTAAAGAGTGAGGCCAACACATGGTTTGGCTTCATTAAGCTGCGCCTACTTCCGACAACCCACGACTCAACAATATCTCGGGACAGGGTGCTTCTGGTATTTGCTATTCTGCGATCTTTAAGTATTGATGTTGGAAAAATTATTTCAAGCGAAATTTATAATTGCTGGCAAAAAAAGGTGGGGAAACTCTTTTTCTCGAACACGATCACGATGTTATGCAGCAGGGCAGGAGTGCCCACGGTTCCAGAGGATGTGTTTTTTCTTGATAAGGGAAAAATAGATACGCCCAATCTAGCTCAGCTTCAGCACACGCAGGAGGCACGCCAGGGTGAGCTAGAGTGTTGAATCCATCAAATCCTAGAGCAGCTGGCACTGTCTGCCAGTAGGCAAGAGTATGCTGAAAGTCAAGCTCAAACCTACTGGATCTATGTTAAGAGGAGGGATGACACACTTCGGAGGGCCCTGCAATCCAATTTCTCAAAACCATATCAGGCCTTCCCTAGGTTCCCCGATGATTTATTTAACCCTTAGATTCCGCCACTGCCAGTAGAGAGAGAAGAAGAGGAAGATGATGAGTAGGGTCAGGAGGATTGATGGATAGGATGACCTTGGGCGAGCATTATTTTTGTTCTTATCATTTTGATTGCTCGCGTATTCCTGACCCCAATTTTTCTTATGTTTTCTTGTTTTTAATTTTCTGCTTCTAGGCCACCAAAATATCTGCTGATGTAAATTTCTTTTTCTATGTTTTTAATGAAATTTCCAAGCATTTATGTTCTATAAGCACTGAGCATTTCTAACTTAACTAATTTTCCTCTGAATTTTTTAAGCTTGGACTAGTTAGCTTAATTAGATCAAGGTATTCTGATCTCCAAAAACCTTTTGCTTGAGCATTTCTTCTAGCCTGGTCGTTGCTGCGGCAAGAAGATTCTGAGGTAGTGTTGACTTATGTGATCCACTTTAAGCTTAATTCTAGTCCCACGCTTAGTTTAAAATTCAGATAGAAATATTTAAGTTTGGGGGTATAATTCATAATGTTAATGATTCATTGGGGACAATGAATAATTCAAGTTTGAGGGACTTTTTGCTACTCCAATTGTTTTGCTTGAGCATTCCTCTCCTTCATTAAATAATTTTCTAGGTTATTGAGTAACCAGGGACATTTGTGATACCTACAGTTTGTCTTTGCGTCAAAAGATAACCTAGGAAATAGGAAAAAATGAGAAGAAATTATTTGCTGAAAAAAAATTGATTGTGAAAATTTCGCTGAGAAAATTCATGGAGCAAAAGTTTTGAAGGATGAATGATAATCCATCAGTTTTTCTGTCTCCCAAGACTTAGGTGAGCTTCATCATAAAATGTCGTCATTATGAGGAGCAATGGATAGAATAACTAAGGGTTTTTTAGCTTAACAATGAGTATTTAGCCTTGTTGGTGATGAGTTGAAGGCAAAGGTATACTGCACCATAAAGTGGGTCATCTCATGCTTAAGAACTTATGACTATAGGGTTGCTTTAAGTCTAAAGAACAAAAACTTAAACCCCTTAAAAATGTGTTTTAATATGTCTAATAAATAGAGCTAGGCTGTGGCAAGTTCTTAGGATTGAGTTAAAGATGGAGAGTATTTGTCCATGTCGGAAGAATGATTTTGCTGCAGCAGAGCTCGGTTTTGCAGAATGCTCAGGTAAAGGGTGAAGGTAGTGTTGGATTATCTATTTTGATTGAGTTATGCTTTGACTGATGTTTTGAATTCTCAAGTGAAGGTTGGTTAGTATTGCTGGGGACGCGCAATAGTGCAAGTTTGGGGGTATGATAACTCTCCAAAAGGGAGTTATTTAGGCCTTAGTTTTATAGTGATTTGTTTGTCATTTGTGCTAAATAGGGTTGCTTTTAGATGAATATTATATGTTTTATCCCATTTGGAAGAATGGATGCTTTGGAAGTTATTTTGTGCAGAATATATTGTTGAGCAACTTGAGGGAGCAAAATCTGTGATCCAGCAAAGCAGGGAGCAAAACTGCCACGTCACAGCTCGTTATCCATTTTAATGAACTGAAGTTAGTTGAGCTATTTTCGGATTTAAGAAGCAAGGAGAGCTATCCACATTTACAGATTGACCTAATTTGGGCTGTCCTTCATTCTATAAAAGGGAAGAGTCGTCCAAGTCAAAAGACATTCCACTTTTGGGGAGAGATCATTTCTCATTTCCATCTTTGGGAGCCGAATAGAGGAGGAAAGATTGGAAACTTCAAGAAGACCATCAACTACGAATTTGACCAAGGGAATTAGTATTTTCTTGTAATTTCTTGTAGTTATTGATGCACATATTCAGATTGTAGCATGTGTTATCATGAGCTTTATGAACTAAATTTGCTTAGGTGTTGGTTAGGAGTCATGTAATTGTCGTACCTTATTCTCTATGCAGTATATACTGATTTGAGCATCTTGATTATTTGTTGTGCTTATTTACATTTTGTGCCCTCCTGGCCAGCCGGTATGAATACCACTTCTTAGTTTCAGGGATGATTTGAGAAGTGTGTGGCATTTAATCACACTAGATCATTGTGTATTAGTGAATGCTAGTGACTGAGTTAGGGATAGCCAGTTGCCTAGTGCTTGATCGGTAACACGCCATTGGAGTTGAAACACATTCCAAAAAATTCAGAGTTTCGGGAGGATCCTGCTAATAAGACTGCAAGAGTTTTGCCTAATCAATAATATTGCTATAAAACAATTACTAAATCCTGACCAACGCATGTTTCTAATATGTCTGCTTTATTTGTTTACTTTCTGTTCTGTCATTTCTTTTGCTTTAGCATTATATCAAATTCAATCATCTTAACCATTTTCGAAATCATTAAGAAGTTATACAAAATAGATAAAGTGAGGGTTATTCAGCCCCATGGATTCGATAAATACTTATTACTTGTTGCGGATTGTGTATGCTTGCACAGTGTTCTAGAGTATATTTTTACTATATTTTCACCCACTCTGGAAACCCAACAGTAACCCCGATCCCTCACTTAGAACCCATTCATGGAACCCAACATTACCTGTCAAGGATTTATCATACTGATACCGCATCCGGCTGGCCAAGCGGGACTTAGCAATGAAAGGATTAACACAACTAAGTAGAAAGCAAACAATGTCTCTATTAAACCAAAAATATGCGCTTACAAGTGATACTTATCGCCGCATGAAGCGCTTGCGCTAAGCCTTGAAGAGAAGATTTAGCTCATGAAAGCAAAACAGATATTCATGAAATGATACATTACACACAAGTGTACTCCCATTTACAGATTTCTGCAGCTCTGATGTGCAAATTGCTAACCGCAAGTGTACGGGTCAAGTAATAATATAGTGAATGTGAAATTCGAATGTCGTCCTCTGGATTGATGTCTAGCCAAATTTTAATTATCGAAAATAATTTTGACCAATTTTATTTAGGGAATCAAATTGAATGAGAATATGAATTAATCAAACACAAAACTAAGGTAAAAAAAATGACAATCAAATGGGAAAAATTGGTCTTAGGGATTTGAATTCACCAATTGGAGTTATGGATTAATAAACGGATTAACACATGCTATGATTCATAAATCTTGGCAACTAAAATCACACATATCTCTCCCGAGCATACATGATTCTCTCATATGCAATTGAACCCGATATCCATATCTAAATTCAATAAACATACAAGGCAATAAGGCTAACCTTTATAACAATTTCTAGAATTAACCTTAATCTCCCGATTTTTAGCTCAATTCTAGTTATGCATATTGATTACCAATTTAAATCCCCTCTCCCGAGTTAGATTCAAATATAAACATCAATCAATTTAGGGCCAGTAAATCGAAAGCATTAAGGATACAACATATGCATAAATGACATCAATAGCATAAACACCGTAAATCAATCCAAAACGTGCCCAACGGCTACATCAATCCCTAAGAACTAAAGCCTAGCTACTCATACACAACGTTACAATATAGCAAAAGTCTAAAACAGCCATCAAAACTATCTAAGATAAGGGAAAAGAGAAATAAACTCGTTGTAGGCCGAGACCGAACGTCCTCGTCACGATCCCCACGAGCAATGGGTTGATTTCCAACTCGTCCCCTTTGCTTCAGCTCAATTCTGCCCTCTTTCTGCTCTATTGTCGGCTCCAAAAGTCCCCAAATCGAAAGTCCCCAAAACCTAGCTGAAACTAAACTTATATAGCAGATTTTCGTCGTAGCGTCGAGACGCTATTAAGATAGCGTCTCGACGCTGCCCCTTTTACGCGCGTGTCTGAAAAGGAAAAGCGATAGCGTCGGGACGCTTCCTATCACAACGTCGAGACGCAGTGAGTCTGCCGCATCTTCTCATTAAGGAAACGTAGCGTCGAGACGCTCCAAGAGTGGCGTCTCGACGCTAATGGGCAGAATGCCCTCTCTTGGCTCCTTGTTACTTGAATCTTTTCGGTTCTTTGGCATCTTTTCATGTCCCGAACACCCGATTAATTCTTATTCCACGATTTAACTCTAATCAACACTTTCCTACAAAATAAACAATAAAGCACAATAAAATAGCCCAAACATCATAAAAGACTAGCTAAAATAAATAAGTAAAAGTAGCTAGCTATGCTCGCTATCAAGCTCCTTTGGGAAGTTTTCTTCTCTCTACAATGATCTGCTAGTGATCTCTCTTCTTTGAGCAGGTGACTCTTATTTATAGGTGAGGGAAGCAAACTTCTTCAAGTCACCAACGGCCAACTTGCACGTCCACTTGCGTTAGTTGTGTCAGCGCTTAACCATCATTAGGCCACTTGCGCCTTTTTAATCTCCTTTTTCGCCTACTTGCTCTGGCTGCGCCGGCGCTTGTCTTTTCACCCATCTTTTTCTGTCTTTTGATCATCTTGGAAAGTGTGCCTGTGCTAAAAATACTTAAAATGTCCAGATTAGATGCATTAGCGCTCTGTATTTATAATTTCTTATCGCATACATGAATATAGCCTGCCGCTTATATCAAAGCACTTTTCCATTCCTTTATGCGCTAAGATAACGCACCTGAGGTTCTTTTCGCCTTCTTTTAGCCTAAATTTAGAGGGCACATAGCTTGCATTTCGCAAGCAATCAAACCCCCAAACTTAAACTATTGCTTGTCCCCAAGCAATGCCTATTATCTACTTTGCGAGAATTATTTAACTCTTTATTGCTTGCGATCTTGGCATCCTTCTACCTCTTTTTCTTGTAAGCATTACTCCAGTGGTTTTGACTTTTGTCAAATTATCTTCATTGCTTAAAGCAGGTTCCTTGCTATAACTCAACCACTTTTTGCTTGTCTTGGGCGCATACGTTCAACTTCCCCCCGCCCTTTTTTTTTTTTTTTTTTTTTAGAAAGCAAACAATGGGACATCAAATGGACATCAAAACGTATACTTTCGTTTTGGCTTACCCACATTTGTGATGAAAGGTATCCAACTACGGGTATTACATTTTTTTACTGCCCTTAACGCTCATAGGGTGCGCATGGACAGAGGAAAATAGAAGTTGAGTTGCGGCAAGGTGAAACTGCGAAGGAATTTGCCTTATGTTCTGAGGAAAATGAAGACAAAGGTTAAATCAAGTGAGGTAATGCGGCCAAGAAAAATTAGAAGTCAGATGCGTTGATTAAGACAAAAGGAGTTAACGCAAAGACTTTAAGAGATAACGAGACATTATTAAGGCAGAGAAAAAGTGACAAGAAATATGCAGTGAGATATATTCATGTGCTTCGATAATGGAATTATGAACACAGCGCATACATGAAGGTAAAACAAAAGAAAAAAAAAGATAATTTTATTCCTGCAGTGGTGGAGGTGGCGATCTAGGGAACCTTGGAACCGGCGGAATGTTTTGTGGTCGCGTCTGAGAAGGCCCTGCGCCAACTGGTCTTTGCGTGAAAAGGTTCGGTGCGATAGGCAAGCCGTGGAAAGAATTTGTCCAATGTGTTAAGAAGAGGAGCAAAGCATTGACCCTTTGCGACAGCTCCTCTTGCTGCCTTTACAGTGATGCCTACGGCTGACAGAGCCTTTCTTGTTGCAGACGCAAAGGTTCCGTGACTTCTTGGAACATCTGCCGCAGCTCTGAGAAGATGAGGGTTGTGTCAACATCAAGTGGTCTGGCAGATGCGCCTTCGCCTGATGTTGCGGTTTCAGGAGTTTGTTCAAGGATGTCATTGACGCGAGGAGGACTGGGTTGGGGTTCTTCTTCAGCAACTTCTTCAGCACGAGCTTCAGAGCGGGGAGGTGAGTGCTGATCAGGTGGAGGTGGCAGTGGCGTATTTTGAGGCTCATCGCAGACAGTGTTTTCCTGCGCTGGGGATTTTTGTTGATGGCTTTGAGCCGCTGGGCGAGGGTATCGTCCTGCGGTGACCTTGCGCCTTTTCGTCTTCTGCTTTTCAGGCGTTGGTGCAATAGGTTGGGCTGCGGGAGCTAAAGGTCTGCGTTGGACACCTTGCAGACGCCTGTCTCGTGTGCCCGTTACACGTGTCCACCATTGCTCGTCAAAATCCTTCTGCATTGTCCTTACTTCTTCATCAGCTTCGGGAAAGAGATTTGATGCGCAACATAAAGAGGTGACGAGGCCAGGGCAAAATAGCGCACCTCTGGGCTTAGTGGCAGTGTGGCGCAAGGTTTCGACAAGGACTTTCCCCAAGTCAATTGGTGTGCCCTTCATGATGCAGTAGACGAGGATCACGCGTTGAAGGCTTAGGGTTGCGTCGTGGGTTGTAGGCATGATGCGGTTCTTGATCCAGTGCATCCACAGGGTTGCCTCGAAATCCAACAACTGTGATTTCAGGGTCCTCTTTGTGCCATGCCCATCCCATTTAGCCCCAGGACTGGCTACCACGAGAAGGACTGCGTTGAGGAAGTCTTCATCCAAGCAGTCAAGCAGCTTGTCCCCTTCTGTGCTGGGGATGTCCTGCAGCTCATAGACGCTGTTTATGTGCGCTGAGGAGAATGCGATGGTGTGGCCGCGTATAATGACTTCATCAATTTCATCTCGCCATTGTGCGTGGAAGAACTCGTGGACCAGTGCAAGAGCATAAATTCCCGGATTCTCGCAGACTGTTTCCCATTTGCGTTGGGAAATCTGGTCAGTCATTGTCTGCGGTAGGGGGCAACTGAATCCCCTTTCCTCCTGAAATTTTCCCCAGTCCTTTGTTTCGGTCTCTGCGCCTACTTTTTGTTTCCCCTTGTCTTTGGCTGCGGTGGACGCTTTCCGCTTCTTGCTTTGGGTCGCCGCAAGTTCCTCGCGTGGTTCTCTGATGACGACCCCTATTGGTTGGATATTGCGGCGACGTGTAAGGGGGATTTCATCCTCCGAGTCAGACATTTCCATGGCTACTGCGATAGTAGCCAAGTTATGCGTTGCGATGGCTGCTGCTTCCGCACTGCTCGGCCCTTCGCCCCTATTTTCTGCGGTAGACTCTGCGGCATCACGTTCTCGTTCTTCTTTTTGGTGAATTTCATCGCCTTCCTCGCCGAGTTCTTGCAGCAAGTCGTTCCATGCAGCGACTTGTTGTTCTTAGAATTGTGGGAGTGAAGAAGAAGATGAAGGAAGAGGTGAGGAACTGGTGTTAGTTGGGAAACAGGAAGGGGAAGGCTCAATGGTGTGGGTTACGGTAGAGGAAGGGTTTGCGGCTGAAAGGAGGGGAATCGACAGAAATGGAGAGGAAAAAGGAGTGAGGTTTTGAGGGGTGGGAATGCTTGAGGCTGGCTGTAAAGTGACAGGTTGGATGGAGAAGGTGGATGTATCTAGTGGGGCGATGTTGAGTACTTCGGCGCCACAGGAGGTTGAAGGTGTGGCAGGGAGTTGGGCATTTGAGCTGGTTTGGGGATGTTCTCCATCCACAACTTCCGGTTCTTCTTCTTCCATTTGTGCGAGGTTTTGGCTGCCATCTTCTTCATCCGAGGAAATGATCACATCTCTGTTTGGTCCTTCGACTTCCGGCGAAGAGATGGCATCATCCGCATACCCGGCGATGGATAGGTTTTGTGAGTCCGACATGCCTTCTTCGGGAAAGGGGAGGAGAAGATTCAAAATGGTTTAGGGTTTCTGGTACGAAGGAGGCGCATAAATGAGGAAGAAGCCAGCAGAGGCTTTTCTTTCTTATAGTTAACGCAAGGTATGCGTCCCTAGGTACTGACAACCTTTCGCATCCCACTAGAGTGGGAAATCATGATTATTTTGGAGGAATGTGAGCGGTTGCCTTGGGTAATGTGAGAAAAACAGGGATTAGTGCGCCTCATTAAATGCTAATATGATTATTACCGTGTGAGGTGGAGATGCGGATGTGAGTTGGCAAGCGGTGGGATTTCCTTCTAGGCACAAAAATTTTCTTAACGCAGAGATTTTTACTTAAACCAAAAACACATGCGATGAGATTATCTCCCTAAAGCTCAACCTATCAAAAGAACTAAATTATGCGGAAAGGAAATATTTACAACTTCTGACCTGTTAGTGCTCTATGCGCTAGGTCCTGGCGCATTTCAGAGCACTTCTTTTCTGGACCTATCTTGTGTGGCTTCTTCAAGGTGGATCCTTCAGAAGGATTAACTCAACTTCCTTATTCAAAGTTCCTTCGATATATGGTTTTACTCTTTTCCCGTTGACTTTGAAAATTCTCTTTCCGTCTGTAGAATGCAGGTCTACTGCCCCATATGGATAAACTTTATGTATTATGTAGGGTCCTAACCATCTGGATTTCAGTTTACCTGGAAAGAGTCGTAAACATGAGTTAAACAATAATACTTTCATACCTGCCTTGAGATCCTTTTTGAGTATTCTACGGTCGTGCCATAGCTTTTGTTTTTCCTTATTTATCTTGGTATTCTCATATGCATTTCTTCTAAATTCTTCCAATTCTGCCAGTTGGCGCAATCGTTCTTGTCATGCGGCTTCTAAGTCAAAATTTAGGCGCTTCATTGCCCAATGCGCCTTATGTTCCAACTCTAATGGTAGATGACATGCTTTTCCATATACCAACGCATATGGAGATGCACCTATGGGTGTTTTGAATGCAGTGCGATATGCCCATAGCGCATCGTCTAGGTTATGCGCCCAATCTTTTCTGCTGATATTTACAACCTTTTCAAGAATTCTTTTTATCTCTCTATTTGAAACTTCTGCCTGACCATTGCTCTGCGGGTGGTAAGCTGTTGCGATATGGTGTTTGACATTGTATTTTCGCAATAACTTCTCCATGATTCTATTTATGAAGTGGGTCCCTTCATCACTAATCAACCTGCGCGACACTCCAAATCTTGTAAAAATATTCCTTTTTAGGAATTTAGTCACAGTTATCGCATCGTTTCTAACGTAGGCGATTGCTTCTATCCATTTTGTCACATAATCCACTGCGAGGAGAATGTATTGGTTTCCTTGCGATGATGGGAAAGGTCCCATGAAATCAATGCCCCAGACATCGAATGGCTCTATTTCTATTATGTAATTTTGAGGCATTTAATTTCTTGCGCTGATGTTTCCGGTGCGCTGACATCTATCACAACCTTCCACGTATTTTCTGGCGACATGAAACAAAGTGGGCCACCAATATCCACTTTGAAGAACCTTGGCCGCAGTGCGTTGTCCTCCGAAATGGCCTCCATACGGTGCTTCATGACAGTCTTTCAATATTTTCAGCGCATCATTATGCCCAACGCACCTTCTGAGAATATGGTCGGGTCCTCTACGATAGAGACAAGGATCATCCCATAAATAAAATTTTAATTCGTGAAAGAATTTCTTACGGTGCTGCGCTGAGTATTCTTCTGGCATGATTCCTGCGGCAAGGTAGTTTGCAAAGTCTGCAAACCATGGTTCTTCCTCGTTGATTACGAACAGCTTTTCATCCGGAAATTCTTCTGTGATAGGGACCCTTGGCGCATCGTCTTTCCCCTTATCTTCCAATTGTGACAAGTGGTCAGCAATTAAATTTTCACTCCCCTTCTTATCCTTGATTTCTAAATCAAATTCTTGCAGCAATAGAATCCATCTAATCAGTCTAGGCTTTGCGTCCTTCTTTGAGATAAGGTATTTTATTGCCGCATGGTCTGTGAAAACTATGACTTTTGAGCCAATCATATAAGCACGAAATTTATCAAACGCATACACAACCGCCAACAATTCCTTCTCGGTTGTTGTGTAGTTCGTCTGTGCTTCATTTAATGTTCGACTGGCTTAATAAATGGGGTGAAGATTCCTTTCTTTTTTCTGTGCCAATACTGCACCTACTGCCACGTCACTAGCATCACACATCACGACAAAGGGCTCTTTCCAATTTGGGGTTGCCGGGATAGGTGCACTTACTAATGCACGCTTTAGATTCTCAAATGCTTCAACGCATTCGTTGGAAAATTCAAATTTCCTATTGGCTTCCAGTTATGTGCAGAGTGGTTTTGAGATTTGTGAGAAGTTTCTAATGAATCTGCGATAGAAACCCGCATGTCCAAGGAAACTGTGAACTCCCTTAACAGATGTACGCGGTAGTAAATTCTTAATAACATCAATTTTTTCCTTATCTACCTCAATACCTGCGCTTGATATGTGGTGGCCTAAGACAATTCCTTCTTCTACCATAAAATGGCATTTTTCACAATTCAGCACCAGGTGTGTCTCTTTGCATTTTTCTAATACTTGCTCTAGTTGCTTCAGACAGTCTGCGAAAGACTTCCCATATACTGAGAAGTCATCCATGAAAACTTCCACAGATTTTTCTAGAAGTTCGGAAAAATCGCCATCATACACCTCTGGAACGTTCCAGGCTCATTACACAGTCCAAAAGGCATCCTTCTGAATGCAAAGGTGCCGTATGGGCAAGTGAATGTTGTCTTCTCTTGGTCTTCTGGCGCAATGGTGATTTGATTATATCCTGCGTACCCATCTAGAAAACAGTAGTAAGCTTGTCCTGCAAGTCGGTCTAACATTTGATCAATGAATGGAAGAGGAAAATGGTCCTTTTTGGTGATCGCATTCAGCTTGCGATAGTCCATGCAGATGCGCCAACCTG
The DNA here is from genome assembly GCA_036850905.1 of Luffa acutangula. Lineage (NCBI taxonomy): Eukaryota > Viridiplantae > Streptophyta > Magnoliopsida > Cucurbitales > Cucurbitaceae > Luffa > Luffa acutangula. The sequence continues at coordinate 49,493,392 of CM072089.1, forward strand.
TAGTGATGCGGGATGGAATTAGCTCGTTGTTTGCGTTTGCCACCACTGTCATGCCTCCCTTCTTTGGCACGCACTGGATTGGGCTCACCCATTTGCTATCTGCGATGGGGTATATCACACCTGCGTCGAGCCATTTAATTATCTCCTTTCGCACTACTTCCATCATTGCGGGATTTAGCCTTCTTTGTCTCTCAATGAATTCATTGGATTCATCTATCAAACGAATTTTGTGCATTGAATAGGCATGACTGATACCTTTTATGTCTGCTAAACTCCATCCAATGGCCTCTTTGTGTCTTGCGAGAACTTCCATCAGTAGATGTTCTTGCAATGAGTCAAGCTTCGATGAGATTATGACTGGGAGTGATTCTTTTTCCACCAAGAATCTATACTTCAAGTGCGTTGGCAAAGGTTTAAGCTCTAGCGCAGGAGGTTGCATTATGGAAGGCAGGGCGGGAACTCTTCCTTCCATGTCTAATATGTGGGTCACTTCCTCATGCTGTGACAAGATGCGGGTTCCTCTTTCATGATCTTCCTTGGCTCCTTCTTCTGTGAAACTGGCCGCATTTGAAAGTAATTCTTGCGGAGAGCATATATCCATGCGGGCTATCATGTTGCATTCCTTGGAATCATCAGGATATTTTAGGGAAGAGAGAATATTAAAGACAACCTTCTGATCATTCATGCGCATAGTCAGTTCTCCCTTTTGTACGTCAATCAGAGTTTGTCCTGTGGCAAGGAATGGTCTTCCCAAAATAATGGGAATCTCTTTGTCAGCTTCATAGTCCAAAATGATGAAATCTGCAGGAAAAATAAATTTATCAACTTTGACTAATACATCTTCGATTTTTCCCTCAGGGTGGACTACAGATCTGTCTGCTAACTGAAGTGTAATGGTGGTTGGTCTTGCTTCTCAGATCCCTAGGCGTTTGTAGACAGATAATGGCATTAGATTGATGCTTGCGCCTAGATCACATAATGCCTTGCCAACATCGATTCCTCCTATCGAGCAAGGAATTGTGGAACTGCCAGGATCCTTCAATTTTGGGGGAAGCTTGTTGGCAAGTATCGCGCTACATTCACTGGTTAACGCAACCGTTTCAAACTCCTTCCATGGCCTTTTGTTCATCAAAATGTCTTTCAAGAATTTAGCATAGCTTGGCATCTTTTCTAATGCCTCCACAAGTGGGACATTGATATGCAATTCTCGCAAAACATTAAAAAATTTCTTAAACTGAGCCTCATCATTCTTCTTTTGCAACCTTTGTGGGAAAGGTAGCGTGGGCTTATATGCATCAGGCTTTTCTTCTACATGCGCTTTCTTCTTTTCGGATTCATCTTCTTGCGTCACTTTTTCTTCTTGCGGCTGGCTGTGCCCTTCTGTGGTTGCGCTTTTGCATGGGTCATCTTGTGTAGGTTCATTCATCTGTAATTGTCTTCCACTTCGTAAAGTCACCGCATGGCAGTGTTCTTTCCCTTTTGGATCCTCTGTATTACTGGGCAATGTTCCTGCAGGCCTGTTTCTTAATTCTGACGCAAGCTGTCCAACTTAAATCTCTAGACTGCGGAGAGATGCGGCTTGGCTCTGAACTACTGCGTCACTTTTGGCCATATATTCTTTTTGACTGGTCATGAATTCCCTCATCATGCTTTCTAATGCGTTTGAGGTTGATGCTCTCGTGCTTCCTCCTCCATCCATGTTGCGCTGGAAATGTTCCTGCACAGATTGGCCATTGTTAGAATTGAATAATCTTGGCGCATGATTTATATTACCTTGTTGTTGTTTATTCGCGTTTCCATTCCATGAGAAATTTGGGTGATTTCTCCATCCTGGGTTGTATGTGCTTGAATATGGGTTGTTGCGCGTCACTCCTTGCGCTCCCACATATAGAACTGATTCTGGGTTTGAAGGACATTAGTCATGCGTGTGTCCTTCACCGCAAATTCCGCATCCAACTGCGTTGAGTTGCGCGATCAAGGGTGCGGTGCTGGCTGTGAGTGCATCCATTTTTAAGGTCAACGCTTCAATTTTTGCGTTTACTGATGTCATAGGCTCTACTTTAAAACTTCCTGAATTAGCTTTAATGGGTCTTCGTCGCCTATCTTCCGCAGATCCCCACTCATAGTTATTCCGTGCAATTCAATCTAGAATTTCATGGGCTTCATCATATGTTTTTCTGAGTAGTGCACCATTTGTGGATGAGTCTACCAAGATTTGTGAATTCTTGTTAAGACCTACGTAGAAAGTTTCTAGCTGAATGCACAGTTGTAAGCCATGATGCGGGCATCTTTGTAGCAGGCTCTTGAATCGTTCCCAAGCTTCGCTCAATGTTTCATCATCTTGTTGCGCGAATGTCATTATTTCCTTTCTTAATCTGGAGTTTGCGGTAGGTGGAAAGTATTTTTCTAGAAATTTTTCTGCCAAAACGTTCCATGTTGCGATGGAGTTTGCTGGCTGTTGATTTAACCATACTTTCGCCGCATCTCTCAGAGAGTAAGGAAATAATATGACCTGAAGTTGTTCTGGTGTAACCCCTGGGATGATAAACTTGTTGCAAATGTCAAGGAATGACTTGAGGTGAGAATGAGGATCTTCTGATGGACTTCCTCTGAATTGTCCTGCAGCTGTTAACATTTGAAACATAACCGGTTTTAGTTCAAACCTCTCTGTTTCTAGAGTGGGTTGAATTATCCCTGGATTGAAATTGCAATTTGCAGGTGTTGCGTAATCTCTAATTCCTCTGGCCCTATCATCGGCCATTTGGATGGGGTTTAATGGTCTATTTGGTTGGTTTGGTGCTGCCATTTCCCTTGTTTGCCTTCGGGGTCTTCGATTTCTTCTTCTTCTGTGGTATGTTCTATCGATTTCAGGATCTACCTCGAATTCAATTCGTCGGGCAACATGCATGCAATATCTTTGTTCCTGGAGAAAATGACTCAACAGGAGGCACTGTGAGTATTAATTCAGTGAAAGTTGGGATAAACTTTTGTTGCCAGATCCCCGACAACGGCGCCAAAAACTTGATTGGTTATCAGTATAGTTGGTAGAATAGTCGTAGATTTAAATCAATCCAAGTATAAACTGATTAAATCAAGTAGTACCTGATGAGTTCAGGGTCGAATCCACAGGGAAATGGAACAAAAGATTCTATATTCACTGATTTAATTTCTCAACATGCTAGGTACGTAACGAAAATTGATTGGTGTAGTTTAAATAATAGATGTATTGCGGGAAGAAAATAACATAAATTAAGGAGAAGGGATTTAATGCGAAAAATATCAAGGCTATTGTGGTAGCAACCTCATGCGTTTATAAGAGACTTGTAGCGCTAATTTTTGATTAATTGATCCATTAATGCCTAAGTGAGAAAAAATTATTAAGTTTCCCTTCCGGTACTCCTTATGCGTTTTCGCAATAAACTAGCATTTGACTCTTTGCCTAGTTTATGCGTGAAGTTTGGTTCTCTTAATACTTACAAGGGATTGCGTTAGTCACAATGCAATCGAAGCTCAAGCATGCAATATCTTTTAGTGGTAATACTTAAATGCTACCAAGACTACATGACATGTGCTATCTTGTTCTACCTAGAGAGATCTATATGCATTACCTGTCAAGGATTTATCATACTAATACCGCATCCGGCTGGCCAAGCGGGACTTAGCAATGAAAGGATTAACACAACTAAGTATAAAGCAAACAATGTCTCTATTAAACCAAAAATATGCGCTTACAAGTGATACTTATCGCCGCATGAGGCGCTTGAGCTAAGCCTTGAAGAGAAGATTTAGCTCATGAAAGCAAAACAGATATTCATGAAATGATACATTACACACAAGTGTACTCCCATTTGCAGATTTCTGCAGCTCCTTTGGGAAGTTCTTCTTCTCTCTACAATGATCTGCTAGTGATCTCTCGTCTTTGAGCAGGTGACTCTTATTTATAGGTGAGGGAAGCAAACTTCTTCAAGTCACCAACGGCCAACTTGCACGTCATTAGGCCACTTGCGCCTTTTTAATCTCCTTTTTCGCCTACTTGATCTGGCTGCGCCGGCGCTTGTCTTTTCACCCATCTTTTTCTGTCTTTTGATCATCTTGGAAAGTGTGCCTATGCTAAAAATACTTAAAATGTCCAGATTAGATGCATTAGCGCTCTGTATTTATAATTTCTTATCGCATACATGAATATAGCCTGCCGCTTATATCAAAGCACTTTTCCTTTCCTTTATGCGCTAAGATAACGCATTGGAGGTTCTTTTCGCCTTCTTTTAGCCTAAATTTAGAGGGTACATAGCTTTCATTTCACAAGCAATCATATACCCTTGCCTCAAACTTATCACCAACTAGGCTCAATACTCTTTATAAAGCTAAAAAAAATCCTTAGTTATTCCATTTCTTGCCCCTCAGAATGGCTGATAGCGAGCATGGCTAGCTATCCTTACTTATTTAATTTAGCTAGTCTTTTATGATTTTTGGGTCATTTTATTGTGCTTTATTGTTTATTTTGCAGGAAATGGTTGATTGGAGCTATAGCGCAATATTAGAGTTAATCGGGTGATCGGGGCGTGAAAAGATGCAAAGGAATGAAAAGAGTAAAAGAGAAAACTCAATGTAGGCCGAATCCCGACGCTACCGTTTTTCCTTATTCAGAACGCGCGTATAAGAGGCAGCGTCGCGACGCTGGCTTGACAGCGTCTCGACGCTAAGACGAAAAATCAGAATAAAAGCTTATTTTCGGCTAGGTTTTTGGGGAGTTCGATTTGGGACCTTGGATAGCCGTAAAGAGGACAGAACAGAGCATTTGGAGGCTGAAAATAAAGGGAGAGACTTGGAAATCAACCCATTGTTCGTGGGGATCGTGACGGGGACGTCGGGATTCGGCCTACATTGAGTTTTCTTTTCCCTTTCCTTTCTTTAGTTAGATTTATGGCTTTCACATGTTTAGTTGAGCTTGTATTTACATTCATGAGTAGCTAAACTTGTAGCTTAGGGATTGATGTAGTTGATTAAGTTTATGGATTGATTTATGGTTTAAGTTGTGCAATGTTATTGTGTTTGTAATCTTGATTTAATGCTTTCAATTAATTGGCCATTAGTTGGATGATTTAAGTTTCGAATCTAGCTCGGGAGAGGGGAATTGATCTAGACTTGCTCAAGATTGCATGAATAAAGTTTACTTTCTAATTCATGACGGTTTTAGATTAACTTTAGAATTGGTTGAAAGATCTCATTGCCTTGCATGATTAATAAACTTAGATAGGGATATCAAGTTGGTTAATTTGCATGAGAATCAATTATACTCGGGAGAGATAGTTGTGATTAAAGGGTCTTTGGCTCATAATTTCATTGTGCATAATAACTTATTCTTTAAAATCAATCCTAAACTAAATCGGCGAAATCAATTCCCTAAGTAGTTTTCCCAATTGAATTTCCATTCTCTTTACTTGCTTTAATTTGGTTTTTATTATCATCTTTTCATCACTTTTTGATCCCTAAATAAAATTGGGCAAGATAATTCACAATACTTGATTTGCTTAAAAATCCAATCCAGAGGACGACACTCGTATTTACGAACTCTTTATTATTACTTGACCCGTGCGCTTGCGGTTAGGAAAAGTCCACATCAAGTTTTTGGCGCCGTTGCCGGGGATTGGCACATTTAGCTAGATTGATATTGTGAAAAAATTGTTTGATCTTAATTTAGGGTGTATTTTTATTGTTTTGGTTGATTGCATTTTTTTCCTTATTTGTTTTTCTTTCCATAATTGTTTTTCTAGGTGAGTTTTTCTTTTAGTTGTGTAATCTTTTCCATATTTGTGTCTTGTTATTCTTTTTTTTAGTTTAGTTTCCTTGTTGGTTAGTTTCCTTATTTGCATTTTGCCATATTTATTTTTGCATTCCATATTAGGTTAGTTTGATTCCTTTTTCTTGATTATATTTTCCATATTTAGATTAGTTGTTTTCTTTGCTTTATTTCATTCCATAATTGTTTTCTCTCTTTTTTAGGGTAGTTTTGTTTGTTTATGCGTAGGGATAAAGATTTAATTTTAGCACCATTTGATCCCGAGATAGAAAGAACCATCTATAGACTTCGAAGGGAGAATAGAGAAAACGTTCAAATGGTTGACCAAAACCCACCTAAAGAGCCTAGGCCTATTAGAGATTATTTTCAGCCTGTGTTTCAGGGACAGCAATCGGGAATTGTCTATTCCCCGATTAATGCCAACAACTTTGAGCTGAAGACCGGCCTCATTCAGATGGCTCGAGACTGTGCATACAGAGGATCACCCACCGAGGATCCAAATTCTCATCTTAAATCATTCTTGGATATTTGTGGGACGGTAAAGATTAATGGTGTCTCTGAGGATGCTATTCGCTTACGTTTATTTCCCTTTTCTTTGCAGGATAAAGCACGAGATTGGTTGAAGTCTATTACTCCTGGTAGCATCACCACCTGGGATGCTTTGGTCCAGGCCTTTTTAAAGAAATTTTTCCCTCCTGCAAAGACGGTCAAGCTGAGGACCGAGATTGGGACATTCCAACAACAATATGATGAGCAGCTGTTCGAAGCTTGGGAGCGATTCAAAGAGCTACTGAGGAAGTGTCCTCAGCATGGTTACCCCGATTGGCTTCAGGTACAGTTGTTTTATAATGGTTTAACTCCTAGTACAAAAACGATTGTTGATGCAGCTGCAGGTGGGACTCTGTTGTCCAAGACCGTGGAAAACGCTCGCACACTTTTAGAGGATATGGCCACCAACAGCTATCAGTGGCCATCTGAGCGGTCTACACCTAAAAAGATTGTTGTTGGAGTGTTTGAGGTTGATAAAGTAAGTGCACTCCAGGCCCAGATGACCTCTCTTGCTAATGCTTTTATGAAATTTTCTGGTACAGGGAGTGCTCAATCAATTGAATCAGCTGCTGCTTTAGCATCTAGACCTCAGGAGGAGACTATTGAGCAGGTTCAATATGTATCAAATTTTAATTCTAGGGGATATAATAATAGTTCTACACCTACACATTATCACCCTAACAATAGGAACCATGAAAATTTCTCTTATGCTAATACTAAGAATGTTCTTAATCCTCCTGGTTTTGCCCCTCAAACTCAAGATAATAAAAAGTTAGAAGATCTTGTTGGAGCTTTCATTGCAGAGTCTAGTAACAGGACAACCAAGTTAGAGGAGGCAGTCATTGCTATCAACACCACAGTGAATGGCCACAGTGCTGCCATCAAGAACATTGAAACTCAGCTGGGACAGTTGGTGAATGTTGTAAGCACCATGAATAAAGGTAAGGCCCCAGCTGAACAAGAGAAACCCCAGATGGAGTATTGTAAGGCAATCACTGTGAACCAGGAGGAATCTGAAGAGGAACCTGAATCTGAGGACTATGAAACGCCTACAGGGGAAGCTGAGGAGGACACATCATCAGATGAGGCTGAAAAGCCTAACCCTGAGCCTCCTATTCCTTCTCCCACACTGATGGTTCCCAAGGAAAGGAAAGAGAAAAAGAAGAAAAAGAACAATCAGGTTCAGTTTGATAAATTTATGAATGCTTTTATGAATCTGAATATTAATATTCCTTTTGCAGAGGCATTAGAGATGCCCCAATACAACAGGTTCATGAAGGAGTGGTTAGCAAAGAAGCGAAAGGAAAAGAAGGTTGACACTGTTTATCTCGCTTCCACATGCAGCACCAGAGTACAAAAGAAAGTACCTGAAAAAGTAGCAGATCCAGGGAGTTTTTCTGTTCCTTGTAGTTTTGGTACTTACTCTTTCAGAGCATTATGTGATTTAGGTGCTAGCATTAATATCATTCCTCTATCGTTGTGTAAAAAGTTAGATATAGGTGAGATTAAGTCTACTCCTGTAAAGCTCCAATTGGCTGATCAATCTGTGGTGAGACCAGTGGGTATTATAGAAAATGTGTTAATCAGAGTAGGTAGATTTTTCCTCCCTATTGACTTGTATGTTATGGACATGATAGAAAATCCTTCAATGCCTGTCATATTAGGACGACCATTCCTCGCTACTCGGCGAGCGATCATAGATATTGAGCGCAGGGAGCTCACTATTAGAGTCAAGAACGAAAAAGAGATCTTTAAAGCAGTTGAAGATTCTAAAGATGAAGTGCTTTACATGGGCTACATGAAAGGTGCAAGAAAGAGCACCTCTGTTGGATTCACATAACAAAAGCCTCCTTGAAGCACGTGCAACACGTCGAGCTAATGACGTTAAACAAGCGCTTATGGGAGGCAACCCAAGTAAGTTAGTGTGTTTTCTTTTTCTTTTTGATTTATTGTTTGTTTTTGTTTTGTAGGTCTTGTTTTCTTTCTCTCCTTTGCTTTCAAGCTTTCAAGATTCCAAGATCTCAAGCAAGAAGTCATCATCATTCCAGGCCAGTATTGTTCACTCCTGTCATTCTTTTATTGTTCTCATGCTTGTTTATGCTTTATTTTCTTTATACATTGAGGACAATGCATATTTTAAGTTTGGGGGTGGATTAGCATGTTTGTGGAGCCCTTGAGCATCTGAGTTCGGGCTATAGTTTTGAGCTTTCTTTGAATTATGCATATGGTTGTTTTCTGGATGCTACTTTTGCATGATTATGATGTCCTAGGATAGGCTTTCTTGTCAATTTTCAAGCTTGTGATGAGTTGTAAGCATAAGTGCCCAAAAAGGGAGACTTTTTTAAAATTTTTCTAGGAGATGGCTTGCATGAGTAGAGTATTTGTCTTGGCTAGATTTGGATTTGAATGCTTAGGAGCGAATTATTGGGTTCATATGCTTGTTGTCACCTCGATAGGTGTAGGGAAAAGCTAAAAAGTTAATGTTTTGCAAATTAGCATGTTTGATCTTGCTTAGGAGGAAAGAAAAGAATATATGATATTTATGCTCATAAAGAAAAATCATTCTTGTTGTTACTGTTGAAAAGAAAAAAAATATTATGCCATGGCCTGTGCACAGTTTGCAATGTTTAATAAAGTTTAGGCAAAAAGAGCTACCCCTGTTGTGATCAGTTAGGCCAACCAGAGAAATCTCAGGTTAAGGGTCCCTGCAATGGGTGTGTGAAAGCTAGTGCCACATATACATGCTTAATTTGATTGTTAATTATAAGCACCTAAGTATGGAGATAAACAAACTAAATTGTTGCATTAACTCATTAGTGAAGCCTTAGTGCCAGTGTAGAGGGAAGATGAGTTGAGAGTTTAATAATCCAATCCTGGGCTAGTAGAGTCTGATCTTGTTGAGTTAGATCTCGCTTGTGCAAGTTAATTTTGGAAAAAATTTAATTTGTCTCCCTCATTGGTCCTTATGTGCATGTCTCTTGCTTGCTCGGTTATTGACTTTTGAGCCTTGAGGATTGAGTCATGATTATTGCATCCATTCTTCTACTGTATGTTTGATTTGTAGTTTGCTCGAGGACTAGCAAAAGCTTAAGTTTGGGGGTATTTGATAGCGAGCATATCTAGCTATCCTTACTTATTTAATTTAGCTAGTCTTTTATGATTTTTGGGCCATTTTATTGTGCTTTATTGTTTATTTTGCAGGAAATGGTTGATTGGAGCTATAGCGCAATATTAGAGTTAATCGGGTGATCGGGGCGTGAAAAGATGCAAAGGAATGAAAAGAGTAAAAGAGGAAAAAAGTCAAATCTCGGTCAACAGCAGGCTAGCGTCGAGACGCTAGCTCTTGAGCGTCGAGACGCTCACATTCCATATCAGATTAGGCGCGTAAAGCTCACAGCGTCGAGACGCTGTGATAGGAAGCGTCCCGACGCTACCGTTTTTCCTTATTCAGAACGCGCATATAAGAGGCAGCGTCGCGACGCTGGCTTGACAGCGTCTCGACGCTAAGACGAAAAATCAGAATAAAAGCTTATTTTCGGCTAGGTTTTTGGGGAGTTCGATTTGGGACCTTGGATAGCCGTAAAGAGGACAGAACAGAGCATTTGGAGGCTGGAAATAAAGGGAGAGACTTGGAAATCAACCCATTGTTCGTGGGGATCGTGACGGGGACGTCGGGATTCGGCCTACATTGAGTTTTCTTTTCCCTTTCCTTTCTTTAGTTAGATTTATGGCTTTCACATGTTTAGTTGAGCTTGTATTTACATTCATGATAGCTAAACTTGTAGCTTAGGGATTGATGTAGTTGATTAAGTTTATGGATTGATTTATGGTTTAAGTTGTGCAATGTTATTGTGTTTGTAATCTTGATTTAATGCTTTCAATTAATTGGCCATTAGTTGGATGATTTAAGTTTCGAATCTAGCTCGGGAGAGGGGAATTGATCTAGACTTGCTCAAGATTGCATGAATAAAGTTTACTTTCTAATTCATGACGGTTTTAGATTAACTTTAGAATTGGTTGAAAGATCTCATTGCCTTGCATGATTAATAAACTTAGATAGGGATATCAAGTTGGTTAATTTGCATGAGAATCAATTATACTCGGGAGAGATAGTTGTGATTAAAGGGTCTTTGGCTCATAATTTCATTGTGCATAATAACTTATTCTTTAAAATCAATCCTAAACTAAATCGGCGAAATCAATTCCCTAAGTAGTTTTCCCAATTGAATTTCCATTCTCTTTACTTGCTTTAATTTGGTTTTTATTATCATCTTTTCATCACTTTTTGATCCCTAAATAAAATTGGGCAAGATAATTCACAATACTTGATTTGCTTAAAAATCCAATCCAGTGGACGACACTCGTATTTACGAACTCTTTATTATTACTTGACCCGTGCGCTTGCGGTTAGGAAAAGTCCACATCAGCAACATTTTATGATGAAGCTCACCTAAGTTCTGGGAGACAGAAAAAACTGCTAGATAATCATTCATCCTTCAAAACTTTTGCTCCATCAATTTTTTCAGCAAAATTTTCAACAAATAATTTTTGTCAGCAAATAATTTTTTCATTTTTTTCACATTTCCTAGGTCATCTTTTGATGCGAAGACAAACTGTGGGTATCACAAATGTCCCCGGTTAATCAATAACCTAACAAATTTTTACTTGAAGGAGAGGAATGCTCGAGCAAAACAATTGGAGTAGCAAAAAGTCCCCCAAACTTGAATTATTCATTGTCCCCAATGAATCATTAATTAAGCAATTATACCCCCAAACTTAAATTTTTCTATCTGAATTTTTTAAACTAAACATGGGACTCAGATTAAGCTTAAAGTGGATCATATAAGTCAATACTACCTTCAAAATCTTCTTTGTCGCAGCAACAGTCCAGGCTAGAAGAAATGCTCAAGCAAAAGGTTTCTAGAGATCAGAATACCTTGATCTAATTAAGCTTAATCAATCCAAGCTTCAAAATTTCAGAAGAAAATAGTTAAGATAGAGTTAGTCAGTGCTATAAAAAAGAAAAAACTCTGGAAACTTTATTAAGAACAGAGAAAAATATACATCAACAGATATTTTTGTCGCCTAGAAACAGAAAACAAAAACTGGGGTTCTCTTCTTGTTAGCTTTCTTTTTCGGAGCATCAGGTGTATTAGGTTCAACTTCCTCTACATCCCTTTCCTTGCGGCTTCTCGTTTTCTCTATTATAGACTTGAAGATTTTTTTTTCTTTCACTTGAAGAATGGAAAGAAACATAAGGAAAAACGAATGGAAGAAGAAACAAACCTGAGTGGTGTTTAAATGGGGCTTCAGAAAATAAAATAATCAGTGACAAATCTTCCCCCATTAATATCTTTTACCGTTTAAACCTGCAAGTAATTAATCAAATTAAATTTTCAAAACGGTAAGATTTTACCATAATGATGTGTTGTCCAACGGCTCTACCGTTCAATTTCCCTATGCAACACATGGAAGCACCTGATCTTCATGCAATATTACCTGCTCACCGAAAATTTAAATCCCAACGGTAAAAATATTCTTAACCACATCCGTAATATTCTGATGATATATTCACTCTAACCAGAAGATTGCAAAAACAAACTGGGTAACAAGATTTTCTTCTAGAAGAATCTTTTCACACGGAAAATTCAAATTTAAACCGCCAAAATCAAATCTTATCTTATCATTAACTTCAGCCGAATATGTAATTCTTATCTTATCTTATCTTTTCACACTGAAATATTATTAAATCTAAACCTAAACAGAAATTAAAATAACCAAAAATAAAAACTAAATAAAATCTAACTAAATCTAATTAATTAAAAGATAATTCAAAGATAATCCAAATAAATAATCCTAAAATCAAATCAAATCAAATTCAAAAACAAAAAAGATAAAATCTGAACTAAAAATAATAAAAATACTGAAAGATAAAATCTAATAAACTATGCAAAAATCAAATCTAACCTAATCGGAATTAAAATTAATACAAACACTGGGAGCTCAAAATTTTGCTTTGTGAAATGCTCCCGCAAAAATCCTGCTCTCTCAATCGTCAATCAACCTTAGGGAAGGATATTTCGCCTGAAATTCCTCTCCCCAATAATTTTTCACACGCTGTCCATTCACTTTGAACACTCTCCCATCTTTTTCATCCTGCAAAGTAATTGCTCCATGGGGAAAAACCTCAACCACAGTAAATGGTCCTGACCATTTAGATTTTAGTTTCCCAGGAAATAATTTTAATCTAGAATTATAAAGCAAGACTTTTTGACCCTTGACAAACTCCTTAGATTTAATTTTCTTGTCATGCCACAACTTAGTCTTTTCTTTATACATTTTCGCATTCTCATAAGAAAATTGACGAAACTCCTCTAATTCATTAAGCTGCAGCATTCTTATTGCTCCTGCACGACTCAGATCAAAATTTAATTTTTTCAAAGCCCAAAACGTTTTATGCTCTAGCTCCAATGGTAAATGGCAAGCTTTCCCATATACTAACCTATAGGGAGACATACCTAGAGGAGTCTTATAGGCTGTCCTATAAGCCCAAAGAGCCTCATCCAACCTAAAAGACCAATCCTTTCTAGATGGATGAACTACTTTCTCTAGAATCGATTTAATTTCCCTATTACTAATTTCAGCTTGACCATTCGCTTGTGGGTGATAAGGGGTAGCTATCCTATGCTTAATCCCATACTTAGCTAACAGCTTATTTAAGATATTATTAACAAAATGTGTACCCTCATCACTCACTAGAGCTCTAGGTGTCCCAAACCGCACAAAGATGTGCGATTGAAGAAACCTTGCAACTGTCTTGGCATCACTCTGATGGCACGCAATGGCCTCCACCCACTTGGACACGTAATCAACTGCCAATAAGATAAAAACATTGCCATTAGAAGGGGGAAATGACCCCATAAAATCAATACCCCATACATCGAATTATTCAACTTCTAAAATATAAGTAAGAGGCATTTCATCTCTAGGCCCTAAATTTCCTCTCCTTTGGCAAGCACCACATTGCTTGTAGAACCAATGGACATCTTTGAATAAGGTGGGCCAGAAGAATCCACAATGCAAAATCCTCATAGTTGTCCTTTGACCGCTGAAATGACCTCCATATGGCGAAGAGTGACATTGCTCCAGGATTTCTTTTGCTTCAGCACCTGAAACACACCTACGAATAATACCGTCAGAGCATTGCTTATACATAAATGGCTCATCCCAATAGAAAATTTTCACATCATGCTTAAACTTTTTCTTCTACCTCCAATTCATGTTAATAGGGGTGACTCCCTTTACCAAAAAGTTGGCAATATCAGCATACCAAGGGACATCCCTAACTACCTTTACCTCAACAGCAAAGAGCTGTTCATCTGGAAAAGAATCGGAGCAGATTGCTCCAGCAAAGATGATGATGGATCAAGACGAGATAAGTGATCTGCAATGACATTTTCTGATCACTTCTTATCCTTTATCTCCAAGTCGAATTCCTGTAATAATAAAACCAAACGAATTAGTCTAGGCTTTGCATCCTTCTTAGTCATTAAATACCTTATTGCTGCATGATCCGTGAACACCTTGACTTTGGATCCAACCAAATATGGCCGGAATTTCTCAAAAGCAAACACCACAGCTAACAACTCCTTTTCAGTAGTTGTATAGTTGACATGTGCCTCATTTAAGACCTTGCTTGCATAATATATAGGATGAATAAATTTGCCCTGCTTTTGCCCCAGCATAGCACCTACCGCAGCATCACTCGCATCACACATTACCTCAAATGGTAAGTTCCAATTAGGTGTACAAAGAATAGGTGCTGAGACTAAAGCAGCTTTTAAAGTCTCAAAAGCCTTCCTACAATCTGCATTAAAGTCAAAAACATGATCAGTGCACAATAAGTTACAAAGAGGTTTACTGATTTTGGAAAAATCCTTTATGAACCTCCTATAAAATCCAACATGTCCTAAAAAACTCCGAATTCCCTTCCCTGAATTCGGTGGCTCTAGTCTTTCAATCACCTCTATTTTTGCTCTATCGACCTCTAGACCATTCTTAGAAATCCTATGACCTAACACTATGCCCTCCTTCACCATGAAGTGGCATTTTTCCCAATTAAGAACTAGATGGGTATCCTCACATCTTTTTAATACCTTTCCTAAATTTTCTAAACAATTCTGAAAAGTCCCTCCAAAAACTGAAAAATCGTCCATAAATACCTCAACAGTGGACTCAATCATATCAGAAAAAATTGCTAGCATACACCGCTGAAATGTTGCTGGAGCATTGCAAAGGCCAAAAGGCATTCGCCTAAAAGCAAACGTCCCATAAGGGCAGGTGAAAGTGGTTTTCTCCTGATCCTCAGGAGCAATAGTAATCTGGTTGTACCCAGAATAACCATCTAAGAAACAGTAATAGGCCTGACCAGCCAATCTATCCAACATCTGGTCAATAAATGGTAGAGGGAAATGGTCCTTACGGGTGGCTTTATTAAGCCTCCTGTAATCCATGCAAACCCTCCAGCCAGTTACTGTCCTAGTTGGAATCAACTCATTGTCTTTATTGCTCACCACAGTGACACCTCCTTTCTTAGGAACACATTAAACAGGGCTTACCCAATTGCTATCGGCAATCGGATAAATGATCCCAGCATCCAACCATTTGATCACCTCCTTTTTAACTACCTCTTTCATTACAGGGTTAAGCCTTCTTTGTTGCTCAACACTCCTAAAGGATCCCTCCTCTAAAGTGATTTTGTGCATACAAAAAGATGGGCTAATTCCCTGAATGTCAGCCAATGTCCAACCTATAGCCTTGCGGTATTGCTGCAGCAATTTTATTAAGGCCTCCTCATGCTCTAGCATTAAATCTGATGCAACAATAATGGGCAACGTCTCACCTTCCCCAAGATACACATACTTCAGATGATCCGATAAGGGCTTCAAATCTAAAGTAGGTGCCTCAATCAGGGATGGCTTAATAGGAGGAGCCTTCCTTTGATCTAAATCTAAAGACTCAAAAACATCTTCACACCTAAACAACTCTTTTTCATTTTTTCTTTCTAACAAACAACTTCTAAATCTTCAATACTAACCTCTCCATGCTCTTCCGAATGCTTACTAGCCGAATCCTGTATTGCTGTCTCAATAACTGTGCTCTCCAGAATCCTAATGAAGGAGCAATCCTCCATTTCGTCTGGATATTTCATGGCTTTAAACACATTAAATTTCACTTCCTCATTACAGACTCTCATTGTTAACTCCCCTTTTTGAACATCTATTAATGTCCTACCAGTAGCCAAAAATGGACGACCTAGAATAATTGGGACATCTTTATCAGCCTCATAGTCTAAAATAATAAAATCAACAGGAAATATGAATTTATCTACTTTTACTAAGACATCCTCAATTTTACCCTCTGGATATGTGATAGACCTAGCAGCTAATTGGAGTGTACCGTGGTAGGCTTAGCTTCACCTATACCAAGTTTTCGATAAACCGAAAGAGGCATTAAGTTAATGCTTGCACCTAAATCACAGAGTGCTCTACCTAATTCTTTTCCACCTATAGATACAGGTATGGTAAATGACCCTGGATCCTTAGCCTTGGGGGGTAGCCCATTCTTAAGAATAGCACTACACTCCTCAGTAAGAGATACAGTTTCAAACTCACCTAGCCTCTTCTTTTTAGTTAAAATATCCTTAAGAAATTTAGCATAATTAGGCATTTGCTCAATAGCTTCTACTAAAGGGATATTTATATGCAATTGCTTAAGAATCTCTAAAAACTTTTTAAATTGACCATCCTGACTCTTAGGCTTTTGCCTTTGTGGAAAAGGTAGAGGTGGTACATAAGGTGGGGGCGGCACATAAGGTGGTTCTACATCTGGAACAGAACCAGATGCTCCAACATTTTTATTGCTGCCTCCAACACCCTGACCAGACTCCAACTCTTTCTCAACAATAACATTTTTATCACCATTTCTATTTATATCCTGGGTCTTACTAGGCTCTTCTAATGGCTTACCACTCCTAAGAGTTACTGCCTTTACCTGCTCCTTACCTTCCCTTCGAGGGTGTTCAGTATCCGAAGGAAGTTTCCCTTGAGGCCTTGCCTTCAGCTCATTAGCTAGCTGACCCCACTTGCAATTCCAGGGCTCTCATCGAAGCTTGATTACTTTGAATTGGATAAAATCTGTACGAGCCATAAATTCTTTCATCATCGCCTCGAGAGAACTTCCTGAATTTTGCTGGGGCAAAGCTTGCTTATTTTGCTAGGGCAATACCTGTGCTTTAGCAAATCCCGGCTGGTTCACCTTTTGCTGTGCTTGCACATTACTTCCTTGTCCTCCCCATGCGAAGTTGGGTGGTTGCGCCAACCTGGATTATAAAAGTTAGAGTAAGGGTTATTCCTCTGATTACATACAAAAAACACAGAAGCCTGATTGTTGGGGCAAAACTCGTAGTTGTGATTTTCACCACAATAGACACATGCTTCTTCTGTCACTTGGTTCACCACTGCAGTAGGCTCCATAGCTGGTGTCTGCTGATGTCTTATCACTGTCACATTCTTAAGAGCATTAGTAATCATAGCAAGATCAGCCCTAATGGTGGACACACCATCAACCTCTAATACACTCTTAACCTTTTTATTTGTGCCTCTAACATCTGACCACTGACAGCTATTAATCGATATCCTTTCTAAAATTTCATAGGTTTCATCAAAAGTTTTTGCCAAAAGGGCCCCTCCAGCCGAAGCATCGACCATACCTTGGGTTACTCCATTTAAACCATCGTAAAATGTTTCCATTTGAATACAATGAGGTAAACCATGGTGGGGACACTTTCGCAAAAGCTCCTTAAATCTCTCCCAAGCCTCACTAAAAGTCTCATCCTCAAGTTGCCTAAACCCTACTATTTCACTCCTTAATTTAGCATTTCTAGTAGGTGGGAAATATTTACTCAAAAATTTTTCAGCTAACTCATCCCATGTCCTAATTGACCCTGGAGCAAAAGAGTTCAACCATGTCTTTGCTCCATCTCTAAGAGAATACGGGAACAAAGTCAATCTAAGAGCATCTCTAGGCACTCCTTGAATTACAAAAGAATCGCTAACTCCTAGAAAAGACTTAAGATGTAAATGAGGGTCTTCAGATGAAAAACCATGGAATTGCCCCACGGTTTGCAACATCTGAAACATTACCGGTTTCATTTCAAAATTCGTCGCTTGGATTTGGGGACGTGCAATCCCTGGATTCAACTCATTAAACATTGGGACAGCATACGCTCGAATGGCTCTGGTCCTATCATTCGCTATCAAGATAGGATTCTCAGCCTGATTATTTTGCTGCTCGTTTTGTTCAAACAGCGGGTTTTGTTGCAGCAACGGATTCTGCTGGGGGTTTGTTGGACCTTCAGGAACCTCCGGAAGACGCGACACGTTCTCCATCTGGTTTCTGCGCTGCTCTCTCCTTCTTATCCTGAATGTCCTTCAATTTCTGGATCAAGCTCAAACCTTACCCCAGGCGGATCGCTCATGCACCAAACTCACACCTACAAAAACAAAAGAAACAATCAAAAAGTTCTAGCACCAAACCACTAAAACACATACACAAAACAAATCAGATAAAAACTTATTCAGTGTCCACGGCAACGGCGCCAAAAACTTGTTGGGTTCCTAGAGTGAATAAAAATATGGTATAAAAGACTCTAGAATTCCTGTGCAAGTATACACAGTCTGCAGCAAGTAATATTATCAATCCGAGTCCTGAATTAGTAACTTTCTAGTGGTTTCAAAGATGGTAACAATAAATTGGTTTTATAAGAATTATGCTGAAGCAAATTAAATGACAGAACAACGAGTAAACAAATAGATAGTCAGATTAAAGACAGGCGCTGGTTAGGATTTAGTGGTTGTTCTAAAAGATGCTTTAGCAATATTATTGATCATGCATTTCTCGCAGTATTATTAGCGGATTCCTCCCGGAACTCCGGATCTTTTGGGATGTGTTTCAACCCCAATGAAGTACGACCGATCAAGCACTAGGCAACTGGCTATCCCTAGCTCAGTCACTGGCGTTCACCAATACACAATGATCGTAGTGTGGATAATTGTCACACACTCTCTAAATCATCCCTGAAACTAGAGAGAGATATTCACACCGACTGGCCAGGCAGGCATAAAATGGAAATAAGTACAACAATTAACCAAAATGCGATAGTCAATATATTACTAAAGATGAAGCACGACAATCACATTATTCCCAACCAACACCTAAGCTACTTAGTTCATAATAGGCATGGAAATACAAATCACAATCTGAGTAGGCATGTCCATAATCACAAGTTAATAAAGAAAATAAACTCCTTAATCAGCTTGCGGATGATGGTGTTCTTGATGATCTGCAACCTCTCTATACTATTCGGCTTCCAAGGGAAAACATGGAATGCTTTTGACTTCGACGGCTACTTCCTTTTATAGAAGGATGTGAAGCTTGAATTAGGTCAACTAGGACACGTGTACGGCTCTCCTTGATCCTTTATCACGAAAATAGCTCAACAGAAGTCGGTTCATGAAGTTGGCTAACGAGCTGTGATGTGGCAGTTCTGTTCCCAGTTTTGCTACAGCACATAATTTGCTCCCTCCAGTCGCTCAACAGCATAATCTGCACAAAATAATTTCCAATGCTTCCATTCTTCCAAATGGGTTAAAACATGTAATATCCATCTAAAACCAACCCTCTTAAGCATAAAAGACACACAAATCCTTATAGAAATGAGGCCTAAATAACTACCTTTTGGGCAATTATCAACCGTAATACAAGATGGTTCCATCAAAAGGCTTCAATGAGGTGACGACGAAATTGGATAAATGGTGTTGAGGATTCTAATGGGAATTGGCAATCCGAAACGACCAATATTCATGATGCATTCGAGAGCTACTTTAAGGAGATTTTTTCCTCATCCCAGCCTAATCAAGAAGATATGAATAGTGTGCTTAGCCGTGCGCCGCGGAAAGTCACTGATGAGATGAATCAGATGCTATTGGCCCCATATACCCGGGAGGAGGTCACGTCAGCCATCAGGAGCTTCCACCCGACTAAGGCCCCTGGCCCAGACGACTACCCTGCATTATTTTATCAGAAATATTGGGATGTCGTAGGGCACACGACGATGTCCAATTGTCTGGCTATTTTGAACTCGGATGGGCTAGTGCAGGAGTGAAACCATACTAATATTTTGTTAGTCCCAAAGATTTGTCAGGCGAGGTTAGTATTTGATTATCGTCCAATTAGCTTATGCAATGTTTCTTATAAGATTGTTACCAAGGTACTGGCTAATAGACTTAAGATTGTCCTGAATGAGATTATCGATGAGTGCCAATCAACTTTTATTCCTGGTAGATCAATAACTGATAATATGATTTTGGGGCATGAAACTTTACATTACCTTCAACATAAGCGAAAAGGAAAGATTGGGTATGCGGCGCTCAAACTTTACATGAGCAAAGCATACGACAGAGTGGAGTGGCCTTACTTGGGCCAAATTATGGAGAAATTGGGTTTCCATGTGCATTGGATTTCATTAGTAATGAAGTGTGTAACAACGACTACATTTTCCATTCTTATAAATGGGGAATCTTTTGGTTTTATCAAACCATCCCGTGGGATTAGACAAGGTGATCTCTCATCTCCTTACCTATTCTTACTTTGTCCGGAAGGTCTTTCTGCCCTATTGGTGTCAGCTAGATTAAGATCCATGGTAGGTGTATCCATAGCAAGATCCTGTCCAAAAATCTCCCACCTATTCTTTGCGGATGACAGTCTGATCTTCCTTAAAGCTACGGTTGAGAAGTTTGGGCAATTTCAGGCTATTCTGATGGATTATGAAAGGGCATATGGACAGTGTGTTAATTTTTCTAAATTGATGGTGTTTTTCTCGAGAAATGTTCCTAATGATTCAAGGCAGCATCTTAGTAATATTCTATCAATGAGGGTGAATGAATCATTGGGATCATACCTAGGCTTGCCATCAACCTTTCATAGAGGTAAAACTCGAGATTTCAAATTCCTTCTCGATAAAGTTTGGTTAGTGCGGCAAGGAAGGAAGGGCCAATTTTTTTCCCAGGGAGGCAAGGAGGTGTTGATAAAGAGCATAGTCCAGGCTATTCCAACCTATGCAATGGGTTGCTTCAAGATCCCAAAAGGTATTTTATTAAAAAATATCAGCTCTTTGTGCTAAGTGTTGGTGGGGTTCTCATGGACATAGGCGTAGAATGCATTGGCACCGATTGGAGAATTTGTGTAAGCCAAAAGAGGTAGGTGGTTTAAATTTTCGGGATTTAGTCAATTTCAATCAGGCAATGCTGGCGAAACAAGCATGGAGAGTATTAACTAATTCGAATCTCACGGTTTCTAAAGTTCTATGTGGAAGGTATTTTCCTTCGTCGTCAGTATTAACTGGTACAGTTTCTGCCTCATCTCCCTTCTTTTGGAAAGGATTTGTTTGGGGGATGGATCTCCTGAATTGTGGCTTAAGGAAAAATTTAGGGAACGGTAAGTCAATTTATTGTTTTTATGACCCCTGGCTTCCTCGACCTACTACCTTTAAGGTGGTCTCCTCGTACAATCCGATTATGGAGGATGCGATTGTCGCAGAATTTATCACACCATCTCTCCAATGGGACATTGAAAACTCAATCAATACTTGGAAGGGCTTGATGTGAATGTGATAAAATGTTTACCTATTAGTAGTTCGACACCGGATAATTGGATATGGCATTATGATGGTAAAGGAGAGTACTCTGTTAAAAGTGGATACAAGCTCTCTATGTTGAAGTGCCAAGAGGCCTCTTTGTCAGACGTGGAAAAAGAGACTACTTGGTGGCAGAGGGTGTGGAAGATGAGAGTACCTAGCAAAGTGAAAATTTTCATCGGGAAAACTTTTCACAACTCCATCCCAACCATGGTAAACCTATGGAATCATCATGTACCAATAAACGAGAATTTTTCGGTTTGCCACGAGGAGATGGAAACTACAGACCATGCCCTTTTTCAGTGTACGAGGGCTCGAGAGGTATGAGACCTTCTTTATCCACCAATGATGAGGGATCTTTGGGATCATATGGATATTAAAATCCGCTAGCTGAGTTTGGCTAGCAAGCCAATGCAGATTCTAAAGCATATTTGTGTGGGGGCCTGGTCAATTTAGAATGACAGGAATAACTTGTTACATCATCGTCAGATCCCTAATCAAACGATTAGATGTGAATGGATTAATTACTATCTATCAGAGTTCTTGAAGGCCAACCCAAAAGGTGGTTCTTTTGTTAAGACGGAGGAAGATATTCTTCAACTTATTTCAGACGGCGAAGATATTATTATTCACACTGATGCATCTGTTATGGGAACACTGAGTAATTGCAGTATTGGAATTGTTATGCGAGATAAACAGGGGCTTCTTAAGGCAGTGCAGAATCTATCTTCTCAGGTGAGCAACTCTCCTTTGGGAGTGGAAGTGGTAGCAGTGCTGGAAGGGATGCATCTGGCTAGGTCTTTGAATGTGCAACGTCTCACTGTTCTGTCTGATTCTTTGACTCTGATAAATTCAATTAACGAGAACATACAGGGGGAGGCTTGTATTGCTGCGACTCTCTGGGATATCAAAGCAATTCAAAACTCCTTTGTGAAGGTGAATTTTCATTACATTAGTCGTAGATTTAATGGTTTTGCACAAAGAATGGCACGAAGGGGGCTATCTTCATCACCATATTTGTGGTTAGGAAACTGTCGTGAGTGGATGAAAAGATTATCGCTTCATGAGCGATCTTTGTTTGTACCCCAATGGGGATCTGTTTTTTCCTGAATGAAGTTACTTATTTATCAAAAAAACATTATATTCATATTAAAACTATAATATATGAGAGAATTATTTGAATATGATTCAAATGATAAATTAATTAAATATATGATATTTAATTAAAAAAAATTAATTAATTCGAGAATTAATGAATAAATTCATTTTAATTTAATTAAATTAATACTATAGTTAATAATTAATGTACATTAATGCACATTAAAACTATAGATTATAAGAGAGATGTGATTCAAATGTAGGATTAATTAGATATATGATATTGTTTCAAAAAAAAAATAGATATATGATATTTATTTAATCATGGAATTAATTAATTAGTTTAATTAATTTGATTGAATGAGATTTAATTAAATTTGATTAAAACTATAGGTTATGTGAGGGATGTGTATTTGAATATGATTCATATACACATATAATTAAATATGAGATATTTAATTATATATATTAATTAATATTTATTTAATTTAATTAAAATTTATTTTTAATTTAATTTAATTAAAAATGGATAACCAACTCCCCAATAAGGGGAGTGGTTATTAGATGGTTGGAGAATTGCTCTCCACACGCCAGAACTGCCCCACGAACAGATCTCTCTCTCTATAATCTCTCCCTTTCGTTTTCTCTCTATGGTGGTACATAGTAGAAAGATTCTTCTCTTCTCTGTGTTATTTTTTTTCCCAACTCAAGATCGAGTTCCAACAAACTCTATCTCAGTAGTCCAAAGGATAGAAGATGATCATTACTGGTGGTGTCTTGGGAGGTTGCTGAACGTGTTCATCAACAATAAGAAGCATTGTGAAGTGTCTTTTGGTTTCAACAAGTCTCCAAATTCTAAATTGTTTAGAATGTTATTAGCATGCCTAATCTTTTTTTCAATTAGAGAATGATAATGTAATTTTTCTTTGCTTATGTATTGGTTTTTTTCCAAAATGAAATTAATTTACGAAAAGGTCTCATATGTTTCCTCTGCAAAGAAATTTTAATCCTTCACTTTTACTGCATATACACTTTAGCATGACATGAACAAGGGGAATACGTGCTATCCAGATTTAGGAGCTTCTAGCCATGTCATCAACGATTTATCAAACTTCTACTTTGTTTCAGAATATCAAGGTGACAATAAAGTTCATGTTGGCAACGATATTGGTCTGAATATTCAAAATATTGGCTCTACTTTTCTTAAATCCCCTCCAATAATATTTTTCATCTCCGAAGCCTATTATATGTCCCTCAAATTACTAAAAATCTTATAAGTGTGAGTCAATTTGCCAAAGATAATTTGTTTTTGTTTGAACTTCACCCTTCTGTTTGTTTTGGGAAGGATCTAATGTTTGGCCAAACTCTTCTCCAAGGAAAATTTGATGATGGACTTTATACATTCACTATGGAAAATGTTGATTCCTCTTCACCTTGTTTGTCTAGTGGTCATTCTTCTTCGACCATCTCCTCCCAATGTATTTCATACAAATTTATCTTTTGTTTCTAATACTTGTACTAGTCTTTCATCTTCAAAATTATAGTCTTTGATTTGTGGCACAAACGACTTAGGCATTCTGCTATACCTACTATAAAGCATGTTCTTTCTCTATGTAACATTGCTTCTTCAAATAAAAACTCAAATTTTTGTCATGCTTAATTTGTTGGTAAGGCTCATAATTTGCTTTTTGTTTTCCTAATATTGTTTATAATGCATTCCTTCAATTGATAGTTGCTGATATTTGAGGCACTGCTTATAAAACTTCATGAAATGGTTTTCGATTATACTCTTGTTATACTTGGATTTATTTTCTAAATTTTAAATCTAAGGCTTTCAATGTTTTTCTTCTTTTTAAAACTTATGTTGAAAATCTCTTTAGTCGGTTTATTCTTCGTTTGTGAACCGATGGTGGTGGTGAATTTCATTCTTTCATCTCATTTCTTAAGACCAACGGTAGTGAACATAGACTAACTTGTCTGTATACATCTGAAAAAAATGGTATTGTTGAAAAAAAAAACATTAACATATTGTAGATATGTCTTACACTCTTATCTCATGCATCTCTTTCTTTAGAATTTTTGGATCATAGCTATTCTAGTGCAGTTTATATCACTAATAGACTTCCTACTAAAGTTCATCACAATATTTCACCTATGGAGAAACTTTTTGGCACTATGCATGTTACTCTTTGATAACACCTAATTCGTGTTATTTTATTGCCTTTAATCTAAGCTTGTTAGAGCTAGTTTTATGGTTTATTTATCTATTTTATGGGTAATTCGTGCATTGGAGGCATTGGGTGCGGATCACACCATTTGGCGATAATTCGAGCCACTTGGCGCATTTTTTAGCCAACTCGGAGTTCACGGATGAAAAGGAGGTGAAAAGACCTGAGAAGATCATGGCGAGCTCGAGTATTGGTGCCAAGGAGTCAAAAGGTTCGAGTCTCGACGCTAGGCTGAAGATGCACCCTTCCTAAAGGCAGAATGCAAAACATCTCAACGCTGCGATTATAATGTTATAAAGACCCTTTTTTTTCTATTTCGCCATATGTTAGAATTTCCATTGTTCTTCTTTTATTTCTCTGTATCTTTGTTGCAGACATGTTCTTTTATGATTCTTGCTTAGTTTAGCTTAGTTTCAGATGCTTGATTTTACTTTGTATTGGGATTTAGTTGACTTTATAGCTGGCTAAACCCGTTGACGTCGATTAGGAGACTTTTGGGTGTTTGATTGGATTGTTTGTGAGATTATTTACTGAATTTGATTTATTTTCATTGAAATTGTATTTTAGATTTCGTTAGTATTATGAGAATGCACAGTAGATAGGTTTTGAATCTAAAACAGTGTTAGAAATAATTTAGGCCTAATTGTTTTTAACGTCCTAATAGATCCACAAGATTTAGTGTCATTAATTAATTAATTAATTTGATGGGTGATGACCACAAAGTGCACGGGTCGCAAGTAATATAAAACGGTAGGTAATACCGAGTATCGAATCCTCAGGGAAATTGAATTAAGTCCATTAAGTGCTAAGAACAATCATGTTTAATTTTATTTAGAAAAACACTCTAAGAATGCAAGAACTAACAAATACTAAAGAGTCATGCAATTAAATGATGAAGGATTTGGAATTCCCTAATTCCGATAAAACGGAAGCGTGATTGGGACCGATTCGTAGTTAATTTTGTTTATCCAAAAAATATCATTACATTGGCAAAAATCATAGAACAAATTCTATAGAAACTTAAGGCTAAGCATACAAAATTTGGATCTAAATCTATAATAAAGAAAAGAGAAGCAAACCTCCGTTGACATCTCTGAAAATCAAGAATGATTCTTGATTGCTCTGCAACAACGAAGAACACCACCATTTGATCTTCCCTGCTATAACTCTGAGATTAGGAACGTAGTTGTGCGACTACCTAACCTTGAATGAGAAAAAACTCTAGAGAGAAAATTCTCCCTAGAATTCTTGAGTTGAGAGAATATGAGAGGGAGGCTAGAGAGAATGCAAGAGTGCATTCTTGTGGCCTTATGTTGTAGTCCCTAAACCTTAGGGTTAGTGTTCTATTTATAAGAGAAAGGTCATGAATAAAATATTCATTTAAAATCAATTATTTCCATAACTGATTTAATGTTTTCCATAATTAATCAATTCCATAACCAATCAATTCCATAATTGATTAATCTTTTTCATAAATGATTGATCACTTCCATAAGTGATTAAATCATTTCCATAAGTGATTAAATACTTCCATAAGTGATTAATCATTTCCATAATTGATTAATTTCCAATTAATTAATTCTTTAAATTAATTAATCACCAATTAAATATCATATATTTAATTCCAGACCTTCTATTAGTTAATTAATTAATTATCCAATTAAATATCATATATTTAATTTCAGGCCTTCAATTAATTAATTCTATAATATGAATCAAATTCATATTAAAATTGGAACTCCTTCCAATTCTCTTATATCCTATATATTTAATATGAATCAAATTCATATTAATATTTGAACTTCTTCAAATATTTATTTCTCTCATAATAATAAAGTTTAATTTCAAATTAGACTTTACATTTTGATGTATCATTATACATTATATTAATTTGTATCTCATACAATTAACTTAATTCCCAATATGAATTTGAACTATTCAAATTCTCTCAAGATATAATTGTTCCTAATTACTCTTTACGAGCTAGCAAGGGGACCTAATGGACCTACAGATCAGAAGCTCCAATGATATGATGTTAACCGATTAAACTCATTAATCGGGTTAACCAATATTCACTAACTGTGGGTCATTCCACTAAAGACCCACAACTGAACTCTTCTCACTGTAGAACATTTCTGTGTCCATAGATATAGACCTATACTGGTAAGTCAATCCTTCACTAGTGTTAGTAACTACAGTTGGGTCAAATTACTGTTTTACCCCTTTGTTACCTCTTAGCACCTTAAGTACCAGTGCTCCTCTAATGAACAACCGATTTATGGTCCAACCAGTAAATAGAAAGTTCCTCTCGGGCCAGTGACAGGACGGGATCCCTTTGTTCAAGACCCAGAGTCACCACTTAAGGGAACACTCATCTACTTCTCCTAGAAGCGGGAAGGAGCGAATTCCATCTTGTGTTGTCATGTCCCCAGCCCCCAAGAAAGTAGGCTTATTGAGTCAGCGTGCAGGTCACTCTCACTCATACTAATCAAAGGACAATCCCTCATGAGAAGGAGTTCATGACACACTCAGGATTAAGACTGAGTTACCTAGGTCATCCTATTGAAATAGTAACATAACTAGTTAACAGTGTTACATCTAGTGGTTTACTATTTCGTGGTCCGGTCTTATGCAAACTCACTACATAGGATACCCCCGCTCGCATGTTTGCTACATGGGCGTTTTGGATCAATACGTTTGTATCAAATACAAAGCGGGACGTATCTCATAGTGTTACCAGGATAAGGTACCCAACCTTATCCTTGGACTATAGACCTTTTTGGTTGTTACTTGAACATCGATCCTTGTATGTCCCCACATACTAGTTCAAGTTACATATAAACAACCTTGGATCTTAGTTTATTCGATTTGGGTCAAATTGTGCAATATTTAACAATAACACTTCATTGTAGAAGCTCAATAACACTTTATTGAAACAAGTATACAATTTGTTTACATTCACTATCTACGAGTTTTAGGGCATAAAACCCAACAAATGAAAATATCCTATTAAGGGGACTTGACCTAGGGTGGTAATTAGCCTTTTGGATTTGTAGCTCAATTAATTAGATGATTGTAATTAGTAATCTTCAATTTCATAAATCTAGAAGTGAATTTAGAGGATTTCTTTTTTAAGTTCCTCCACATCTCATACTAACATAACTAATTATGTGTCCATTTCCTTAGTTAATTATAGTATGGCATTAAATAACTTCATTATAAATTTCTAACAATTCTTATTCACTCTCGTGTTCCAAAAAATCGTTAGCCATGCAATTAAGATCTAATCTAACTTCTCTCTGTCGAGTATCAATTTAGACCAACATTTCAAACAATCCATGGTCAAGGGATTAAAATCATTAAGCATGAGTTGCATAGATGAAATATGAAGAACTTCGTTAGAATATCCAATTAGCTAAGTTAATGACCCTAGGTCTCAAGATCTACTCACAAATGAGAATAATTTTGGCCTAATGATCTTGATACGTGGTCCTAACTCAATCTAAAATAAGAAATTACAAAGACATAAAGATGAAATAACCATTATTGTGTTGTTCCCAATCTCCCGTCATGATCATCTCGATTCTCGAGCCTTGGAATCTCGATTAATTTCACCCTTTTCCTCACAATTCTATTCACTTTTCTCTCTATTGAGCTAGGGGATAACCCCCCCCCCCCCAAAATTGGATGATTTGAACCATTGGGATGGGGTTGTTTATAGGTGCAGATCAGCAACTTTTCTTGTTGCCCAAGTCGACAGTGTCACGACGCTGTGACACATCATTTTCTTGTTGCGCACTGCATCCAGCGTCGAGACGCTCTACCCCTAGCGTCGCGACGCTGGGCCTTCTAGAAGCCATCTTCACGGATTTGGACGCTCTTTTCCCTTTCTTTTGGGCTTTTTGGGTCTCCACTTCAAATATTCTCTTATATTTTCTTCTTTCATGGTCCAAAGTCTTCTTTTTATACCCGAAATTAGTAATATTCTCGGTTTTGCCTCACGAGCTTGGTTTTCTACAAAATCAACATAAAAAGACATTAAAGCTCGCAATTAACGCACAAAACTAGCCAAAATAATTAGGAAAAAGATAGCATAAATGCATGCTATCAATGGGTTAATTGGATTAATTGATTAGTTAATTACGTGTTAATTCGATGGATGATGTATGATCGAGTTAGCAATTTTTGGTGGACGTAGGGTCTTTCCTGAGTTAAGGTTAGATCGATTGGGTAATTAACAATGAAATTAGTCTTTTAATGGATATGTTTCAATGATCAAACTAACCAATCAACCCCAAAGTCTCCCAAATCAGTGTCGCTTAGTAGAATTAGTATTTTTCTGCAATTTTATATATCATGTACTTTAATTCACATCTTTAATTTCCTATATTTAAATTCCTTGCAATCCTTTCATGTTGAAAATCCCTCGTTTGGTTACTCTAATTCAAAATAATTAGATAATATTATCAAATGTCACTCCCTGTGGACGACCCAACCACTAATACTGCAAAGTAGTTTAGTGTTTCGAGTTTATAAATTTTATTTGAGTTCGACCCTCGTTAAGTCGCCCCTTCACTCTTTCTTAAAAACCTTTGGTTGTCTATGCTATCCTTCATTGAGATCTTTTAACAATCATAAATTAGATCTTCATTCAACTCCATGTCTTTTTCTTGGCTATATTTCATTACATAAAGATTACAAATGTCTTTCTTCATTTGGGAGAATGCATATTTCTAGGCATGTTTTTTTTTTTTTGAAACGTTTTATCCAACTTCCTCTTTTATCCAATAGTCCAATTTTTAGTCTTATACACCGGTTATATCCACTTTATATGTCCTACAACCTACTGAAAAGCTAGCTAAATCAATTCAAATATCGTCTGAGAAGCCAGCTGAACCTATTCCTCATATTATCCATTCCAACACTCTTTCTTCTTCTGAGAACATTAATACCTTGTCTGACTCACACTCTTAGCCATCCAACATAAATCATTCACCTTCTCACTCTTCTCTATCCATTACCTAACAAGTCGAGAGCTCCAATATTTTGAATAAGAGATCTGTAGATGAGAGACCTGTTATTACTAATAATCATTCAATTCTTAGTCGTGGTAAGACTAGAATTTTTAAGCCTAAAATCTATGTTACTGAATATATTGAAGTGGAACCTCCAAATGTCAAAGAAGCTCTCAAATGTGATTATTGGGTACAAGGCACATTTAGTATAAAGTCCGTTCGAGCTATGGAAGATGAGTATAAAGCTTTATTGGCTAATGACACTTGGTCCTCAGAAGATGTTCCTTCTGATAAAAAGGTTATTGGTTGTAAGTGGGTCTTCAAAATCAAGAGGAGTTCGAAAGGTACAATTGCTCGGTACAAGGCACGTTTAGTTTCCAAGGCTTCCATCAATAAGTTGACTTAGATTACACTAAGACTTTTAGTCCAGTTGTAAAACAAACTACTATTCATGTACTGTTTACTTTGGCTTTGCATTATGGGTGGTGGAAATCGAGACAAGTAGATATTAACAACGCTTTTCTTCATGGATTATAAACAGGGGAAGTATTAATGAGTCAACTTCTTGAGATGTCATCTTCTACTCATCCGAATAAAGTATGCAAGTTGAAGAAATTTTTATATGTGCTTAAACGAGCTCCACGTGCCTGGTCTGAAAAAATTGAGTTCCTTTCTTTGTTCTCCTTGTTTTGTTTAGTCTAAAGCATATTCATCTTTGCTGGTTTATAATCATAATAATTTCTTTTGTTATATACTAGTCTATGTCGATGATTTTGTGATTACAGACAATTCTTCTGTATCTATTGACCAGCTTGTTCAGATGTTGCATAAGAAGCTTTCTCTTAAAGAATTTGGTTCTTTGAGTTAT
This sequence comes from Luffa acutangula, assembly GCA_036850905.1. Lineage (NCBI taxonomy): Eukaryota > Viridiplantae > Streptophyta > Magnoliopsida > Cucurbitales > Cucurbitaceae > Luffa > Luffa acutangula. The sequence goes on from CM072089.1 coordinate 49,523,705, forward strand.
TTTCTTGGTGTTGAAGTCTCTACTTTGCCGGTGGGAGGTTTGTTCCTTTCTCAAAAGAAATAGATATCTGATTTGTTGTATAAGCTACTTCTATGATCAGTGGTCATATTCTATCTACTTTTAATGGTGAAAAATTTACTGATGTGAAGTTATATAGAAGTACAGTAGGTGCATTATAATATGCTACTCTTACAAGACCTAAGATTGCTTATAGTGCTAATCAGGTCTGTCAATTTATGCATTCTCCTACTATTCTTCATTGCCAGTCAATTAAAAGAATTCTAAGGTATCTGAAGGGTACACTTGATCATTGGTTGGTGTTTAAAAAGTTATCCTATATTCTATTACAAGGCTATGTAGACGTTGCCTGGGCATCTGATCCCAATGATAGGAAATCTACTTCAGGTGTTTGTGTTTACTTTGGAGGAAATCTTATTCAATGGTTTTCTGAGAAGAAAGTGTTATTTCCAGATCAAGTACTAAAGCAGAGTATAGAAGTCGTGCCCATGTCTCTACTGAGTTAATTTGGCTTAAGTCATTATTTGTTGATTTACATATATTTCTTTCTCAATCTCCTATTGTATCGTGTGATAACTTGAGTGTTGTACATCTCGGTGCAAATCCTATTTTGCATTCTAGAACTAAATATGTTGAGATAGATATATATTTAGTTATGGATCTTTTTATGCATAGACAACTTCAAATTTTTCATCTCCCAGCTTCTCCTCAACAGTGAGGTATCTTCCTTTAAAGAGCAAGCTCAATGTCCATTCTTCATTGGCCATTTGGGGGGGGGGGGGGGGGGTTGTAAAGTTTTTTATGTAGAAATAGTGGTCAGAGTCGAACACATGGAGCAACCGATTTAGTTAAATTAACTTAAGATTCTTCAATTAGTAATCGGAAGGGAGGGGTCTGGCATCAAGGTTTATGCAATAGAAATAAAAGAAAAAAGAAGGAAAAATACACTTTTAGTCCTTGAGGTTTGGGTTAGGTTACATTTTGGTCCCTGAGTTTCGAAACTGAACAATTTAGTCCCTGAGGTTTGGTATTAGTTTCTTTTTGGTCCCTCCATCCATTTTTCCGTTAAAAACTAACGGTTTATGACGTGGCACTATTTTTTTATTAAAAAAAGGGAAAAATACACTTTTAGTCCCTCAGGTTTGGTTTAGGTTTCATTTTGGTCCCTAGGCTTTCAAACTCAACAATTTAGTCCCTAAGGTTTGGTTTTAGTTTCATTTTTGTCCCTTCATCCAATTTTCCGTTAATAGTTAACAGATTGTTGATGTGGCGATATTTTTTTACTATAAAAAATTATATTTAAATTTTTTTAAATTAAAATATATTAAAAAAATAAAAATATTATTACTTTTCATTTTTTATTTCTTTCTCTCCTTCTCCTCTTCTTTCAACCTACCTCTCCTTCTTCAACCCACCTGCTACCGAAAACCGCTCGCGCGGCGGCCAATCCCCGCCGACGAACTTTTTTTTTCATTATCTTTTCTCTTCTTCGCCGCGGGCCAACAACTTCCTCTGATAGCCTCAACTCACAAATTTAGACCCACAAATCGAGACCCACGAGCATCCTCCGACAAGACAGATCCAAACCCCTGCGTTTCAACCTTCAAACTGCTGGGTTTCAGCCTTCAAATCAAGATTCAAACCCACTGAAACGAAGACCAACGCTGACGAGAAGATTCCTTTGAAACAGAGACCCACGCGAGACCGACGGCGAGCGTACCTTTCTGTGCATCAACCAGCTCGACCTGCGAGTTTTAGGCCCCACAAACTCCGGTAGCGCACGACCTACGAGTTGAGGAGAGATCTGTCGTCGACCAGACTTGAACTGGGTTCTAGATCTAAACCCTTGCAAAACGTTGTCGCTACCTGTGTTTCTTTTTTTAAAAAAAAAGGAACGAAGCATCTCCGCCGCTACCCCCTTCGAATTGCGAAGTATCTGGGTTCCAGATCTGAACGCAATCTCCAAATCTGAACTTGCTACCTGTTATTAAAAAAATGGAGGAACCAACATCTCCAGATCTTGAACGATCCCGTGGGTTCCAGATCCGAACACGAACAGGCCGCCATTAACGAAGGAAATAACAATACCTTCGGTTTTCAAGCTCTCCAAAGTCGAAATCTTGCAATCGAAGAAGAAGAGGAGAATATGCCTTTGAAACGAAGACCCACGTGACGACAAAGAATACCGGCGCTGGCGATTTGCTGAAGAAGAAGACCTGAAGAAGCTAAGAAGAAAGAATAAGAAAAAGAAGAAGTATAATAAGAAAGAGAGGGAGAAAGAATTAAAAAATAATTTTTGTTTATTATTTTAATATATTTTAATTTAAAAATAAAAAATTAATTTTGTTATTAAAATAATAGTGCCACGTCAGCAGTCGGTTAGATTTAACCGCAAAATGGATGGCAGGGACCAAATTGCTACTTATCTCAAAACTCAGGGACTAAATTGTTGAATTTGAAACCTCAAGGACCAACATGAAACCTAACTCAAACCTCAGGGACTAAAAGTGTATTTTTCCTAAAAAAATTGTTTTTTTTTAATTCTAAAATAAAAATAATAAAATATCTATTAATTTTTATTTTTATTTCTTTCTCTCTCCTCCATCTCATCCACCTCATCCTTCTTCTTCTCCCCCCACCTCATCCTTCTTCTTCTTCCTCTCCTCCAACTCCGGCGGTCACCCGCTCGCCGATGATTTTTCTTCCTTCTTTTCTTCTCTTTCTTCTTCCTTCTTCTCTTCTCTTCATTATTCTCTTACCTTCCTTCTTCCCTCTTTGGTCCCTTTTTTTTCCGCCCGTTCTGCCAGTCGCCGCTGCTCCGTCCTTGCACCGCTGTCGTTGGGTCTACTCGCCATCTCCCTCTCTTTCTCTCGAAATCGATCTGAAACGAAGGGGATTTCCCCTTCGTTTCCTTTGCACATGTAGAGGGAGAACAAGAAGCAGACGTGGGTCTTCACGTAAGGAGAAAATCAAAGTTGAGAGGAAGGAGCGGCAGTTCGTGGGTCTTCACCATGGGTCTTCGTGGATCTGCTCCGTGCGTCTTCATCGTGGTCTGCTCGCCGGCACAAAGGAGAACAAAGAAGGGGCTGCTTTGTAGGTCTCGCAATATCATTAATCAAGTAAACAGAGTTTTCGCCACTAAAAACTCAACTTCTAAAACAACTCAACTAAGCACATCTACTTACAACTTTAGAATGAATAAAACTAATAAAAACCAAAACAAATAAACCCTAGAATTTCAACAATAATAATTCCAGAACTAAACCAAACAGGACATCAGTTGTCCAACCATAATAAACAACAACTACCCTATCCAAAGGAAATATGAAGGGAAAACAACGCTAACTAGCTATGGTCTCTCCTCATGCACCTCCTGATCTGCATCACCATGGTAAAGGCAGTCCTCATAACCTGCACAATTTGATAGTTGGGGAGAGAAAGAGGGGAGGGGGTCAGTACAACCATGGTACTGATAAGCAACCCCTAGCTACCTGAGAAGCCATCAAGCAACAACCAAGCAAACAACATGCTTCTTTAAGCGATAAACACAACAACATGCTAAAAAAGCTAGTAAAATGAATGACTCTCCTAAGCCATAACCCATGCATCTCTCTATGCAACTCACTAACCACTCATGCTCCACGAGTTCACTCAACACTCATGTTTAGCCCTCACAAAGCTCTCCAAGACTGACCCTCCGAGCCGCACTACCCCCTTACCATTTGAACCCAGGGCAACAGTGCTCTCTACGAAGAACGACATTTGACCTCTTAACCATTTGTACCCAAGGCCTCGAATTGTGCATCGCCCCTTGGCCATTTGTACCCAAGGGGCACCAATGACTTACCAACATATTGGCCCTTCTGCAGGTGCCCCAATACTTGTTTTCTAGACTCATCACCTCGACCCTTGACTATTTGTACCCAAGGCCTCGATTCTCCTCTTTAAACCAATGGTGGCATGCCACCCCTCGACATTTGTACCTGAGGTGCACTAACATTCACTCATAGATAGCACACATAGCGAGCTATTTTTTCCGGTTAATTTTAGTTAGTCTTTGAGAATAAATTGGCCAAAAGCATACACTTCTATCTATTTTTGTAGGGATTGAATATTGAGGTTAAATTGGAGAAATTGGAGTTGATCGAGCGTTCGAGATCTAAAGAAAGGCAAAAGAAACAAAAAAAGAATAAAAATTGAGGTTGCACAAAGCTATAAACTTAAGAGGGTAGTGTCTCGACACGACCCTAGAGCGTCTCGACGCTACAACTTTCCTAAACTAAGTATGGCGGTAAAAGGGACAGCGTAGCGTCTCGACGCTATCGACAAAATCTCTATAATAGGAAAGTTATTTTCTACGACCAAGAGGAGTCATTTATTGTAATTTTAGTCCTAAAAACGATTGGAGACCTGTGGGAGCTTAAGCAAGGTGAAGAAGTAGGAATCAAGAGAGAACGTGTGGAGATCGTGACGGGATGTGCGGTTTTTTACGGAATCGAGTTTTTCCTTCTCTTTACTTTATCTCTAGTTAGTTTTTATGGCTTTTCTAGCAAAATTAGATTGTAACAAGGATATCATGAGTAGCTAGGCTTGTAACTTAGGGATTTATGTAGCTTGTTGGAGTTATATGAATTAATTTGTGAATGTTCTTGACCTTGCTTTCATTTATGCAATTTTTATGCTCAAAGCCATTAATTTACTTGCCATGAATTATTGGATGTGTTCTCTAAATCTTGTTCAGGAGAGGGGGTTTAGTTTAGATCTTGAATTGCAGAACTAGAATAGTCCAAAGATTGGGAGATTTAGGATAGTCTTAGAATTCTTCAAAAGGATTAGAATTTAGGCCTTGCATGTTAATGAATTTAGATAGGGATATTGAGTTCATAGCGTGCTTGAGAATTATTTATGCTCGGAAGAGATAAATATAATTATTGTTAATTTTTTACTTATGAAGCATTACATGTTGTACATTCACATAATTAATTCATAAATCCAATAGGTGTAGTCAATTCCAGTGTTTTATTCTATTTGAATTTCCATGTTATTTAACTTTCTTTAATTCATCTTTTACATTGTGTTTTGATCTCTAGATAAAATCGAACAAAACTATTCGCGGTAATTTATCCAATTAGAAAACCAATCCAGACGACATTCGATTCTAAGTCACTATATGATTACTTGACCCGTACACTTTCGGTAGGAAAATTTCACATAACTCATCTTTCCTTTCTTTCATATTGATAGCGAGCATAGCTAGCTAGTTTTCCATAATCAATTTAGCTAGTCTTTTATGATTTATTGGCCATTTTATTGTGTTTTAATGTTTATTTTGTAGGAAAGTGTTGATGTGAGCTAAAACGAGAATTTGGAGTTAATCGGGTGTTCGGGACGTAAAAAGATGCCAAAGAACCGAAAAGAAACAAAATTGGAAGAGTAAACCTAGAGCTAGCGTCTCGACGCTAGCCTTGGGACGTCTCGACGCTAGCATTTTCCTTAACAAATTTGGGCAGCAGCAGAGACAGTGTCTCGATGCTGTCTCCTTAGCGTCTCAACGCTGTGACAATTTCCTTATTTCCGAAAGCGGCAAGCGACAGCGTCGAGACGTTTTCTCCTTAGCGTCTTGACGCTATCGACAGATTTCCTATTTAATCTTTTTTCATGCTACGGATGGGGGGAGTCCAATTGGTTAGATTTTAGCCCTAATTCGACTAGAGACCTTTCGTGGGAGCTAAAGCAAGGCCAAGGAGCGGGAATCAAGCGAGAAGACGTGGAGATCGTGACGGGGACGTGCAGTGTCGGCGGATTCGAGTTTTCCTTTCTCTTTCCATTAACTCTTGTAGTTTTATGGTTTTTCTTTCAATTAGTGTTTGTAGTTTAAAGACTATGAATTGCTAGTTGTTTGTCTTAGGGTTTGATGTAATTGTTTAAGTTTTTTGATTGATTTTAGGTATGAATGTGTTTTTATTTTATTCATGCAATTTTGTTTAATGCTTTCAATTACTTGATCACTAATTGAATGATTTAAGTGTTGAATCTAACTTGGGAGAGAGGATTTGGCCTAAGACTTACTTTGTTTAATTGCATGACTATAGTAGAAATTCTAAGTTTGTGACGGGATTTGGAATATCTCTAGAAGCATAAAAAGGACTAAACCGATTAATGCCTTGCATGTTAATGAACTTAGATAGGGATATCAAGTTAGTTATATGCATGAGAATCAATTATACTCGGGAGAGGTAATCGTGATAAAAGTTTCCTTGGCTTGTAGAATAATTTCACGATCAATTAATTCCTCTTAATCAATCCTCAATCTTAAATAATGTAATCAATTCCCTAAGAGTCTTTCCATTTGAGTCTCCACTTTTATTTTTATGCTTTTAGTCTTTATTTTTATCTTTATCATTGTGTTTTGCTCCCTAAATAAAATTGAACAAGATTATTCATGGTACTTAATTTGCTAGAAAACCAATCCAGAGGACGACACTCGTGTAATCACGAAAACACTATATTATTACTTGACTCGTACACTTGCGGTTAGCAATTTGCACATCAAGTTTTTGGCGCCGTTGTCGGGGATTGGCATATTTAGTTAAATTAATATTGTGGAAAAATTGTTCGGTCTTAATTTAGGGTGTATTTTTATTTTGTAGATAGATTGCATTTTTTTTCCTTATTTGTTTTCTTTCCATATTTGTTAGTTTCGTATTTTAGTTCATTCCTTATTTGTTTTTGTTTTTTTTCCTTCTTTCCTTTTTTGTTTGAGTATTAGTCATTTGTTCTTGTTGGGTTATTATTTGATTGGAAGCCTAATTTTCATTGTTGCTTTAATTGAATGGCTTTTTATTCAGCACCATACTCCAGTTTTTCATCTTCAAGTTATTCCCCTTTAGAAGAAAATTCTTCCTTGGAAAGCATATTTCAAAATTATATTGAGGAGTCTAGAGCGAGGAGTCTAAAATTTGATGAAATTATAAAAGGACTTCAAACCTCAAAGGAAGTTAGTGAGGTGGGATCCAGTTCCATAGGTTGTCTAGTGAGTCATTTGGCCGATGATTCATTGGCACCCATTCATGAGCTTAGTTCTTTCGATCTTGCTAAGGATGAGCCTTTAGGGGTGAGTTGCATAAAGAGTGGAGAAGAATTGGAGAGTTGTAGCACCTTTCAAGAACTTGTTTCTGAGGAAGAAAAAGAAAATGAGCTTGCAGTGACAAAGGAAGTTCAGGAGGTAGAGTTTGAGGTTGAAAAGTCTTCGTCTGTTCTATCTTTTCCATCCTTTGTAGATTTTGATTGTTCTTTTTTCTATTCTCACGAGTCAGAGTCTCTTTATTTTGATATTTCTCCTTTTATGCTTCTTTTATTCAAAAATACCAAAAATAATTTTGTTTCAGGGGCCCATGAGAAGCTAGTCAGTTTTCTAGCGATCGTTGGTTATATTGATTCAAGGAAGAAGGGCCCAAATAAATACGAGAATTTTTATGTTCCTTGACAGACTGCACGAGCACGTCGAGCTAAAGACGATAAACAAGCGCTTATGGGAGGCAACCCAAGTTACTTCGTTATTGTTTTTTATGTCTTGTTGTTTTTGTTTTGTAGGAGTTCCCGTGCTCTTGTCTATGCCAAGCATTCATGAAAAGGTCATCATTCCAGAGCAGTATTTGTTGGGATTGGTGCCCTAAAACTCGTAGATAGTGAATGTCAAACGAATTATATACTTATTCGATAAAGGTGTTATCGAGATTGATTCAGTAAAAGTCATTACTGAATAAAGTAAATTGCACTTATAATAACCCAAATCCAATAAAGTAAGATCCATGGCTATAGGATGAACACTTGAGCTTTATGTAGAGACATAAAAGTGGATCAAGCTTGAGTAATAGCCAAAACGGTCTATAGTATAGGAATAGGGTTGGGTACCTTATTCCGGAGACACTATGAGACGCGGCCCACTTTATAGATGGTGTAGACGATGTGATCCTAAATCGTCCATGTAGAGACATGCGAGTGGGGGCGTCCTATGCAATGAGTTTGCATATGATCATGACCAAGAAATAAGTCGCTCTCGCTTTATAACACCGTTTACTGACGAGACTGACTATTTCATGTGATGACCTAGGTAACTCGATCTTAATCCTGAGCTAACTATGAACTCCTATTTATTCGGGCTTATCTTTAGATCTGCATAGGTGAGAGTGGCTTAGTATCGTCGACTCAATAAGCCTCCCATTTCAGGGATAGGAACGGGTAGATAGCTGGGGACATAGTCGTGCAAGAAGGAATTCACTCCTACCCGAATTAGGGATAGTAGAGAGGTTGTTCCCTTAAGTGCTGACTCCGGGGCTTGAACAAAGGGATCCCGCCCTCTCATTGGCCCGAGAGGGACTCGGTTTATTGGTTGGACCATAAACCAATTGTTCATTAGAGGATTAGTGGGACTTAAGGAACTAGAAGTACTATAGGGGTAAAACGGCTTATTGACCTAGCTATAGCTACGAACAACCTGTGAATGATCGACTTACTAATCGTGGTTAAATCAAGTGGACGGAAATATATCTATAGTGAGGGGAGTGCAACTATCGGGCTATAGTGGAGTGTCCCGATAATTAACGAATGTTGGCTAGCTTTGACAATGAGATTAGTCAGTTAGCCTCGAATCGTTGGAGCCCATGATCTATAGGTCCATTAGGTCCCCCTACTAGCTCATATCAGAATTAAGCCTAGAACAAAAGATAGGAAGCTTTGAATCGTTCAAAATCGGGAAAAAGGGTATTATCGTAAATTGTGTTTGACACAATAATTTAATTATGAATTAAATTAGAAAATGAGAGATGAAATATTTAAAAGTTTTTTGAATACTATATATATGTATTAGGAATCATATATATGGAATTGCACAAGATAACAAAGATTAATTAGATTAATCATATCAAAATTAATTTGAAAATTTTCAAATTAATTACCAAGCAATCAATTTCAATTTAGAATTGAAATTGGGGATAATTTGCAAGCTTGAAATTTGATTTCAATTTGAATTTAGTGGAATTAGGTTGAAATCCATTTAATGCATGATCATTCAAAGTGGAAAGACAACTCATTCATGCATTGTTGCATGTCTTGTGTAATGTACACCTAGAATCCACTTGAGCTTGCAAATACACCATGTGTCTTGTGTCTTGAGACTTGGCTTTGCATGGAGAATGTCTTTAAAAGGAGTTTGAATCAGATTCAAACATAAGAGAGTCATTTCCTTAATGTTATGCTGCTGGAATTTGGACTCAAAGTTCTCTCATCTCTCATTCTTCTCCATTGCTTGATGCTTCAAGCATTCCCTTCCTATTCCCTATCTTATATAGACTCCCACAAGTCGTTCTTGGCTCGGGGTATAGTAGGGAAGACTCTAGAGGTTGTCCAAGGAGCATAGGAGAGGCAAACACCACAAGGAGTTCAACATAAGTGAGCTACAAAGGTTGGTGTTTTCTAAACTCTCTATTCTGTCTTTTCTAGAACATGCATGCTTTAGGAGTAAAATTGAATGTCTTAAGTGCTTTCGATCTTCAATTTCTTCCGCATGTGTAATATGTACACCTTCAGTATTGTTCACTCCTTCCATTCTTTTATTGTTCTCATGCTTTGTTATGCCTTATTTTCTTTAGACATTGAGGGCAATGCATGTTTTAAGTTTGGGGGTCGAATAGCATGTTTGTGGAGCCCTTGAGCATCTGAGTTCGGGCTATAGTTTTGAGCTTTCTTTGAATTGAGCATATGGTTGTTTTTTGGCTGCTATTTTTGCATGACTATGACTTCCTAGGATAGGCTTTCTTGTCAATTTTCAAGCTTACGATGAGTTTGTAAGCATGAGTGCCCAAAAAGGGAGACTTTTTAAACCTTTTCTAGGAGATGTCTTGCATGAGTAGATTATTTGTCTTGGCTAGATTTGGATTTGAATGCTTAGGAGCGAATTATTAGGTTCATATGTCTGTTGTCACCTCGATAGGTGTAGGGAAGAGCTAAAGAGTTAATTTTTTTTGCAAATTAGCATGTTTGATCTTGCTTAGGAGGAAAGAAAAGAATATATGCTTATCATGCTCATAAAGAAAAATCATTTTTGTTGTTATAATTTGAAAAAAAAAAGAAAGTCATGACTTATGCGGGCAATGCAATGAGTAATAAAGATTTAGGCAAAAAGAGCTACCCCTGTTGTGATCAGTTAGGCCAACCAGAGAAAACTCAGGTTAAGGGTCCCTGCAATAGGTGTGTGAAAGCTAGTGCCACATATAAATGCTTAATTTAATTTTCAATTTATAAGCACCTAAGTATGGAGGAAAACAAACTAATTTGTTCCATTAACTCGTTAGTGAAACCTTAATGCCAGTGTAGAGGGAAGATGAGCTGAGAGTTTAATAATCCAATCCCGGGCTAGTAGAGTCTGATCTCGTTGAGTTAGAACTCGCTTGTGCAAGTTAATTTTGGAAAAATTTTAATTGGTCTCCCTTATTGGTCCTTATATGCATGTCTCTTGCTTGCTTGACTATTGACTTTTGAACCTTGAGGATTGAGTCATGTTTGTTGCATCCATTCTTCCCCTGTATGCTTGATTTTTAGTTTGCTCGAGGACTAGCAAAAGCTTAAGTTTGGGGGTATTTCATAGCGAGCATAGCTAGCTAGTTTTCCCTAATCAATTTAGCTAGTCTTTTATGATTTATTGGCCATTTTATTGTGCTTTAATGTTTATTTCGTAGGAAAACGTTGATGTGAGCTAAAACGAGAATTTGGAGTTGATCGGGTGTTCGGGTCGTGAAAAGATGCCAAAGAACCGAAAAGAAACAAAGTTGGAAGAGTAAACCTAGAGCTAGCGTCTCGACGCTAGCATTTTCCTTAACAAATTTGGGCGGCAGTAGAGACAGCGTCTCGACGCTGTCTCCTTAGCGTCTCGACGCTATGAAAATTTCCTTATTTCCGAAGGCGGCAAGCGACAGCGTCGAGACACTGTCTCCTTAACGTCTCGACGCTATCGACAGATTTCCTATTTAATCTTCTTTTCAAGCTACAGATGGGGGGAGTCCAATAGGTTAGATTTTAGCCCTAATTTCGACTAGAGACCTTTGGTGGGAGCTAAAGCAAGGCCAAGGAGCGGGAATCAAGCGAGAAGACGTGGAGATCGTGACAGGGACGTGCGGTGTCGACGGATTCGAGTTTTCCTTTCTCTTTCTCTTAACTCTTGTAGTTTTTATTGTTTTTCTTTCAATTAGTGTTTGTAGTTTAAAGACTATGAATTGCTAGTTGTTTGTCTTAGGGTTTGATGTAATTGTTTAAGTTTTTTAATTGATTTTAGGTATGAATGTATTTTTATTTTATTCATGCAATTTTGTTTAATGCTTTCAATTACTTGATCACTAATTGAATGATTTAAGTGTTGAATCTAACTTGGGAGAGAGGATTTGGCCTAAGACTTACTTTGTTTAATTACATGACTAGAGTAGAAATTCTAAGTTTGTGACGGGATTTGGAATATCTCTAGAAGCATAACAAGGACTAAACTGATTAATGCCTTGCATGTTAATGAACTTAGATAGGGATATCAAGTTAGTTATATGCATGAGAATCAATTATACTCGGGAGAGGTAATCGTGATAAAAGTTTCCTTGGCTTGTAGAATAATTGCACGATCAATTCATTTCTCTTAATCAATCCTCAATCTTAAATAATGAAATCAATTCCCTAAGAGTCTTTCCATTTGAGTCTCCACTTTTATTTTTATGCTTTTAGTCTTTATTTTTATCTTTATCATTGAGTTTTGCTCCCTAAATAAAATTGAACAAGATTATTCATGGTACTTAATTTGCTAGAAAACCAATCCAGAGGACGACACTCGTGTAATCACGAAAACATTATATTATTACTTGACCCGTACACTTGCGGTTAGCAATTTGCACATCACACATTTAGGCCCCTGACCTGTTTTCTCACATCTATCTAGAATGCATATGCCTCGCAACATACTTATTATTACATGACTCATGTACTATACCCACCAAGCATATACATACAACAACATGCTCTCGGCTCAATGTTTAACTCATGATTTCACAATAAAACCAAGCATGCTTAGCAACCAATTATCCTCACAACAATTCATATATTTCAGAATATACATATATATACATGGAAGCAACGAAACAATTATAAAGCGCGAAACAATTATAAAGCGAGTAAACATACATCAGGCATCATGCAATCAAATGGACTCCATCAGTTCAGAACTACTTACCTATTAACTGCTCCTAAGTGATCATAAAAGACCAACAGAACCCACAAGAAGAGCCCAAAGAGCCCAAACTACAAGCAGTGACTTCTAACGGTTAGGAATTTATTTCAAGCACTTAAAAGACTTGATAAAGAGAATAGAAGGTGCTGGAATTTACTGTTCAGCCCATAAATGGTCCTGAGCACGTGCTGTCTAACGATCATAGGAGCTCAAGATCGGTAATCTGACCCTCCTAGCCTATGGGCATTCAGTTCTGAGGTTGTTCAAGGTGTGGGTAATCGTTGAAAGCCCGTTTTAAGTTTAAAAGCTCATTGATTAGCACTCAAGAGATTTTGATCCTACAAATTGAAAGCTATAAGAATTTGGTAACCTAAAACTGACACCTTTAGAGAGTGGGTAATTCAAATTCAAGGCTGAATAAGTATGGGTTATTACCAAACTTGGTGAAATTGTTGAAGAGAAATAGAAATCGTATATTAAAGCCAAATGGAAGGCTAGAAAAACATTGAACACGCTAGACAGAATGCTGCTCGTGTATGCAAGGCCGCTAGAGACAAAAAAAAATCACACCGAAACCACGTGGGTCATGAGCCAAAAACGATTTAAGGCCCAAAACCAATGGGTATTGAAGGAGTAAATATCAAACATGCGAAAGCAATTTTGGATCTTAGGCACACAATTTCATCAATTTGATCCATGAAGACGTGCAGTTCATGTGAGGAAAAACAAAGCAAATATGCACCTACTTCTTGTAGCTCCCAATTCGTGTAATCCGAGGCTTTAATCATCACACCAATGGATCTTGGACACCCACTTGGATCTTCTCTACTATCCTCAGGCCTTGGAACGGATTGTGGGATCCTTAATTGATAGGAATAGGAAAGTAAAGCTTGAAGTTCAAGCTTCAAACATGGGTTTGAGTGTTGTGAGAGTTTGGAAGAATTTGAGCCGCATTTCAGTACTTATTGTTGGGGGAAATTACAAATAACAGAGGAAATGGAGAAAAATATTGAGAAACAAACACGTAAACAATTAGGTTGAGGCGCGGGTATCTTGCTCTCTTTATGGAGATTCAAGCCCTCTGCGGTGTATAATTATTTATCAATCACCGGTGCAGCAGGTATTCTCAAGCCTGTCCCCTCCAGGATACAACAACCCAACTGAAACGTTGTGTAGCTCAAACCACTCTGCACTAAGAGGTTGAGCTCAAAGCTCCACAACAAAGAACACCCCTCTTTTGGCCAATTGCTCTTAAAAGAGCAAATTAGAGAAATATGAGAAAGTATAAACAAAAGAAGATAGGAATTGTTGTATTTCTTGTTATATCGAATCTGTTTGGTGTGAGAGGTATTTATACGAATTTCTAGATCTAGAAATTTAATACAAAACAAAAGTAACAAAAATGTTAAAAATAAAACTCTCCCACCAAATACGATTTTTCTCTTTTAAATGAGAAAAAACTCTCCACAAATTTAATATCTCATATTTAAAATACAATTAAATATTAAAATGTTACAACATTCCCCCACTCATTTTAATATTTAAAATAATCAGAATCAATTGGCCATAAGAAAGATAATTATGCATCATAAAGGTGTGACTCTGCATTGAACCTTTACTAGTGAAATAATAATCTCTACTCCAGCGTTAGTAGTGGTCTTTGACTTGAACTCTAACACTTAAGGGGAAATAGAGGATTATTATCCACACATAATTATCCAGGTGTTGACATGAGCTTTATTGGTTAGCACGTTACGGCCTTGTGCTGATCTCAGTATTTCGTGAGTGTATTTGAGAATAAGCCCCATATCCTCATATAGAGCGGCCCCACTCTCACACTCATATAGGTAAAATCTGTCAAGGGTGCTCCTATAACTATGACACCCCACTCATAAGAGCTACAAATCTTATTAAGAGTTTATTGAAAAACTAAACCCTCCATAACGTTATAGGATAAATGCACTCACACCATAGGGATGGATTAAATATAAAAATAGTGCATTTTTATGGCCATCTTATAATTCGTTTTTCCCTTTGAACCTAGTTCTCAGGATCTCTGATCACTAGGTGGGTATCCTTATATATGGCTCATGATAATTATAAGGGCTTCAACCCCATCCCCATCGATGTGTTCCAGACCCTTTCTTTAGTCAAGGCCTTTGTTAATGAATCTGCAAAGATTATCACAAGATTTAATGTAATTCACATTAATAATCCCATTACTCAAATAAGATCTCACAGTACTGTGTTTTCTTCTAATAGGTCTGGACTTACCGTTATAAAAACGGTTTTTTACTCAACAAATTGTAGTAGTGCTATCACAATTTATTAAAATAGGAGGTATTGGTTTCTCCCACATTGGAATCTCATATAATAAATCTCTTAGCCAACTAGCTTCTTCACTAGCTGAAGCTAAAGCAATAAGCTCTGCTTTCATAGTAGAGTTGACAATAATTGTTTGTTTTTTAGATTTCCAACAAATATCACCACCTCCCAAGGTAAAAATATACCCTGTAGTAGATAAAGAATCACCTGACAATGTATTCCAGTCAGCATAAGAAAATCCTTCAACAACAGCAGGATATTTTTTATAAAGTAAGCCATAGTCTTTCGTTCCCAATAAATATTTCATAACACGATCAATGGCATGCCAGTGTTCTTTACCTGGCTTACTTGTAAACCTGCTAAGAACTCTTACTGCATATGCAATGTCAGGTCTAGTACAATCAGTTGCATATCGTAGGCTACCAATCACGCTAGCATACTCCTTTTGATTAATTATATCACATTCATTTTCAACAGGAAATAAGTGAACACTTGAATCAAATGGAGTAGATACATGTTTACAATCAAAATAATTGTATTTTCTGAGTATTTTCTCAATATAATGTGATTGGTCAAGAAAAAACCCATCTGAGGTTTTAGTTATTTTCATACCCAGAATATAATTAGCCTCACCAAGATCTTTCATGTCAAAATGGCTCCTCAATAAATTTTTTGTTTCATTTATAACAAAAACATTTGAGCCAAAGATCAATAAATCATCAACATATAGGCTAATAATAACATGCAAATCATCCCATGATTTATAATAGATGCATTTATCACATTCATTTGGTTTATAACCATTATTTAGCATGCAAGAATCAAATTTCTCATGCCACTGCTTTGGGGCTTGTTTTAAGCCATATAGGAATTTAGTAAGCTTACACACTTTGTTCTCTTGCCCAAGTTCTATAAAACCTTCAGGTTGGTCCATATATATTTCTTCTTCTAAATCATCATTGAGAAAAGTTGTTTTCACATCCATTTGATGAATGCTCATATAAAAAATTTCAGCAATTGCAATTAACAATCTAATGGATGTGATTCGCGTTACCGGAGAAAAGGTATCAAAGAAGTCTAAATATTCCTTTTGCTTAAAACCTTTTGCAACAAGTCTAGCTTTATACTTGTCTATACTACCATCCGGTTTTAGTTTTTTTCTCAGGACCCATTTACACCCTATAGTTTTACACCCTGGTGGTAGATCAACTAATTTCCAAGTTTTTTTAGAAATTAGTGATTCCATTTCATCATTTACAGCCTCTTTCCAGAAAATTGCATCTGGAGATGATAGAGCTTCTTGCAAAGAAATTGATGTTTCCTGAATATTATAAACATAGAAATCAGGACCAAAATCTTTTACAATTCTAGCTCTTTTACTCCTCCTTAATTCTACTTGAGAATTATTTTCATTATTATCACTAGGAGTAGAAGAACCAAACTTAGTAGAAGTTTGTTCAAAGTTTTGTCCCCCACTATTTCTTAACTTGAAAGGAAATTTTTCTTCATGAAAAATTGCATCACTTGATTCAAAAATCACGTTATGTTCAATATCAAGAAATCGATAGGTTGTACTATTAATTGCATATCCAAGAAAAAACAAGTGGTAGCTTTAGACCCTAACTTGGCAGCTTTAGACCCTAACTTAGGCCTTTTTGGATTTGTTAGTCTTACAAAAGCTAAACATCCCCAAACCCTTAAATATCCCAAATTTGGCTTATACCCTTTCCACAATTGAAATTGTGTGATCTTTGTCTTTTTATGTGGCACTCTATTTAATACATGACAAGCAGTCAAAACTGCTTCACCCCAAAGATTAAAAGATGCACCTGATTCTAATAGCATAGCATTAGTTAGACCAATTAAGGTTCTATTTTTCCTCTCAGCTACTCCATTAGAAGCAGGTGAATATGGTGGAGTAGTCTCATGAATTATTCCCAATGATTCAACATATGAATTGAATTCAAATGATTCATATTCTCGACCTCTATAACTTCTAATTCTCTTAATTTTTCTACCGAATTGATTTTCAACTTCAAGGAGGAGTTTTTTAAAATTCTCAAAAGCATCACTTTTATTTTTCAATAAATAAACATGAGTATATTTAGAAAAATCATCGGCGCCAAAAACTTGATACGCAAATTGCTAACCGCAAGTGTACGGGCCCAAGTTATAATATAGTGATTTAAAATCGAATGTCGTCCTCTGGATTGGTTTTCTAGTTCCCCTAATTATTAAAGGTATAATCGCCCAATTTTATTTAGAGAAAATAAACGAGAGATATGCAAAACAATAAAAAACTAATAAAAGCAATAAAATGTGGAAACTCAATGGAGAAAGACCTTAGGGAATTGATTTCACCTATTAGATGCATGAATTAACTTAACGAATAATTAAGAACAAATTCGTAACAAGTTTATAAACCAAGGATTATGAATAATTAAAAGCCTCTCCCGAGTGCAATTAATCCTTTAAGCGAATTAAGAAATTGATATCCCTATCTAATTTCAACAATAAGCCTAAACAATAAGAACAATCCTCATGACGGTTTCTCAAGCAATTCCAAATCTCCCGATTAACGAATTACCTAAGTCATGCAATTGAGAGTCTAATCTAAACTACCCTCTCCCGAGCGATTAGTTCAGAAACAACAACATACAATCCGTGATCAAGAGATTATAAGCATTAATCAAACAATTGCATAAATAAACCGCGTTACGAAACGTCCTAAAAAGCCGTAAATTAATCCATACAAACTAATGGCTACATCAAGCCCCTAAGAAACGAAATCTAGCTACTCATGGTCTCTAAAATACAAGCGAAATTTGTCCCAAACATGCTACAAATCAATACAAGAAATAAGGGAGAAAGATTAAACTCGTTGGCCGTGATTCCCGTGCGTTCCCGTCACGAACCTCTCGATCCAAGCTCCTCGAATCAAGCTCCCTCGCTCACTGCCTTGTTCTGTCCGGTTTCCCTCTCTAGAAGTCATTTTTCTCTCTCCAAAACAGCCCCCCTAATCTGAAAGCATCGTTTTCTTTAAATACTGTCGATTCTGCGTGACAGCGTCGAGACGCTGTGTCGTGTACGCCCTAATTAAATCTGGAAAGCTCGCAGCGTCGAGACGCTGTGGAGGTAGCGTCTCGACGCTGCCCCGTATGCGTGCGTGCTGCCTTGCTCTCAGCGTTGAGACGCTCCAAGGGCTAGCATCTCAACGCTAGGCCTATAATTTTTCTTCCTTTTCTGTTTTCTTTGCCCAAACTCATTCTTTCGCTCCTAAATTACCGGTAGTGTTCAAAAACGTCGATTTCCATTGAAATACTTGATTCCTACAAAACAAAACCAAATAGAGATAAAAATTCCCAATTAATACTCAAGACTAACGATAAAATCATCTAAAATATAGCACAATAAATTGCGCTATCAGTATATTTAGAAAAATCATCGATAAAAGTGATGAAATATCTATTTCCTCCCCTGGTTAAAATTCCTTCAAATTCACACAAGTCTGTATGAATTAACTCTAATAATTCGGTATTTCTTTCCACACTTTTATGAGGTCCTTTGGTAATTTTTGCTTTACTGCAAATTTCACATTTCTCAAAATTATTTTTTAGACTAGGAATTAATCCAAGACTACTCATAACTCCCACATATTTACTATTTATATGACACAAACGAGCAGCCAAAAATTTAAAGAAGAAAGCATGTAAATTGAACTGGTAGATGCTTTATTAATATTTTCAATGTTCAATTTGAACATTCCATCACAAGCATAACCTTTTCCAACAAAAATTCTCTTTTTAGTTCTCACATATTGATCAGATTCCATAGTTTGCTTAAAGCCAGCTTTATTAAGAAGATAACTCGACATTAAATTCTTCCTCATGGAGGGTGTATGAAACACATCTTTCAACATTAAAACCCTTCCAGAGGTGAATTTTAATTCAACCTCACCAGTTCCCATAATTTGGGTAGTATGGGAATCACCAAGCATTATTGTTTTAGTCTCCTTAAAAGGAGTATAAACTTTGAACCAATCTTTGTCATAACAAACATGTCTATTGGCTCCAGAATCAGCCCACCATCCTTCAACACTTTCAACACTTTGAACCATATAAATATCAGTAATCATAGCCACAAATGGCTCTTCGGTAACATTGGCCTGAGGTACAGGTTCTTGTTTCCGGAATTTGCAAACTCGAGCAATATGCCCACTTTTGCCACGAACAAAACATACTGATCTTGAGTGTTGAGGATGTACTTTGTTCTTATTCACTTTGCTTGGATTTTTCTTATTAGAAAAGTGAGGTTTGTTATTCTTTGTCATATAATTCTTCTTTGGCTTTAAGTGACTATTTTTTGGAATTTGACCATTAGGTAAATTATCATTCGAAGAGATTAGATTTACCTTTGTGGGAATTTCATTGCTTTCTTGAATCAATGCATCTTTTCCTCTTGCCACTTTACTATCAAGTTTACTCTGTAAAACTTTCAATATTTTCTTGGCAGTTGTAAGAATAGTATGATAATAATCATAAAAATACTCAGCAAGAAAACTTAGAAGAGAGTATAGGTAATTGTACTAATCTTTCTCATGTTTATCAATTTTCTCATGGTGTTCCATGAACTCTTCAACGTTCATGCTTTCAATATCGATCTTCTTCAGGTTCTTTTTTGTGAGGACATAGGCCAGCTTGAGAAGATTAAGGTAGAACAACACCTCTCCTTTCCATCTCTTAAAGTGTGCTCCCTTAAATCGAAAGGGCTTGTTGAGATCTCCAGCATTCTCATTTGGTTTCTCAATAGTAGAGTCCATGTTTGAAATCTCCTTAAAATTGTTGGGGGAAATTAAAAATAACAGAGGAAATAGAGAAAAATATTGAGAAACAAACACGTAAACAATTAGGTTGAGGCGCGGGTATCTTGCTCTCTTTATGGAGATTCAAGCCCTCTACGGTGTATAATTATTTATCAATCACCGGTGCAACAGGTATTCTCAAGTATGTCCCCTCCAGGATACAACAACCCAACTGAAACGTTGTGTAGCTCAAACCACTCTGCACTAAAAGGTTGAGCTCAAAGCTACACAACAAAGAACACCCCTCTTTTGGCTAATTGCTCTTAAAAGAGCAAATTATAGAAATATGAGAAAGTATAAACAAAAGAATATAGGAATTGTTGTATTTCTTGTTATATCGAATGTGTTTGGTGTGAGAGGTATTTATAGGAATTTCTAAATCTAGAAATTTAAACAAAACAAAAGTAGCCAAAATGTTAAAAATAAAACTCTCCCACCAAATACGGTTTTTCTCTTTTAAATGAGAAAAAACTCTCCACAAATTTAATATCTCATATTTAAAATACAATTAAATATTAAAATGTTACAACACTTATGAATGTTAATTTATTAACCTTTCAAGCATGTATATATAGAAGAAAACATGCAAAAAGGATTCAACCAAGATTGAAACCAATTTGGCGCTTAATTAGGTGTCTTAAGAAGGGCTTAAGCCCATGGCTTAGTCAAAACCCACCACCTCAAAAAATTAGGAATTTTTTAATTTCCAAAATTCAAAAATTCTAATTTTTGTTTTTAATTTAAATAATCCGAAAAGTCCCACTTTTTTATTTTAATCTTACTTTTATTTTAATTTAAATAAAAACTTATTTAATTTAAATAATAATAAAATTAATTAATATAATATCTTATATTAAATTAATATTATTTGCTCAATCCCGACTTTTCTCCAAACGAAATTTCTCGAACATGAATCTCTATTCACGTATGTAATATTTAAATCATATTTAAATACAACCAACTCTCATTTTAAGTTTAATTCGAAATTAAACCAATATGTCGTTAAATATCGTATATAATCCACTTTTGTATCCTATTCCGAATTTCAACGTTTCAAATATTAACCTATCATATTGTTCCAAGTTTTATTCCTATTGAGCTAGTAGAGGGACCTAATGGACCTAGAGATCATGGGCTCCAACTATTGGGTTTTATGCCCTAAAACTCGTAGATAGTGAATGTAAACAAATTGTATACTTATTTCAATGAAGTGTTATTGAGTTTCTACAATTAAGTGTTATTTTTAAATATTGCACAATTTGACCCAAATCCAATAAACTAAGATCCAAGGTTGTTTGTATGTAACTTGAACTAGTATGTGGGACATACGAGGATCGATGTTCAAGTAACAACCTAAAAGGTCTATAGTACAAGGATAAGTCTGGGTACCTTATCCTGGTAACACTATTGTTGGCTTTTTTTGGCTCTTAATCTCAAATTAATTAATCGTAATTAATTAATTAATCAATGTTTTGATGATAACAAACTCAATTTTTAATTACTGAAAATATTAGTGTTTTAATGTGCCCATTGGGTAAAGCTCGGCAAAACGATTCCAACGCCTCTTGAATCACTCAAATCGGAGCTAAAACGAAGGAGTTATAGCCGAAACAAGTTTTAACGAAAAAATACCAGAGACGATGACGTGGTGGATGAGTCAGCATCAATGGGGGTGAGCAGCTGTCGGTCAGGGTCGGCTTTTAGCCCAAACCGACGCCGAAAACTGACCATTCAGTTTGAATCGGTCGGTGGTCGTCGGTTCTTGATGGGTGGGTGACGCCGACCGACCGACTACACCAACGGTCGGTCAGATTTCGTCGGTTATATGACTCCGGCGAACTTGAGAACGAAAAAAAATTTGGGTTTTGTTACTCTGGCGAACTTGAAAACGAAAAGATTTTGGGTTTTGTTACTCTGGCGAGCTAGAGAACGGAAAAAATGAAAATAAAATAAAGGGAAGAAATTCGTTCATAACCGATTCAAAAAAAGAAAATAAAAAAGAGAATAAAAGAAGAGAAATGAAGGAAGCTGCAACTGAAAAAAAAAAATTAAAAATAAATAAAAAATGGAGAAGAAGAGATTTGGGGAAGAAGGTTGAGAGAGAAGAAGAAAAACGAATCAGTCATTTTTATTTTTTAAGATGCCCTTGGGAGTGACAACTGAGAGTAAATGAAAGAGAAATGAAAAATAAAAATTTAAAATTTAAAAGTAATAATTTTTTTTTTTAAATATGTCATTGGGAAGACCACGTGGTCTTCCCAACATGGCTGCCAGCATGCATCAATCATCATTAATGCTTGCAAGCGGCAGCCATCACACTTTTCCATTCGTATTTTTTTTATTTTATAAATCTACTGAATGTGTTGTCGGTCGGTTTGAGCCTTGCTCACCCCTAAGGATCAATAGACCAATCCGACGATGACATGGGGATCAATGGGAGAGTGACACATGGACTTTTGATATTTAAATATATATATTATATATATAATTTCATGTGTCAAACAGTTATAAAATTTAGAAAAAAAAAATTAATGCATTTAATGTTTGCCAGGATTTATATATATAATGATTTTTTTAAACTCTTTTTACCATTATTCTCAGATTATATATATATATATATATATATATATATATATTATAATATTTTATGTTTTGAGTGTGAGTTTTACCGTTGGAATTGTTTTCAAATTTAAAAAGTTTTTTTTAATTATTAATATTATTAATATTACTTATTATTTTATATTTCTTTTAATCTCCACCCTTCTTATTTACCCCCCCCCCCTCTTTCACAAAACAAACAACAATTCCTCCCTCTAAATTCTCCCAAATTTTTACATGTTTCTTCCCTCCAATTCTTTAATGTTTCTTTAAATTTATTGTGAGAGTTTTATTTTGAGAGATTATTGAGCTATTCAGTTTTATTTTTCTTAGCCATTTGAGGACATTATTTTGTAAGATTTTTTCTTACAAATTTGTGAGTGAAAATTTGTACATCCACTCTTTGAGAGAGTTTGTAATCTTGTTCTTAAGATTTCCAAATCTTGTAAGGGTTGCTCTTGAGCCCGAAAAAGAGCGGTTGTAACGGTTTGATCCTAAATCGTGGAAATGATCGAGTTTGTTTTTGCTCCCGAAAAAAGAACATTGTACCGGTTGGACTCTAAGTCGTGGAAAGAGTCGTGTTCTTCAATTGAATACCCAAGAGGAGCTTGGGGAGTGGAGTAGGTTGTTTGCTGAACCACTATAAGTTTCCGGTGTTATTTCCTCTAACCCTCTACTATTTAATTTTTGCAATCAATGTTCTTTATCATAATTATTTATGGTGTTTGAAGTATATTTCTAATTTGTTGATCAATTTGTGTTAAAATTAATTCTTTGTAAAAAGTTTTCTTATTTGTTGAAATTGGGCCCACCATACTAAAAAGTTTATAAAATTTCATTAAACCCTATTCACTCTCCTCTAGGGTTGTCATACCGATCCAACAACTATGTGATACGACCTGCTTTGTATTTGATACAGACATATTAATCCAAAGCGTCCATGTAGTAGACATGCGAGCGGGGTATCCTATGCATTGAATTTGCATAAGACCGAACCATGAAATGGTAAACCACTAGATATAACACCGTTAACTAGTTAGGTTACTATTTCAATAGGATGACCTTTGTAACTCAGTCTTAATCTTGAGTGTGTCATGAACTCCTTCTCATGAGGGATTGTTCTTTGATTAGCATGGGTGAGAGTGGCCAATACGCCGACTCAATATGCCTTCCTTTTTGGGGACAAGATCGAGTGGGAGGCTGGAAGACATGACAACACAAGAAGGAACTCACTTCTTCCCACTTCTAGGAGAAATAGATGTGTGTTCCCTTAAGTGGTGACTCCGGAACTTGAACAAAGGGATCCCGCCCTCTCACTGGCCCGAGAGGGACTTTCTGTTTAATGGTTGGACCATAAACAGGTTGTTCATTAGAGAAGCGATGGTACTTCAGGAGACAAATGTAACACAGGGGTAAAACGGTAATTTGACCCAACTGTGATTACGGACACTCGTGAAGGATTGACTTACCGGTATAGATCTATATCCATGGACACAAAAATGTTCTACAGTGAGAAGAGTTCAGTTGTGGGTCTTTAGTGGAATGACCCACAATTAATGAATATTGGTTAACCTGATTAATGAGTTTAATTAGTTAATCTCATATCATTGGAGCTTCTGATCTATAGGGTCCATTAGGTCCCCTGCTAGCTCGTAAAGAGTATTTAGGAACAATTATATCTTGAGAGAATTTGAATAGTTCAAATTCATATTGGAAATTAAGTTAATTGTATGAGATACAAATTAATATAATGTATAGTGATACATTAAAATGTAAAGTCTAATTTGAAATTAAACTTTATTATTATGAGAGAAAGAAAAATTTGAAGAAGTTCAAATATTAATATGAATTTGATTCATATTAAATTTATAGGATATAAGAGAATTTAGAGTTCAAATTATAATATGAATTTGATTCATATTATAGAATTAATTAATTGAAGGCTTGAAATTAAATATATGATATTTAATTGGATAATTGTAATGGGTGGCAACATGAAGGTAAATAATTACAAATATAGCAATTTTTAAAAATATTTGCAAATATGGCAAAATTTTTGAATTAATTTTTTATATTCCTAAATTGCCCCTGTGTGCCCATCTTCTTCTTCCTCGTCATTTTTTTTTATTGATAAAAATTCTTTTTATTACTGATAGATTCTATCAGTGGTAGAAAAATTTTCTATCAGTGATAGAAAGTTTCTATCACTGATAGAATAAAGTTTCTATTAGTGATAGAAAGTTTCTATCACTGATAGAATAAAGTTTCTATCAGTGATATTTCTATCACTGATATATTCTATCAGTGGTAGAAAAATTTTCTATCGGCGATAGAAAGTTTCTATCACTAATATTTCTATGACTGATAGATTCTATCAGTGGTAGAAAAATTTTCTATCAGTGATAGAAAGTTTCTATCACTGATAGAATAGAAGATTTCTATCACTAATAGAAACTTTTTCTATCAGTGATAAAAGATTTCTATCACTGATAGGTTCTATCAGTGATAAAATTTTTTTTTATAGAAAATCATAGAAAAACTTTTGATAAAAAATCTTTCAATCCCTGATCACCCATAAAAATCTTTCTATCTCCGATAGAAATCTTTCTATCACCGATATAATCTATAAGTGATAGAAAAACTTTCTATCACCGATAGAAAAGCTTTCTATCAGTGATAAAAGATTTCTATCACTGATAGAAATTTTTACTATTCTATCAGTGATAGAAAGATATTCTATCAATGATAGAAAACTCTTGATAGAAAACTCTTGATAGAAAATCTTTCAATCCCTGATAGAACCTATCAGTGGTAGAAATCTTCTATCACTTATAGAAATTTTTTCTATGAGTGATAGAAAAAATTTCTATCATTCATAGAAAATCTTTCTATGAGTGATAGAAAAACTTTCTATCTCTATCACTGAGACTGATAGAAAAACTTTTCGTGAGTTATAGAAAATATATCTTTCTATCACTAATACTTTTCTATCAGTGATAGAAGATCTTTTGTTTCTATCAGCGATGGTGATACATGGTGAAATCGAGCATTGAAAAATAAAGCAAAAACGAACGATTATAGAAATCAAGCACTGAAAAGCAAAAACCAAACACTGATAGAAAACCAAATAACAACAACCAAACACTGATAGAACACCGAACAAGTGATAGAAAAATATCTATCGCCGATAGAATCTATCAGTAGTAGAAAAATTTTCTATCATATGATAGAATCTATCAGTGAAAGAAAATTTCTATATAGAATCTATCTGTGATAGAAAATTTCTATCACTGATAGAAAATCTTTCTATCACTGATAGAATCTATCAGTGATAGAAAAACTTTCTATCAGTGAAAGAAAATCTGGAGGGGTATTTTAGTAAATGCAACACACAAACTATTAGATTTTGCCATTTTTGCAATTTTTTTTTTGGGTTGCTAGATTTGCAATTATTTTGGCCCATATTGCTATCCTTGCAACCAGCCCTATTTAATTGGGTAATTAATTAATTAAGGAAAAATACACTTTTGGTCCCTGAGGTTTGGGTTAAGTTACACTTTGGTCCCTGAGTTTTCAAACTCAACATTTTTACCCCTAAGGTTTGGATTTCATTACATTATTAGTCCTTCCGTCAATTTTTCCATTAAACACTAACACATTGCTGACATGGCATTAGTTTTTATTTAAATAATTTTTTATTATTCTTCTTTTACTTTTTTTTTCTCTTTTTCTTTTTCCATTTTTTCTTTAATCTTCTTTTTCTCCACCCTTCTCTACAATCTTCATCTCAACTCACCACTGGCAGCTGTAGCTGCCGTTGACCGCTCCTCGTCGCCGGCGGTAGTGGCCACGATTTGTTTTTTTTTTCCTTCATCTTATTTTCTTCTCTTTTCCCTTCCCTTCCTCCATTTTTTTCACTGTTAAAAAAACAAAAAAAACACACATGGTTTCCAGATCTGGAACGAAGAGATCTAAAAATCAAAGTTTTTGCATCTCCCGAGTGAAATAGTTGTCGCTCGGTTCCTTCGGTGACCAAACGCATTACATTCTAGGAAGGAATCCATCAAGCTCATCGGCCTCAGACGAGGATAAAAAATTCGTTGCGAACTAGTCGCCGCCTAGTTTCGTCGAGAAATCCATCGGATCTGGACTCGTTCTACACCGTCGCTGGACTCGTCACTGGATTTGGGCTCATTCTGCACCGTCAAGAAATCCATGAGTTCCAATCAGATCTGGGACTCAAAATCCCTTTTCCCCCTTCGTTCTTTCCCACGTCCTCCCATGGAAGATCCGTCGAAATTATAGAGCATTTTCCTGCTAGAAACGAAAAGAGAACCCAAAAAACTTTGAAATCTGGAACCCCAAAAAACTCTGAATCGATTGGTTGATTTTGGTCTTTTGGGTATTCTACTAGATTAAATTGTTCTAGTTTTAGTTGATTGTTTAAACTTTGAGCTGTTTTCTTCCTTCTGAAATGGTGGCTTTCTTTTTTTTAAAAAAAAAAACGAAATGGGGGCTTTCTTTTTTCTTGACTACTTTTTCCCTTTACTTGATGTTATTGAGACTCAAAAACCCTTTTCCCCTTTCTTATTTTGGTCTAATTTGGTTTCTTTAGGAGTTTTCAATTTGTTTTGAACTTTGAGAAATTCAGAATTTCAGCTTAATTTGTTGAATGTTTTTGGAGTTCATTTCTTTGTATATTTTATCTCAAAACTAAGCTTGTTGGTGTTGATTGTTGCTTTGTTGGGCTATTCAGCACTCTCTGTTTGTTGTTGCTTTGTGGAAGGATGGGAGAGTGTGAGTTGTTGTTGCTTTGTCGAGGAGTCGGAGGTTGGTTGTTGAAGAAAGAAGAAAGAAAAGAAAGGAGAAGAAGATAAGAAGGGAAGAAGAAGAAGAAAGAAGTAAAAAAGTGTAGGGATAAAAACCCTAGGCAGCAGAAGACGTCAGAGACCTTTTTCAAATTTAAACGCCGATTGGGATACCAATACGACGACAAACAAACTTACAGCAGTAAAATAAATAAAACATGTTGTAACCTAGTTATAAAACATGTTGAAACATGTATTAAAATTTTAGATCTAATCTAGAGGGGATCCTATTGATCCAATGTCAAGAACCACTTACTATTGAGGTCGTTCTTGATACGTTTCGCCAAAAAAAAACCGATTTGACAAAAAAATCCAGCAGCGAGAACTTTTCTTTTTGGTGCTAATCTCCCACGAACACCACCACGTAGTAGCGCCAGTATTCTCCTAGGATTCGGAGTTGAGCGGCTTGTGGGAACCAACTAAAATCTCTAAGGTATTGAGAATAAAAATTGTTCTCTGCTTTTCTTGAGAGGAAAAATGCAGAGAGGCTGTTGAGAGAGAGAGCTACACAATTGAGGGAGAGAGAGTTGGCTAATTCTGGAGTGTAACCAATCGTAAAAATCAAGGGGAAGGCTAAAACAACCATTGAAGGAGACCCACTCCCCTTATTTTTCTCCCTTCTACACGTGAAGATCTAGTTAAGTGGAGAATTGATCAGTTCTCCTAACTGATCAAATAATAAATAATATCAATCAATTAAATTAAATCATTATTTAATTTAACAACATTTATATAAAACAATTTAATACAAATGATCCACTTAACCTATAGTTTTAATGAAATTTAATTCAATCAAATTAAATTAAATTAAATTAAAACAAAAATATTAATTAATTCAACAATTAATTAACATTATAATTAAACATCATATATTTAATTATAACTCTCTTAAATAAACTATAGTATTAATGTACATCAAATGTGCATTAATTATAACCTATAGTTTTAATATGAATCAAATTCACATTTTAATTTAATATTCGAACTCCTTCGAATATTCAAATTCTCCTTAGAAATTTACCTCAATGCCCTTAGTGAGCTACCGGTAGGAACTAATGGACCTACAGATCAGAAGCTCCAACGATATGAGATTAATTGGCTAAACTCATTAACCAAGTTAATCAATGTTCGCCATCTCCCTCTCTTTCTCTCGAAATCAATCTGAAACGAAGGGGATTTCCCCTTCGGTTCCTTTGCACATGAAGAGGGAGAACAAGAAGAAGACTTCGGTCTTCACGTAAGGAGAGAATCAAAGTTGAGAGGAAGGAGCGGCAGTTCGTGGGTCTTCACCATGGGTCCTCGTGGGTCTGCTCCGTGCGTCTTCATCGTGGTTTGCTCGCCGGCACAAAGGAGAACAAAGAAGGGGCTGCTCCGTGGGTCTTCATCATCGTGGGTTTGCTCGTCGGCACAAAGGAGAACAAAGAAGGGGTTGCGCGTGGGTTTTCTAGCCGACAGAAAGAAAGACGAGGGAGAACGAGACAGAGAGGTAGGGAGAAGAAAAAGAAAATGAACATAAGAGAAGAAAATGAAAAAATGAAGGGAGAAGATAAGAAGATAAAAAAAATGGCGCTGCCGGCGAGTGACGGTCGTCGGCGAACCGACTGCAATAGTAGGAGGAAGGTGGTGGTGATGGTGGGGAGGAGGAGGAAGAAGGAGAAGAAAAGAGTGAGGAGAAGGAATAAAAATATTTTAAAAAATAAGATTATTATTAGTTTATTATATTTTTTATTTCAAAAATTAAAAAATAATTTTTTTAATAAAAAATTCATGTTATGTCAACAATCCGTTAATTATTAACGAAAATTTGGATGGAGGGACCAAAATGAAACGAAAATCAAACTTCAGGGACTAAAATGTCGAGTTTGAAAACTCATGGACCAAAATGAAACCTAACCCAAACCTCAGGGACCAAAAGTGTATTTTTTCCTTAAAAAAAATATAAGAATGCAAGAATTTAAAATAGCATAAATAAAAATGGCGGGTAAGCCAATCTTACCTCAGGATCGTGTAATTGGGAAATTTGATTTCAGTTTGGTTAATTCCATCATTGAATACTCATTTTTGCTAATTTAATCCTATGATGCCTAACTACTTAATCGGAAAAGCTGGCAAGGTTAAAGACCCCTAAGGTGATCAATCTGACCAATGCATTGAAATCAATTCCTAATCGGGAATCTAATTAATTAATTAGATTAAAAAGAACTTGACAACTTTAAGATCTAAGGATTGCTAGAAGGCTAAATTATAAATTAGGAAAAGCTAAATTCATACAAGCCAAATTATTGAATCCCAATTCTAGCATGCAAATTGTTAATTGGGATTAAACACCAAATTACCGCACAATAGAACTATCGCTACTTATAGCTCAATGATCAAAACTAATGCAAGTAATTTTCAGATTACTCTATCAATTCTAATCATAATATACATGGGATTCAATAAAACATCAATAGCAATCGAATCAATGGAAATTCAATACAACATCTCAAGAATACAACCAAACTTACATCGGAGAGTCCCAATCACTACGATATATGCTTAGCCCATCATTGGAGATGTTGAAACTAAACTCCAAGGCTCAATTAGCCATCCTCAAACTAACCTAAATTAAGGAAAAATGAAAAATAGAGAGAAAAAGGAGAACAACAAAAAAAAATCACTAAAAACGGAACTCGGATGGCCTAGAAACAAAAAGAACAAATTGATAGTGCAATCGTAGCGTCGTGACACTCTAAGATAGCGTTGCGACGCTATGCCTTATGGTTTCAAATTCTGCCCGTGAAAACAGCCAACGTCGAGACTGAAGGGAATAAAAGTTCCCACGCAGCGGAAGCGCATCGATTGGACCTTACGCCGTATATTAATTAACATTAAAATACCGTTACGATAACTCAAACAAAACTTTAAACAAACTTTAAAGTCGCTGTAAAATCGGTTTAAACATGTTAAAATAAATCTAAATTTATTTTTAAAACTTTTCTAAAGAAAAGAGGAAAAACCGTTACAAACCTCCGTTGTAGACTTGACCGTTCTTCGCCAACGACGCTCCACGAACGAAAACGCAGCAGCCGCTTTAAGGTTTTCTTCGCTGGAAATTCTTCTTTGATTGACACAATCACCACAGAGGTTACACCGGTATATCTCTGAGTCTAGGAGGCAAAAGACTTGTGGGAATCTTTCTCTAAGAGGGAGGCTAGAGAGAATTCTAGGTCTTGTCTTTCAAGAGTGTCAAGTGTCATGACCAATTAGGTCTAGTGTTCTATTTATAGAAGAGAGACTATGAATAAAATATTCAATTAAATCAATCTTTTACAAAATTGATTCAATCTTTATTCCTTAATTAATCAATCATGATCAATCAATTCCCTAATTGATTAATCTTTTCCACAAATGACTAATTACTTCCATTAATCACTTCCTTAAGTGATTAATTATTTCCATAATTGATTAATTCCTGGTTAATGAATTCTTTAATTAATTAACCACCAATTAAATATCACATATTTAATTCCCGGCCTAGAATTAATTAATTTGCTCAAACACATTTTAGGCCTTAAATTAATTAATTCATTATTTTGAACTCTTTCAAACTTCCATAAATTTATATTTGAACTTTTCAAATATTAATTTCTCTCATAATAATATATCAATATATATTATATTTGTTTCCCTTAATAAATTGAACATTTTCAATTTACTTTTATTACTTAGTTGCCTCAAATTACTTTACGAGCTACCAGTGGGACCTAATGGACCTGCAGATCAGAAGCTCCAACGATGTGAGATTAATTGGTCAAACTCATTAACCACATTAATCAATATTCGTTAACTGTGTGTACATTCCACTATAGACTCACAGTTGCACTCTTCTCACTGCAGACATATTTTCTGTGTCCACGGATCTAGACCAATATCGACTAGTTAGTCCTTCACGAGTGTCCGTAACACCAGCTGGGTCAAATTACCGTTTTACCCCTGGGTTACCTCTATTTCCTTAAGTACCAATTCTTCTCTAATGAACAACCTGTTTGTGGTCCAACCATCAAACAGAAAACCCTCTCGTGCCATTGAGAGGGTAGGGCCCTTTGTTCAAGACTCGGAGTAACCACTTAAGGGAACACTCATCTGCTTCCCTAAAGTCGGGAAGGAGTGAATTCCATCTTGTACGATTATGTTCCCAGCTCCCCATTCGGTCTTGTCCCCAATGTGGTAGGCTTATTGAGTCGGCGTATTGGCCACTCTCACCCATACAAATCAAAGGACAATCTCTCATGAGCAGGAGTCCATAATCAACTCAGGATTAGGACTAAGTTGTCTAGGTCGTCCTAGTGAAATAGAAAACCAACTAGTTAACGGTGTTATAACCAGTGGTTACTATTTCGCGGTCCGATCTTATGCAAACTCATTGCATAGGATACCCCCACTCGCATGTCTCCTACACGAACACGTTGGATCGCAGCGTTTGTATCAAATAAAAAGTGGGCCGTATCCATAGTGTCACCAGGATAAGGCACCCAGTCTTATCCCTATACTATAGACCTTTTAGGTTGTTTCTTGAACAATGATCCCATATGTCGCTACATATAGTTCAAGACTCATATTACAACCTTAGATGTCTAGTTTATTGGATTAGGGTTATTATTAGGCAAAGACAAATATAAAATAACTAATAACAATTAATGGAAAAAATATATCAATATTATTTCATTAATATCCGGTCAACGGTTACATTCACTATCTACGAGTTTTAGGGCATAAAACCCAACAGAGACACTATAAGTGAGTGTCTAGAAGCCCTGTCTTTAGGTTTTTCACGTTGAATCTTCATTTGCAAAGCGTTGAGATGTTGGCCTTTGAGTCAAGGGTATTTTGGTCATTTTAAGCTCCAATTTAGCTCGATTTCGCCCCAAATTGGCTCCAAACCTCCATCAAGAACCTATACACATATTAAACTCATTTTAAAGCATGTTTCGCAACGAATTCAATAAAGTTAAGCAAATAGGGAATAGATAAGTGTATAATAAATTAGTTCTACCAAAGGACGCATGTCAACGTACGGTATGGTCTCTTCCATTAGGTTGCACCGTGAGAGTCTCATGATCCGCTTGCGTGTAGTCCTAGAGCGACCATCTCTTCGGAGGGCCAAACCATGGGAGTCGTACCAACAAAAACTTCATAAATGGATAGGGTTTCTTAAGTTTTGCCTCGACATTAGGAGTGCAACTAAAAACCAAAAAACCGATGAATCGAACCGATCCATTGGTTTGGTTCGGTTTTTTAGAAAACATTGGACATGTCGGTTTGTTTATAGGGAAAACCGCTTTTTTCTGTTTGGTTTGGTTTTGAATTGAAAATCCAATAAAAAAAACTAAACCGAACCGATATATAAAATACTCTCTTAGAAACCCTAATCTTTAAGTGATTGCAATCCTGCTCAATTCATTCAGCCACAATCCTCTCCTCACAATAGCCCACCTCCAACATCGTTGTCTTCTCCTCTCTGGCTCTCAGTCTCTCTATTCTCACCGGTCACCAAGAAAAAGATCGTCATCACCTCATCGCCGCCATACATCACATCACCGTTCGACGCGTTGCTACAGTTCTTTCCGTCAGCCTCGTTGTTCCGTTGAAGGTACTGTAATTTGTTGTTCTGTTTGGCAGTCTGTCGCATGGCATAGCAGCCTTGGGCCCTTGCTGCAGTCGAACTCCTCCGTAGCAAGTAGCAGCCTTCGTCGCATAACAATCTGTTGGTTTGTGTTTTTTTGCTGACACTTAATTTCTGCATGCTTTGTGTCTGAAGTCATCTTTTGATTGTGAATTTGTCTAAGCTTTATCAATTTTGTATTCTCTTCAATGTTGAACTGTGAAATCTCAAATCCTTCTTCTTCTTCTTCATCTTTTTTTTAAAAAAAAAATCTCAAATCTTTCTTGAACGTAACTGTGAGAGGTGAAATCCCAAAATCAAAAATCGAACCAATGGATGAACCGAACCGACCGAAAAACGAACCGATGGTTTTGTCCCTTATTGGACATTGGTTCGGTTCCCTATTTTACAAAACCGAATACATCAGTTCGGTTCTTGGTTGGGCCCAAAACCAAGAAAACCTCTACTCGACATTTATTGTCTTTCCTAATAGTAGCTTGTTGAGGCGAACCTCTGGGATTTGAAAGTGGCGGATTACACTTGCAGGAAATTTATTAAGTTGTTAATAATTTCTTGACCAAAAAAAAGTAGTTAAATACTATAAGAATAAGAGTTATTCTGATGTTAGTAATTAGTTGAGATTGTCTCAATTCAGGGGAGGAGTAGTTGATCACCCTTCGGTGGCTGTTGCTCTAAACCTTTGAAGTACTATAGGAATAAGAGTTATTCTGATGTTAGTAATGATTGAATTAGAGTGCTTGATTACTTTTGCTAAATTGATTGGATAATTTTGCCTGTAATGGGCTAATGTAAAGATAACTAATGCAAATCCATTTATTTGTTTTTCATCATGTCTTCATCTATGATTGTGTTGCTTGCAAATGAAAAATTGCCTCGAGAAAACTATTCTATGTGAAAGTCCACACTGAATACGATTCTAGTGGTGGACGATCTGCGGTTCGTCTAGCTGGCGTAACTCTTATTAATCAATTAATTTAATTGCAAGATTTCAAGTTAATTAGTTTATTAAATTCACGCTAGATAGGATGATCTTCCGAGTAGCCAAGAAGTATTGTCAGACTCAATAATAATTAATTAAATTAATCCATAGAGAAAACTAGGAAGCCAAACAAACAATTGAATAAAACTCTGAGTCTAGTGATTTGCATTCCACCGAGTGTTATTTCCCACATTTTCTTCGGTCTTTGTATCTTTGCATGTTATTTGATTTTTTCAGCATTTTCTATTTCTTCAGTACTTTTAATATTCGTGTTTGTGACAAAACCCCATTTTATCCAAAACTCCTTATGTCGATTGTAACGAACCGACTCTTAAATAGCCTTTAAGGGACCGTTACGTCAATGCATGCTTTGGAGGACTTTTTAAATAAAAAATATTTTTAAAACATAAACACATGCTTTAAGTAAAAACTTCAAAACAAAACTTTTATACGGAATCCCTAATTTTAAAGGTTTTTAAATATTCTTAAATACTTTCTAAAAAGATAAATGTACATGGCCTCTAGAAAACTTCTCAATCAAATTTACAATAAAGTAAAACACAGTTCTTAAAGCGGAAGAAAAATAAAATATGAACTTTTTGGTTCCCTCATGGCTGCCTAACGGATTCTCATCAGTCACCATACACCTGTTCTTACCTTTACCTGAAAAATATTTTTGAAAAGAATAAGTATTTTAAATACTCAGTAAGTGACCCTACTATTGATTATTTATATTACATTGATTATTTATATTACATTCAATAAAATAAATAAAATTTTCAATTACACCTTATTAATAGGTGTATTTTCAAACTGGTTGGTGATAATCTTAAATGACATGGTAATTAATAGATCAAGAGAATTTAGAGGAAGAATTACCCTATTTAAGAAGGTTGAAACTTGAAAAGCTTTTTTTTAGATGATTTTTTTTTAAAAATAAATATAAAAAAAAATCATTTGATGATTTAATTTTTTTCTTAAATTTTTAAGTTTTTTAGGCAATTAAACTTTTAACAATTCATTAAGTATTATATGATATAAATTTATCATTATTCAATGAAACATTCTCATACTTTAAGATCCATGTAATTGAAAAAGGATGAAATGTACAAAAACCAAATTGAAACCTTTTACACAATATAAATTATTTTTTTCAAGAAAGCAAAATATTAGAAAATGAAACACATATTTACTTAACCCATGCTTTAAAAGAGAAATTTTTGGTCCAGAATGTTATACGAGTACAAAAGTCTTTTACAAATCTTACAGACAAAATGTGAGAATTTAGGTTTAGACAAATTTAGTAATCATCTCTGTGATAAGAGCGGACACCTGAACGACAATGTCCCAAATATCTCCTAGATTTTTGGCCTTGTTCGATAGGTCGTCGTTGGAGGTTTTTAGACATTTTTCAGCGGAGCCCTCTGCGTCGGCTGTATCATGTAGGAGGTGAATATCAGCCCCAATAGCCAATGCTTCTTTGGCATCTTCTATGTCTGTCACCACAAACTTCAACTCCTCTGCGCACAGTGCATATTGTTCTTCAAGATCTGGATTCGCCGTTTCCGCCGCCTGTAGCCTCCGCGCGTGATTGAGACATTCACCGGCTCTCATATAGGCAAGGCTAAAGGTGTAATTGGCCACTTTTTGAGCGTCTGTGTTGCCCATGGGTTTCAACAAACTCCAGCATAAAGATACGTTTCTTGTTTTTGGACAGATGCTCGATGCGACGTAGTTCGATGGTGCGAAATCTGCATTCGAAAGAATGGCACTCAAGAAAACAAGACAACAGAGAAAAGCAAGATTGGAATTTGCCATTTATTTTTTCGTCTTTCCACTATTGTATCCTTAATGAAATGAGTAATTTAAATATATATAGATGAAATTTAGAGGATTTTGTTTTTCTTTCTGTCTCTAACTATAAACGAAATTGATGGAGGAGATGGGGAAGTTGTCATTGGAAGAGATTTAATCATAAAAGGAAAGTGCTAGGAAGGATAGAGAATTGAAGAGAGTTTCAACCTTTTTATGTGTGAGCTGTGTTATAACTACAATGGGTTTTGTTTGTTGGTTTTTTTTTCTTTTTTTTTTTTTAATCTCAAAACAAATTAACAAAAATTAACTGTATATGTCAATAATGGAGAAAACAAATATTATATTGATACAGTGACTATAGCTTTCTCGTCTATATTGATACAATGATAATATGCATATCCATTTAGGAATTTAAGTAAAAAATAAAATTGTCTTAATTATTGCTTATAAGGTCTCACCTCCATTCAGGGGACAATATTAACCCAGCCTTTTATTAGAATGTCTAATTTATCCACCATATTAGTTTTCCTTTATAATTTCTTTTTTTTCTTTCTTGATTAAAAACCAAAGGTTACACTACAAAAATTTAAGTCTTTAGCGACAAAAAAAAAAATGTCGCTAAAAAGTATATTTCGTCTCAAATCATTTATTGCGACGAAAAAAACTACGTCGCACAAATCGTCGTAAAATGTGAGTCGGAGAAGATAGTCAGCATCGTTTTTTAAAATTTCGTCGCAACATGCATGAATAAACTCCTTTCATTTTTTTCTAAATGAAACTGTTTTTTAATTAAAATCTTTACATTTTCATCTGCCTTTAAATAAAAAATCAAATTGTCTTAATTAACAACTAATTTAGCGATATTACTAACTCTTATAAAAAAACTAACCGAGAGCTCAAAAAATTTCAGCAGTATAACGACATACATCGGACTAAACAAAAAAATTGCAAACACCTGCTAACACTAGAATAACGCTTATATAACATTTCTATACCACCCACCTTGCTACCAGACAACAGAACTCCACAAAAAATAGTGAGTCAGGTCTTGCAATATCATTAATCAAGTAAACTAAGTTTTCGCCACTAAAAACTCAACTTCTAAAACAACTCAACTAAGCACATCTACTTACAACTTTAGAATGAATAAAACTAATAAAAACCAACACAAATAAACCCTAGAATTTCAACAATAATAATTCCAGAACTAAACCAAACAGGACATCAGTTGTCCAACCATAATAAACAACAACTACCCTATCCAAAGGAAATATGAAGGGAAAACAACGCTAACTAGCTATGGTCTCTCCTCATGTACCTCCTGATCTGCATCACCATGGTAAAGGCAGCCCTCATAAGTTGCACAATTTGATAGTTGGGGGGAGAAAGAGGGGAGGGGGTCAGTACAACCATGGTACTGGTAAGCAGCCCCTAGCTACCTGAGAAGCCATCAAGCAACAACCAAGCAAACAACATGCTTCTATTAGCGATAAACACAACAACATGCTCAAAAAGCTAGTAAAATGAATGACTCTCCTAAGCCATAACCCATGCATCTATGCAACTCACTAACCACTCATGCTCCACGAGTTCACTCAACACTCATGTTTAGCCCTCACAAAGCTCTCCAAGACTGACCCACCGAGCCGCACTGCCCCCTTACCATTTGAACCCAGGGCAACAGTGCTCTCTACGAAGATTGACATTCGACCCCTTAACCATTTGTACCCAAGGCCTCGAATTGTGCATCGCCCCTTGGCCATTTGTACCCAAGGGGCACCAATGACTTACCAACGTATTGGCCCTTCTGCATTCGCCCCAATACTTGCTTTCTAGACTTATCACCTCGACCCTTGACTATTTGTACCCAAGGCCTCGATTCTCCTCTTTAAACCAATGATGGTATGCCACCCCTCGACATTTGTACCCGAGGTGCACTAACATTCACCCATAGATAGCACACATAGCGAGCTATTTTTTCCGGTTAATTTTAGTTAGTCTTTGAGAATAAATTGGCCAAAAGCATACACTTTATTCTATTTTTGTAGGGATTGAATATTGAGGTTAAATTTGAGAAATTGGAGTTGATCGAGCGTTCGAGATCTAAAGAAAGGCAAAAGAAAAAAAAAATGAATAAAAATTGAGGTTGCACAAAGCTAGAAACTCAAGAGGGAAGTGTCTCGACACGACCCTAGAGCGTCTCGACGCTACAACTTTCCTAAACTGAATATGGCGGTAAAAGGGACAGCGTAGCGTCTCGACGCAATCGACAAAATCTCTATAAAAGGAAAGTGATTTGCTACGACCAAGGGGAGTCATTTGTTGTAATTTTAGTCCTAAAAACGATTGGAGACCTGTGGGAGCTGAAGCAAGGTGAAGAAGTGGGAATCAAGAGAGAATGTGTGGAGATCGTGACGGGATGTGCGGTTTTTTACGGAATTGAGTTTTTCCTTCTCTTTACTTTATCTCTAGTTAGTTTTTATGGTTTTTCTAGCAAACTTAGATTGTAACAAGGATATCATGAGTAGCTAGGCTTGTAACTTAGGGATTTATGTAGCTTGTTGGAGTTATATGAATTAATTTGTGAATGTTCTTGACCTTGCTTTCATTTATGCAATTTTTATGCTCAATGCCATTAATTTACTAGCCATGAATTATTGGATGTGTTCTCTAAATCTTGTTCAGGAGAGGGGGTTTAGTTTAGATCTTGAATTGCATAACTAGAATAGTCCAAAGATTGGGAGATTTAGGATAGTCTTAGAATTCTTCAAAAGGATTAGAATTTAGGCCTTGCATGTTAATGAATTTACATAGGTATATTGAGTTCATAGCGTGCTTGAGAATTATTTATGCTCGGAAGAGATAAATATAATTATTGTTAATTCTTGACTTATGAAG
Organism: Luffa acutangula; assembly: GCA_036850905.1. Lineage (NCBI taxonomy): Eukaryota > Viridiplantae > Streptophyta > Magnoliopsida > Cucurbitales > Cucurbitaceae > Luffa > Luffa acutangula. The sequence goes on from CM072089.1 coordinate 49,561,994, forward strand.
CATTACATGTTGTACATTCACATAATTAATTCATAAATCCAATAGGTGTAGTCAATTCCCTAAGTGTTTTATTCTATTTGAATTTCCATCTTATTTAACTTTCTTTAATTCATCGTTTACATTGTGTTTTGATCTCTAGATAAAATCGAACAAAACTATTCACGGTAATTTATCCAATTAGAAAACCAATCCAGACGACATTCGATTCTAAATCACTATATGATTACTTGACCCGTACACTTTCGATAGGAAAATTTCACATAACTCATCTATCCTTTCTTTCACATTGATAGCGAGCATAGCTAGCTAGTTTTCCCTACTCAATTTAGCTAGTCTTTTATGATTTATTGGTCATTTTATTGTCCTTTATTGTTTATTTTGTAGAAAAGTGTTGATGTGAGCTAAAACGAGAATTTGGAGTTGATCGGGTGTTCGGGACGTGAAAAGATGCCAAAGAACCGAAAAGAAACAAAGTTGGAAGAGTAAACCTAGAGCTAGCGTCTCGACGCTAGCCTTGGGGCGTCTCGACGCTAGCATTTTCCTTAACAAATTTGGGCGGCAGCAGAGACAGCGTCTCGACGCTGTCTCCTTAGCTTCTCGACGCTGTGACAATTTCCTTATTTCCGAAGGCGGCAAGCGACAGCGTCGAGACGCTGTCTCCTTAGCGTCGAGACGCTATCAACAGATTTCCTATTTAATCTTCTTTTCATGCTACGGATGGGGGGAGTCCAATTGGTTAGATTTTAGCCCTAATTTCGACTAGAGACCTTTGGTGGGAGCTAAAGCAAGGCCAAGGAGTGGGAATCAAGCGAGAAGACGTGGAGATCGTGACGGGGACGTGCGGTGTCGGCGGATTCGAGTTTTCCTTTCTCTTTCCCTTAACTCTTGTAGTTTTTATGGTTTTTCTTTCAATTAGTGTTTGTAGTTTAAAGACTATGAATTGCTAGTTGTTTGTCTTAGGGTTTGATGTAATTGTTTAAGTTTTTGGATTGATTTTAGGTATGAATGTGTTTTTATTTTATTCATGCAATTTTGTTTAATGCTTTCAATTACTTGATCACTAATTGAATGATTTAAGTGTTGAATCTAACTTGGGAGAGAGGATTTGGCCTAAGACTTACTTTGTTTAATTGCATGAATAGAGTAGAAATTCTAAGTTTGTGGCGGGATTTGGAATATCTCTAGAAGCATAACAAGGACTAAACCGATTAATGTCTTGCATGTTAATGAACTTAGATAGGGATATCAAGTTAGTTATATGCATGAGAATCAATTATACTCGGGAGAGGTAATCGTGATAAAAGTTTCCTTGGCTTGTAGAATAATTGCACGATCAATTCATTCCTCTTAATCAATCTTCAATCTTAAATAATGAAATAAATTCCCTAAGAGTCTTTCCATTTGAGTCTCCACTTTTATTTTTATGCTTTTAGTCTTTATTTTTATCTTTATCATTGAGTTTTGCTCCCTAAATAAAATTGAACAAGATTATTCATGGTACTTAATTTGCTAGAAAACCAATCCAGAGGACGACACTCGTGTAATCACGAAAACACTATATTATTACTTGACTCGTACACTTGCGGTTAGCAATTTGCACATCAAGTTTTTGGCGCCGTTACCGGGGATTGACATATTTAGTTAAATTAATATTGTGGAAAAATTGTTCGGTCTTAATTTAGGGTGTATTTTTATTTTGTAGATAGATTGCATTTTTTTTTCCTTATTTGTTTTCTTTCCATATTTGTAGTTTCCTATTTTAGTTCTTTCCTTATTTGTTTTTGTTTTTTTCCTTTATTTATTTTTTTTTTCCTTCTTTTCTTTTTTGTTTGAGTATTAGTCATTTGTTCTTGTTGGGTTATTATTTGATTGGAAGCCTAATTTTCATTGTTGCTTTAATTGAATGGCTTTTTATTCAGCACCATACTCCAGTTTTTCATCTTCAAGTTATTCCCCTTTAAAAGAAAATTCTTCCTTGGAAAGCATAGTTCAAAATTATATTGAGGAGTCTAGAGCGAGGATTCTAAAATTTGATGAAATTATAAAAGGACTTCAAACCCCAAAGGAAGTTAGTGAGGTGGGATCCACTTCCATAGGTTGTCTAGTGAGTCATGTGGTCGATGATTCATTGGCACCCATTCATGAGCTTAGTTCTTTCGATCTTGCTAAGGATGAGCATTTAGGGGTGAGTTGCATAAATAGTGGAGAAGAATTGGAGAGTTGTAGCACCTTTCAAGAACATGTTTGTGAGGAAGAAAAAGAAAATGAGCTTGCAGTGACAAAGGAAGTTCAGGAGGTAGAGTTTGAGGTTGAATAGCCTTCGTTTGTTCTATCTTCTCCATCCTTTGTAGATTTTGATTGTTTTTTTTTCTATTCTCACGAGTCAGTTTTAGAGTCAAAGTCTCTTTATTTTGATATTTCTCCTTTTATGCTTCTTTTATTCAAAAATACCAAAAATAATTCTGTTTCAATGGCCCATGAGAAGCTAGTCAGTTTTCTAGCGATCGTTGGTTATATTGATTCAAGGAAGAAGGGCCCAAAGAAATACGAGAATATTTATGTGCCTTGACAGATTGCACGAGCACGTCGAGCTAAAGACGATAAACAAGTGCTTATGGGAGGCAACCCAAGTTTCTTCGTTATTGTTTTTTATGTCTTGTTGTTTTTGTTTTGTAGGAGTTCCCGTGCTCTTGTCTATGCCAAGCATTCATGAAAAGGTCATCATTCCAGGGAAGCATTGTTCACTCCTTCCATTCTTTTATTGTTCTCATGCTTGGTTATGCCTTATTTTCTTTATACATTGAGGACAATGCATGTTTTAAGTTTGGGGGTGGAATAGCATGTTTGTGGAGCCCTTGAGCATCTGAGTTCGGGCTATAGTTTTGAGCTTTCTTTGAATTGAACATATGGTTGTTTTCTGGCTGCTATTTTTGCATGACTATGACTTCCTAGGATAGGCTTTCTTGTCAATTTTCAAGCTTACGATGAGTTGTAAGCATGAGTGCCCAAAAAGGGAGACTTTTTAAACTTTTTCTAGGAGATGTCTTGCATGAGTAGAGTATTTTTCTTTGCTAGATTTGAATTTGAATGCTTAGGAGCGAATTATTAGGTTCATATGCTTGTTGTCACCTCGATAGGTGTAGGGAAAAGCTAAAGAGTTAATTTTTTTACAAATTAGCATGTTTGATCTTGCTTAGGAGGAAAGAAAAGAATATATGCTTATCATGTTCATAAAGAAAAATCATTCTTTTTGTTATAATTTGAAAAAAAAAAAATAAAGTCATGACTTACGCGCGCAATGCAATGAGTAATAAAGATTTAGGCAAAAAGAGCTACCCCTGTTGTGATCAGTTAGGCCAACCAGAGAAAACTCAGGTTAAGGGTCCCTGCAATAGGTGTGTGAAAGCTAGTGCCACATATAAATGCTTAATTTAATTTTCAATTTATAAGCACCTAAGTATGGAGGAAAACAAACTAATTTGTTCCATTAACTCGTTAGTGAAACCTTAGTGCCAGTGTAGAGGGAAGATGAGCTGAGAGTTGAATAATCCAATCTCGGGCTAGTAGAGTCTGATCTCGTTGAGTTAGAACTCGCTTGTGCAAGTTAATTTTGGAAAAATTTTAATTTGTCTCCCTCATTGGTCCTTATGTGCATGTCTCTTGCTTGCTTGACTATTGACTTTTGAGCCTTGAGGATTGAGTCATGTTTGTTGCATCCATTCTTCCACTGTATGCTTGATTTTTAGTTTGCTCGAGGATTAACAAAAGCTTAAGTTTGGGGGTATTTGATAGCGAGCATAGCTAGCTAGTTTTCCCTAATCAATTTAGCTAGTCTTTTATGATTTATTGGCCATTTTATTGTGCTTTAATGTTTATTTTGTAGAAAAGTGTTGATGTGAGCTAAAATGAGAATTTAGAGTTGATCGGGTGTTCGAGACGTGAAAAGATGACAAAGAACCGAAAAGAAACAAAGTTGGAAGAGTAATGCGTCTCGACGCTAGCATTTTCCTTAACAAATTAGGGCGGCAGCAGAGACAGCGTCTCGACGCTGTCTCCTTAGCGTCTCGACGCTGTGACAATTTCCTTATTTCCGAAGGCGGCAAGCGACAGCATCGAGATGCTGTCTCCTTAGTGTCTCGACACTATCGACAGATTTCCTATTTAATCTTCTTTTCATGCTACGGATGGGGGGAGTCCAATTGGTTAGATTTTAGCTCTAATTTCGACTAGAGCCCTTTGGTGGGAGCTAGAGCAAGGACAAGGAGCGGGAATCAAGCAAGAAGACGTGGAGATCGTGAAAGGGACGTGCGGTGTCGGCGGATTCGAGTTTTCCTTTATCTTTCCCTTAACTCTTGTAGTTTTTATGGTTTTTCTTTCAATTAGTGTTTGTAGTTTAAAGACTATGAATTGCTAGTTGTTTGTCTTAGGGTTTCATGTAATTGTTTAAGTTTTTGGATTGATTTTAGGTATGAATGTGTTTTTATTTTTTTCTTGCAATTTTGTTTAATGTTTTCAATTACTTGATCACTAATTGAATGATTTAAGTGTTGAATCTAACTCGGGAGAGAGGATTTGGCCTAAGACTTACTTTGTTTAATTGCATGACTAGAGTAGAAATTCTAAGTTTGTGACGGGATTTGGAATATCTCTAGAAGCATAACAAGGACTAAACCGATTAATGCCTCGCATGTTAATGAACTTAGATAGGGATATCAAGTTAGTTATATGCATGAGAATCAATTATACTCGGGAGAGGTAATCGTGATAAAAGTTTCCTTGGCTTGTAGAATAATTGCACAATCAATTCATTCCTCTTAATCAATCCTCAATCTTAAGTAATGAAATCAATTCCCTAAGAGTCTTTCCATTTGAGTCTCCACTTTTATTTTTATGCTTTTAGTCTTTATTTTTATCTTTATCATTGAGTTTTGCTCCCTAAATAAAATTGAACAAGATTATTCATGGTACTTAATTTGCTAGAAAACCAATCCAGAGGACGACACTCGTGTAATCACGAAAACACTATATTATTACTTGACCCGTACACTTGCGGTTAGCAATTTGCACATCACACATTTAGGCCCCTGACCTCTTTTCTCACATCTATCTAGAATGCATATGCCTCGCAACATACTTCTAGACTCATGTACTATACCCACCAAGCATATACATACAACAACATGCTCTCGGCTCATGTTTAACTCATGATTTGACAATAAAACCAGCATGCTTAGCAACCAATTATCATCACAACAATTCATATATTTCAGAATATACACATATATACATGGAAGCAACGAAACAATTATAAAGCGCGAAACAATTATAAAGCGAGTAAACATACATCATGCATCATGCAATCAGATGGACTCCATCAGTTCAGAACTACTTACCTATTAACTGCTCATAAGTGATCATAAAAGACCAACAGAACCAACAAGAAGAGCCCAAAGAGCCCAAACTACAAGCAATGACTTCTAACGGTTAGGAATTGATTTCAAGAACTTAAAAGACTTGATAAAGAGAATAGAAGGTGCTGGAATTTACTGTTCAACCCATAAATGGTCCTGAACGCGTGCTGTCTAACGATCATAGGAGCACGAAATCGGTAATCTGACCCTCCTAGCCTATGGGCATTCAGTTCTGAGGTTGTTCACAAGGTGTGGGTAATTGTTGAAAGCTCGTTTTAAGTTTAAAAGCTCATTGATTAGGACTCAAAAGATTTTGATCCTACAAATTGAAAGCTATAAGAATTTGGTAACCTGAAACCGACACCTTTAGAGAGTGGGTAATTCAAATTCAAGTCTGAATAAGTATGGGTTATTACTAAACTTACTGAAATTGTTGAAGAGAAATAGAAATCATATATTGAAGCTAAATGGAAGGCTAGAAAAACATTGAACACGCTAGACAGAATGTTGCTCGTGTATGCAAGGCCGCTAGAGACAAAAAAAATCACACCGAAACCACGTGGGTCATGAGCCAAAAACGATTTAAGTCCAAAAACCAATGGGTATTGAAGGAGTAAATATCAAACATGTGGAAGCAATTTTGGATCTTAGGCACACAATTTCATCAATTTGATCCATGAAGACGTGCAGTTCATGTGAGGAAAAACAAAGCAAATATGCACCTACTTCTTGTAGCTCCCAATTCGTGTAATCCGAGGCTTTAATCTTCACACCAATGGATCTTGGACAACCACTTGGATCTTCTCTACTATCCTCAGGCCTTGAACGGATTGTGGGATCCTTATTTGATAGGAATAGGAAAGTAAAGCTTGAAGTTCAAGCTTCAAACATGGGTTTGAGTGTTGTGAGAGTTTGGAAGAATTTGAGCAGCATTTCAGTACTTATTGTTGGGGGAAATTACAAATAACAGAGGAAATAGAAAAAAATATTGAGAAACAAACACGTAAACAATTAGGTTGAGGCGCGGGTATCTTGCTCTCTTTTAGGAGATTCAAGCCCTCTGCGGTGTATAATTATTTATCAATCACCGGTGCAGCAGGTATTCTCAAGCCTGTCCCCTCCAGGATACAACAACCCAACTGAAACGTTGTGTAGCTCAAACCACTCTGCACTAAGAGGTTGAGCTCAAAGCTCCACAACAAAGAACACCCACCTCTTTTTGCCAATTGCTCTTAAAAGAGCAAATTAGAGAAATATGAGAAAGTATAAACAAAAGAAGATAGGAATTGTTTTATTTCTTGTTATATCGAATGTGTTTGGTGTGAGAGGTATTTATACGAATTTCTAGATCTAGAAATTTAATACAAAACAAAAGTAACCAAAATGTTAAAAATAAAACTCTCCCACCAAATACGGTTTTTCTCTTTTAAATGAGAAAAAAACTCTCCACAAATTTAATATCTCATATTTAAAATACAATTAAATATTAAAATGTTACAACATTCCCCCACTCATTTTAATATTTAAAATAATCAGAATCAATTGGCCATCAGAAAGATAATTATGCATCATAAAGGTGTGACTCTGCATTGAACCATTACTAGTGAAATAATAATCTCTACTCCAGCGTTAGTAGTGGTCTCTGACTTGAACTCTAACACTTAAGGGGAAATAGAGGATTATTATCCACACATAATTATCCAGGTGTTGACATGAGCTTTATTGGTTAGCACGTTACGGCCTTGTGCTGATCCTAGTATTTCGTGAGTGTATTTGAGAATAAGCCTCATATCCTCATAGAGAGCGGCCCCACTCTCACACTCATATAGGTAAAATCTGTCAAGGGTATTCCTATAACTATGACACCCCACTCATAAGAGCTGCAAATCTTATTAAGAACTCAACCCTCCATAATGTTATAGGATAAATGCACTCACACCATAGGGATGGATTAAATATAAAAATAGTGCATTTTTACGGCCATCTTATAATTCGTTTTGCCCTTTGAACCTAGTTCTCAGGATCTCTTATCACTAGGTGGGTATCCTTATATATGCCTCATGATAATTATAAGGGCTTCAACCCCATCCCCCTCGATGTGTTCCAAACCTTTTCTCTAGTCAAGGCCTTTGTTAATGGATCTGCAAGATTATCACAAGATTTAATGTAATTCACATTAATAATCCCATTACTCAAATAAGATCTCACAGTACTGTGTTTTCTTCTAATAGGTCTGGACTTACCGTTATAAAAACGGTATTTTACTCTACCAATTGTAGCAGTGCTATCACAATTTATTAAAATAGGAGGTATTGGTTTCTCCCACATTGGAATCTCATATAATAAATCTCTTAGCCAACTAGCTTCTTCACTAGCTGAAGCTAAAGCAATAAGCTCTGCTTCCATAGTAGAGTTGGCAATAATTGTTTGTTTTTTAGATTTCCAACAAATAGCACCACCTCCCAAGGTAAAAATATACCCTGTAGTAGATAGAGAATCACCTGACAATGTATTCCAGTCAGCATCAGAAAATCCTTCAACAACAAACGGATATTTTTTATAAAGTAAGCCATAGTCTTTCGTTCCCAATAAATATTTCATAACACGATCAATGACATGCCAGTGTTCTTTACCTGGCTTACTTGTAAACCTGCTAAGAACTCCTACTGCATATGCAATGTCAGGTCTAGTACAATCAGTTGCATATCGTAGGCTACCAATCACGCTAGCATACTCCTTTTGATTAATTATATCACATTCATTTTCAACAGGAAATAAGTGAACACTTGAATCAAATGGAGTAGATACATGTTTACAATCAAAATAATTGTATTTTCTGAGTATTTTCTCAATATAATGTGATTGGTCAAGAAAAAACTCATCTGAGGTTTTATTTATTTTCATACCCAGAATATAATTAGCCTCACCAAGATCTTTCATGTCAAAATGGCTCCTCAATAAATTTTTTGTTTCATTTATAACAAAAATATTTGAGCCAAAGATCAATAAATCATCAACATATAGGCTTATAATAACATGCAAATCATCCCATGATTTATAATAGATGCATTTATCACATTCATTTGGTGTATAACCATTATTTAGCATGCAAGAATCAAATTTCTCATGCCACTGCTTTGGGGCTTGTTTTAAGCCATATAGGGATTTAGTAAGTTTACACACTTTGTTCTCTTGCCCAGGTTCTATAAAACCTTCAGGTTGGTCCATATATATTTCTACTTCTAAATCACCATTGAGAAAAGCTATTTTCACATCCATTTGATGAATGCTCATATCAAAAATTGCAGCAATTGCAATTAACAATCTAATGGATGTGATTCGCGTTACCGGAGAAAAGGTATCAAAGAAGTCTAAATATTCCTTTTGTTTAAAACCTTTTGCAATAAGTCTAGCTTTATACTTGTCTATACTTGTAACGTCCCCAAAAATCGATCTAAACTAGGGAACATTACTAAGCTATTACACTAACGCCAACTTGATGCCCCGAAAATTTCGGCAGCATAACGACGTATCTTTAACTAACCAAAAATTTTAAACACCTGAAAACAAGGCACTTCTGATTCATATAACTTCAACTTCACTGACAACATACATCCCAAACATACTCAGTAACATAAGAACTCCAACTCTCAAGCAAATATATTACGAGTCAGATCTCGTAACAAGCACAATTAATAAAAGTAACACATCCTAGATAAAAGAAATTAAACTCTTAAGTCTATTACAAGAGCCCACAAAATAATCAACAACTACTTCCGTTTTCGGTATGACAGAACAACCAAACTCTAAGCACGGAAGTAAACCAACGAAACGAGCTAGTTAATGGTCTTTCCTTCAAGCCTCCTCTTCATCACCAAGTCCGGATGTGTTCATCACCTGCAAAACCTGGGTGGTGGGTCAGTACAAAAGCCACGGTACTGAGTAAGTGGCTCACACCTGCAGAGCCATCAATCACATACGCATACAATGCAGATATCGTGTTTTCCACACACAAGCTCAATATACATGGAAAATAATTAACACATACACCATGCATCAAACCATACATCAAGCAACCTACTTATGCAACATACATCCATAACCACTAACTCAAGCTCTAACAAGCTCTATCTGACTCCTCTGAGACCTCTCAACTCCTCTGAGTTCTCTCAATTCGACTCCTCTGAGTCCTCTCAAACTTGACTCCTCTGAGTCCTTTCAAAGATCTCCAAGACTGACCCTTCGAGACACACTGACCTCTGACCATTTGTACCCAGGGCCTCATGTTTCTCTACGGAGCTCGGTGTTCGACCCTTGACCATTTGTACCCAAGGCCTCGAACTGTGCATCGCCCCTTGGCCATATCACCCAAGGCACCCGATGACTTCAAATTCTCGTAGCCCTCAGAAAGCTCTCCAAGACTGACCCTTTGAGTCGCACTGTCCCCTGACCATTTGTACCCAGGACCACAATGCTCTCTACGGAGCTCGGCGTTCGACCCTCGACCATTTGTACCCAAGGCCTCGAACTATGCATCGCCCCTTGGCCATATGACCCAAGGCACCCGATGACTTTCATAACGTATAGACTCATCACATCGCCCCTTGGCCATATTACCCAAGGCACCTGATGCTCCTCTTAATCCATTGGTGACATACCACCCCTCGACCATTTTTACCCGAGGCATCTGGCATTCACCTGACTTTCCTTTTCAACACACAAGACCCTCTGACCTCACAATCTCACTAGAATGCATGAATCCTACTCATCATGCTTCTAGACTATGTTTTATGCCAATGACATGCTCACAACCCCAAATGCATATTCCATACATGCTTACTAACTCATGTCATGCTTTTAGTCCACGTAACACCCAAACAACATGCTCTCTACATTAAATTCATGTCTTTCAGACAATCACCATGAAACAACGTGCTTTTCACATCAAATTCCAGTCATAACATCTCAGAATGATTCAACATAACAATTCAATATATCGACTTCAAGATTCTCAAAACTTGTCAATGACAAAGAAACATACACATATATATATATATATATACAACATACAACAAAACCAAGGAACAGAGCATATAGCATACGAGCACACAAGCAAACAGACTCAACAAGTAGAATTCCACTTACAATTGCTAAAGCACTCCTAAGCGAATCTAATGAGCTCCTGCAAAAAGAAAGATAAGGCTTCAAAGCTAGGATTCACTTGCTAAACCTTATACTAAGACGAACATGGCTTAGAAGAGATGTTTTTACCCAACAAGAGACTTACGTTAGGATTTGAACAATCTAAGACCAAACTGAAACAACAAGACTTGAGTCTTGGCAAGAAGTGATCAAATGAGTCCGAACCTACAAATAGGGAACTTCCAAGCGTTAGGGATCAATCTAACAAACTTTAAAATACTTTCAATGAGCTCGAAAGGTCTAAAACATGCTGGACATAGCAAAACCTTACCCAAAGGACTTGGACACTTGCTGGACAGTGATCGAAAGACTCCAAAAACGTTGATTTGAAGCTGCAGGACTATGGGCAGTCCGATTTAAGACCTTTCGGGCTATGGGTAAACGCCAAAAGCTGGATTCGAACCTAACAGCTTGCTGGAAATTGATTCAAATGGGCTAATCCTGCAAATTTGGAGTCGTTAGAGAGTGGGTAATTCATATCAATGCTATTTGGTATATGGGTAATCTGATCCCAAGCTTAACAGAACGAGGATGGGAGTTAAATCTTACCAAAAAGGTGAGACACGGCCATCAACCAAAACACGCCCAGAAGCACGTTGGGGGTTCAAATCGTGAACTGCTATAGTTTGTGGCTGAAGAGGAAGAAATTGATGGTTGTGGGTCTTCTTCGAGCCCACGCGAATCGTCGACATGAAGAAGACATTATCAAAGACATTGCTCGCGCCGTTGGACACCTCGAGCCGTCGCAGGTCTCAGGTTGTTCGCGCGTGGGTCGCCCTGCTCGCTGAAGGAGAGACACACGAGAGAGAGACGATGCGAGATGAAGCGGCGGCCGGATTTGCGTGTTCTGTGCTTCTGCTACCGGTGCGAAACACGAGTGAGAGGGAGAAGCGGGGCGCGGGGGAAAAGGTTTTCGAACAAAGAAAAAGATGCACGAGGGGGAAGGGAAGATTTCGGCGTGGCTTCGTGGGTTGCTGCAGAACAAAACCAAACGTGTGGGCTGGCGCACGAGAGAGATGAAGTGAGGGAGGGGGCTGACGGCTCAAAAGAAGGGAAGGGAAAGAGATGGCTATAGGGTTTCTTTCTTTCTTTTTTTCTTTTTCTTCTTCTTAATAAAACCCAATCTTTAAAACTCCAATTAAGACCCTAATTTCCTTTCTAAAATGAGGAAATCGTTGGGTAATCAAATTTCCGTAACTATAGGATTAAATTGAAGAATTTGATTCCTAAACCAAAATTCCACCGGTTAAAAGGAATTGATTTTATTCTGACAATTTAATTCCAATTAAAACTCAATAATGGATCCAAAATATCTCAGAAAGGCTTAATTTTGAAACGCGGGGCGTTACAATACTACCATCCGGTTTCAGTTTTTTTCTCAGGACCCATTTACACCCTATAGTTTTATACCCTGGTGGTAGATCAACTAATTTCCAAGTTTTGTTAGAAATTAGTGATTCCATTTCATCATTTATAGCCTCTTTCCAGAAAATTGCATCTGGAGATGATAGAGCTTCTTGCAAAGAAATTGGTGTTTCCTGAATATTATAAACATAGAAATCAGGACCAAAATCTTTCACAATTCTAGCTCTTTTACTCCTCCTTAATTCTACTTGAGAATTATTTTCATTATTATCACTAGGAGTAGAAGAACCAAACTTAGTAGAAGTTTTTCAAAGTTTTGTCCCCCACTATTTCTTGACTTGAAAGGAAATTTTTCTTCGTGAAAAATTGCATCACTTGATTCAAAAATCGCGTTATGTTCAATATCAAGAAATCGATAGGCTATACTATTAATTGCATATCCAAGAAAAACACAAGTGGTAGCTTTAGACCCTAACTTAGGCCTTTTTGGATCTGTTAGCCTTATAAAAGCTAAACATCCCCAAACCCTTAAATATCCCAAATTTGGCTTATACCCTTTCCACAATTGAAAAGGTGTGATCTTTGTCTTTTTATGTGGCACTCTATTTAATACATGACAAGCAGCCAAAACTGCTTCACCCCAAAGACTAAAAGATGCACCTGATTCTAATAGCATAACATTAGTTAGACCAATTAAGGTTCTATTTTTCCTCTCAGCTACTCCATTAGAAGCAGGTGAATATGGTGGAGTAGTCTCATGAATTATTCCCAATGATTCAACATATAAATTGAATTCAAATGATTCATATTCTCGACCTCTATCACTTCTAATTCTCTTAATTTGTTTATCGAATTGATTTTCAACTTCAAGGAGGAATTTTTAAAAATTCTCAAAAGCATCACTTTTATTTTTCAATAAATAAACATGAGTATATTTAGATAAATCATCGATGAAAGTGATGAAATATCTATTTCCTCCCCTGGTTAAAATTCCTTCAAATTCACACAAGTCTGTATGAATTAACTCTAATAATTCGGTATTTCTTTCCACACTTTTATGAGGTCCTTTGGTAATTTTTGCTTTACTGCAAATTTCACATTTCTCAAAATTATTTTTTAGACTAGGAATTAATCCAAGACTACTCATAACTCCCACATATTTACTATTTATATGACACAAACAAGCATGCCAAAAATTTAAAGAAGAAAGCATGTAAATTGAACTGGTAGATGCTTTATTAATATTTTCAATGTTCAATTTGAACATTCCATCACAAGCATAACATTTTCCAACAAAAATTCCCTTTTTAGTTATCACATATTGATCAGATTCCATAGTTTGCTTAAAACCAGCTTTACTAAGAAGATAACTCGACATTAAATTCTTCCTCATGGAGGGTGTATGAAGCACATCTTTCAACATTAAAACCCTTCCAGAGGTGAATTTTAATTCAACCTCACCAGTTCCCATAATTTGGGTAGTATGAGAATCACCAAGCATTATTGTTTTAGGCTCCTTAAAAGGAGTATAAACTTTGAACCAATCTTTGTCATAACAGACATGTCTATTGGCTCCAGAATCAGCCCACCATCCTTCAACCCTTACAACACTTTGAACCATATAAATATCAGTAATCATAGCCACAAATGGCTCTTCGGTAACATTGGCCTGAGGTACAGGTTCTTGTTTCTAGAATTTGCAAACTCGAGCAATATGTCCACTTTTGCCACAAACAAAACATACTGATCTTGAGTGTTGAGGATGTACTTTGTTCTTATTCACTTGGCTTGGATTTTTCTTATTAGAAAAGTGAGGTTTGTTATTCTTTGTCATATAATTCTTCTTTGGCTTTAAGTGACTATTTTTTGGAATTTGACCATTAGGTAAATTATCATTCGAAGAGATTAGATTTACCTTGGTGGGAATTTCATTGCTTTCTTGAATCAATGCATCTTGCCCTCTTGCCACTTTACCATCATTTTACTCTGTAAAACTTTCAATATTTTCTTGGCAGTTGTAAGAATAGTATGATAATAATCATAAAAATACTCAGCAAGAAAACTTAGAAGAGAGTATAGGTAATTGTACTCATCTTTCTCATGTTTATCAATTTTCTCATGGTGTTCCATGAACTCTTCAACGTTCATGCTTTCAATATCGATCTTCTTCAGGTTCTTTTTTGTGAGGACATAGGCCAGCTTGAGAAGATTAAAGTAGAACAACACTTTTCCTTTCCATCTCTTAAAGTGTGTTCCCTTAAATCGAAAGGGCTTGTTGAGATCTCCAACATTCTCATTTGGTTTCTCAATAGTAGACTCCATGTTTGAAATCTCATTAAAATTGTTGGGGAAAATTACAAATAACAGAGGAAATGGAGAAAAATATTGAGAAACAAACACGTAAACAATTAGGTTGAGGTGCTGGTATCTTGCTCTCTTTAAGGAGATTCAAGCCCTCTGCGGTGTATAATTATTTATCAATCACCGGTGCAGCAGGTATTCCCAAGCCTGTCCCCTCCAGGATACAACAACCCAACTGAAACGTTGTGTAGCTCAAACCACTCTGCACTAAGAGGTTGAGCTCAAAGCTCCACAACAAAGAACACCCACCTCTTTTGGCCAATTGCTCTTAAAAGAGCAAATTAGAGAAATATGAGAAAGTATAAACAAAAGAAGATAGGAATTGTTGTATTTCTTGTTATATCGAATGTGTTTGGTGTGAGAGGTATTTATACGAATTTCTAGATCTAGAAATTTAATATAAAACAAAAGTAACCAAAATGTTAAAAATAAAACTCTCCCACCAAATACGGTTTTTCTCTTTTAAATGAGAAAAAACTCTCCACAAATTTAATATCTCATATTTAAAATACAATTAAATATTAAAATGTTACAACACTTATGAAGGTTAATTTATTAACCTTTCAAGCATGTATATATAGAAGAAAACATGCAAAAAGGATTCAACCAAGATTGACACCAATTTGGTGCTTAAATAGGTGTCTTAAGAAGGGCTTAAACCCACCACCCGAAAAAATTAGGAATTTTTGAATTTCCAAAATTCAAAAATTCTAATTTTTGTTTTTAATTTAAATAATCCGAAAAGTCCCACTTTTTGATTTTAATCTTACTTTTATTTTAATTTAAATAAAAAATTATTTAATAATAATAAAATTAATTAATATAATACCTTATATTAAATTAATATTATTTGCTCAATCCCGACTTTTCTCCAAACGAAATTTCTCGAACATGAATCTCTATTCACGCATGCATCAATCATCATTAATGCTTGCAAGCAGCAACCATCACACTTTTCCATTCGTACTTTTTTTTATTTTATAAATCTACTAAATGTGTTGTCGGTCGGTTTGAGCCTTGCTCACCCCTAAGCATCAATAGACCAATCCGGCGATGACATGGGGATCAATGGGAGAGTGACACATAGACTTTTGATATTTAAATATATATATTATATATATAATTTCATGTGTCAAACAGTTATAAAATTTAGAAAAAAAAATTAATGCATTTAATGTTTGCCAGGATTTATATATATAATGATTTTTTTAAACTCTTTTTACCATTACTCTCAGATTATATATATATATATAATATATATATATATATATTTATTTATTTATTTATTATTATTATTATTATATTTTATGTTTTGAGTTTTGAGTTTTACCGTTGGAATTGTTTTCAAATTTAAAAAGTTTTTTTAATTATTAATATTATCAATATTACTTATTATGTTATATTTCTTTTAATCTCCACCCTTCTTATTTAGCCCCCCTATTCTTTCACAAAACAAACAACAATTTCTCCCTCTAAATTCTCTCAAATTTTTACATGTTTCTTCCCTCCAATTCTTTAATGTTTCTTTAAATTTATTGTGAGAGTTTTATTTTGAGAGATTATTGAGCTATTCAGTTTTATTTTTCTTAGCCATTTGAGGGCATTATTTTGTAAGAATTTTTCTTACAAATTTGTGAGTGAAAATTTGTACATCCACTCTTTGAGGAGTTTGTAATCTTGTTCTTAAAATTTCCAAATCTTGTAAGGGTTGCTCTTGAGCCCGAAAAAGAGCGGTTGTAACGGTTTGATCCTAAATCGTGGAAATGATCGGGTTTGTTCTTGCTCCCGAAAAAAGAACATTGTACCGGTTGGACTCTAAGTCGTGGAAAGAGTCGTGTTCTTCAATTGAATACCCAAGAGGAGCTTGGGTAGTGGAGTAGGTTGTTTGTTGAACCACTATAAATTTCCAGTGTTATTTTCTCTAACCCTCTACTATTTAATTTTTGCAATTAATGTTCTTTATCATAAATTGCATGAAATTAATTGTTAATATTTCTTCTTCATGCTTATGGACAATATTTATATTTAAATTATTTATGGTGTTTGAAATATATTTCTAATTTGTTGGTCGATTTGTGTTGAAATTAATTCTTTGTAAAAAGTTTGCTTATTTGTTGAAATTGGGCCCATCGTACTAAAAAGTTTATAAAATTTCATTAAACCCTATTCACCCTCCTCTAGGGTTGTCATACCGATCCAACAAGTATGTGATACGACATGCTTTGTATTTGATACAGACATATTGATCCAAAGCGTCCATGTAGTAGACATGCGAGCGGGGTATCCTATGCAATGAATTTGCATTAGACCGAACCATGAAATGGTAAACCACTAGATATAACACCGTTAACTAGTTAGGTTACTATTTCAATAGGATGACCTAGGTAACTCAGTCTTAATCTTGAGTGTGTCATGAACTCCTTCTCATGAGGGATTGTTCTTTGATTAGCATGGGTGAGAGTGGCCAATACGCCGACTCAATATGCCTTCCTTTTTGGGGACAAGATCGAGTGGGAGGCTGGAAGACATGACAACACAAGAAGGAACTCACTTCTTCCCACTTCTAGGAGAAGTAGATGAGTGTTCCGTTAAGTGGTGACTCCGGGACTTGAACAAAGGGATCCCGTCCTCTCACTGGCCTGAGAGGGACTTTTAGTTTAATGGTTGGACCATAAACAGGTTGCTCATTAGAGAAGTGATGGTACTTAAGGAGACAAATGTAACACAGGGGTAAAACGGTAATTTGACCCAACTGTGATTACGAACACTCGTGAAGGATTGACTTACCGGTATAGGTCTATATCCGTGGACACATAAATGTTCTACAGTGAGAAGAGTTCAGTTGTTGGTCTTTAGTGGAATGACCCACAATTAATGAATATTGGTTAACTTGATTAATGAGTTTAATCAGTTAACCTCATATCATTGGAGCTTCTGATCTGTAGGTCCATTAGGCCCCCTGCTAGCTCGTAAAGAGTATTTAGGAACAATTATATCTTGAGAGAATTTGAATAGTTCAAATTCATATTGGAAATTAAGTTAATTGTATGAGATACAAATTAATATAATGTATAGTGATACATTAAAATGTAAAGTCTAATTTGAAATTAAACTTTATTATTATGAGAGAAATAAAAATTTGAAGAAGTTCAAATATTAATATGAATTTCATTCATATTAAATTTATAGGACATAAGAGAATTTAGAGTTCAAATTATAATATGAATTTGATTCATATTATAGAATTAATTAATTGAAGGCCTGGAATTAAATATATGATATTTAATTGGGTAATTAATTAATTAAGGGAAAATACACTTTTGGTCCCTGAGGTTTGGGTTAAGTTACACTTTGGTCCCTGAGTTTTCAAACTCAACATTTTTACGCCTGAGGTTTGGATTTCGTTACATGATTAGTCCTTCCATTAATTTTTCTATTAAACACTAACACATTGCTGACGTGGCATTAGTTTTTATTTAAATATTTTTTATTATTTTTCTTTTACTTTTTTCTTTTCTCTTTTTCTTTTTCCATTTTTTCCTTAATCTTCTTCTTCTCCACCCTTCTCTACAATCTTCTTCTCAACTCACCACTGGCAGCTGTAGCTGCCGTTGACCGCTGCTCGTCGCCGGCAGCGGTGGCCACGATTTGTTTTTTTTTTCCCTTCATCTTATTTTCTTCTCTTTTCCTTTCCATTCCTCCATTTTTTTCACTGTTAAAAAAACAAAAAAAAAAAACTCATGGTTTCCAGATCTGGAACGAAGAGATCTAAAAATCAAAGTTTTTGCATCTCCTGAGCGAAATAGTTGTCGCTCGGTTCCTTCGGCGACCAAACGCATTACGTTCCAAGAAGGACTCCGTCAAGCTCATCGACCTCAGACGAGGAGAAAAAATTCGTTGCGAACTAGTCGCCACCTAGTTTCGTCGAGAAACCTTCAGATCTGAACTCGTTCTACACCGTCGCTGGACTCGTCACTGGATTTGGGCTCATTCTGCACCGTCAACAAATCCATGAGTTCCAATCAGATCTGGGACTCAAAATCCCTTTTCCCCCTTCGTTCTTTCCCACGTCCCCCCATGGAAGATCCGTCGAAATTGTAGAGCATTTTCCTGCTAGAAACGTAAAGAGAACCCAAAAAACTTTGAAATCTGGAACCCCAAAAAACTCTGAATCGATTGGTTGATTTTGGTCTTTTGGGTATTCTGCTAGATTAAATTGTTCTAGTTTTAGTTGATTGTTTAAACTTTGAGCTGCTTTCTTCCTTCTGAAATGGTGGCTTTCTTTTATTTGTTTTAACGAAATGGGGTCTTTCTTTTTTCTTGACTACTTTTTCCCTTTACTTGATGTTATTGGGACTCAAAAACCCTTTTCCCCTTTCTTATTTTGGTCTAATTTGGTTTCTTTAGGAGTTTTCACTTTGTTTTGAGCTTTGAGAAATTCAGAATTTCAGCTTAATTTGTTGAATGTTTTTGGAGTTCATTTCTTTGTATATTTTATCTCAAAACTAAGCTTGTTGGTGTTGATTGTTGCTTTGTTGCGCTCTTCGGCACTCTCTGTCTGTTTTTGCTTTGTGGAAGGATAAGAGAGTGTGAGTTGTTGTTGCTTTGTCGAGGAGTCGGAGGTTGGTTGTTGAAGAAAGAAGAAAGAAAAGAAAGGAGAAGAAGATAAGAAGGGAAAAAGAAGAAGAAAGAAGGAAAAAACTGTAGGGATAAAAAACCCTAGGCAGCGGAAGACGTCAAAGACCTTTTTCAAATTTAAACGTCGATTGGGATACCAATACGACGACAAACAAACTTACAGCAGTAAAATAAATAAAACATGTTGTAACCTAGTTATAAAACATGCTGAAACATGAATTAAAATTTTAGATCTAATCTAGAGGGGATCCTATTGATCCAATGTCAAGAACCACTTATTATTGAGGTCGTTCTTGACACGTTTCGCCAAAAAAAAACCGATTTGACAAAAAATTCCAGCAGCGAGAACTTTTCCTTTTGGTGCTAATTTCCCACGAACACCACCACGTAGTAGCGCCAGTATTCTCCTAGGATTCGGAGTTGAGCGGCTTGTGGGAACCAACTAAAATCTCTAAGGTATTGATAATAAAAATTGTTCTCTGTTTTTCTTGAGAGGAAAAATGTAGAGAGCCTGTTGAGAGAGAGAGCTACACAAATGAGGGAGAGAGAGTTGGCTAATTCTGGAGCGTAACCAATCGTAAAAGTCAAGGGGAAGGCTAAAACAACCGTTGAAGGAGACTCACTCCCCTTATTTTTCTCCCTTCTACACGTGAAGATCTAGGTAACTGGAGAATTGATCAGTTCTCCTAACTGATCAAATAATAAATAATATCAATCAATTAAATTAAATCATTATTTAATTTAACAACATTTATATAAAACATTTTAATACAAATGATCCACTTAACCTATAGTTTTAATGAAATTTAATTAAATCAAATTTAATTAAATTAAATTAAAACAAAAATATTAATTAATTCAACAATTAATTAACATTATAATTAAACATCATATATTTAATTATAACTCTCTTAAATAAACTATAGTATTAATGTACATCAAATGTGCATTAATTATAACCTATAGTTTTAATATGAATCAAATTCACATTTTAATTTAATATTTGAACTCCTTCGAATATTCAAATTCTCCTTAGAAATTTACCTCAACGCCCTTTGTGAGCTACCGATGGGACCTAATGGACCTACAAATCAGAAGCTCCAACGATATGAGATTAATTGACTAAACTCATTAACCAAGTTAATCAATGTTCGTTAACTGATGGTCGATACCTGTGTCCATGGATATCGACCATCAACAGCAAGTCAGCCCTTCACGTGTGTTCGTACCCCAACTAGGTCAAATTACCGTTTTACCCCTACGCTACCTCTTGGTCCTTAAGTACCAGTGCTCCTCTAATGAACAACCTGTTTGAGGTCCAACCAACAAACAGAAGTCCCTCTCGGGCCACAGAGAGGGCATGGCCCATTGTTCAAGACCCGAAGACACCATTTAAGGGAACACACCTCTACTTACCCTAAAGTTGAGAATGAGTGAATTCCATCTTGTAAGACTATGTTCCCAGCTCCCCACTCGGTCTTATCCCCAAAATGGTAGGCTTATTGAGTCGGCGTGCAGACCACTCTCACCCGTACAAATCAAAGGATTATGCATCATGGACATGAGTCCATAATCCACTAAGGATTAAGGCCAAGTTGTCTAGGTCATCCTAGTGAAATAAAAACTGAGCTAACAAACGGTGTTACAGTTAGTGGTTAACTATTTCGCGGTTCGGTCTTTGTGCAAACTCATTGCACATGATACCCCCACTCGCATGTCAACTACATGAACGCGTTGGATCATTACGTTTGTATCAATATACATAGCGGGTCGTATCCATAGTGTCACCAGGATAAGATACCCAACCTTATCCCTATACTACAGACCCTTTAGGCTAAAACTTGAACATTGATCCCCGTATTGTTGGGTTTTATGCCCTAAAACTCGTAGATAGTGAATGTAACTGTTGACCGGATATTAATGAAATAATATTGATATATTTTTCCATTAATTGTTATTAGTTATTTTATATATGTCTTTGCCTAATAATAACCCTAATCCAATAAACTAGACATCCAAGGCTGTAATATGAATCTTGAACTATATGTAGCGACATATGGGATCATTGTTCAAGAGACAGCCTAAAGGGTCTATAGTATAGGGATAAGACTGGGTGCCTTATCCTGGTGACACTATGGATACGACCCACTTTGTATTTGATACAAACGCTACGATCCAACGCGTTCGTGTAGGAGACATGCGAGTGGGGGTATCCTATGCAATGAGTTTGCATAAGACCGGACCGAAAAATAGTAACCATTGGTTATAACACCGTTAACTAGTTGGTTTTCTATTTCACTAGGACGACCTAGACAACTTAGTCTTAATCCTGAGTTCATTATGGACTCCTACTCATGAGAGACTGTCCTTTGATTTGTATGGGTGAGAGTGGCCAATACGCCGACTCAATAAGCCTACCACTTTGGGGACAAGACTGAATGGGGAGCTGGGAACATAATCGTACAAGATCGAATTCACTCCTTCCCGACTTTAGGGAAGCAGATGAGTGTTCCCTTAAGTGGTTACTCCGAGTCTTGAACAAAGGGCCCTACCCTCTCTATGGCACGGGAGGGTTTTCTGTTTGATGGTTGGACCACAAACAGGTTGTTCATTAGAGGAGAACTGGTACTTAAGGAAATAGAGGTAACCCAGGGGTAAAACAGCAATTTGACCCAGCTGGTGTTACAAACACTCGTGAAGGACTAACTAGTCGATATTGGTCTAGATCCGTGGACACAGAAAACATGTCTGTAGTGAGAAGAGTGCAACTGTGAGTCTATAGTGGAATGTACACACAATTAACGAATATTGATTAATGTGGTTAATGAGTTTGACCAATTAATCTCACATCGTTGGAGCTTCTGATCTGCAGGTCCATTAGGTCCCACTGGTAGCTCGTAAAGTAATTTGAGGCAACTAAGTAATAAATGTAAATTGAAAATGTTCAATTTACTAAGGGAAACAAATATAATATATATTGATATATTATTATGAGAGAAATTAATATTTGAAAATTAATATTTGAAGAAGTTCAAATATAAATTTATGGAAGATTGAAAGAGTTCAAATAATGAATTAATTAATTTAAGTCCTAAAATGTGTTTGGGAAAATTAATTAATTCTAGGCCGGGAATTAAATATGTGATATTTAATTGGTGGTTAATTAATTAAAGAATTCATTAACCATGAATTAATCAATTATGGAAATAATTAATCACTTAAGGAAGTGATTAATCATTTATGGAAATGATCTAATCACTTATGGAAGTAATTAGTCATTTGTGGAAAAGATTAATCAATTATGGAATTGATTGATCATGATTGATTAAATAAGGAACAAGATTGAATCAATTTTGGAAAAGATTGATTTAATTGAATATTTTATTCATGGCCTCTCTTCTATAAATAGAACACTAGACCTAATTGGTCATGACACTTGACATTCTTGCTCTTGCTCTTAGACTCTCAAAGACAAGACCTAGAATTCTCTCTAGCCTCCCTCTTAGAGAAAGACTCCCACAAGTCTTTTGCCTCATAGACTTAGAGACATACCGGTGTAACCTCTGTGGTTATTGTGTCATTCAAAGAAGAAAATTTCAGCGATCAAGAGGCGAGGAGGCTGCTGCGTTTTCGTTCGTTGGAGCGTTGTTGGCGAAGAACAGTCAAGTCTACAACGAAGGTATGTGACGGTTCTTCCCCTTTCCTTTAGAAAAGCATGAAAATAAATTTAGATTTATTTTTAAGCATGTTTAAACTGAATTTCCAGCAACTTTAAAGATTGTTTAAAGTTCGTTTGAGTTTTCGTAACGGTATTTTAATGTTAATTAATATACGATGTAAGGTCCAATCGATGCGCTTCCGCTGCGTGGGGACTTTTATTCCATTCACGTATGTCCCTACATACTAGTTCAAGTCTCATTCTATTAGCCTTGGATGTTTAGTTTATTGGATTAGGATTAAAAAGACAAGATATAATACAAACATAAATAATACATCACTTTTATTAATGTTCGGTCAAAAGTACATTTACTATCTACGAGTTTTAGGACATAAAACCCAACAAAAAGAAAAATTGCGACAGCCGACCACTGGAGTTGTAGAAGAAGGACATGGGGAAGAAGGAAGAAGGAGATGGAGAAGAGAAAGAAGAAGGAGATGAAAGAGGGAGAGAAAGAATTTTAAAAAAATAATATAATAATATTTTTATTATTTTAGTATATTTTTATTTAAAAAAATTAAAATTTATTTTTTTAAAATTAAAATAATAGTGCCACGTCAGCAGCCCGTTAGGATTTAAAGGTAAAATGGATGGCAAGGACCAAATTGCTCCTTATCTCAAACCTCAAGGGTAATTTTGTTGAGTTTGAAAACTCAGGGACCAAAGTGCAACTTAACCCAAACCTCAAGACCAAAAATGTATTTTTCCCATTAATTAACTAATAGAAGGTTTGAAATTAAATATATAATATTTAATTGGTGATTAATTAATTGGAAATTAATCATTTATGGAAATGATTCAATCACTTATGGAAGCGATCAATCATTTATGGAAAAGATTAATCAATTATGGAATTGATTGGTCATGGAATTGATTAATTATGGAAAAGATTAAATCAGTTATGAAAATAATTGATTTTAAATGAATATTTTATTCATGGTCTTTCTCCTATAAATAGAACACTAAGCCTAGGGTTTAGGTACCATAACACAATGGCCATTATAAGGTCATTTTAGCCTCCCTCACATATTCTCTCAACTCAAGAACTCTAGAGAGAATTTGTCTCTCTAAGAGTTTTTCCTATTCAAGATTAGGTAGTCCCACAACTACGTTCCTAATCTCACAGTTATAGCGGGGAAGATCAACTGGTGGTGTCCCAATTGTTGATGCTTGGTTCAAATCAAGAAATACGTTCTTGATATTTCAGAGACGACAAAGACGGTATGTTTGCTTCTCTCTATTAGATTCATATCTAATATTTTTGTATGCTTAACCTTAATTTTCTATAGAATTTGTTCTATTAATTTTTGCCAATGTAATGGTATTTTTGGATAAACAAAATTAACTACGAATCAGTCCCAATTACACTTCCGCTTAACAGAATTAGGGAATTCCAATCTTTCACCAACTATACCAGTACAACCAGTTAAACTCATTAATCTAGTTATTCAACGTTCGTTAGCTTCCCGGACACTCCACTATAGCCCGTAGCTGCACTCCCCTCACTGTAGATATATTTCTTGTCCACTCGATATAACCATGATTAGTAAGTCGACCCTTCACCGGTTGGTAACTAGAGCTGTGTCAAAAGTCTGTTTTACCCCTATACTTACATCTTGTTCCTTAAGTTCCACTGATCCTCTAATGAACAATTAGTTTGTGATACAATCATTGAACCAAGTCCCTCTCAAGGTTATGAGAGGGTGGGGCCCCTTATCCAAGAATCGGAGTCAGTACTTAAGGGAACAACCTTCTCTCAACCCAAAAAACGGGTAGCAGTGAATTCTGTCTTGCAAAGCT
This sequence comes from Luffa acutangula, assembly GCA_036850905.1. NCBI lineage: Eukaryota > Viridiplantae > Streptophyta > Magnoliopsida > Cucurbitales > Cucurbitaceae > Luffa > Luffa acutangula. The sequence goes on from CM072089.1 coordinate 49,586,489, forward strand.
AAGTCCCCAACCATTTATTCAGTCTCATCTCCAAAATGGTAGGCTTATTGAGTCGACGATGATTGGTCACTCTTACCCATGTAAATCAAAGGACAATCTTAAATAAACAGGAGTTCATAGTTAACTCAAGATTAAGATCGAGTTGCCTAGGTCCTCGTCGTATGAGATTTTCAGTTTCAGCAATAAACGGTCTTATAAAGCGAAAGTGACTTATCTCCTGGTCCAATCTCTATCAAACTCATTGCATAGGATGCCTCCACTCACATGTCTGTACATGAATGATTAGGATCACATCGTTTAGACTATTTACTTGAACTTGATCCATACTTATGTCATACATAAACTCCAAGTATACATAATATAGCCATGGGTTCTTAGTTTATTGGATTTATGATTATTTTAGGCAAAATAAATATATAGAATCAATAATGCTTCATTAAAGCAAGCCAAGTGTTACATTTACTATCTATGAGTTTTAGGGCATAAAACCCAACAAACTCTCACTTGCACTAAAACTCTAGTGAGTGGAAATGTATATGCATTTAAAGAATACCAAATAAGGAAATGTCGCAAATACAATAAACTAAGGCACTCCTATACCCTGTACATCTCCCACTTGCCCTATGTTATGCTATATATCTTGGAGACCTAAGCTCTGTAGATGACCCTCAAACACTTTAGCTAAGACAGTTTTCGTAAATGGATCAGCTATGTTGTGATCTGAAGCGATCTTTGTGACAATCGTCACATCTTCGCGCTGCACTATCTTCTGAATCAGATGATACTTTCTCTCGATGTGTTTGCCTCGTTTGCGGCTATAGTATACTATAGTTTGAATATGAATCTCATTCATATACTATCATTTGAATATGAATCCCATTCATATAAAATTTAACCTATAGTATTTATATGAATCTAATTCATATTAAATATTTGAACCCCTTCAAATATTTAATTCTCTCAATAATTAATTTTTGAATCACATTCAAAATTAATTTTATACTTATATTATAATGTATCTTCATACATTATATTAAATGTATCACATACAATTAACTAAATTCCCTCAACGAATTTGAACACGCTTCAAATTCTTTTCAAGATTATTTAACCTCAGAACCCTTTACAAGCTAGCAGGTAAACCTAATGGACCTACAGATTAGAAACTCCAACGATACGAGACTAATTGGCTAAACTCATTAACCAAGTTAGTCAACATTCATTAATTGTGAGTCACTCCACTAAAGACCCACAACTGCACTCTTCTCACTGTAGAATATTTCTGTGTCCACGGGTACCGACCATATCGGTAAGTCAATCCTTCATGAGTGTTTGTAACGCCAGTTTGGTCAAATTACCGTTTTACCTCTGGGTTACCTCTAAATCCTTGAGTACCATTGATTCCTATAATGAACAATCTGTTTATGATCAAACCAATAAACAGCAGTTCCTCTCGGACCATGAGAGGACAGACACCCTTGCTCAAAACCCAGAATCAGCCTTTAAGGGAACACACATTTGCTTACCTCGATAGAAGAATGAGTGAATTCCATCTTGTAATGTTATGTTCCCATCTCCCACTCGGTTTTGCCCTTGAAATTGTAGGCTTATTGAGTCGGTGAACTGGCCACTCTCACCCATACAAATATGAGGACAATCTCTCTTGAAAAAGGGTTCATAACATACTCAGGATTTAGATTGAGTTACCTAGGTCATCCTATTGAAATAGAAACCTAAACTAGTTAACGACGTTAAATCTAGTGGTTACTATTTAGTGGTCTGGTCTTATGCAAACTCATTGCGTAGGATACCCTCACTCACACGTCTCCTACATGGATGCTTTGGATCAATGCATCTGTATCGAATACAAAGTGGGTCATATCACATAGTGTCACCTGGATAAGGTACCCAACCTTATCCCTATACTATAAACCTTTTAGGTTGTTACTAGTCCAAGTTTCATTTAAACAACCTTGGATCTTAGTTTATTGGATTTTAGGGTTAATTAATGCAAAACTCGATTATTCAATAACAAATTACTAAATTACTCAAATAACACTTTATTGAGGTTAATTTTTGTTTCATTTACTATCTACGAGTTTTAGGACATAAAAACCCAACATCGACACCAGGCAGTCTTTCCAAAAATGGATTTTCCTTATTTTCTTGACAATTTTTCCTATTTTGAGCTCTCGTTTCAACGGCAAATTCACACAACTTGGAGGCCCCAAAGACTCCTATAAATATGTAGCATTGTATTAGGGTTGGACACACCTCATTCTTGCAATTGTAGCCACTTTTCCTCTTTAGTTTTCAAGCTTTCTTTCAAGTTTTCTTTGTCTAAGGGTTGGTTTATCAAGCCTCGAGCTTGGAGAGCACTTGTCTATGGCCAACTATGCTCGGATTGTTGTAATCGGGACTCGGTAAATGTAAGTTTTGGTATTCTTGAGACCTCGTATTTCAGTTTATTGAATTATTGTGGGTTGTGTTCTAAATTTCTTTTTTAATTACAATTAGATCGATAGAATAGTTTGACAACCTATTTGTTGTGCTAAATTGGTTAGTAATAGGTTTTTTGTGTGATTGTGTTAAAAGGCGTGTTATCCCAATTAATTTGATTGCATGATAGATTGATAGCGAGCATAGCTAGCTATCTTTACTCATTTAATTTAGTTAGTCTTTTATGATTTTTGGGCCATTTTATTGTGCTTTATTGTTTATTTTGTAGGAAATGGTTGATTGGAGCTTTAATGCGATATTAGAGTTAATCGGGTACTCGGGGCATGAAAAGATGCAAAGGAATGAAAAGACTAAAAGAGGAAAAAAGTCAAATCTCGGTCAACAGCAGGCTAGCGTCGAGACGCTAGCTCTTGAGCGTCTCGACGCTCACATTCCATATCAGATTAGGCGCGTAAAGCTTACAGCGTCGAGACGCTGTGATAGGAAGCGTCCCGACGCTTCCGTTTTTCCTTATTCAGAACGCGCGTATAAGAGGCAGCGTCGCGACGCTGTCTTGACAGCGTCTCGACGCTAAGACGAAAAATCAGAATAAAAGCTTCACTTCGGCTAGGTTTTAGGGGAGATCAATTTGGGACCTTTTGGAGCCGTAAAGAGGACAGAATAGAGGGCTTTTGGAGCTGCAAACAAAGGAGAGACTTGGAAATCAACCCATTGTTCGTGGGGATCGTGACGGGGACGTCGGGACTCGGCCTACATTGAGTTTTCTTTTCCCTTCTCTTTCTTTAGATAGATTTATGGCTTTCATATGTTTAGTTGAGATTGTATTTTCATTCATGAGTAGCTAAACTTGTAGCTTAGGGATTGATGTAGTTGATTAAGTTTATGGATTGATTTATGGTTTAAGTTGTGCAATGTTATTGTGTTTGTAATCTTGATTTAATGCTTTCAATTAATTGGCCATTAGTTGGATGATTTAAGTTTCGAATCTAGCTCGGGAGAGGGGATTTGATCTAGACTTACTCAAGATTGCATGAATAAAGTTTACTTTCTAATTCTTGACGGTTTTAGATTATCTTTAGAATTGGTTAAAAGATCTCATTGCCTTGCTTGTTAATAAACTTAGATAGGGATATCAAGTTGGTTAATTTGCATGAGAATCAATTATACTCGGGAGAGGTAGTTGTGATTAAAGGGTCTTTGGCTCATAATTTCATTGTGCATAATAACTTATTCTTTAAAATCAATCCTAAACGAAATCGGCGAAATCAATTCCCTAAGTAGTTTTCCCAATTGAATTTTCATTCTTTTTACTTGCTTTGATTTGTTTTATCATCACCTATTCATCACTTTTTGATCCCTAAATAAAATTGGGCGAGATTATTCATAATACTCGATTTGCTTAAAAATCCAATCCAGAGGACGACATTCGAATTTACTATTCACTATATTATTACTTGACCCGTGCGCTTGCGGTTAGGAAAAGTCTACATCATAGATATAAGAATTTAGACTTAGAACTTTATAAACCCACGTTGTTTCTAGTTTATACGAGTCTATCTAATGATCCACTTTTACTTAAGGCAATTAGATTTTTATTAATGAGACGTCGTTGGTTAAAAATCTAATTAGACTTCGGCTTTGATGCGTTGGTCGGGTTGGAAATATTAGGGGTCTTTAATCACTGGTTCCAGTGATGGTTAAACAATTTGTTAATCATTCAATTAATTAAGAGAATCAATGATCGAATTACCAAACTTACATCCCGAGAATCGATTACATAATCCTCGTGGTAAGATAAACTAACCCCGTCTTTTACTTTTCTTGCATTTAATTTTTCGCATTTATTTTTTCGCCTTTATTTTATGTTCTTACCTTTTAAATCCCCTTTTTTCAGTTACTCCAAAGCACAAAAGAATTTAGAAATAAACTGATTGTTCCTTGTGATCGACCTCAACTACTATTACTACAAGTTAGCTTTAGGAATCGTAGATTGTAAATTTTATTTCACCCGAAGCCTCGACAACTTCGACCTGTCATAGCTCAAAATCAACGATCCCCTTATGTTGTTCTTATTCACGAACCGATCACGGACCACCACCAAGATTTTTCTTGTTATTCTCAGGCCTTAAAACGGATTGTGGGATCCTCTAGTGTTGAGAATTGGATGAGAACTGCTTGAGGTTTCAATTTTTTGACAAAGTTTGAGAATTCTCTTTTGGGGAATCAATTTCGCAGCAATTCAGTACTTAGAAGCCCTGAATTCCTCCACCATTCCATCCTCTACTTAAAGAGGATTACATGCATCTTTGAATCACCAAAGCAAGACACCAATCCATGGTGAATTTGTGAGATGCATAACCAAAGCAAGACACCAATCCATGGTGAATTTGTGAGGGAGATTAGGTGTAAAATTAAGGAGTCATGCATGATTTAGGTGTAAATCCAACACCTCCAAAAATTAGAGTAATTTCCAATTTTTTAAATTAATTTTAAAAACTAATTTTGATAATTAATTTATTTTGAACATTAATTCAAATAATTAATATTAAATAAAAGTAATTTTAATAATTAATTAATTGATTTAATATCAAATATTAAATTAATTATTTTGTACCTAATCCCGACTCCTTTCAAAAAAGTTTCTCAAACATGAAACCATATTCACGTGTATAATATTTAAATCATATTTAAATATATCTGACTTTCTGAAATTATGGTTTAATTCATAATTAAACTTTTATGTCAATATTATCGCATATTATCAACGTTAAATCCCTAAACCGAATTTAATCGGTTCAAACTCTTCCATCACATTGTTCTAAGGTTTATTCCGATTTGAGTTGTAAGAGGACCTAATGGACCTACAAATCATGGGCTCCAACCATTCGAGATCAACAGACTAAACGCATTAACCTAGTTAACCAACATTTGTTAACTACCGGGACACTCCACTAAAGTCCAATGGTTGCACTCCCCTCACTGTAGATATATTTCTGTCCACTCGATATAACCATGATTAGTAAGACGATCATTCACAGGTTGTTCGTAACTAGAGTTGGGTCAAAAGTTCGTTTTACTCCTAAAGTTACTTCTTGCTTCTTAAGTCCCACTGATCCTCTAATGAACAATTGGTTTATGGTTCAACCATCAAACTGAGTCCCTCTCGAGCCAATGAGAGGGTGGGGCCTCTTGTTTAAGACAGGGAGTCAGCAATTAAGGGAACAACCTCTCTACTATCCCTAAAACAGGCAGGAGTGAATTTTGTCTTGCAGGACTATGTCCTCAGCTATCTATTTAGTCTTATCCTTAAGATGGTAGGCTTATTGAGTCGATGAACTTGGGTCACTCTCACCCATGCGAATCAAAGGATAATCCCGAATAAACAGGAGTTCATAGTTAGTTTAGGATTAAGATCGAGGTACCTAGGTCATCGCATGGAATAGTCAGTCTCAACAGTAAACGACGTTATAAAGTGAAAGTGACTTATCTAGCGATTCGGTCTTAAGCAAACTCACTGCATAGGACGCTCCCACTCACATGTCTTCATATATATGAATGATTCAGGATCACATCGTTTGTACAGTGTACAAAGTGGGTCTCGTCCATAGTGTCCCCAGGATAAGGTGCCCAGCCCTATCCATGTACCATAGACCGTTTAGGCTACTACTTGAACTCGATCCACGTTTATGTCACTACATAAAGTTCAAGTATTCATAATATAGCCAGGGGTTCTTAGTTTATTGGACTTTTGGTTATTTAGACAAGACTAATACAAATATATGCAATAACACTTTATTGAAACAACTTTAATAACTCTTTATTAACGATTAGTCAAACTTTACATTTACTATCTACGAGTTTTAGAACATAAAACCCAATAGTGTTTTTATACATAAGTTATCATATACTTAAAAAAATCTTTTTTTAAAAGTTGCTTACAAGTGTTTCTGTCAAAATGATTTATTTATCAATCTCATTATTTAATAATAAGTCATTTTTAGTGGTTGCCAAACACTAGAATTCTTTCAAAAAAAAAAATTCCAAAATTAAACACTTGAAAAGTTAAACTAAACACGGTGGGGAGGATGGTTCTGGAGTGGAGGACATGGAATTGAAGATAAAACAGAAGATCAAAGTAATTTGGGGATGGAATTGAAAAATAGACCAAATGCTAAATTAAAGTAATTAATATACTACAAAATTTGTATGTATATAGAGTATCAATAAAATAATTTAGCATTTTATTTGAAATGCAAAAAGTATATGTTCACACGAGACTTCGGAGATGGAGACACGTGGAATAAACTTTGATTTGTATTAATGTTGTATGCGCGTGAGTATACAATCTCTAGTACATAATCCTCTGGTTCTCTCTCTTGTGTGTGGATGTGTTTCACTCAAGGGCTGTAATGCTTGATCTCGAGTTCGCAGCTTCGATGGATTCTTGGAGCTTGAAGTCCCTTGAGTTTGAAAGAGTCTTCAGTCTTCAAGAAGTGTTCAGTACTTGGAAACTTGTAGATTCAGAGTCTTCAGTCTTCCGTTTTGGGGGAAATTTCTCTGAATTCTCTAAGTCTGGTTGAGAGCTCCAAAATTCTGAACCCTTGAAATGGTGGTGAACCCCTCTATTTATAGAGTTCTCGCAGGATGGGCCATGGTAACTTTTGGGCCTAACAACTTGGGCTTGGGTTTTATTGGTCTTGGGCTGAACCATTTAGTCTTGGGTTTGGTTTATATTTGACCCAAAACCATATGACCCAGACATTTAAAAGACCCAAATTTGATCCAAATAATTATTATTTTTTTAATTAATTGGTCAAATTAATTAATTTGATCAAAATAATTTAATTTTAATTAATTGATCAAATAGAAATTTGGCTCTATAAATTTATAATTGGCCAACTTTGCTTTCAAATTAAATTGGGACATGTGTCAATTTATAATTGGTCCCAAATTTAATTAATTTTAATTTCGTCATTAATTTTATGTAACGACGTGGCAATTCGTGATTGGTCAAAATTTCTCCATCAACAAATGCCCCCTTTTCGAGATTTAGGCACAAATTATGTGTGGATGAATCTCGAAAAAGATATTTTGTGATCAAAATGCAAGATATTTGTTCTTGATTTTGACTCCCTTTAGTGTGTCAATTTAATCAAAATATGAATTTTGGTCAAAATTTTGACTTTTTTTTTTTTTTAATTGGCAGCAAACTTTGATTTGAAGTTTGAGCAAATTTTGGTTTATACCCAAATTTTGATTTGAGGTAAAATCCTACCCAATTTTAACTCGCATTTGAAATAGAATTTGAGGTTTTGACTTTGGTTCATTTGGGATAAAATTTGGATTATGCCCAAAATTTAATTTAAGTAAATTTAAGGCTGCATCCAAAATTTGGTGGGAATTTGGAATAAAATTTTTATATGGAACTTAGAAAATTTGATTTGGGATAAGAGTTTAATTATATTCAAATTCAGTTGAATTCAATCCAAATCTATTTACGAGTTTATCAAATCAATTTGAATTTATCTCCCAATTTGATTTAAATCAAATCTCATACTTTGGATTAAAATTTGTAACAAAATCTCCAAATTTTTATCTTTCAATTTGATTTAAATCAAATCTCACATCTTTGGGTTAAAATTTGAACCCATCTCAAAGTTGATGACTGTTGTTGGAGACAAGATTTATATTTGAACTCATCCCAAAATTGATGAATATTGCCATTGGAGATAAGATTTATATTTGAACTTATCCCAAAATTGATGGAGATTGCCGTTGGAGATAAGATCTATATTTGAACTCATCCCAAAATTGATAAAGATTATCGTTGGAGATAAGATTTATCTATTTGAATCCAACCTTCCATTCTATAAATAAGGTTGAACCTCAGCAGGGGAGAGCACACATCAATTGCAGGGAGCATTCATGAAAAGATTCAAGTAGGAATTTTTTTTTTTTTTTTAATTTTCGTTTTTTTTCCTCTTTTATTTTTTGAATTTTCGTTTTTTTTTTTAATTTTTTTTTTGCACTTTTTTTTAAGGAAGGAAGGAAGGAAGCTTCGACGCTAGAGACTTGGAGAATACATCTATACTCTGACCGCCTTTTGCCCCCAATCCGAGAGACAAACTCTAAGTAATTTTTTTTCTTTTTCCTTTTTTTTTCTTAACATTTACTTTTCTGAACTAACACCTCATTGCCGATATTCTCTTCGGAACACAATTTTCATTCGTCAAAAGGTAAATTAGGTGAATTTTTTTTGTAGTGTTGTTTTTTTTTACTTGCAGGTACAACGTCTTTCAACACGAGTACAAGGACGTGTTCCTTGAGTTGGGACATGTTCCTTGGACTTGTGTCGCCGCCACGCCTTTCAGCACGAGTGCAAGGACGTGTTCCTTGAGTTGGGACATGTTCCTTGGACTTGTGTCCCCGCCACGCCTTTCAGCACGAGTGCAAGGACGTGTTCCTTGAGTTGGGACATGTTCCTTGGACTTGTGTCGCCGCCACGCCTTTCAGCACGAGTGCAAGGACGTGTTCCTTGAGTTGGGACATGTTCCTTGGACTTGTGTCGCCGCCACGCCTTTCACCACGAGTGCAAGGACGTGTTCCTTGAGTTGGGACATGTTCCTTGGACTTGTGTCGCTGCCACGCCTTTCAGCACGAGTGCAATGACGTGTTCCTTGAGTTGGGACATGATCCTTGGACTTGTGTCGCCGCCACGCCTTTCAGCACGAGTGCAAGGACGTGTTCCTTGAGTTGGGACATGTTCCTTGGACTTGTGTCGCCGCCACGCCTTTCAGCACGAGTGCAAGGACGTGTTCCTTGAGTTGGGACATGTTCCTTGGACTTGTGTCGCCGTCATGCCTTTCAACACGAGTGCAAGGACGTGTTCCTTGAGTTGGGACATGTTCCTTGGACTTGTGTCGCCGCGACGCCTTTCAGCACGAGTGCAAGGACGTGTTCCTTGAGTTGGGACATGTTCCGTGGACTTGTGTCGTCGCCACGCCTTTCAGCACGAGTGCAAGGACGTGTTCCTTGCGTTGGGACATGTTCCTTGGACTTGTGTCGCCGCCATGCCTTTCAGCACGAGTGCAAGGACGTGTTCCTTGAGTTGGGACATGTTCCTTGGACTTGTGTCGCCGCGACGCCTTTCAGCATGAGTGCAAGGACGTGTTCCTTGAGTTGGGACATGTCCTTGGACTTATGTCGTCGCCATGCCTTTCAGCATGAGTACAAGGACAATTGACGTCTTTGGAATTTAGGAAGTAGCGTAGCAGTGCAACCGAGCGTAGCATGAGAACCTTCGAACTTGGAGGAAGGGACTGCGCACTCGAGAACCTTCGAACTTGGAGGAAGGAACTGTAGCGAAGCGACGTGAGAACCTTTGAACTTGGAAGACTGAACTGCAGCAGCGGAGAACCTTCGAACTTGGAGGAAGGAACTGCAGCGAAGCGCGTAAAAACCTTCAAACTTGGAGGAAGGAACTGCAGCGAAGCACGTGAGAACCTTCGAATTTGGGAGAAGGAACTGCAGCGAAGTGCGTGAACCTTCGAACTTGGGGAGAAAGAACTGCAACGCAGCGCGTGAGAACCATCGACCTTGGAGAGAAAGAACTGCAACGGAACGCGTGAGAACCTTCGAACTTGGAGAAGGAACAACGCAGCAGGATACAACGAAGAACCTTCGAACTTGGAGAAGGAACAACGTAATAGCGTACAGTGTAAGGACCCTCGAACTTGGAGAGAAGGAACTGCAGCGAAAAACCTTTTTTTTATAGAGACTAAACTTAAAGTTTTCTTTAAGCTGCCTACGTACCCTTATGGAATAGGGAACAAGTCATAACGTAGTTCAAGGAACAAATTTGTTTTGGGTCGTTCACCTTTTTAACTCATGCGGGCCAGGAGTATCATGTAGTTTATACTCTTACGATAAGGAGTATTACATTTCATGCATAAAACTTTTTAAGAAACTTGTCATTTATTGGGCCTATTCTTAATCCGTCTTTATCTACAACCTTGTATGCTTTGTTTGTGTAGACTTCTTTGACAACGTAGGGTCCATCCCATTTAGGTGTGAATTTGTTCCCTGTGTTTCGTGTCGTGATGATGGGTCTTCGAACAGCGAGTACAAGATCACCAACTTGAAATGATCGAAGCTTCACATTCTTATCAAAGGCTTTAGACATCCGTGCTTGGTAGCATTCCAACGCCTGCTGAGCCTCTAACCTCCCTTCATCAAGTGCTTCTAACTCTTGAAGGCGCAACCTAGCGTTATCTTCTGTTGTCAACCCTTCTTGGATGGTCATCCTTAATGAGGGAATCTCTCTTTCTAACGGGAGCACAGCTTCTACCCCATAGACAAGAGAATAAGGTGTGACCCCTGTAGGAGTGCGGTGGGTAGTTCGGTAAGCCCACAACACTTCACCAATCCTTTCTTGCCAATCCCTCTTCGTCTTGGAGACTATTTTCTTCAATAAGTTACACAACGTCTTATTGAAAGCTTCTGCCAATCCATTTGCTGCGGCATTGTACATAGAGGACTTGTATTGTTTGAAATTAAACTTCTCACACAACTTGTCCTTTAGGCTGTTGGAGAATTGCCGTCCATTATCTGTTACGATACGATGAGGGATACCGTATCGATAGATTATATGAGTTCGGACGAAATTCACAACATTCTCTTTCTTGGTTTCTTTCAACGCGACAGCTTCGACCCATCTTGAAAAGTAATCCGTCCCTGCGAGGATATAAGAATGTCCTGCTGAAGACTTAGGTGTTATAGGGCCAACAAGGTCAAGTCCCCAAGCCTCAAAAGGCCAAGAAGCTACCGTTGGATGAAGAGGCTCTGGTGGTTGATGTATGAAGTTTGCATGGAATTGACAGGCTTCGCACTTCTTTGCATATTCCATGGAGTCTCGAATCATTGTAGGCCAATAATAACCCATCCTTTTTAATTGAAACTGAAGTTTCGGACCCGATTGGTGGGCGCCACAAACACCTGAATGTGCCTCTTCTAATGCCTTCACTGCTTCTTCCTTTCCAAGGCATCGAAGGAAGAGTCTCTCATAAGAACGACGATAAAGGGTCTCCTTATAGTAGATAAATCGGGCGCCTCTTCTTCGTATATCGGCCCTACGCCTGGGATCTGTGGGAAGTCTTCCATGTTGAAGATAATCTATAATGGGTTGTCGCCAGTCCTCTTCCTCAATTGCATAAACAGAGATCATATTTGCCTCTTGACCTTCATCTTCTCTTGGCGGTACAATCCACTTCTGGCAAAGTGAGATGTTCATTGACATATCCTCTGGGATTGTTAGGGCAGTCACTAAATTTGCTAGGGCATCTGCCTTTTTATTTTCTGATCTCGGAACATGCTCCAGTACTATACTTTCAAATCTTTCTAGCAATTGCCTTGCATAGATGAAATAAGGCTTCAAGTCTTTATGCTTCACTTCATACTGGAGTAAGAGTTGACTAACGACCAACTTTGAATCGCCATAGACCTCTATATATGTTATGCCAATTTCCAAGGCCATTTGGAGGCCAATTATCAGCGCTTGATATTCAGCCACATTGTTTGAGCATAATTCACCAAGCATGAAGCTGTAAGGAAGCATGTGTTTCTCAGGCGAAATAAAGACGATTCATGCCCCTGCCTCACTTCTTCGTGCTGCGCCATCAAAGTACATGGTCCAAGGTTCGGTGATTTCAACATAGAAGACTTCTTCATCGGGTAAGTCTTCACATAGCTTCCAATCCGACGGGATTGGATGATCCGCCAAGAAGTCTGCTAATGCCTACCCCTTAACTGCCTTCTGAGGTACGTAAACAATGTCATATTGCTGGAGTAAGATGACCCATTTAGCTAGGCGTCCAGAAATAACCGGCCTTGATAGAACGTACTTGATAGGATCAGCTTTTGCGACCAAGTGGACTGTGAAAGCTTGCATGTAATGCCTTAACTTGTCGATAGCGAAGAAAAGAGCAAGACACATTTTTTCAATGGGTGAGTAATTTATCTCAGCTCCATTCAGAGTCCTGCTTAAGTAATAAAGGGCTCGTTCCTTTCCCTTCTCGCCTTCTTGTGCCAATAATGCTCATAGTGATCTTTCTTGAGCAGCAATGTATAGAATCAATGACTTTCCAGCTATGGGGGCTCCTAAGACAGGAGGATTAAGCAAATATTTTTTAATGCTTTCAAAAGCGTTTTGACATGCTTCATCCCACTCGAATCTTTCTCCTTTCCTCATTAGCCTCTGAAAAGGTTGACATCGACCGGCTAAGTTAGAGATGAATCTTCGAATGTAGGCCAGTCGACCTTGCAGGCTTCTCAACTCATGTAAGTTTTTAGGCCTTGGCATCTTTTGAATGGCGTCAATCTTTGACTGATCTATCTCGATTCCTCGATGTCTAACAACGAACCCCAGGAACTTCCCAGAAGTAACACCGAATGCACATTTGAGAGGGTTCATCCTCAATTGGTATTTTCTCAGACGATCAAAGACCACTTTTAGATCCTTCAAGTGATCTTGTCGTCTCTTTGACTTAACAACAAGATCATCGACATAACACTCAACATGTTTATGCAACATATCATTGAAAACCTTCTGCATTGCACGTTGATAAGTAGCTCCAACATTCTTTAATCCGAAAAGCATCACTTTGTAACAGTATATCCCTTTTGGGGTTCGAAAGGCAGTCATTTCTTCATCTGCAAGAGCCATTCGAATCTGGTTATAACCCGATGACCCATCCATAAAAGACAAAGTTTCATGCCCTGTGGTGGCATCCACCATGATTTCTGTGATTGGCAATGGAAAATCGTCTTTGGGACAAACGTTATTTAAATCGCGAAAGTCGACGCAAACTCGAAGTTGTCCATTCTTCTTTCTAACAGGAACGATGTTGGCTATCCATGTAGGGTATTTTACCTCACGGATGAATCCTGCTTCTATTAACTTATTGACCTCTATTTCAATTTGAGGGATAAGTTCTGGGCGAAAGCGTCGTTGAGCTTGCTTGACTGGTCGATACCCCTCTTTAATTGCGAGATGATGGACCGCTACTTTTGGATCAAGTCCAGGCATCTCTTTATATGACCAGGCGAAGATGTCTCTATACGAAGCGAGTAAACTGATGTATTCACCCTCTTCTTCAGAAGTAAGTGACATGCTTACAAAAGTTGGGCGTGGCTCTTCTGGTGTGCCCAGGTTTACCTCTTTAAGCTCATCCACTGTGGATTCGCTGCCGTCTTCAAGTGATAAAGGTGCTTCGTCCTCATCTACCTCAGACACTTCGACCTCTGTTTCCTCTTCAACGGTGATATGAAGACAAAAGGTTGGTTCTTCTTCCTGGTCACTATCTTCTTCCGAAGGATTGGTGATGACAACATCACGTCGCTTTACCTTCAAGGAACCATCCGTATCGACCGTAACAAAGGTTTTTCTTTTCATTCGTGAAGGAACTGCACTACGAATTTCTCCATCGGCCTTCACGATCTTTTCACTTTTCATCACATCTTCATATTGAAGTCGGTGAGATATTGATGAAGCGGACTGTTCTTTTTTGTCTCTTCTTGTGGTAACACTTAACCTCTGAAAAACTGATGGTCGAGTCACATCCGGAGTTAAAAATGTACTCTCTTCTTTCCCAACGGGCACATTTAACCTTTGAAAAGTTGAAGGTCGAGTGACATTCGGAGTTGAAAATGTATTATCCTCTTCCCCAATGGGCATACTTAACCTTCGAAAAATTGAAGGTCGAGTGGAGCTATTGGTAGGTTGTGTGCTTTCTTTTTATGTTTCATTGACACTTAATCTCTGAAAGACTAAAGCACGAGCAACTGGCGGCCTGATGCGCCTAAAAACAGAAGTTTGTTGGTCGACACTCTCTTTTTCTTTTGAGTCATCAACCTCCTCTACTGTTATATGATTTGTGTCTGCCACTTTCGCCTTCCCTCTTCTTATTATGCGAACCGGCTCTGGCGACTTATACCCAAGCCCTTTTCTTGTTGTTGGCAGACTATAACCTTCCTTTAGAAGCTTCTTCTGTGTTGCAGAGAGCTCAGATCTGTCATAAAAAACTCTTAGACTTTTAAACTCAGTGTGAGTTGTGAAGTAATAACTGCTTTAGCTAGAAGTTTGTATGCCTTGGGGTCAAACCCGTCTTCAGTTCGTTTATCAGGCAAGATCACGTTTATCTGATCATCCTCGGGTTTCTTAACCTCTTGTCTTGTGATCTTCGTAAGAGGCGTAGTGAAATTTTCCTTCAAAATTCCAACGTCACCGACCTTTATGCTTTCTGAACATTCAGTGAAAGGTGATTCACCCTTTTTACGACGAGACAAGGGGACGTATCGTAGGACAGGTGAATTTGAACATTTCTCATCCTTTACAATCCTAGGGTTCACAAGGCTCGTGGACACTTCACCCTTTTTTAGGTCGGAAGTACTGACATCCTCAACAACTTCCTTTCTTGCATCTGCTTGTGGCTTTAAATCGAGTTTATCATTCTTTTTTATCAAGGGGATTTCTGCAGGTATGGTTTCCCCTGTGTTTTCATTCTTTAGACAAAACTTTGCATCAGCGAAATGAGACTCAGCTTCTGAAAATGGGTTAGTGTCAGCCTCAACTTTCTTGATGCCATCTTGATAGAATTTAAAGCATTGGTGCAATGTAGATGTTATGACCCCATTACCATGGATCCAAGGACGACCTAGCAACAGCTTATAGGTGGTCTTAGAATCTATTACATGGAACAAAGTATCAGCTTTTAAGTCTCCAATGATGAGTTCAAGGCGTATCATGCCAATTGCCCGTTGTCCACCCTGATTGAAACCTTGGATCACCAATTTACTGTTTGATAGTTCCTCCATCAAGATGCCTAACTGCTTCATGGTTGACTTAGGCATTATATTGACAGTTGATCCATCATCGATGAGGATCCGACTAACCCTCTGTTCTCGAATGTATCCTGAGACGAATAAAGGTCTATTGTGAGGCTTTGACCCTAGCAGCAAATCTTCATCAGAAAATCCGATAGACATGCAACACGAAGCACATGTACGTGCCTCGGAGGTTGGGACGTTTGTACCATCAGACTCTATCAATGCGTTAACAAGGACGTTTTTAGCTTCCTGAGGAAGTGACAATAAGTCCTTTATGCTGAAGGAGGATAAGTCTCCTGAATCTGCCACCACTCCCGAGGAACTAGCGAGGACGTTATCATCTTCCACCACGTCCACAATGTGACACGTGACAGTTTCAAGTGTCTCCCCTTCACTATCATCGAGAAAGTGCATTGGGAAGTATTCTGCCAAAGTTATGGGTTGTGGAGGGCAAAAGAAATCTTCACCTTCCTCCATGGCAGGCTTTGACCTCCTTGACTTTCTTTTTCCTTTCTTCCTTTGAGACTTAACTTTCCTTTTACTATCTCGATGTAGGCGGGACTCTTTCCGTACGTAACTTTGCTTTTGCTTTTGGCGACGCACGACAAGGGTCCAGCCTTCGTTTTCATCTTCAATGGAATCATTTTTTCCTTGGGATCCCTTCATTGTGGCTTCTCTCTGACATCGAACCACTACTGGATCAAGGGTCCCGAATTGAATCAGCCTCTCTTCATAATCACATGAAGAGATTGGGGGAACTTGATCCCCTACATTCGCCATTATTGTCGCATGATATGCTTGAGCCACCTCATCAAGGTCCAACTCAATTCTCTTTTCGCGAGCAAGCTTAAGGATTAACTCCTTTAATACAAAACACTTCTCTACCGGGTGACTAACGACTCTGTGATACTTGCAATAGTTAGGATCATTGACTTTCCCTAACTCTTCTGGTCGTTTGCACTCTGGGAGCTCAATTAGCTGCTTCTCCAACAGTTGTTCCAACATGTCTGGAACGTCGGAGTCTGGAAATGGATATATCTTTTCCTGTCTTTCTTTTAAAGTTAGGCGACGTCTCTCGCCTGTCTCCACTCGCTTATTTGCTTTGTTTTCCTTTCCTTTGGTGGAAAGCTTCACAGGGGTCGTGTTGACGACCATTGATTCTTTTGTAGCACTCTTCATAACTTT
The DNA here is from genome assembly GCA_036850905.1 of Luffa acutangula. Lineage (NCBI taxonomy): Eukaryota > Viridiplantae > Streptophyta > Magnoliopsida > Cucurbitales > Cucurbitaceae > Luffa > Luffa acutangula. The sequence goes on from CM072089.1 coordinate 49,603,016, forward strand.
CTCGGTGCCTTTGACTTCCTTCTTTTCTCTCCTCATGTCTGGGACTACGGGATCTTTATTCCCTCTACTAGCGATGCTCAACTCCACATCATGAGCGCGAGTCGCTAATTCTTCAAAGGTTCGGGGCTTTATCCCCTGCAGGATGTAAAGAAGTCCCCAGTGCATGCCTTGGGTGCACATCTCAACAGAGGACACCTCGGAGAGTCTATCTTTGCAGTCGAGACTCAAGGCTCTCCAACGATTTATGTAGTCGATGACTGGCTCACCCTTTCGCTGCTTTGTGCTCGTGAGTTCTGTCATACTAACTGTTCTCCTCGTACTGTAGAAGCGATCTAGAAACTCTCTCTCCATCTGTTCCCAACTGTCCATTGTATCAGGCTCCAGGTCAGTGTACCAATCGAACGCGTTTCCTTTCAGTGTTTGAACAAATTGCTTAACCAACAAATCTCCCCGAGTACCAGCGTTCTCACAGGTTTCAACAAAGTGAGCGATGTGCTGCTTTGGGTTGCCTTTTCCATCAAACTGTTGGAACTTGGGAGGTTGATACCTAGTGGGCAGTCTGAGATTGTCAATCCTCTTTGTATAAGGTTTAGAATACAAGAGGGAACTTTGAGTGGGTCCACCATACTGAGCCCTGATGGAATTCATGATCATGTCTTGCAGTTGTTGGACAGACAAAGAGGCAACTGACGCGGAGTGTTGCGGTTGGTCCTCCTGCACGACAGCCTTCCCTTTATCATTCTTTCCTGCAGCAGGGGTCTGGCTACACTCAGCCACTTCTCGGTTCTGCAGCTGGTTCTTCAAATAGGCAATCTCAAGATCTCTCTCATCAACTGCCTTCATTAAGAGATTGAGTTTCCTTTCCATCTCTGCCATTCTTTCATCCTGGTCTACATCAGCCATCATGACGTGTTGGGTTTTATGCCCTAAAACTCGTAGATAGTGAATGTAAACAAAATTATATACTTGTATTTAATAAAGTGTTATTTAGTTTCTACAATAAAATGTTATTGTTAAAATATTGCACTATTTGACCCTAATCCAATAAACTAGACATCCTAGGCTGTAATATGAGTCTTGAACTATATGTAGCGACATATGGGGATCATTGTTCAAGAAACAGCCTAAAAGGTCTATAGTATAGGGATAAGACTGGGTGCCTTATCCTGGCAACACTATGGATACGGCCCACTTTGTATTTGATACAAACGCTGCGATCCAACGCGTTCGTGTAGGAAACATGCGAGTGGGGGTATCCTATGCAATGAGTTTGCATAAGACCGGACCGTGAAATAGTAACCACTAGTTATAACACCGTTAACTAGTTGGTTTTCTATTTTCACTAGGACGACCTAGACAACTTAGTCTTAATCCTGAGTTGATTATGGACTCCTGCTCATGAGAGATTGTCCTTTGATTTGTATGGGTGAGAGTGGCCAATACGCCGACTCAATAAGCCTACCACTTTGGGGACAAGATCGAATGGGGAGCTGGGAACATAATCGTACAAGATGGAATTCACTCCTTCCCGACTTTAGGGAAGCAGATGAGTGTTCCCTTAAGTGGTTACTCCAAGTCTTGAACAAAGGGCCCTACCCTCTCAATGGCACGAGAGGGTTTTCTGTTTGATGGTTGGACCATAAACAGATTGTTCATTAGAGGAGAATTGGTACTTAAGGAAATAGAGGTGACCCAGGGGTAAAACGGTAATTTGACCCAACTGGTGTTACGGACACTCGTGAAGGACTAACTAGTCGATATTGGTCTAAGTTCCGTGGACACAGAAAATATGTCTGCAGTGAGAAGAGTGCAACTGTGAGTCTATAGTGGAATGTACACACAGTTAACGAATATTGATTATTGTGGTTAATGAGTTTAACCAATTAATCTCACATCGTTGGAGCTTCTGATCTGCAGGTCCATAAGGTCCCACTGGTAGCTCGTAAAGTAATTTGAGGCAACTAAGTAATTAAATGTAAATTGAAAATGTTCAATTTACTAAGGGAAATAAATATAATATATATTGATATATTATTGTGAGAGAAATTAATATTTGAAGAAGTTCAAATATAAATTTATGGAAGATTGAAAGAGTTCAAATAATGAATTAATTAAATTAAGTCCTAAAATATGTTTGGGCAAAATTAATTAATTCAAGGTCGAAAATTAAATATGTGATATTTAATTGGTGGTTAATTAATTAAAGAATTCATTAACCATGAATTAATCGATTATGTAAATAATTAATCACTTAAGGAAGTGATTAATCATTTATGGGAATGATCTAATTACTTATGGAAGAAATTAGTCATTTATGGAAAAGATTAATCAATTGGGGAATTGATTGATCATGATTGATTAATTAAGGAATAAGATTGAATCAATTTTGGAAAAGATTGATTTAATTGAATATTTTATTCATGGTCTCTCTTCTATAAATAGAACACTAGACCTAATTGGTCATGACACTTGACACTCTTGAAAGACAAGACCTAGAATTCTCTCTAGCCTCCCTCTTAGAGAAAGACTCCCACAAGTCTTTGGCCTCCTAGACTTAGAGACATACCGGTGTAACCTCTGTGGTTATTATGTCATTCAAAGAAGAAAATCCAGCGATCAAGAGGCGAGAAGGCTGCTGCGTTTTCGTTCGTTGGAGCGTCGTTGGCGAAGAACGGTCAAGTCTACAACGGAGGTTTGTAACGGTTCTTCCACTTTTCGTTAGAAAAGTTTTTCAAAATAAATTTAGATTTATTCTAGCATGTTTAAACCGTTTTTACAGCGACTTTAAAGTTAGTTTAAAGTTTTGTTTGAGTTATCGTAACGGTATTTTAATGTTAATTAATATACGGCGTAAGGTCCAATCGATGCGCTTACGCTACGTGGGGACTTTTATTCCCTTCAATCGGCATCAGAGCCATCGCTGTCCCTATTAATTAATTTTAAAAGTTGCGATAGGCTCTAATAGGTGGGATTTATGCATAATGTATGTTCGGTTTGCATTGAACTGTTTGGGTTAATTTTATGGCCATAGATTTTATTTTTATGTGATTTTGATCATGTAAGGCCCGGTGTTTCGGGTATATTATGTAAAATCGAGTCCTATGTAAGTCCGGGTCTAGAATAGGTTTTTATGAGATGAAAATCGGAGCAATCGTCGCTGAAATCGGGGCCAAAATCGGAGAAAAGTTGCTGTTTCTGCCCAGAAATCGATTCCAGACGCAACAGCGTCGGGACGCTCCTTCAACAGCGTCTCGACGCTGTCTCGATACCGAAGGCGCTCGGTAAGGAAAGCACACAGCGTCGGGACGCTACCTCAACAGCGTCTCGACGCTGTCTCGATACCGCATGCGTCAGATATGGAAAACGCACAGCGTCTCTACGCTGTCATGATGGAGGCGCGCACTAGGGTTTCAACAGGCGCGGTTCAAGCGAGGCCGATCCGGTTCGGACCGGTTCGGCTGGGCTGGGACCTATTTGGTCCGGTTCAGCCAATTTTTGGCATGGTTCGTGATTTTGGAGGCCGGCTCGAGGTGGTTCGTGCTGTCTAGGCCAATTCTGGAGCTGTACATGGATTTTTTAGGATAGAATTTAGCTAAATTAATGTAATTTAATGCTTTATTTTATCCTAGGGGCCAAAATTAACCGGTTCAATTGCTATTTATATGCTTTATGGATGTCATATAGATTATTTAATCCCACCTTAGGTTATAAACATGCTCATGCATTTTTTTTATATATTATAAATTGTTATAATGTATGTTTAAATGCATGGATTTGTTTTCATATTTTTAATATAAGTGTATATTAATTATATGAAAAATTGGAAAGCATGAAGCATGTCATTACTTAAATTAAATATAAATAGTTATGTTTAATGTGATGAATGAAGCATGCTTGATTGATTTTCTTGATTGGCTTATAATTGTTATAATAAAAGAAAATCAAAATTGCATGAAGCATGAAACATCCATAGTTAATAATATAATTGTTATATTATTCATGCAATTAGTGTGGTTTAATTATTTAATTTGAATGAGATTGTTGAATGAATTAAACCCTAGATTCTTGATTATAGGATTAATCATTAAAATTTTGAAATAGTTCTTTATTATTAATGATTAGAAACCGTCAATCTATAATCAAGATTTGCATGCAAACATAAGATCATAGGATAAATTGAATTAATTTTAAATTGTTTAAAATTAATTAGACCTAGATCGATTTCTAATAGGATTAGAATCTTTTCTTACTTAGAATTAAAAATAGTTTTAATTTACTAAGTAGGAAAAACATTGCTATGATTATAAGGGAACTCCACCGGTAATGTTCTGTCTAAGGCTGGGGGTATTTAAGTTGACGGTTTACGGAACACCTCCTACCTGGGAACTGACTTGGAATACCGGAGTTGAATTAATCATAGTTAAATGTTAGCATGCAATGTCACTAGGTTTATTAAAAGTGTTTAATGCACCTAGATCTTTAGAGTAAAGACCTTACATTACTGAGGTTATAAGGGAACTCTCTCGGTAAAGTTCTGTCTAAGGCTGGGGGTATTTAAGTTGACGGTTTACGGAACACCTCCTACCTGGGAACTAACCGGATTGAGTTGAATTAACCATAGTAATGTTGACTTGCAATGTTGGGTTTATCAAAAGAAGTTTAATTCACCCAAAAGATTGCAGTTGAATCCTTTCCATAATTGTTATAATAGGATCAGACTTAGATAGATTGACTTAGCCGAATACTATCTAAGTTAAACAACCCTATATTAACCTTAGGACATTTTCAGTGGGAGGAAAATTACAAAACGAGATTTAAATCAAGTTTTGCTCCTACGTCCCTATATTCACAACGTGAGATTCATGCTCGGCTTCGAGTCGCCCTAGGAGCGGCCTCCCTTCGGAAAGTGTTTGCATGGATCAATATCAAGGTGAATGGGAAAAATGTCTAGAGTAAGTGGGAGCGGGACACGTGTCAACGTATCCCTCGGTCTCCGCCCATAGTTCACACCGTGAGAGTCCTATGATCCGCCTGCAGGTTGCCCTGGCGCATCCATCCCTTCGGAGGGCCTGGTCATAGGATTCGGAACATCGTGAACTCCTGGAAAGGATAGGAGCTCTTAGGCTAATCACCAACAGTTGTCTTTCCCTTCGGTAGCCTGTTGGTGCGTGCCTCTGAGATCTGAAAGTGGGAGGGTTACACTTACGAGGATGAGTTAAAAGTGTTAACAAATCCTTGACCGAACAACGGTGGCTAATGTCTATAGGAATATGAGTTATTCTGGAATTAGAATTAGCTGAGAGGTGTCTCATTTCAAAGGAGGAGTACCTGATCACCCTTCGGTGGCTGGTATTCTAAACCTCTGAAACATCGTTGCAAAACTAAATCGATAGTCTTAGGGTTCTGTGATTGTCTGTTTTGCTAAATTGATTGGATTGCATGCAATTGTTTGTATTGCTCTTGTAATGGGTTAGTGCGATAAATAATCAAGTGATTTGTTATTTCAACAATTCAATGTTTTCATATGTGCATAGTCTTACGCTCATTTTATTAATAACGGTGATTATACAACAAATTTAAACGACTAATTTGTGGCCAATATTGTAAGATTAGTCTTGATAGAGAAATGTTCTCATGCCCAAAAAAAATGTTTAATTCATTAAGAAGTGTTATTAATGAATGTGACATTGAGCCTTACTCAGTCAAGGAAGACCTGTCCAAAGACAGTAAATTCGATTTACTAGTCTTGGAAGCATAATTTGTGAAGAATGATGATTCTACCCGAATACTTGATTCATAGTCACAAATTACGGTTGTTCTTCTTATTAAAAGGAATGAATTCCTGGCAATAGCTTCATGCTATTGAGATAACTCTCAAAATTTTGAATTAGAGAGGTTGTCTTGACTGTAGCAATGGGGAACGTCAAGTTATTTTTTTTCCAGTGGGAGCAAATACATATTATTAGATAATGTGTATATAATTCCTAGAAATTTGATTTCTGTATCGTATTGGCTGGAACAATGTTACTCTTTACCTTTCTCTGCTAATGCAGTTCATTTCAAGAAAGGGAGTTAACTTTTGTTCAGCTGAACTGGAAAAATAACATAAACGTTTTTAAAGACTAATCAAGATTAAGGTAGTCATGAACACTGTGTTGCTTGTGGATGCTACTAATCAAAGAAATGAAAGGCAAAAGATTTCTCCTAAAGGAAATACCTTTCTTTGGTTCTTAAGGTGTTAGGCTAGTTATGATCTCAATATGATTGAGAGCTTAGTCTTGAGTATACTTCTAAGATAGTTAGAAGAACACTCTCTAATACCAATAAAGTCATGTCTTATGGACGATATGACTAATAGATCTTTTACTGGAAAAGAGATAAGAGAGCCAAAGAGCCCTTAGAGCTAGTACATTTGGATATTTGAGGTCTAATATGTTAAAGCAGTGGGAGGGCATGAATAATTTATCTATATTATAGATAATTATGCAAGGTATGGGTATCTCAACCTAATGCAACTTAAGTCTAAAGCTCTTGAGAAATTCAAAATGGTTTGAGACAGAAGTTGGAAACTTGTTAGGTGAGTTGTTAAAAACACTTCGATCTGATCGAGGTGTAGAGTAGATGAGACTTGAGATTCCAAGACTATTTGATAGAACATGGAATTACATCTCAACTAAACCCGAAACACCTTAAGGAAACGGTGCATTAGATAGGAGAAATAGAATCCTATTGGATACGAATCGGTTCATTATGAGCTATGCTCATTTGCCTGACTCGTTTTTGGGGTCATGCAGTGTTGACTGCAGCACATATTTCGAACAAAGTTCCATCAAAAGTGTTTGTGAAACATCTTTTGAAATGTGGATAAGACGTAAAAGTAGTTTACGTTATTTTTGGGGAGTCCAACACATGTGATTGTGTCAAACCCAAAAGAAATTGGAACACTGTTCAAATAATATACCTATTCGTAGGCTACCCCATGAAAACGAGAGATGTGAATTCTTCTTCAATCCGCAAGAGAATAAAGAATTTGTATCGACAAATGCTACATTCTCAGAAGAAGACCACATAAGAAATAATAAGCCACAAAATAAGTTCGTTTTAAGTAAATTAACTGATGAAGTTACAAAATATCAACAAGAGTTGTTGATAAGGGAACAAGGGTTGTTGATGATGTTGGACCTTTAACAAGAGTTGTTGATAAGGCCAATACAACTGGTTAGTTACATCTATCTCAAAGAGTTGAGAGTGCCTCAATATAGTGGGAGGATTGTCCTACAATCTGACCATTACATGGGCTTAATTGAAGCCCAGATCGTCAAACCTGATGATGATTTAGAGGATTCATTGTCTTAGAGCAAGGCAATAAATGATGTTAACAAGAACCAATTAGATTAAAGCGATGGATCCGGAATTGAAATATGTGATTTCAATTCCATCTAGAATCTTGTAGATCTATCTAATGGGGTAACACCAATGGATTACAAATGAATCTACAAGAAGAAACGAGACATAATCTTATGGTTAGACTTATGGCAAAAGGGTTATACCCAGAGACAGGGGACTGTAAGAAAGTCTTATCTCCTGTCGTCATGTTGAAGTCTATTAGAACTTTTGTCCATTTAGAATGGATGTCAAGACTACACTTTTGAATGGTAATCTTGAGAAGAGTATCTACATGTCTCAAGCAGAATGATTCATTTAGCAAGATCAGAAGCAAAAAGGGGTTTGCAAGCTTAAGTGATCCATTCATGGGTTGACCTAAGCAATTCGATCTTGGAATATAAGATTTGATACTGTGATCAAATCTTTTGGCTTTAATCAAGAATATTGATGAATCTTGTCTTTACAAGAAGATCGTCAATAGTTCAGTAACTTTATTAGTGTTGTATGTAATTGATATCCTAGTCATTGGGAATGATGTAGGTTATCTTATTACTGACTAGTAAAATAAGCTAGTAGCTCAATTCCAAATGAAAATTTGGGAGAAGCTAAGCTTGTTCTTCGGATCAAAATCGTTAGGAACGGTAAGAACAAAAAGCTAGCATTATCTCAAGTGTCTTATATCTACGAGATGTTAGATGCAGAATTCCAAGAAGGGTTCTCTACCTTTCAGGCGTGGAATTCATTTTGTCTAAGAAACGGTTTCCTGAGACACCTCAAGAAGTTGAGGACATGAGACGAATGACCTATGCAATAAGGATTGTCAGTAAGTACCAATCTAATCCAAGATTTGATCATTGGAAAACCGTTATGAATATCCTCAAGTATTTGAGGAGAAAGATGAACTATATGCTCGTGTATAGGACTAAGGATTTGATCCTTACAGGATACACTGACATGGATTTTAAGACTGATAAGGATATATGTCTGACATAAAGGATGGCTAGCGGACCAATTCCAAATGAAAGATTTTGGAAAGGTCGAATATGTTCTTGGAATCCTAATAGTCTGGGATCGGAAGAACAAAACGCTAGCCCTGTCTCAAGCAACGTATATTGACAACATGTTGTCCCAATATTCGATGCAGAACTCCAAGAATGACTTATTGTATTTCAAGCATGGGGTTCACTTGTCTAAGGAATAGTGGCCTAAGACACCTCAAGAGATTAAGAATATGAGACAGATTTCCTAGACCTCCGCTGTGGGCAGCATAATGTATGCAATGCTCTGCACAAGGCCTGACATCTGTGATGATGTAGGGATAGTCAGCACATATCAATCAGTGTCCATGGTCAAACTTTACAAAGGAGCTATAATGTGGTATAATTACAGTCTTGACCATATAAGCCAAAAATATAGTTGCTTGTGAAGCAGCGATAGAGATTGTAAGACTTAGAAAGTTCTTGACTGATTTGGAATGTGTTCCAAATGTGAACTTGCCCATCAGACTTTATAGTGATACAGTGGTGTTGTGGCAAATTCATAAGAACTTTCCAACCCAAGACAAGCACACACACATTGAATTAAATTGAAATATTCACGAAGACTCTCTCGGCTAAAGGGTATGAGGGTCATCTAGAAGGTCTAGGTCTACGAGTTATGTACAAAGATGAAATCTAGGGCAAGTGGGAGAAATGTAATGGGTATAATGATACCATTAATGGGTATAGTGATACCATTATACAATGGGTATAGTGATACCATCATACAATGGGTATAGTGATACCAATGGGTATAGTGATACCAATGGGTATAGTGATGCCCTAGTTTATTGTATTTGTACATTGTACATGTTTTATACATGTATTTGTACACCCACTGTTGAATAGATTGTTGTACATCCCACTAAACTAGAGTTTTAGTTCAAGTGGGAGTTTGTTGGGTTTTATGCCCTAAAACTCGTAGATAGTGAATGTAAACAAAATTATATACTTGTATTTAATAAAGTGTTATTTAGTTTCTACAATAAAATGTTATTGTTAAAATATTGCACTATTTGACCCTAATCCAATAAACTAGACATCCTAGGCTGTAATATGAGTCTTGAACTATATGTAGCGACATATGGGGATCATTGTTCAAGAAACAGCCTAAAAGGTCTATAGTATAGGGATAAGACTGGGTGCCTTATCCTGGCAACACTATGGATACGGCCCACTTTGTATTTGATACAAACGCTGCGATCCAACGCGTTCGTGTAGGAAACATGCGAGTGGGGGTATCCTATGCAATGAGTTTGCATAAGACCGGACCGCGAAATAGTAACCACTAGTTATAACACCGTTAACTAGTTGGTTTTCTATTTTCACTAGGACGACCTAGACAACTTAGTCTTAATCCTGAGTTGATTATGGACTCCTGCTCATGAGAGATTGTCCTTTGATTTGTATGGGTGAGAGTGGCCAATACGCCGACTCAATAAGCCTACCACTTTGGGGACAAGATCGAATGGGGAGCTGGGAACATAATCGTACAAGATGGAATTCACTCCTTCCCGACTTTAGGGAAGCAGATGAGTGTTCCCTTAAGTGGTTACTCCAAGTCTTGAACAAAGGGCCCTACCCTCTCAATGGCACGAGAGGGTTTTCTGTTTGATGGTTGGACCATAAACAGATTGTTCATTAGAGGAGAATTGGTACTTAAGGAAATAGAGGTGACCCAGGGGTAAAACGGTAATTTGACCCAACTGGTGTTACGGACACTCGTGAAGGACTAACTAGTCGATATTGGTCTAAGTTCCGTGGACACAGAAAATATGTCTGCAGTGAGAAGAGTGCAACTGTGAGTCTATAGTGGAATGTACACACAGTTAACGAATATTGATTATTGTGGTTAATGAGTTTAACCAATTAATCTCACATCGTTGGAGCTTCTGATCTGCAGGTCCATAAGGTCCCACTGGTAGCTCGTAAAGTAATTTGAGGCAACTAAGTAATTAAATGTAAATTGAAAATGTTCAATTTACTAAGGGAAATAAATATAATATATATTGATATATTATTGTGAGAGAAATTAATATTTGAAGAAGTTCAAATATAAATTTATGGAAGATTGAAAGAGTTCAAATAATGAATTAATTAAATTAAGTCCTAAAATATGTTTGGGCAAAATTAATTAATTCAAGGTCGAAAATTAAATATGTGATATTTAATTGGTGGTTAATTAATTAAAGAATTCATTAACCATGAATTAATCGATTATGTAAATAATTAATCACTTAAGGAAGTGATTAATCATTTATGGGAATGATCTAATTACTTATGGAAGAAATTAGTCATTTATGGAAAAGATTAATCAATTGGGGAATTGATTGATCATGATTGATTAATTAAGGAATAAGATTGAATCAATTTTGGAAAAGATTGATTTAATTGAATATTTTATTCATGGTCTCTCTTCTATAAATAGAACACTAGACCTAATTGGTCATGACACTTGACACTCTTGAAAGACAAGACCTAGAATTCTCTCTAGCCTCCCTCTTAGAGAAAGACTCCCACAAGTCTTTGGCCTCCTAGACTTAGAGACATACCGGTGTAACCTCTGTGGTTATTGTGTCATTCAAAGAAGAAAATCCAGCGATCAAGAGGCGAGAAGGCTGCTGCGTTTTCGTTCGTTGGAGCGTCGTTGGCGAAGAACGGTCAAGTCTACAACGGAGGTTTGTAACGGTTCTTCCACTTTTCGTTAGAAAAGTTTTTCAAAATAAATTTAGATTTATTCTAGCATGTTTAAACCGTTTTTACAGCGACTTTAAAGTTAGTTTAAAGTTTTGTTTGAGTTATCGTAACGGTATTTTAATGTTAATTAATATACGGCGTAAGGTCCAATCGATGCGCTTCCGCTGCGTGGGGACTTTTATTCCCTTCATGACGGACATCACATCAGGATTTAGTGTATCCTTTGGCTGCTTAGATGTTGGAACGACAGATTCGAACAGTGGGTTGTCTTTGACTGCAACCCTATCCTTAGAGGATTCTTCAATCAACTTTGAGATCTTGCTTGCAACAGCAAGAGGAGTATGATCCTCTCTGATCTCAATTACTTGGGAGCGACTACGAGTGACAGGGTCAGTGTAAGAGTCGCTTGATGTGGTAACCTTCGCGGGAGCTTTCTTTGGTGCCATCACGTTGGTTGGATCTTTAAACAGGAGAAAGAGATGAGAGGTAGAGATGTCCCACTGGACGTGCCAATTTGTTCACACTAGACTTCGGAGATGGAGACACGTGGAATAAACTTTGATTTGTATTAATGTTGTATGCGCGTGAGTATACAATCTCTAGTACATAATCCTCTGATTCTCTCTCTTGTGTGTGGATGTGTTTCACTCGAGGGCTGTAATTCTTGGAGCTTGAAGTCCCTTGAGTTTGAAAGAGTCTTCAGTCTTCAAGAAGTGTTCAGTACTTGGAAACTTGTAGATTCAGAGAGTCTTCAGTCTTCCGTTTTGGGGGAAATTTCTCTGAATTCTCTAAGTCTGGTTGAGAGCTCCAAAATTCTGAACCCTTAAAATGGTGGTGAACCCCTCTATTTATAGAGTTCTCGCAAGATGGGCCATGGTAACTTTTGGGCCTAACAACTTGGACTTGGGTTTTATTGGTCTTGGGCTGAACCATTTAGTCTTGGGTTTGGTTTATATTTGACCCAAAACCATATCACCCAGACATTTAAAAGACCCAAATTTGATCCAAATAATTATTATTTTTTTAATTAATTGGTCAAATTAATTAATTTGATCAAAATAATTTAATTTTAATTAATTGATCAAATAGAAATTTGGCTCTATAAATTTATAATTGGTCAACTTTGCTTTCAAATTAAATTGGGACGTGTGTCAATTTATAATTGGTCCCAAATTTAATTAATTTTAATTTCGTCATTAATTTTATGTAACGACGTGGCAATTCGTGATTGGTCAAATTTTCTCCATCAACAGTATATTTTCAATTTTTTTGTAAAACACATAAAATTTATAAATACATGGATAAAAAAATATATTTGTCTAAACATACTACCTTCGCTTTTTTTTTAAAAAAAAAAAAAAAAAAAAAAAAAAAAAAAAAAAAACCTAGTTTTTCCCAAACTCAACCAAAATTCAAAAGATTAATATGATTGTATGTATTGTTAGTTGGAAGAAAGCAAAAAGTTGAAGCTATAATTTCAAGCCTTATTTGAGTTTTGACAGCCAAGATTATGCTTTTTTGTTCAAAAGTACAACCTTTGCCTCAAAGGTTTAAATAATTGAACATTTTGAAGTGATCATTGGCTCAAACTAAGAAGAATTTTGAGAGATTGGGAAGAAGGGTAAAGGAAGATGAATGGAATCTAAAACCCAACTTCCTCAGCAAGGCAAAACCCCATAAAAAGAAAGAAAGAGAGAGAGTAATATTAAATATTCAAAATCAAAAGGTGTATAATGTGAATATATATAATAATATTTATTATAGCAATTGAACCCTTTTTCAAAGATTTTTCTTCTCTTTTTATTGCTTTGCATGGAAGTTTAATTTGAGCATTCTTTATATATAAATTATCAAACTTCCTTTTTCACCCACAAACATTATGGCCTCTCATCTCTTTAGACTGTTCACCTTATTCTTCTTCTTTGTTGTGATCTTCAACTTCCTCCTTCTGCCTAATGCTGTTCTTTGTGATGGTACTCTCTCTCTTTCTCTCTGGAAATGTTTGAAATTTTCTTCATTACTTCAAATAATTTCTATGGTTCTCTAGAATTTTCATGATTTTTTTTTCTTTTAATGTTCATAAGCATATATACTTTTATGTTGAAAGTTTTGTTTATTTAGTTTGAGAGATTGATGTTTAGTTAGACATAATCTTTTTAAATCATTTCTAATATTATTAGATGAGTTTGAATACCAAACTTCTTATTAAAATAAATGGATATGGTAGTAAATTTAATTGTTATTTCATAATTCTGGATAGATTTATATAGAAATTGCACTAAATAAATTTTTATTTATTAATTTAAACAATTTTCATTGGCATTTAAGAGTTTAATATTTGTTTATTCTTTTACTTTGTATTTCCTTGCCATTTATATCTATTAACATCTCTATTTATTAAAAAATTTGGTACTTGCTTACAACTAAATTTTCTTCTTTTTCTTTTGCTTTTGTTCATCAACATGGACATATGGCATGTTATGAATATTTCCTTGAATCAACATCGTCTCTATTTATCCACAGATTTTGATACCCTTACCACCAAGTTCAATTGGTCGACATCTCGGTCAATTCGAGTTGAAATCTTTACTAGCGACCGTATTTTGTTAAAATTATTATTTTTTTAACAATATAGGGTGGGAGATTTGAACCACAGACCTCGTAGTTATCAATATAACTTTATGCCAGTTGAGCTATGCTTTTGTTGGTTTAAAAACACTACTTCAACCATTAAGTTTCGTTATTTTGTTAACTAAATATCTTCTTCCCATGTGTTTTAAAAAACCAAGTCAAGTTTTGAAAACTAAAAAAATAGTTTTCAAAAACTTGTTTTTGTTTTTGAAATTTGGTTAGGAGTTCAAATCAAATATACTCTTAACAAATATGAAAATCATGGTAAGAAAATTGAAGGAAAACAGACTTAATTTTCAAGAAAATCAAAAACCAAAAACCAAATGGTCATCAAATGGGCCTTAACCTTTTGGTTTTCTTGTGAGTGTTTTATTTCATTCTTTTCGCTGCTCCGATCGATCAACACCGGCATGTTTATTTCAGAAGCAACGAGAAAGTTCCCATTCTCATATTCTTCTTTGGTATAACCAATCCCCCACATGGCTACTTTTCTTGTACAGTGAAAGATGATGAGATTCTAAAAGCCATCAACGTATATAGGCAATCAAAGAACCTATCCGAACTTGCTTATAACGCCAATGCAGCATGTTTGGCTAGCAAACTCGTTGTTAAGCTACGAGATGAGCCTTGTTCAAGTGCAGATGATTTCAACAAAGATGTCAGCTCTGAAACTACGCTCTCTGATTACAACAACTTCTTGTCAAGGTGTCACATAGCCCACAACTCCTCGGTTGATGGTATCGTTCTCCCCGCGTGTATCCCGAAGCTCGAACCCACATTGGTCGTTAACAACTACACCAAATCCCACGATGTCGAGTACCTAAACGATGGGAACTATACTGGCGCCGGTGTCGGGACGATCGACGATTGGGTCGTAATCGTTCTTAGCACCAACACGTCGACCGGGAACTTTTCGAGTGGTGGATCTTCTTTGGTTGTTGATGGGGGCTGCATTGGTGTGATGGTTGCTTTGTTAGGGTTGTTTGTTTCTTTGTTGATGTGATGAGTGAAAATTTGGGGGTGGATTCTCTTTTCTATTTCTAGGTTGAGTTTTAGTTTCAAAAGGATTTTGGTTTAATTTTGAGTTTAATTATTCAAAGGGCATGAAATGTTGATACTTTTCTTTTCTTTCTTTTTTTTTTTTTTTTACTAATATTATGTTAATGACATATTCTAAATACGAGCATAATTCAAAGTTGAAAAACATAATAAAATTTGGACAAATTACATTGTGACAACCTCATTGAATTAATTTTTTCTACTATACCCCTCCCCCTCTTTCTACTTTCTAAACAAGGTCTCCTTTTCTCTTTCACACTCATTCTCTTCTCTATTGACAACAGTTGCATTAGAGGAGGGGAGAAAAAGACAAAATGTCTTAAAAATAGTTCTTCTACCGGAAATGTTGTAAATCACTTTTAACCCTAAACTTTGGGGTTGTATCAATGTTAATCCTGAACTTTCAATCTCATCAAATTGAACCCTAAACTTAACAAGTTGTATCAATTTTAACCCTGAACTTCCAATTTCATCAAATTGAAGCTCAAACTTATTAGATTGTGTCGATTTTAACCTCAAACTGACGTAAGTGTTACAATGTATGTCTTTGGTTAACTTTCCATTTGAACCACCATACACAATTTATTATTTCTTTTTTTTTTCCTTAATTCACATTGTACCTGAATTGGTTTCTTATAAATAAAATATTGGAGAAACTTTTATTTTAGATGACTTTTTCTAATTTTGGACTTCAAATATATGCTGGTTTGTTTTTATTGTTTCTAAGAACTTTGTGGGATTTTTTTTCTTCCTTTACGATTTTTTTTCTTGCTAATTAGAAGTATGTACAAACGTAGAAAACAAAAATAAAGGAATTTCGAGTTTTTTATTTATCATATTTGTTGGATTTTTCTTGTTGCCAATAACTTTGTGATTCTTTTTTGGATAATAATGAGAAGAATAGTATGAGATATTTGATTTCTTCTAGTTTTTCCAAAAAAAAAAAATCTTACAAAACACTAACTCAAGTGCAATGTGAATTAAAAAAAAAAAAAAAGGAAATTGTCAATTACATATTTTAATAGCAATTCAAATGAAAAGTTGACCAAAGGTCTACACATTGCAACATTTATGCAAGTTTGAGGTTCAAATTGATACAATTTGTTAAGTTTAGGGTTCAATTTGATGAAATTGAAAGTTTAAGGTTAAAATTGATACAACCTTGTAAGTTCTTGATTTTTTCCCAAATAATCCTCTGGAGAGAAGAGAAAGAAACTTTCTTTTGAAAGAGGGCTATCTTAGAGAGGGAGGAATAATTGGTATTTTTTTAGGGAGAGTAGTGTGCTAGAGAGGAAAATAACATTTTTTTAAGATAAAGAAATAATGACTTTTATCTGTCATCAAAATATGATTTTTTTTTTCAACTTAGTTGATGGAAGGATCCACACTGGAGCATGCTTTTCGTAGGTACGAAAGTTTAATAGTTTAGTCCCCGTTCAATAATCATTTGGTTTTTTAAAATTATGTTTGTTTTCTCCTCAATTTCCTACCATGATTTTCATCCTAATTAAGGTTGCATTTGAATTCCTAGTCGAATTTTAAAAACAAAATCAAGTTTTTAAAAATTACTTTTTTTTTTCAAAATTGGACTTGGTTTTTGAAAACACGAAGATTGATACAAAAACCAAGAAACTCTTATAGGTGGAAGTATGTGTGTATAAGCTTAATTTTCAAAAACCAAAAACCAAAAACCAAATAGTTATCAGACGGGACTTTAATTTTTTATAATTAAAATAAGTTGATGGGTGCAATTATATATACTAAATCATAAATTATTATAGTTTATAGGTGGTTTATACCATTTTTAGTTAGTTTTTTTAAATGTGGGAGATGACAAAATATTCAAAATACATGGAATAAATTTATAATTTAACTTTATTAATTACAATTTTAACATAAAAATAAGGAGCAAATTCTACCCCAGAAATATAATTTAATGTAGAAACAAATAGCTTAAAAATTTTAAAATTTAGAGATAGACATGACATTCAAAGGAGAAGCTAAGGACTAATATAGAAGGGTGTTGCTTTGAGTTTGGGTTTTGGGTTCAGAAAAATGTCAGTCTTTGGGAAAGTTCACAAAAGCTGAGTGAAGGAGCAAACAAGTTTGTTGGGTTAAGTTGCTTTTTTAGCCTTTAAGCTTTTGAAACCTAAGACTAAGAGAAAGCAAGACAAAGAATGTGTGAAGGACAAGTATACATGTTCATAGTGAAATGTGCATCTGATGAAGACACAAGCAACCAATGGAGATAAACCCTTTTTTTCTTTTCTTTTCTTTTTTTTTTTTTTTTGAGAGGAATAGAGAACTAAATTTTAGTTTTGCAGTTATTAAGGTTTGATTTTAATGGCCAAACATTTTTATATTATATTTCTAATAAAAGATTGTAATCCTTTTTCTTTCCAACTTCCTTTGATTTTTGGTTTTTTGTTTTGTGTTTTTAAAATATATGAACTCGAGTAATTGATATTTTTCACTTAAAATAGTATATGAACTATTTTTTTCTTTCCAAACCGTTGGCCAAGTTTGATTTATATTGTAATTGACAGCAGAGGTTAATAGCATTATTTATATTGTAGAAGGTTTCAAAAGGAAAGAATCATCATATAATCACAGCCCTTTGAATTAGGACACAAAGTTGAAGTGAATCATTGGATTAACAGCAACCAGATAATTGCATGGGTTCTTTAGGTTGACCATTTGACAGCATGGGTGTTGGAGAGACGTCATTCTCATCTTGGTGATATTTTTCTTGTGTTCTAATGTCCCTCTCAAGTGCAGGGGTGAAGGAATGATCCCAAATTGGGAATGTAGGTCACATAGACTTGTAGCAGCAAGAGACTTTGTGAGGCAGTGGGCGAGTTTGTCACATGTGGAACATATCAACATCAATCTACTTTCTAAGAACTTTATCCTTGATGAAGTGAACATCCAATTCTATGTGTTTAGTGATTGATTTCGTAGGAATCGAGTCTTGGGATAAATTGGAGCATTTGAAAGTTGTTCGAGTGTTTGGGACGCAAAAAGAGTCAAAGGAATTGAACAAAAAATCATAGAAGAGCTACAATAGCCATTAGACCAGAGAGCATAGCGTCGAGACGCTAGTTTGTGGCGTCTCGACACTGCTGCAACAACGTTTTCAGGCTGAAGACTCGAGGGGCACAACGTCGAGACGTTGTGTCCCTAGCGTCTCGATGTTGTGCAATTTTCCATTTATAATTAGGGTGACAACAGGACAACGTCACGACGCTGTCCCTAGCGTCTGAACGCTGTACAATAATTCCTATAAAAGTTTTTGCGATTTCACACGGGAAAGGGAGTTTAATTGGAGACCTTTTAGCCCTAATTTTGACTAAAGACTTCTTGTGAGAGAGCTAGAGGAGGGACAAAGAACGGGATTCAAGCCTAGAGCTCGTGGAGATCGTGACAGAGATGTGCGGCTTCAACGGGATTCGAGTTTTATTCCTTTCTTTCCCTTTTTTTAGTTGTTTTTATGGCTTTAGTTTCAAGCTTAGATTGTAACGAGGAGATTATGTGTAGCAGCCAATGAAAAAAAAAAGAAAAAGAAATGAAATGAGGGAAAACGTGGGGCTTGGTCAAAAAAAAAAGAGAGAAAATGGGGGGAAACTTCCCCCCAAATTCGGTCAATTGACATTTTAAAAAAAAAAAGAAAAAAGAAAAATCTGAACTCTCTCTCTCCCGCAGCCCTCTCTCTCTCCCTCTCGGCTTTCTCTCTATCTCAGCCCCTCTCTCTCTCGCTCCCTCCGTCGCAAGCCGCCGCCGCACATCGTTGTGTCCTCCGCAAGCTGTCGCCGCCGCCCTTCCTCGATTCCGGATCTGCACGTCGCCGCCACTGCCGCCGCGAACCGCCGCCAGTAAATCTCGCCTCCCCTCAGATCTTTCTCTCTCTCAGATTTCTCTCTCTCAGATTTCTCTCTCTACTGTGTAACTGTAGATACCATATTTGGTCCGGTTCATTTTCTTATTTTTCTTATTATTTTAGTGTTTATGTTTATTTTATTATATAGAATAAGATTGTTGTTATTTTTATTATTTTTGTTATTATTTATTTTGTTTATTTGTTTATTTTTATTTTTATTACTTATTTATTATTATTATTTTTTTTTTTATCATAACTACTTTTTCCCTAACGTTTTTTTTTTCCTTCCTGTTCTCTCTCCATATCTTCCATCATCCGTAGTCTTCCTGCTGATTTGGTCTGACCCTTTAGTTTCTCCTTCCCTCAACTTCCTCTTAGTTAAACGCTCTCGATAGCTTCTCTGGCCTATTTAAATCGATTGATTTCCTGTGGATGAGGGGATTTTTTTTTGGGCTAAATTCATTATTTTTTTTTCCATCATTCATTTTTGTGTTCATCTGGTGCAAAGAATCCTTGACAACCAGAGTATTTCAACAACACTACCAAAAAAGGTTGAGAATTTATTTTCAATTTTGTTTTGTGATTTTTTTTAGCATAATATAATTCCATTTGCTTGTTTACTGGGAGTTTAGAATAGGTTTGGTTGGTTTGCAATTTTTTGTATTCTGTGGATTGGGATGGAGTTGATTCATGGAAATAAGATTTAGAATGGGTTTGATTAATATGAATTTCTGTATTTTGTGAGCATACTGTTTTTATTTTATTTTATTTTTTGTTGCCTTGCTTTCTTTTGTATTATGCATAAAATTTCTTGATTAAATTTAGTTAAATTCAATCGCATATTTGAATTTGTGTTTACTGAGACATTGATGGGAGCTTATTGTTATTCTGGACCATTCTTCTGCAGAAAGATTTAAAGATCTCATCATAACTTTATTTATTTTGTTTTTATATATATTTATCAATCTTTTTTATTTTATTAGATTTGATTGTATGCATGTATATTTAATTTGAATATTAAGATTGTGTTTTTAAAAATTGGTATAGCAGTATGTTTAAGAAGGTATTAGTTATGATTGGATTGGCCATTTTTTTTAGTTCTGTGAAATCATGCAGTATGAATATTATTATTAGATTTAGTTAAATTCAATCGCATATTTGAATTTTTGTTTACTGGGACCTTGATTGGAGCTTATTATTATCATGGACCATTCTTCTGCAGAAAGCTTTAAAAGATCTAACCATAATTTTATTTATTTTGTTTTTAGTTGTTTTTTATATATTTATCAATCTCTTTTTTATTTTATTAGATTTGATTGCATGCAGGATGTATATTTAGTTTGAATATTAAGATTGTGTTTTTAAAAATTGGTATAACAATACCTTTAAAAAGGTATTGTGTAGTTATGATTGGATTTGCTTTTTTTTAGTTATTTGAAATCCTGCAGTATGAATATTATGATTATCATTTGAAAATTGAATGAATGTTTTAA
Organism: Luffa acutangula; assembly: GCA_036850905.1. Taxonomy (NCBI): domain Eukaryota; kingdom Viridiplantae; phylum Streptophyta; class Magnoliopsida; order Cucurbitales; family Cucurbitaceae; genus Luffa; species Luffa acutangula. The sequence continues at coordinate 49,623,196 of CM072089.1, forward strand.
TTTCGGCATTAATTGTATAGCAGATTGTTTTATTTAAGTGGTTGCTCTAAAAGAATGTTTGTTTTTAATTAAAATAAATTGACACACATTGTTGTTATTTATAATCTGCATGTTTCTAATAATATGAATAAATTAATGTTATTTCAATTTCTTATTATTTTTTATTATTAATTTTTTTTTCTTTTCTCAATTTTGTTTTTAGTCTTATAGCATTTAATCTAATTTAATTTCATGTGTCCTTACTTTAGAATTTTTAAATTTTTAAATAACAAATGGTCTTTTCCCAATTTGAAAACTTGAGACTAAACTTTTATGATTTTTGGGTTGAGTAGTGTTTCTTTATGAGTTTTGGTTAAAATTCCATAAATACATGAAATTCCCAATTGAAAATAATTTCAACTTTTTTTAAAATGGGATTATTAAAGCTTTAAATTTGAGATTGAGTAGTGTTTCATTTTTAGAATTTGTTTGAACAAATTCTTTAAAAACATGAAAATTCTTGGCAATTTTTGAGAAAAAGTAGTGTTCTCTTTATGGATCTTCCAATTCCATAAATACATGAAATTTCTCATTAATTGTAAATTTTCAAATTGGGGCATTTTTCATAAATTTACCAAAATGGAATTTCATCAACCCATTTTGAGATTGAGTAGTGTTCTCTCTTCAGAATTTATTATAATAAATTCTTTAAACACATGAAAAATTTCATCCAAATAAAGTCATTTTGAGGGAAAATAGTGTTCTCTTTATGGATCTTCCAATCCCATAAATACATGAAATTTCTCATTAATTTTTGAATTTTCAAAATTGGGGGGTGTTTTTCATAAATTTCAAAAAAATGATTTTTCTTTAAATTATTATGTTTTTCTAAAAACAAGATTGAGCAGTGTTCTCTTTTTGGAATTTATTTGATTAAATTCCTTAAATACATGAAATTTCTCACAATATCCAATGATGGAAATTAGAAAAATTAAAAATTTGATTTTTCCAATGTTCTTGAGGTGAGGAAATTTATTTTGGAAAACCAAAATAAATTTTCAATATTTTTTTAATGGCTTTTGTGCCACTCATAATGGTTGGTTCATATTTTGTCTCCAAAGTATGGATTAATAAATATGGGACATTTAAAAATAAAAGAAAATAAATTGTTGTGGACCAATATTTACTTATTTTTAATTTGGATAACAAAAGATGAAATTTGGTAACCGTTTTCACAGGTGTTGTAGGGTGCTAATACCTTCCCTACACACAAATGACTCCCGAACTCATATTTGATTTACGCAGACCATCTTTTTTTTTTTTTTGTTAAATTGGGTGACCAATCACACCCTTAATATGATTGGTGGCGACTCCAAAACTCTTTTCCAAGAAGACCCTTAAAAGAGGATGTCGGCCGCTCCGCGTCGCGATCTCATAATGGCCGCACTTTTTCCGTTCAGATTCGAGCAGCCACTGCCGCCCTCGGGCTTGTTCGTCTTTTTCAGATCTGCTCGTTCGCTCTTTTTCAGATCTGTTCGTCGCCGCCACTTGAAGCTTCAGCGATGCTTCTAAAGAATTATTTGGGGTAAGAGAGTTGTAAGTCAAAGCTTATCGGTCTTTTATGTTTTAATGAAATACCCAATAATGTTGAGTCTTAATCCAAGGTGTTCGTAGTGAGAGGTGGTCGAATTCGTAAAGGCGGAGCGAATTTGGAAATTGGACAGCGAGCAGTAGTTTCATTTGGGTGAGTTTTCGGCCCTCGCAAGTCTTGCGTTTTAGGAAATTTGTTGAGTTTGGTGTGCCGCTGATGTGTAAATATATATTTATACATTTTTATGTGTTGATAGAAGATTGTTTCGCATCACGTGGTTGGCATTGTATCAAGTGTTTGGTGGTTTCAATCAAGCTTAGTTACCCCGATGTAAGTAGCTCTTTGGAATAACTTCTATGCTTTAAACCCATTTTAGTTGAGAATGACTTGTAATAGTATGGGTTGGGTTAATCCTTAAGTTTACCCTTGGAATCTTAGTAGCTAATTGGATTCGAATTCCATGTTGTAGATACATTGTACGGTAGCTGTATATGGTAAATAACTTGCTGCATTGGAATGACATGTTTATGTTTTGAAATGACTGATTACTCCTGGCATGAGAATGTGTATATGTCGAACGGATGGAGACTGAGGTGATATGTTGCGTTAATTTCGAGAATATGGCTACTGCATATATGTGTGTGGGGTGATAGGAGCGAGTGCGAGTCTGATGTATATTTTGTGGCTGGCTGGCATTGTTGTGGACAGCGGGGTGTTTGTGCTTTTCTCTATTTAGAAGAGCTGCCGTTAAAAATAGTAAGGGTTAAGGGGTCCTAAAGGGAAAAGGATTAAGAAAGGGAAAGGAATAGGCTAGTGCCTTAGAAGAGGGTATTAGATTGAAATGAGGGGCTTAATGGGCGGGACTTGGCTTCGCAGATTAGGTGCCATTTACTAACTGTGGAAGTTAATTCCTGACTTAAACCCATGAACGCCCCACCAGAGAAATGATAGTTTAGAGCGCTACGCGCCCATTAGTGCCTTGAGGGATGAGACTTAGCTCCACTGACTGGGTGTCATTAACCATCAGTAGGAGTAGAGACCTCCCAAAACTCCCACTTGTGCACTATCAGTGAGTTGGAAACTTATATATATAGGTGAACTAATTGAACACGAGACCCGTACTACAGATAAATGAAATGAAATGAATGAGAATGAGATGACCTAACCCTTAGGCCCTTAACTCGAATAAATGTTAAAACCTTGATTGCTACTTACTGAGTATTTTCTTAAATACTCATTATTTTCCCTTTCATATAACTGCAGGTAGAGGTAAAGGTGTACAGAACGCGTGACGGAGCGCTGCTGAGTCATGGATTTCCATAGGATAGTCTTCCGCATTTTATGTTTTGAATTTCTCCTTTTGAACTTGTACCGCTTTGTTTTAAGGTTATTTCCGCGTTAAGTTTGTTTGAATAACTAAAGGTTTCTTTTATTCTATTTTAACTGGGATCACAGGCTGAAAAGCATCATCATTTTTTTTAGAACGGTTTGACTCTAAATGTGGTTTCATCTTCATTAGTTGAATGTTAAAGGAAATGTACGTAGTAACGGCCCTAGGATCTAGGCATGAAATGTCGGGTCGTTACATTATGAGTAGCTAGGTTTGCAACTTAGGGATTGATGGAACCTTTCGACTTTATGGATTAGTTCTTGAATGTTTGATTGCTTTTTATCTATTCATGCAATTATGTACTTAGTGTTTTTAATCTACTGGCCATAGATTGGATGTTATTGTGTTGAATCTTGCTCGGGAGATTTATGATCGCTTTAGAAGTTGTAAAAGAATTAGACTTAAGGTATTGCATATCATGAATCTAAATAGAAATATTTGAATCATGAGTGTATGCATGAGAATCGATTATGCTCGAGAGAGATAATTGTGGATTTAATATTCTTGAATTATAAAAATTTGAATGCTAACCTCATTCAAGTAATTAATCTGTAATTTCAATTCGTGAAGTCAATTCCCTAAGTGTTTCATCCATTTGAATTTCCAATTTTAGCCTTTGTTAGTTTTAATTCATTTGTCTCATTCCGGTTTAATCTCTAAACAAAATTGAGCAAGAGTAATCATGGTAATTAATTGACTAGAAAACCAATCTAGAGGACGACACTCATAATTCACGAATCACTATAAAACTTGACTCTACACCTGCAGTAATCAATTTGCGCAACATTTAGAGTGAGCATGGAAGACCAGATTTCGAGCTAGAGCAATGGCACTTTGATTACCACACCATAGAACCGGGTATATAGGTAGTAGGATTCAGATTTCCTTAAGAAGAGAGGAAACCCATAATACTTCAGTTGTTGCATTTGCAAGAGATCTATATTCGGCTTCGTTGCTTGTGTTATTTTCCTAATTACCTTTTGTTGTGACTCACATATGCTTTTACCCCGTTTTACCATGCGGTGAATTTTAGTTGAATGCACATGGTTTGTTGGTCGTTGCCTTATTATGTAAACAGAATAATGGGTATTCTGTTATTCGTTTTGAGTGGCATTATAATAAGTCATCCATTTTATAAGGTGACTGGGTGGGGTATTTTTTAGAGTAGAGTGTATGTGAGTTTGAGAGAAAATTTTTTGTATAATTTGTTCTTGGTTCTTTAGCCTTTAATGGAATTTTTTATGGGATAAAAGCCCTAGTGGAAGCATTGTACCAATCTCGCAGTTTAATTTCATAAAGGAAAAATCAGTACGTTGGCAAAGTTCAACAAAAAAGAGAGAACTAATTTGATTAAGCATGTTGTTTAATCTAGTGCTTAGAGACTACAGTAAAGGGAATGAAGACTTAGCTTACTCTCGTTGTAGACTCAGAAAAAACACCAACTTCGCTTCTAGGAGGGAAGATCACAAACCCTCTGGAATTTCTACAGGGACCGAAAAGTGTTGGCAACACTGGCAACACTACCAGTAGAACTTCACTGATATTCCCTAGATTATCAAGGCCTCAGTTGTGGGACCGAATCTGCTTGAATTTGGGAAGAAGAAATCACAAGAATGGTTGTGATTTCTTTTCAGAGAGAATTTCGTAGAGAGTTTTTTTTTTTCTAGAGAATTTTTATTAGATGAAGCAAAAATGCAGCATATCCTTATGTTACTATCCCAAGCGTGAATGAGAGGTTATTGGAGAGAGATGACAACATTGTGGGTTGTGATCCACGATTAAGCAACTCCCAGAAATAATTGGGAGTTAAAAATAATAATTTATTTAATTTAAATAAAATTAAATTAAATATATAGTTAATTTAATTTATTAATAAATAATTAATTAATAATTAATTGAATCCAATTTAATTAATCTTTTCATCTAAATCTTATTTAAATGAAAACCACTAATATAACCTATAGTTTTAATTTAATTAATTTAATTTAATCTAATTTAACTAAATTAAATTAAATTAAATTAATTAATTAATTAATCACCAAATTAAATATCTCATATTTAATTTTGAAGGAGTGTACGACACTCTAGAGGAAGCGATTTGGATCGAACGTACACAAATTTCTTTAATTTTAGAAAACAAAACCATGATAAAACATAACCGAAAATAGAGTTTCTTGTTTACCAACCTTAGGTAGCCGAATCAAGCAACACAAGTAGAACCTAGGTAACTCAGTCTTAATCCTGAGTGTGTCATGAACTCCTTCTCATGAGGGATTGTCCTCTGATTAGCATGGGTGAGAGTGACCTATACGCCGACTCAATAAGCCTTCCTTTTTGGGGACAAGACCGAGTGAGAGGCTGAGAACATGACAACACAAGAAGGAATTCTTCTCACTTCTAGAAGAAGTAGATGAGTGTTTCCTTAAGTGGTGACTCGACTCCGGGACTTGAACAAAGGGATCCCGCCCTCTCACTGACCCGAGAGGGGCTTTCTGTTTAATGGTTGGACCATAAACAGGTTGTTCATTAGAGAAGCGCTGGTACTTAAGAAGACATATGTAACACTGGGTAAAACGGTAATTTGACCCAGTTGTAGTTATGAACACTCGTGAAGGATTGACTTACCGGTATAGGTCTATATCCGTGAACACAAAAATGTTCTATAGTGAGAGGAGTTCAGCTGTGGGTCTTTAATGGAATAACTCACAGTTAATGAATATTGGTTAACTCGATTAATGAGGTTAGTCAATTAACCTCATATCATTGGAACTTCTGATCTGTAGGTCCATTAGGTCCCCCTGCTAACTCGTAAAGAGTAATTAGAAACAATTATATCTGGAGAGAATTTGAATAATTCAAATTCATATTGGGAATTAAGTAAATTGTATGAGATACAATTTTTTTTTTTTTGAAAAGGAATAAATTGCATTAAAGGAGAAAATCAACCGTCCCAACAACTTCCTCTAGAATTGAGGAATACAACCAATCTGGGATATTAAGATCCCTACACGAAATGTTATCTTCCAGCACGAAAGAAACCCAAAAAACGAGATCGCCAAAACCTCCATCGACAGCATCGGCCGATGACTTTCTTGCCGGCGAGAGACCCGCCGCCGCTCACGCCAAAAGGTGCGCGACCTTGTTGCCTGCCCTTGGGCATTTGACGAAAGTGACTACATTGCTCGTTTCCGCCATGGAAATTATCTCATTCATCACCAAATTGGATTCCGACAGATCAATTACTTCGTGGTTCAGAGCCTTGATAACCTCAGAAGCATCAGCCTCAATGATGATTCGCTCTGAAGCTCTTCGTCCTTCATCACGGTAGGCTTTCATTCCCTCTTTAATCGCTAGCATCTCAAGCGACTTTATCGACCATTTTCTATTGATTTGCTTACACCCGAAGCCAATTGGAGACCCTGTCGAATCACGAAAAATCCATCCAACGCCACCTCTTTTCTGAGCATCATTCCAAGAAGCGTCCGCGTTGAGCTTCACGAAATTGGGGGGGGGGGGCTCCACGTTCCCTGATTCTGCAGACTCTTCAGGCTCAGCAAATCCAGGTTCGACTTCTGCCTCTTTCTCTGCTCCTCAAGATTTCGTTTGATTGCTCTTGAGACTTGCTGGAAATTTGTGTCTTCTTTGCTGATCGCCGCTTTGTTTCTGCAATTCCAAAGCGTCCATAACATAATTGCAGCTCTCTCGACTTCTTCCGTATCCCACATCTTGGAAAATTCGTCCCACACCGAGGCCAAATTGCCCTCTTCCCTACACAAAAAATTATACGACGTAAGGCTCGGAAAGAACTCCTCCCACAGTCTTCTTACTTTTTTGCAAGACCAAAGAGAGTGGGTAGTGCTTTCCCTAGCTTTCCTGCAAAAAACACAACAAGGGTTAATATCCATGCCTCTTCAAATAAGATTAATCTTTGTGGGCATGAAATCGTTTAACATCTTCCAGAGGCAAATTTTCATTCTTGGGAGGATATTTAGTTTCCAAATCCTCCCCCAACTACCATTGGCTTTTTCACCGGATCCAGAAGCCTCAGAGGCCTTTTGTAAATTGAGAGCAAGGTAGTAGGCACTTTTAACATTGAACGTTCCTTTGGGGTCAAGATTCCATATAATTCTATCTTTCTCCCCATTTCTGCCCAGGGGAATTTCCAAAATGTCCTCAGCATCCGGAGGAAGAAAATCTTGCTTTATACGATTTGAGTCCCACTCCCCATTCTCTGAAATAAGATCCTTGACTCTTCTGCCTTTTAGCCCATCTGGCACAAAAAAAGGATTCCTGCAGCCTTGTCTAATCATCCATGGGTCCTGGTCAATATAGGTATACTCGCCATTGCCCACTCTCCATCTGTAGCCCTCTTTGAACAAGTCTCTTCCCCACACAATGCTTTACCAAATTTGGGAAGAGTAGGAACCTATTGGGGCTTTCAGGAAATCCCCATTCCTAAAGTACCGGCCACGAAGGGTCTTGGTTAGAAGGCTCTCCGGGGAAGTTAAGATCCTCCAACTTTGCTTTGCTAACATAGCTTGGTTGAAGAGATTTATATCCCTGAAACCCATACCTCCCGAATCTTTGTTTTTGCAAAGATTCTTCCATTTCGTCCAATGCAGCTTCCTTTTATCACCCACTGCTCCCCACCAGAATTTCGCGCACATCTTGTTAATCTCGTCGCAGATGCTTTTTGGAATCTTGAAGCAGCTCATAGTATAGGTGGGGATAGCCTGGGGAATCTTGAAGCAGCTCATAGTATAGGTGGGGAATCTTGAAGCAGCTCTTGTTAATCTCGTCGAAGATACAATTAATATAATGTATAGTGATACATTATAATATAAAGTCTAATTTGAGATTAAACTTTATTAAATTGAGAGAATTATATATTTGAAGGAGTTCAAATATATGGCTTATTAAGTATATGATATTTAATTAGTAAATCAATTAATTAATTATGAAATAATTAATTAGTCAATTTAATTTAGTTAAATATGATTTAATTAAATTAATGTCTATAGATTAATTTTAATATGAATTGGATTCATATTAAAATTATAGGTTATGAGAGGGATGTACATTTGGATATGATTCAAATGGTTGGTCAATTAAATAAGTGATATCTAATTGATTAATAAATTAATTAATTAATTTGTTGGTTTAATTAATTTAATTAAATCTGAATTAGTTAATTTTAATTAAAACTATATATTATGTGAGAGCATTGCATTTAAATATGGTTTAAATGTGCATGAGGTTAATTAATTAATATGATTAATTAAATAATTAAATCAATTTTATATTATTTAATTAATTGATTTTTGATCTGACTGTCTAGATCTTTTCCTAACATCACATTAGGGTTTTCTCACTTATAAGAGGAAAGGTTATGAGAACCCTAACCCTAAGGCCACAAGAAGACATTCTTGCATTCCCTCTAGCCTCCCTCTCATATTCTCTCAACTCAAGAATACAAAGGGAAAATTTTCTCTCTAGAGTTTTTCCCATTCAAGATTAGGTAGTCTCACAACCACGTTCCTAATCTCAGAGTCATAGCGGGAAAGATCAATTGGTGGTGTCTCAATTGTTGACGTTTGGTCCCTATGAAATCAAGAAAGGCGTTCTTGATATTTCAAAGACGACAACGACGGTATGTATACTTCTCTCCTTTAGATTAGATCTAAGGTTGTATGCTTAGCCTTAATAAATAGATTAAGAATAGTTTTCTGAATCTTTGTCAATGTATTGGTATTTTGGTAGGAATAAAATTAACTATGAATTGGTCCCAATTCGCTTCTGCTAACGGAATTAGGGAATTTCAATCCAACAATTGGTATCAGAGTCGATCGTAGATCTGATTTTGTTTCTCTTAAATTTGCATGGGTTGTTGGTGGGATTGATATTATGCATTTGATGTATGAGTATTTTGCTAGTAAATGTTTAGGGTTTTGGCATATTAGAATTGCAAATTTTGTAGATGATCAATGTAAGGGCCTAATGTTTTGGCCGTTTTGTTGCAAACCGAGTCTGTAAGTCCATGTCTATTGATTGTGGTTGTTTTGCTCTAAAAATCGGTGAAGATTGGGACCAAAACAAAGTGAATCGCCGCTGGAAATCGAAGAAAACTGGAAAAGCCGAGAAGCTAGCATTGAGATGTTGCTCCTCAACGTCTTGACGCTGACGGAGGTTCGCGGACGAAACATAGGTAGCGTTGAGACGTCTCCCACATCGTCGAGATGTTGTCCTGATAGTGGGTGGCTAGGGTTTCAATGATGCGTTCGGTTCGAAAGATAGAGGCACGGTTCAAGAGGTTTTTGCCCCAGTTCAGCAAGGTTCAAGCTGGTGCAAGTTGTTTTGGAGCTGGTTCGAAGGGTTTGGAAGTGGTTCGAGACTGGCTCAGACTGGTTCACGGCTAGATAAGACATATTTAGATTAATTAGTGCAATTTTTCTATCGTATTTTGTCCTACAATGCCAAGACCCGTCTACTTAGCTATTTATTTTGCTTTATGGATGTTAAGGGTGCAAAACAAACCGAAAAAACCGATCAAAACTGCCACTGGTTCGGTTTCGGTTTCGGTCCAAACGGTCGGTGACAGTCTGAAGATTGTAGAGTTGAAGATAAGAGGTTCGACGTCGGTTCATTATTTATGCAATCAAATATTAACCTAGCCGACCGAATTTTAGGATTTCTTCCAACTTCCAAGCTTCTGATTCGTGCAGCTGGGACTGTGTGGCGTGGCGTTAGGCATTGAATTCGTAATTTCCAATTTTGTATCTCTGTGATTCACAATTTGAGGATTTCTTCCAAGCTTCCAATTTCCAAATGTTTGTGCTAGGATAATATATGAGAAATTTTGGTAGATAGCCTGTTTTATATACATATTTTCATAAATGTCCATAGTTTTGTAGATTTCCAAGATTAGATTTCCAACATTTTTTTCTTACCATCTTACTCTTCTTGTCATATTTTATAAGATTTTATAAGATATTATCTTAACTAATCCTTAATATTTTTAAAATATGATTCTTGAGATTTGATTTCTTGCCATAATGATTCCAACGTATTTTCCTTTTATTTCATTCAATTACTGACAATTTTTATCCATTTTCGTTCTCTTGTTTGGTAATTTTCGGTTGATCCATTTTTTCTCTCTTTTTTTCTTTAATTTTCGGTTGATCCATTTTTTTTCTCTTTTTTTTCCTTCTTTATCGATTTATTCCTTCACATTTTTTTCTTTGTGGCAGCTGTCGCAACGAGATCGCGACGCGGAGCAACCGACATCCTCTTTTAAGGGTCTCTTGGAAAAGAGTTTTGGAGTCGTCACCAATCATATTAAAGGTGTGATTGATCACCCAATTTAACAAAAAAAAATGGTCTGCATAAATCAAATTTGAGTTCGGGAGTCATTTGTGTGTAGGGAAGGTATTAACACCCTACAACACCCGTGAAAACGGTTACCAAATTTTATCCTTTGTTATCCAAATTAAAAATAAGTAAATATTGGTCCACAACAATTTATTTTCTTTTATTTTTAAATGTCTCATATTTATTAATCCATATTTTGGAGACAATACCTTTTTAAACATACTGTTATACCAATTTTTTAAAAACACAATCTTAATATTCAAACTAAATATGCATCCTGCATGCAATCAAATCTAATAAAATAAAAAAGATATTGATAAATAAAAAAAAACAACTAAAAAAACAAAATAAATAAAATTATGGTTAGATCTTTTAAAGCTTTCTGCAGAAGAATGTTCTAGGATAATAATAAGCTCCAATCAAGGTCCCCGTAAACACAAATTCAAATATGCGATTGAATTTAACTAAATATAATCAAGAAAATTTATGCATAATACAAAAGAAAGAAAGACAGCACAAAATAAATAAATAAAAAAGGCAGTATGCTCACAAAATACAGAACTGCAAATTAACCAAACTCATTCTAAATCTTATTTCCATGAATCAACTCCATCCCAATCCACAGAATACAAAAAAATTGCAAACCAACCAAACCTATTCCAAACTCACAGTAAACAAGCAAATGGAATTGCATTATGCTAAAAAAAAAATCAAAAAAAAAAATTGAAAATAAATTCTCAACCTTTAATGATAGTTGTTATAGGCAATTTTGGACCACCCCGATATACAAGAAGCTGACGAGGACAACCGGGGAGAAATCGGGCTGAAAGATGGACCAAGGAGGCAAAACCGGCAAAAGGGACGGGCCAAGACCGAAGGGGTCGGGTTTTTGGCCCGACCCCCTGCTCGGCCCGCTCGCGCGGGCCGAGTCCGTTCGATGCCGTTTGGTCCCCACCGCCTTTGGCCGCCTCAGTTTCGCCTGGTTTGACCTAAAACGCCTCTGAATCCCTAAAAACCCTAGGAGGATGAGCAGGTATTTATATCCCTCTTCGCCAATGAAGAGGAAATCCCGAATTCTATCCCTAAACATTATTCTATATTTTCTACTCTCTCCTCTTGCTCTTACTTTTCCACTCCCTACCGTTCTGTTTGCTGACTTAAGCATCGGAGCCGGTGTGGCGAGCACCACACCAGTGTGCAGGTTTACTGTCTTGCAGGCCACGTCTTCCCCCCTCAACTACAAATTTACCGTTGGTGGCACGTGAAGGTCAGGTGAGATCCTCTGGCCAAAATTGACCATCAACAGTTGGCACCGTCTGTGGGGAAGAAAGCTTTCAAAATCTGCACATCAGTGATTCAATGAATAAGAGGATGGAAAAGGGAAACTGAAATCCAAACCCTTCTGAAAATAACCATCAACCGCAGAAATCGAAAGAAGACTGACAGCATGAGTAGCAAGGTCAGGGGGCTCAGACCTACAGGTCGAGCAATTCTGAGGAGCCCAGCACAAGGCTACGGTCATACCAAGATAGACCAGAGGAATCTGATCGAGGATAAGCGCAGAAGTGCCAAAACTGTCGAAGCGGAAGCCAGGGCTGCTAAGCCCGTGGCCAGCACAGCCGAGGCCGAGGCCAGAAAAGATGATCTCCCTATGACGACCGAGCTTCTGGACACCCAAAAAGAACTCGGAAATCATCAAGGAGACCTGCTGAAGCTAAATGACTCCAAGCCAAACAGCGACTACCAGACGAACCATGCCGAGGCCAACCGAAGGTGTTCATCCAGACCGATTAGGAGGAAACCCCACAAGAGGTCAGAACCACCTTTGGAGGACAAATCAACAACAAACAGAGACTTTGACAAGATTGAAGACACCAGGAAAAGAATGTCGTCATCCTGAACTACGGTCATCCTTTGGCCGAGGCCGAGGCCAACCCACAGCTATGGTAATCCCGAGGCCGAGGCCGACCCTAGGCCAAAGCCAACTCTAAGCTACGGTCATCCTTTGGCCGAGCCCGAGGGCGACCCACAGCTATGGTCATCCCAAGGCCAAGGCCGACCCTAGGCCAAAGCCGAAGTCGAATATCCAATACCTCAAAAGTGACCCGAAGATCACATAATCAAGACAAATCAGATTGTCAATGCAGTTGTACAGAAGACAAGATCCAGATCGAAGCGAAGGAACCAGATACGAAAGACGACAGATTGTTCGAGGCTAAGGCCTAAGCCAACCCTAGATATGGCCAAAATCGAGGCCGACCCACATTATTTTCCTGCAAGGACTAACGTATGAATGCAGGGAGCTAGATTTTGAGCTAACAGGGGTCCGAGGTCGACCCTAGCCTCTTCCCTCATTCTTCTTTTGCAGAGATTAACTTTTCAATGCAGGATTGTGAAATCTTTTGCTTATCCTATTTTTTACATGTGGATAAGCCCCGGATCTGGAATGAAGCGTTCCGAATGACCAAGTACAGGGGTCTAGCTGTTGTGCTCGACCTTTTCTCAAGGCCGACCAGATAAACCAAAATGGGAAGTTGCTGTGCTCGGCCTCTTCCCGAGGCCAAGGCCGACCAGATAAGCTAAAGGGGGAGATTGTTGTGCTCGGCCTCTTCCCGAGGCCGACCAGAGCCATTGTTGTAATCTCTCAACTTTTCTCATTTCCATTTCACCTAACCCCTTTTCAGGGAGTGTCTACTTTGTCCAGTTTGTCCTATCTTGCAGGATAACAAGGAATCATACATAAGTCAGCATGGAACGAGAGTTATACTCTTAAATCAGGCTTAAGGAGCTCAACTCTGCAGAAGGTCAAGTGCTACTGGACCGCACTAAAAGCTGTTAAGCCACAGAGGGCCGAGGCCGAGCAGCACACACTTCCACCAACACTGAATCTGAACTTATGGAATTTTAGGGTTTTTCGTTTATTGCATTCTATCATTATTCAGGAGTGTGCACAAGGCAACCGACTCAAGCATCAAGACATGCGAGCCTGGACTACCGAGTCTACCTCGCCTCAGCCAGATTGAGATTACGTGAGCCTGGACCAACGAGTCTACCTCACCTCCTCTGGCCTGAGTATCTTCACACCAGGCGAGCCTGGACTACCAAGTCTACCTCGCCTCATCCAGAGTGAGACCATGTGAGTCTGGACCAACGAGTCTACCTCACCTCCTCTAGCTTGAGCATCTTTACACCAGGCGAGCCTGGACTACCGAGTCTACCTCGCCTCAGCCAGATTGAGATTACGTGAGCCTGGACCAATGAGTCTACCTCACCTCCTCTGGCCTGAGTATCTTCACACCAGGCGAGCCTGGACTACCGAGTCTACCTCGCCTCATCCAGAGTGAGACCATGTGAGCCTGGACCAACGAGTCTACCTCACCTCCTCTGGCTTGAGCATCTTTACACCAGGCGAGCCTGGACTACCGAGTCTACCTCGCCTCAGCCAGATTGAGATTACGTGAGCCTGGACCAACGAGTCTACCTCACCTCCTCTGGCCTGAGTATCTTCACACCAGGCGAGCCTGGACTACCGAGTCTACCTCGCCTCATCCAGAGTGAGACCATGTGAGCCTGGACCAACGAGTCTACTTCACCTCACCTGGCATGAGTCCATACACTTCATCTAAGTCAAGCTCACCCTGCAGAAGTTGGGACCGAGCACCTCTTGCCGAGGCCAAGCACAAACTTTAAAGGTATTCTCCTATTTCCTCAACTGTACTTTATGTTTCAGTGAAGTTCTACTTAAGATTGGGGGCTACAGAGGGGATATGCACTCCCTATTAAACAAAAAGCAAGTAACAGGGGATATGCACTCCCTATTAAACAAAAAGCACCTATGTTTAGCATGTTCTACTAAAATTTACATGTTCAAACCTATTCTCTTATTATTTTCCTACAAGGACTAACATATGGATGCAGGGAGCCAAATGTTAGGCTAACGGGAGCTTGACGCCGAGGCCGACCCTAGCCTTTTCCCTAACTTTTCTCTTGCAGACATGAACGTGAAATGAAGCACTCCAAATGACCCAGTACGGGGGTCTCGCTGGGGTTCGGGGGCAACGCCCCCTAAGCAAAATTACAAAATGGGATGCTCGGCCTCTTCTCGAGGTCGAGGCCGACCAGGCAAGCAGAAAGGGAGATAGCTGTGCTCGGCCTCTTCCCGAGGCCGAGGCCGACCAACACCACTTTTGTAATCTCTCACCCTTTTTCATTTCCATTTCATCTAACCCCTATTCAGGGAGTGTCTACTTTGTGTATTCCTATCCTACTTTGCAGGATGACGATAAAGCTACACGTAAGCCAGCCCAAGGCAAGGGTCATTACTCTTAAATCGGGCTTAAGTAGCTCAACTTATAGCAATAAGTCACCCCGAATCCCAATTCAAGAGTGGGGGCTTAATGTTATAGGCAATTTTGGACCACCCCGATATACAAGGAGCTGACGATGACAACCGGGGAGAAATCGGGCTGAAAGATGTGTTGGGTTTTATGCCCTAAAACTCGTAGATAGTGAATGTAACCGTTGACCGGATATTAATGAAATAATATTTATATATTTTTCCATTAATTGTTATTAGTTATTTTATATTTGTCTTTGCCTAATAATAACCCTAATCCAATAAACTAGACATCCAAGGCTGTAATATGAGTCTTGAACTATATGTAGCGACATATGGGATCATTGTTCAAGAAACAGCCTAAAGGGTCTATAGTATAGGGATAAGACTGGGTGCCTTATCCTGGTGACACTATGGATACGGCCCACTTTGTATTTGATACAAACGCTGCGATCCAACGCGTTCGTGTAGGAGACATGCGAGTGGGGGTATCCTATGCAATGAGTTTGCATAAGACCGGACCGCGAAATAGTAACCACTAGTTATAACACCGTTAACTAGTTGGTTTTCTATTTCACTAGGACGACCGAGACAACTTAGTCTTGATCCTGAGTTGATTATGGACTCCTGCTCATGAGAGACTGTCCTTTGATTTGTATGGGTGAGAGTGGCCAATACGCCAACTCAATAAGCCTACCACTTTGGGGACAAGATCGAATGGGGAGCTGGGAACATAATCGTACAAGATGGAATTCACTCCTTCCCGACTTTAGGGAAGCAGATGAGTGTTCCCTTAAGTGGTTACTCCGAGTCTTGAACAAAGGGCCCTACCCTCTCAATGGCACGAGAGGGTTTTCTGTTTAATGGTTGGACCATAAACAGATTGTTCATTAGAGGAGAATTGGTACTTAAGGAAATAGAGGTGACCCAGGGGTAAAACGGTAATTTGACCCAGCTGGTGTTACGGACACTCGTGAAGGACTAACTGGTCGATATTGGTCTAAGTTCCGTGGACACAGAAAATATGTCTGCAGTGAGAAGAGTGCAACTGTGAGTCTATAGTGGAATGTACACACAGTTAACGAATATTGATTATTGTGGTTAATGAGTTTAACCAATTAATCTCACATCGTTGGAGCTTCTGATCTGCAGGTCCATAAGGTCCCACTGGTAGCTCGTAAAGTAATTTGAGGCAACTAAGTAATTAAATTGAAAATGTTCAATTTACTGAGGGAAATAAATATAATATATATTGATATATTATTATGAGAGAAATTAATATTTGAAGAAGTTCAAATATAAATTTATGGAAGATTGAAAGAATTAATTAATTTAAGTCCTAAAAGTGTTTGGGCAAAATTAATTAATTCAAGGCCGGAAATTAAATATGTGATATTTAATTGGTGGTTAATTAATTAAAGAATTCATTAACCATGAATTAATCAATTATGTAAATAATTAATCACTTAAGGAAGTGATTAATCATTTATGGGAATGATCTAATTACTTATGGAAGAAATTAGTCATTTATGGAAAAGATTAATCAATTGGGGAATTGATTGATCATGATTGATTAATTAAGGAATAAAGATTGAATCAATTTTGGAAAAGATTGATTTTATTGAATATTTTATTCATGACCTCTCTTCTATAAATAGAACACTAGACCTAATTGGTCATGACACTTGACACTCTTGAAAGACAAGACCTAGAATTCTCTCTAGCCTCCCTCTTAGAGAAAGACTCCCACAAGTCTTTGGCCTCCTAGACTTAGAGACATACCGGTGTAACCTCTGTGGTTATTGTGTCATTCAAAGAAGAAAATCCAGCGATCAAGAGGCGAGAAGGCTGCTGCGTTTTCGTTCGTTGGAGCGTCGTTGGCGAAGAACGGTCAAGTCTACAACGGAGGTTTGTAACGGTTCTTCCTCTTTTCGTTAGAAAAGTTTTTCAAAATAAATTTAGATTTATTCTAGCATGTTTAAACCGTTTTTACAGCGACTTTAAAGTTAGTTTAAAGTTTTGTTTGAGTTATCGTAACGGTATTTTAATGTTAATTAATATACGGCGTAAGGTCCAATCGATGCGCTTCCGCTGCGTTGGGACTTTTATTCCCTTCAATCGGTATCAGAGCCATCGCTGTCCCTATTAATTAATTTTAAAAGTTGCGATAGGCTCTAATAGGTGGGATTTATGCATATTGTATGTTCGGTTTGCATTGAACTGTTTGGGTTAATTTTATGGCCATAGATTTTATTTTTATGTGATTTTGATCATGTAAGGCCCGGTGTTTCGAGTATTTTATGTAAAATCGAGTCCTATGTAAGTCCGGGTCTAGAATAGGTTTTTATGAGATGAAAATCGGAGCAATCGTCGCTGAAATCGAGGCCGAAATCGGAAAAATCGTTGCTGTTTTGCCCAGAATCTGCCTCCAGACGCAACAGCGTCGGGACGCTCCTTCAACAGCGTCTCGACGCTGTCTCGATTACACAGGCGCCAGATATGGAAAACGCACAGCGTCGGGACGCTAATCTACACAGCGTCTCGACGCTGTCACGATGGAGGCGCGCACTAGGGTTTCAACAGGCGCGGTTCAAGCGAGGCCGGTCCGGTTCGGACCGGTTCGGCTGGGCTGGGACCTATTTGGTCCGGTTCAGCCAATTTTTGGCATGGTTCGTGATTTTGGAGGCCGGTTCGAGGTGGTTCGGGGCGGTTCGAGCTGTCTAGACAAATTCCGGAGCTGTACATGGATTTTTAGGATAGAATTTAGCTAAATTATTGTAATTTAATGCTTTATTTTATCCTAGGGGCCAAAATTAACCGGTTCAATTGCTATTTATATGCTTTATGGATGTCATATAGATTATTTAATCCCACCTTAGGTTATAAACATGCTCATGCATTTTTTATATATTATAAATTGTTATAATGTATGTTTAAATGCATGGATTGGTTTTCATATTTTTTAATATAAGTGTATATTAATTTATATGAAAAAAATTGGAAAGCATGAAGCATGTCATTACTTAATTAAATATAAATAGTTATGTTTAATGTGATGAATGAAGCATGTTTGGTTGATTTTCTTGATCGGCTTATAATTGTTATAATAAAAGAAAATCAAAATTGCATGAAGCATGAAACATCCATAGTTAATAATATAATTGTTATATTATTCATGCAATTAGTGTGGTTTAATTATTTAATTTGAATGAGATTGTTGAATGAATTAAACCCTAGATTCTTGATTATAGGATTAATCATTAAAATTTGAAATAGTTCTTTATTATTAATGATTAGAAACCGTCAATCTATAATCAAGATTTGCATGCAAACATAAGATCATAGGATAAATTGGATTAATTTTAAATTGTTTAAAATTAATTAGACCTAGATCGATTTCTAATAGGATTAGAATCTTTTCTTACTTAGAATTAAAAATAGTTTTAATTTACTAAGTAGGAAAAACATTGCTATGATTATAAGGGAACTCCACCGGTAATGTTCTGTCTAAGGCTGGGGGTATTTAAGTTGACGGTTTACGGAACACCTCCTACCTGGGAACTGACCTGGAATACCGGAGTTGAATTAATCATAGTTAAATGTTAGCATGCAATGTCACTAGGTTTATTAAAAGTGTTTACTGCACCTAGATCTTTAGAGTAAAGACCTTACATTACTGAGGTTATAAGGGAACTCTCTCGGTAAAGTTCTGTCTAAGGTTGGGGGTACTTAAGTTGACGGTTTACGGAACACCTCCTACCTGGGAACTAACCGGATTGAGTTGAATTAACCATAGTAATGTTGACTTGCAATGTTGGGTTTATTAAAAGAAGTTTAATTCACCCAAAAGATTGCAGTTGAATCCTTTCCATAATTGTTATAATAGGATCAGACTTAGATAGACTGACTTAGCCGAATACTATCTAAGTTAAACAACCCTATATTAACCTTAGGACATTTTCAGTGGGAGGAAAATTACAAAACGAGATTTAAATCAAGTTTTGCTCCTACGTCCCTATATTCACAACGTGAGATTCATGCTCGGCTTCGAGTCGCCCTAGGAGCGGCCTCCCTTCGGAAAGTGTTTACATGGATCAATATCAAGGTGAATGGGAAAAATGTCTAGAGTAAGTGGGAGCGGGACACGTGTCAACGTATCCCTCGATCTCCGCCCATAGTTCACACCGTGAGAGTCCTATGATCCGCCTGCAGGTTGCCCTGGCGCATCCATCCCTTCGGAGGGCCTGGTCATAGGATTCGGAACATCGTGAACTCCTGAAAAGGATAGGAGCTCTTAGGCTAATCACCAACAGTTGTCTTTCCCTTCGGTAGCCTGTTGGTGCGTGCCTCTGAGATCTGAAAGTGGGAGGGTTACACTTACGAGGATGAGTTAAAAGTGTTAACAAATCCTTGACCGAACAACGGTGGCTAATGTCTATAGGAATATGAGTTATTCTGGAATTAGAATTAGCTGAGAGGTGTCTCATTTCAAAGGAGGAGTACCTGATCACCCTTCGGTGGCTGATATTCTAAACCTCTGAAACGTCGTTGCAAAACTAAATCAATAGTTTTAGGGTTCTGTGATTGTCATTTTTGCTAAATTGATTGGATTGTGTGCAATTGTTTGCTTGTATGATGGGTTAAGGCAAAGATAACTAATACGGTCATTGTTTGTTTAAATTTCAGCAATGTCTTCCTCAATTGTCTCTCTGCTTAAAAATGAGAAATTAACCGGCGAAAATTATGCTACGTGGAAGTCAAACTTGAATACGATTCTTGTTGTCGATGATCTGCGGTTCGTCTTAACGGAGGATTGTCCTCCAACCCCTGCTCGTAATGCATCCCAGGCAGTTAAGGATGCTTATGACCGCTGGACAAAGGCCAATGATAAGACTCGCGTCTATATCTTAGCCAGCTTATCTGAAGTTTTGGCTAAAAGGCATGAGGGCATGGTAACAGCGAGGGAGATTATGAACTCTCTCCGGGAGATGTTTGGACAACCGTCCTACCAACTCCACCAGGACGCTCTCAAATACGTTTATAGCTGTCGCATGAAAGAGGGCACGTCTGTTCGGGAGCATGTCCTGGATATGATGGTCCAATTCAACGTGGCAGAGGCAAACGGGGCGGTCATAGATGAGCGTAATCAGGTTGCATTCATCTTAGAATCTCTTCCGAAGAGTTTTCTGCAGTTTCGAAGCAATGCAATGATGAATAAAATAACATTCAACCTGACTAGCCTCCTTAATGAGCTACAGCTCTATCAGTCTCTTCTTAAGAACAAGGGACAGATAGAAGGAGAGGCAAACGTTGTTCACTCCAAAAGAAAGTTCGAGAAGGGTTCATCCTCTGGAACTAAATCTGTAGCCACTTCTTCAAAGAAAACTCAGAAGAAGAAAGGAAACAAGGGGAAAGCTCCCAGTACTGCTGCCAAAAGCAAGGGAAAAGCCAAAGCTGTGGCAGACAAGGGCAAATGTTTTCACTGCAATGTAGATTGACATTGGAAGAGAAACTGCCCAAAGTACCTTGCTGAGAAAAAGAAGGAAAAGGAAGGTAAATTTGATTTAGTGGTTTTAGAAACATGCCTGGTAGAACATGATGAGTTTACCTGGATACTTGATTCAGGAGCAACTAATCATGTTTGCTCTTCTTTTCAGGAAAATAGTTCCTTTCGGCAGTTGAACGATGGAGAAATGACACTCAGGGTCGGAACTGGAGAAGTCATTTCAGCTAAAGCAGTGGGAGCTGCGAAGTTATTTTTTAGAAATAGATTCTTGCTTTTAGAAAGTTTGTTAATCGTTCCCAAGATTAAGAGGAACTTGATTTCTATTTCATGTTTGATTGAACAATCGTATACAGTTACTTTTGATATGGATGAATTCGTTCATTTATAAAAATGGTATACTTATTTGTTCAGCCAAATTGGAAAATAACTTATATGTTTTAAGACCAACTGAAAACAAAGCACTTTTAAATCACAAATTATTTAAAACTGCTGAAACTCAAAGTAAAAGGCAAAAGATTTCTCCATCAAGTAACAATACTCATCTTTGGCATCTTAGACTTGGTCATATAAACATCGATAGGATCGGTCGTTTGGTAAAGAATGGACTTCTAAGCAAGTTAGAAGATGATTCACTACCACCTTGTGAATCTTGTCTCGAGGGAAAAATGACCAAAAGACCCTTTACTGGAAAAGGTTACAGAGCCAAAGAACCCTTAGAGTTAATACATTCGGATCTATGTGGTCCAATGCATGTAAAAGCTCGAGGAGGGTACGAAGATTTCATCTCATTTATAGATGATTATTCAAGATATGGTTACTTATACCTAATGGGACATAAGTCTGAAGCCCTTGAAAAGTTTAAGGAGTTTAAGGCTGAAGTTGAAAACCTATTAGGTAAATCTATTAAAGTACTTCGATCTGATCGAGGAGGGGAGTATATGGATCAAAGATTCCAGGAATATATGATAAAACATGGAATCCAATCTCAACTCTCAGCCCCTGGTACACCTCAGCAGAATGGTGTGTCAGAAAGGAGAAATAGAACCTTGTTAGACATGGTTCGATCAATGATGAGCTATGCTCAATTGCCTAGCTCGTTTTGGGGGTATGCAGTAGAGACTGCAGTATACATCTTGAACAATGTTCCCTCGAAAAGTGTTTCTGAAACACCTTTCGAGTTATGGAAGGGGCGTAAACCTAGTTTGCATCACTTTCGCATCTGGGGTTGTCCTGCACACGTGCTTGTGACAAATCCTAAGAAACTGGAACCTCGTTCAAAACTGTGCCAATTTGTTGGTTACCCTAAAGAAACGAGAGGTGGTTATTTCTACGACCCACAAGAAAATAAGGTGATTGTATCGACAAACGCCACTTTCTTAGAGGAAGACCACATGAGAGATCATAAACCACGAAGCAAAATAATATTAGGAGAAGCTACTGAAGAATCATCAAGAGTTGTTGATGAAGTTGGACCTTCAACAAGGGTTGATGAAGGAACTAGTTCTTCAGATCCATCCCGTCCATCTCAAACGTTGGGAATGCCTCGACGCAGTGGGAGGGTTGTGTTACAACTTGATCGCTACTTGGGTTTAACTGAAACTCAGGTTGTCATACCTAATGATGGCATTGAGGATCCATTGTCCTATCGACAGGCAATGAATGACGAAGATAAGGATGAATGGGTCAAAGCCATGAACCTGGAAATGGAGTCAATGTACTCCAATTCTGTATGGGAACTTGCAGATCTACCAAATGGGGTAAAACCCATAGGGTGCAAATGGATCTATAAGAGAAAAAGAGATGCAGCTGGAAAGGTACAGACCTTCAAAGCTAGACTAGTGGCAAAGGGTTATACCCAAAAGGAGGGGGTTGACTATGAGGAAACCTTTTCTCCTGTAGCCATGTTAAAGTCCATAAGAATTCTTTTATCCATTGCCACATATTATGACTATGAAATATGGCAAATGGACGTCAAGACTGCCTTTCTGAATGGTAATCTTGAAGAGAATATCTTTATGTCTCAACCCGAAGGGTTCATAGCCCAAGGTTAGGAACAAAAGGTTTGTAAGCTAAATCGATCCATTTATGGATTGAAACAAGCATCCAGATCATGGAACATTAGATTTGATACTGCAATCAAATCTTTTGGCTTTGACCAAAACGTTGATGAGCCTTGTGTATACAAGAAAGTCAACAAAAGGAAAGTAGCTTTTCTAATACTTTATGTAGACGATATCCTACTCATTGGGAATGATGTAGGATACCTCACTGACATTAAGAAATGGCTAGCTGCCCAATTCCAAATGAAAGATCTGGGAGAGGCTCAATATGTTCTGGGAATCCAAATCATTAGGGATCGTAAGAACAAAACGCTAGCTCTGTCTCAAGCAACGTATATTGACAAAATGTTGTCTCGATATTCGATGCAAAACTCCAAGAAGGGACTCCTACCCTTCAGACATGGGGTACACCTGTCTAAGGAACAATCTCCTAAGACACCTCAAGAAGTTGAGAACATGAGACACATTCCCTACGCCTCAGCTGTGGACAGCTTAATGTATGTCATGCTCTGCACTAGGCCTGACATATGTTATGCAGTGGGAGTAGTCAGTAGGTATCAGTCTAATCCAGGGTTGGACCACTGGGGAGCGGTTAAGAATATCCTCAAGTATCTTCGGAGAACGAGGGACTACATGCTTGTGTATGGAGCTAAGGATTTGATTCTTACTGGATACACTGATTCTGACTTTCAAGCTGATAAGGATTCTAGGAAATCCACATCAAGGTCAGTATTCACCCTCAATGGAGGAGCAGTAGTGTGGAGAAGCATCAAACAAGGATGCATAGCAGACTCAACCATGGAGGCTGAGTATGTAGCAGCTTGCGAAGCAGCTAAGGAGGCAGTATGGCTCAGAAAGTTCTTGACTGATTTGGAAGTAGTTCCGAATATGAACGTGCCCATAACACTATACTGTGACAACAGTGGGGCTGTAGCCAACTCAAAAGAACCTCGTAGCCACAAACGGGGTAAACACATCGAGAGGAAGTATCACCTGATATGGGAGATTGTGCAAAGAGGAGATGTGATCGTCACTAAGATCGCCTCGGAGCACAACATCGCTGATCCATTTACAAAGGCTCTCACGGCTAAAGTGTTTGAGGGTCATCTAGAAGGTCTAGGTCTACGAGATATGTATGCCATCTAATCTAGGGCAAGTGGGAGAAATGTATAATGGGTATAAGGATGCCCTAGTTCATTGTATTTCCAGCTTTAGATTATTGCATTTACATCCCACTAACTAGTGTTTTAGTTCAAGTGGGAGTTTGTTGGGTTTTATGCCCTAAAACTCGTAGATAGTGAATGTAACCGTTGACCGGATATTAATGAAATAATATTGATATATTTTTCCATTAATTGTTATTAGTTATTTTATATTTGTCTTTGTCTAATAATAACCCTAATCCAATAAACTAGACATCCAAGGCTGTAATATGAGTCTTGAACTATATGTAGCGACATATGGGATCATTGTTCAAGAAACAGCCTAAAGGGTCTATAGTATAGGGATAAGACTGGGTGCCTTATCCTGGTGACACTATGGATACGGCCCACTTTGTATTTGATACAAACGCTGCAATCCAACGCATTCGTGTAGGAGACATGCGAGTGGGGGTATCCTATGCAATGAGTTTGCATAAGACCGGACCACGAAATAGTAACCACTAGTTATAACACCGTTAACTAGTTGGTTTTCTATTTCACTAGGACGACCGAGACAACTTAGTCTTGATCCTGAGTTGATTATGGACTCCTGCTCATGAGAGACTGTCCTTTGATTTGTATGGGTGAGAGTGGCCAATACGCCGACTCAATAAGCCTACCACTTTGGGGACAAGATCGAATGGGGAGCTGGGAACATAATCGTACAAGATGGAATTCACTCCTTCCCGACTTTAGGGAAGCAGATGAGTGTTCCCTTAAGTGGTTACTCCGAGTCTTGAACAAAGGGCCCTACCCTCTCAATGGCACGAGAGGGTTTTCTGTTTAATGGTTGGACCATAAACAGATTGTTCATTAGAGGAGAATTGGTACTTAAGGAAATAGAGGTGACCCAGGGGTAAAACGGTAATTTGACCCAGCTGGTGTTACGGACACTCGTGAAGGACTAACTGGTCGATATTGGTCTAAGTTCCGTGGACACAGAAAATATGTCTGCAGTGAGAAGAGTGCAACTGTGAGTCTATAGTGGAATGTACACACAGTTAACGAATATTGATTATTGTGGTTAATGAGTTTAACCAATTAATCTCACATCGTTGGAGCTTCTGATCTGCAGGTCCATAAGGTCCCACTGGTAGCTCGTAAAGTAATTTGAGGCAACTAAGTAATTAAATTGAAAATGTTCAATTTACTGAGGGAAATAAATATAATATATATTGATATATTATTATGAGAGAAATTAATATTTGAAGAAGTTCAAATATAAATTTATGGAAGATTGAAAGAATTAATTAATTTAAGTCCTAAAAGTGTTTGGGCAAAATTAATTAATTCAAGGCCGGAAATTAAATATGTGATATTTAATTGGTGGTTAATTAATTAAAGAATTCATTAACCATGAATTAATCAATTATGTAAATAATTAATCACTTAAGGAAGTGATTAATCATTTATGGGAATGATCTAATTACTTATGGAAGAAATTAGTCATTTATGGAAAAGATTAATCAATTGGGGAATTGATTGATCATGATTGATTAATTAAGGAATAAAGATTGAATCAATTTTGGAAAAGATTGATTTTATTGAATATTTTATTCATGGCCTCTCTTCTATAAATAGAACACTAGACCTAATTGGTCATGACACTTGACACTCTTGAAAGACAAGACCTAGAATTCTCTCTAGCCTCCCTCTTAGAGAAAGACTCCCACAAGTCTTTGGCCTCCTAGACTTAGAGACATACCGGTGTAACCTCTGTGGTTATTGTGTCATTCAAAGAAGAAAATCCAGCGATCAAGAGGCGAGAAGGCTGCTGCGTTTTCGTTCGTTGGAGCGTCGTTGGCGAAGAACGGTCAAGTCTACAACGGAGGTTTGTAACGGTTCTTCCTCTTTTCGTTAGAAAAGTTTTTCAAAATAAATTTAGATTTATTCTAGCATGTTTAAACCGATTTTACAACGACTTTAAAGTTAGTTTAAAGTTTTGTTTGAGTTATCGTAACGGTATTTTAAAGTTAATTAATATACGACGTAAGGTCCAATCGATGCGCTTCCGCTGCGTTGGGACTTTTATTCCCTTCAATATGGACCAAGGAGGCAAAACCGACAAATGGGACGGGCCAAGACCGAAGGGGTCGGGTTTTTGGCCCGACCCCCTGCTTGGCCTCGGCCCATTGCCGAGGCCGAGCACATGGTCGGCCTCGGCCATAGGCCGAGGCCGAGTCCGTTCGATGCCGTTTGGTCCCCACCGCCTTTGGCCGCCTCGGTTTCGCCTGGTTTGACCTAAAACGCCTCCGAATCCCTAAAAACCCTAGGAGGATGAGCAGGTATTTATATCCCTCTTCGCCACTGAAGAGGAAATCCCGAATTCTATCCCTAAACACTATTCTATATTTTCTACTCTCTCCTCTTGCTCTTACTTTTCCACTCCCTACCGTTCTGTTTGCTGACTTAAGCATCGGAGCCGGTGTGGCGAGCACCACACCGGTGTGCAGGTTTACTGTCTTGCAGGCCACGTATTCTCCCCTCAACTACAAATTTACCGTTGGTGGCACGTGAAGGTCAGGTGAGATCCTCTGGCCAAAATCGACCATCAACAGTAGTGTTGTTGAAACACTTTGGGTTGCCAAGGATTCTTTACACCAGATGAACACAAAAATGAATGATAAATAATAATAATAATAATAATAAATTTTAGCCAATAGTCTTACCCTCCCAATCCACAGGAAATCAATCGATTGTCAGAGAGCTTCCACCAATATGTCGATAGCGTTTACCTGAGAGGAAGTTGAAGGAAGGAGAAACTAAAGGGGAAGACCAAATCAGTAGGGAAGACTACGGATGGTGAAGATATGGAGAGAGAATGGGAAGAGAATAAAACGTTAGGGAAAAAGGTGGTTATGATGATAATAATAATAATAATAATAATAATAAATAATAATAAAAATAAACAAAATAAACAAAATAAATAAATAAATAATAACAAAAATAATAAAATAACAACTATCTTATTCTATATAATAAAATAAACATAAACACTAAAATAATAACAAAAATAAGAAAATGAACCGGACCGAATATGGTATCTACAGCAGCAATTTTCTATTTTCTTCATTAATCAAACAAAAGCTAATCGATTTTTTTCTCCCCATTTTTTTCTTCCGGACAACAGTATATATAACATGTTCGTTGAAATATCTAAAAAATGTGTATATATTTCGATTAATATTCATTTTACTGACATAACTATTTTGGTTATTATATATATATATATATATATTCCCAATAATATACCGTTTATAATCTATGCATATATTGCATTGATTATTATATATTCTGGTTAATATTCAATATATAATAGTTTAGTATATATGTCCCATAGTCTACGTACTTTTTTTTTATATATTTTTGCATTTTACAGAAAAAAAAAAAAACATTTATATTCATATATAACTTGCTTATATATACTATGTACACAAGTTTCCTTTTTTTACTCATTATCGTAGCAGTTTTGTTTTTCTTGTCTCATTACTATAGTATTAAATATACACTTGTATATTTAATTATTTGTCAATATATATTATATATATACATGTATGTATGTATATTAAATATATCAATGCATTTAGGAGAAATATAGATATTGGGAAAAAAAGTTTGTATATAACTATAAAAAAAAACCTTATTTTTTAAATAATATATACATATGTATATATTAAATATACCACGGCGGTGATGAAATTCAACGATATCCACGATAAAACAACGACAATTTGAGGGCAATAACTGGGCTGGTGGTATTCATTGATGCATGGGTGTTGCTTATTCGAATTTGCAATGGTGATGGTTGGACGGCGGCGGCGCTTTCGATGGTGGTTGGTCGTCGGCGGCAAGAAAAGGATCAGAGATGAAGAGGGAAAGAGAGGTCGAGAGACCATGAGGGAGGAATGAAGGGAGGAAGAAACGGTATGAATTGGAAAAAATAGTGAGTGGTTTTAGGGATTTTTTTTTTTTTGAAAAATTGGGAGTGATTTTAGGGATCTTTCAAAATTTGAAAGTAATTAAAAAAATCTCTTTCCTTTTCCGCTCACTCTCTCTCACCCACGGTCTGAAATTTTAAATTTGAAGGAAATGGTTTGTGTTTCCTTTTTGGGTTTTATTTTATTTATTTATTTATTTTAAATAGTTAGTAGTGGATATGGGCTGAATCGTAAAAGGGCCATGATTTTTATGAAAAAAAGTTGGGCCTGTTGAAGGAGAAATTTCGGCCAATCACAAATTGCCACGTCATTAATATAAATTAATAAATTTGGGACCAATTACACATTTACACGTGTGCCTAAATTAAATTAATAGACATTAAAATTCGGCAAATCAAAGAATGCCACTTGTCTATTAGTGATCCATCAGATAACATCAGTCAAGTTCAATCAAATTATGCCACGTGGCAATTGGACCCAAGCCCAAGCCCATATGAGGTCCATCAAACTCTATAAATAGAGGAGGCCACCATTCATTCAGGGGGGAGATTCAGATCAAAGAACTCAGAGTCTAGAGAATTCTGGCAGAGTCCAGAGTCATCAGAAGTCAGAGAGTCTAGAGAATTCAGAAGATCCAAGATTCAGAATTCAACCAACTCAAGACTCAGAAGGTTTGAAGACTAGAAGACTCTAAGAAGAGATCAATAAGTCAATCGACCGATCAAAAAGATCAACAAGTCAGCAGGCCGATCATCCAAGAGGATCAACAAGCTAACAAGCCGATTCGACAGATCATCAAGCCAATCGACCGATCAAGAAGATCAACAAGTCAGCAGACCGATCATCCAAGAAGATCAACAAGCCAACAGGCCGATCATCCAAGAAGATCAACAAGTCACAACAGGCCGATCCAAGAGATCATTAAGCCAGTAGGCCGATCATCCAAGAAGATCATCAAGCCAACAGGCCGATCCAAGAGATCATTAACCTAGCAAGCCGATCATCCAAGAAGATCAACAAGCCAACAGACCGATCATCCAAGAAGATCAACAAGTCAACAGACCGATCATCCAAGAAGATCAACAAGTCACAACAGGCCGATCCAAGAGATCATTAAGCCAGTAGGCCGATCATCCAAGAAGATCATCAAGCCAACAGGCCGATCCAAGAGATCATCAACCTAGAGTTTATATATTTAAGAGAGAAAATCAGAGGATTAAAGTTAGAGATTATACACCCACACGCATACAACATTAATACAATATATTATTTATTCCACGTGTCTCCATCCCCGAAGTTACGTGTGAACAGGGCCATTAGGCATTTTCTGTAAAAAAAAAATGGGAAACTTGGACATTTATGAAATATAGAGCCCGAA
Source organism: Luffa acutangula (assembly GCA_036850905.1). Taxonomy (NCBI): domain Eukaryota; kingdom Viridiplantae; phylum Streptophyta; class Magnoliopsida; order Cucurbitales; family Cucurbitaceae; genus Luffa; species Luffa acutangula. The sequence continues at coordinate 49,651,944 of CM072089.1, forward strand.
TTTGAGCTATCTATGTACTTTTCCCATAATATATTGTGATATTTTAATTGGATTTTCATTATTTTATTTTCTTTTTCAATTCCAAATTCAAAATTCCAATTAATTTTTATTTCCCAAAATTTGAATAGCTTCTGCTTTTACGTTTCTTGAATTTCTCAACCCAAAATCTATAACTAATTTTTAAGATTTTCATTATTTTAATTTTCATTTCAATGGCAGCCTTTCAAGTTTTAATTTCCAAATTGTTAATTTTGTAGTTTCCATTTTTTTATTCTAAATCTAAAAAAATAAATATATTCCTTATCTATATTTTATATTCTATAAAAAGAAATTCATTCCCCTCTTAGACCTACAACTACAACAATATATGAACAAGAACATTGAACACATTAACACAAACACAAAATTTGAAAATAATCGCCAATCGGAGGGACTTGAGGAGGTTGAGGTTGAGGAAGAGGCGAGAGTGACTCTCGTGAGTGTGTCTACTATTTGTGTATTTGGTCTTGCACCCCTAACAATCCGAATCGGTTAGTCCTTTCTTTTATTTTTTTAGTTTAACACAATTAAATATTACTTTACTATTTAGTATTTGCTTTCTAATTAATGGTTAATATTTACATTTAGTAATCAATTATCATTATGTGGCAAATTGCACACTGTAAACTGTAGTAGTAAATTAGTAATGGTTGTTTGGCTTTACTTTATTAATTGGTTTAGTTTTATTTTTTTTGTTTTTAGTTTTAGACTCGTAAATTTTATTGTTTTAGTTTAGTTTTTAGTTTTATTCATAATTTTTTTTATTTAGTTTTAGTTTTATTCATAATTTTTTTTATTTAGTTTTAGTTTTAGACTAGTAAATTTTATTGTTTTAGTTTAGTTTTATTCATAATTTTTTATTCAGTTATTCTTAAGTTGTTAGTATTAGTATTTAATTTATTATTTGCATTTCATTATGGCATAATATACAATATACATAGTTGATACTTGATTGTTACTTTGTTAGTGGAATAATTTTGTATTTTGTATTTTGTTATAGTGTACTATAATAGAAATTATTAATTTACTATTTAATTTAATAATTTAGTACATTATTAATTTGAGAATTTTACTAGTTACTAGTCTACTAGATACTTAGATAGAATGAGTTTGCTTGTATTAGTAACTTAAAATTTAATAATAAATATTATTAATTGACAGTGATATCAATTATCAAATCATGACAAGTTCAAAAAGAAATGAAGTTGAAATTGATCGTGGGGAGAATAACGATTTGGATGAACTTGCTGACATGCCACCACCACCACCACATAAGAATGAGAGAAAGAGGAAAAGAACTTCTATGGTATGGGATCACTTTCCTAAATTACCTGATTGTAGTGAAGAAAAATGTAAGTGCAAACCACGAGTGAAGGACTTGCTGACGACACACTACTTCAACACTAACTCAAGCACTCAAACGCAGGAACCATGCAAATCAGTCACACAACCTCTATCAAGAACAATTCAACTCACGATTAGGGATTTCTCTCTGTACACTCATGAAGACGAAGATTTAAAAGGTAACAATCAAAGAAAGCCGAGGAAGAAGAACGAGAGAAGAACACACACAAATTTAGAGTGGTTCGGCAACTTATGGCCTACATCAACTATGAGGGGGCTAACGATCTTATTCACATAATGTTCAGAACAAAGGTACACAAGATTCATTCTCACAATACTTCCCTCTTAATCTCTCAAAAACTCATGTAGCTATTTATACTACTTAGATATAGTTGCTCTGTTTTCAGGAATTTGAGAGGGAGAAGTTGGTTACAACTGAATCTGCAGGTATGCCTTCTAACAATTCTCCACCTTTGTAAACAATCTGATTCTGAACAATTTCTGCCCCCTTTCATAGAAATTTCCTTCTATCCTTTCTCTGGTAGGTAAAATCCTACCATATCTAGGCAGTGCTGAAATTTCAATTGAGGCAATGACTTGGTCAGGAGGTCTGCAGCATTATCTGAGGTGTGCACTTTCAACACCTCTATCTCTCCCTTCTCAATTTCTTCTCTTACGAAATGGAACTTTATATCAATGTGTTTAGTCATGTTGTGAATTTGAGGATTTTTGGTTAAGTGAATGGTACTCTGATTATCACAGAAGATTTTTCACAGCTGGTTGGTGTATGCCATAATCTTGTAGTAATCCCTTGAGCCAAATTCCTTCTTTAATGGCCTCTGAGAGGGCTATGAATTCATCTTCAGTTGTTGATAAGGCAACAACTGGCTGAAGGGTAGCCTTTCAGCTTAACAAATTTTTGTCGTATAAGAAGAAATATCCAGATAGGGACCTTCTTCGATCTAAATCCCCTACGAAATCTGAATCCACATAGCCGTATAGCTCATTCTCTACCTCATTGTTTCTTTTGTAGCATAGAGCAGCGTGAGATGTGCCCTTTAGGTATCTCAGTATCCATTTTATAGCTTCCCAGTGTCTCTTGCCTGGGTTTGACATATATCGACTTACCAGGCTTGTAGAGTATGCTAGATCCGGCCTTGTGGAAACCATTAGATACATTAGGATTCCTACTGCTTGGGCATATGGAATCTTTGACATGTAGGCTAGATGTTCTTCATCATCATCTTTGGGAGATTTCATGGCTGAGAGTTTAAAGTGATGGGCAAGAGGAGTTGAGACTGTTTTGGCATCTGTCATCTTGAATTTCTCAACTACTTTATCACTGTAATTCTCCTGACTGATTAGAAGTTTGGATTCTTTCCGATTCATGATAATCTCCACTCCTAATATCTTTTTGGATTTTCCCAAATCTTTCATGTCAAACTCATCTTTCAACCAAGCCTTTACCTTATTTAAATCTTCTTTTGTTTTCCCTGCTAGTAGCATATCATCAACATATAGTAAAAGGAAAACACTGTGGGTAAAGGACTTGTTGTTCATATAGACATAATTGTCAAATGAACTTTTCTTAAAGTCTGTCTGATAGATAAAATCGTCAAACCTTTGATACCAACATCGAGGAGACTGTTTCAAGCCATAGATGCTCTTTTTCAGTAGACAGACCAAGTGTTCCTGCCCCTTTTTCTCATAGCCCTTAGGTTGTTTCATGTAGATCGTTTCTTTTAGAAAACCATGTAGAAACGCGGTCTTAACGTCTAGTTGGTCTAGCAATAAATCTTCTTGAACTACTATGGACAGTAGCATTCTGATTGAGGTCAATTTCACCACTGGAGAGAATATCTCAGTATAATCTATTCCCTCTTTTTGTGTGTACCATTTTGCTACCAACCTTGCCTTAAATCTGGGCTGCATAACTCGTGAAAATTCTTCTTTTATTTTATAAATCCACTTCGAGGCAATGGGTTTGTACCCCTTTGGTAGAGGTCTAAGAGTCCAGGTTTCATTATCATTCAGGGACTTCATTTCTTCATCCATTGCCTCGATCCAAGCTTTGTTGTTTGGGCCCTACATTGCTTCTTCAAAACTGTTCGATTCTTCATAGTTTAAGGTGTCAGCAACACTTAGTGCCAAGGAGATGCAATCAGCTTCACTGAATCTTGAAGGTGGAACTATAGTTCTTCTTTGTCGGTCTTTTGCCAAAGAATAGTTCCTCAAATCTTGAGATTCTGCTTCTGGTGTATCACTTGTTTCTTCCTCAATCTGTGATTCACTCTCTTCTTGTGAAGCTACTGGTTGATCAGTTGTAGAGGTTGGATTTTGATGACTGTGCTCCACCTCAATTTCAGTCTCTCTATCACCAACCTCTATATTTACTGATTTAGTTTGCATCATATACATTTCTTCTTCCCTGAATATCACATCACGCATCATATACATTTCTTCTTCCCTGAATATCACGTCACGACTGTTTATACACCTTTTCTCAACTGGATGCCATAACCTAAAGCCCTTCACCCCTTCTGTAAAACCAAGGAATACACATCTCACAGCTCTCGGTTTTAACTTTCCCTAATTTTGGTGGACATATCCTACACATCCAAATACTTTTAAATGCTGCAAGTTAGGAGTTTTACCGGACCACTTCTCTTCAGGAGTTAAGAAGTTTATGGATGTGTGTGGGCATCTGTTCAATGTATGGATCGTATATGAGGCTGCTTCTGCCCAAAATTTCTCTGGTAGCATTGCATATGTTAGTTGACACCTCACTCGTTCCATAATTGTTCGATTCAACCTCTCTGCAACTCCGTTCTGTTGGAGCATACCTCACAGTTCTGTGCCTCAATATTCCATGGATTTTGCACGATTTATCAAACTTTTCATTGCAAAACTCCAATCCATTGTTTGTACAAAGACATTTCAAAGCTTTGTTCGTTTGATTTTCAACTAAAGCTTTCCATTCTTTTAACTTCTCGAACACTTGATCTTTTGTTTTTAAGAAAAAGATCCAGCTTTTGCGAGAATAATCATAAGTAAAGGTAAGAAAGTACTTTGAGTTGCTCAATGAATTTGTAGAGGCTGCCCCCCAGAAGTCCGAGTGGACATAGTCAAGAATACCTCTGGCAGTTTGTTGACTCCTTGGGAAGCTCTGTCTCTTAGCCTTCCCAAGCACACATTGCTCACAAAATGACAAGTCTTCACATGTCCCTTGAGGTAGTATACCCTGTTTAGCTAAGACCTGTAGGCCTTTTGTACTGATATGCGAGAGGCGCTTGTGCCAAAGATCACTATCTGTTAAACCTTTGTCTAAAACAACCAGTGCAGCCTGAAGCATTTCAACATCTTTCAGGACATAGATACCCTCTATTTTTTCCCTGACAAGTACTGTTTTTGAGTCCTTTTTTATTTCAATCGTGCCTCCTTTTCCACCATAAGTGCACCCGATTGAATCTAACATGCCCAGTGAAATGAGATTTCTTTTTAGATTTGGCACATGATGGACATTCCTTAGCAGCTTAACTGATTTGTCTTTGAGTTTCAATGATACTGATCCAATTCCTATCACTTTGCACGTATTATTATTTCCCATATAGACGCTTCCTCCATCACAATTCTTGTAGGTACTGAACCACCCTTTTGAGGGTGTCATATGGAAGGAACACCCTGAGTCAATCACCCAGTCTTGTCTCACTGCGCTTTCTTTTGCTTCACTGCTCTCATAAGTAGTAGCCAATGCATCATAATAGGTAATCAAATTTTCGCCCACCAAAGCTTCTGACTGTTTGTTCTTTTTGGACTTCTGATATTGGTTCTTTCTTTTCAATGAGTAGCAGTCACGTTTAATGTGTCCTTCCTTATGGCAGTAATTGCACTTGACCTTTGTCTTCCCCTTTTCTTCGGATTGGTTCTTATTTTCTTTGTTTCTAGGCTTTCCTTTGACAAATAATCCTTCGTTTGTCTCTTCCTTGGTAGCCAACAACTCTAATTCTTTTGTTCTTATTGCTGAAATATTTGCGTCGTGGTAATGGAAGTTCTACCATATTTAAGAGCATTCTTCACTTCTCTATAGGCTTCTGGTAACGAATTCAGTAGCACAAAGGCTTCATTTTCATCCCCTATCTTCTCCCCGAGGTTCTTGAATTCTGAGGTCAGTTTCTTGAAGTCATCAAGATTCTCGGTTAGTGTCTTTCTAGCATCCATTTTAAATGTGAATAATCTCTCTCTCATATACATCTTATTGTGCATGTCTTTGGCCTCATAGAGAGCATTCAGTTTATTCCAAATCTTCAAAGGGTTATCTTCATCGAAAACTTGTCTGAGTACATTGTTACTCAAGTTCAAGATTATTGTACCGTAGGCTGTCATGTTCATTGCTTCCTTATCTTCATCTGAAAGCGTGGTTGGCAACTTTGAAGGATCTGCCAGCGCAAGTAGAGCCTTCTGTTGCCCAAGAACAGCCTTGATTTTCGCCTTCCAGAGATCAAAATCACCTCTCCCATCAAACTTATCAATATTGTATCTGCCCACAACCATCTTAGCTTCAAGAATTGACTTCTTGATTGGTTGAACAGGCTTTGATACCACTTGTAAGTGCAAACCACGTGTGAAGGACTTGCTGACGACGCACTACTTCAACACTAACTCAAGCACTCAAACGCAGGAACCATGCAAATCAGTCACACAACCTCTATCAAGAACAATTCAACTCACGATTAGGGATTTCTCTCTGTACAATCATGAAGACGAAGATTCAAAAGGTAACAATCAAAGAAAGCTGAGGAAGAAGAACGAGAGAATAACACACACAAATTTAGAGTGGTTCGGCAACTTATGGCCTACATCCCTTATGAGGGGGCTAACGATCTTATTCACAGAATGTTCAGAACAAAGGTACACAAGATTCACTCTCAGAATACTTCCCTCTTAATCTCTCAAAAACTCATGTAGCTATTTATATTACTGAGATATAGCTCCTCTGTTTTCAGGAATTTGATACGGAGAAGTTGGTTACAACCGAATCTGCAGGTATGCCTTCTAACAAAAAACCTCAAGTCAAATGTAATTATTATGACACTGTATATGCATGCCATACAAAGAGGAATGGGACAGGGACAATGAGAATGCATATTGAGAATTATTGCAAAAAAAAAATCCTTTTGCAAAAACAAAAGATGCATCTCAAGAGAAATTGATATTTAAAAATAATGATGGTGTAGGAGATAATAAAGCAAATACATCACTTAAGTGTGCAACTTTTACTGTAGAAAATGTCAGGAGACTTCTTACTGAAATGATCATAATTGATGAGTTATCCTTTAGATTTGTGGAGAGTGAAGGATTTAGGAAGTTTGTGGAGGGGACAATCACTTTATTTTAACCTATACATTTGTTCTTCCTTCTCGAACTACAATTGCCAAGGACATTTTAGCTATATATGCCCCCAAAAAACAAGCTTTGAAAGAACTTTTTGTAGATCAAGGGTTTAGAATTTCACTCACAAATGATACCTGGACATCTTGTCAAAACATTAACTATATGGTATTGACAGCACATTTTATTGATAGTAACTGGAAATTGCATAAGAGGATCATTAATTTCTCTTAGATAGATAATCATAGAGGGGACACCATAGAAAGAGAAGTTGAACGATGTTTGAAACATTGGGGACTTGAAAAGGTGTTGACGTTGACTGTTGGTAATGCTTCATCCAATGATATTGTTGTTGTTTATCTAGTTAAGCGTTTTAAACATGGATTGGTGTTGGATGGTGAGTTTTTGCATGTTAGATGTTGTGCACATATTCTTAATCTAATTGTGAATGATGGCTTGAAAGATGTGCATGAGTCAGTGTCCCGAATTCGAAATGCTGTTAGATTTGTTAGGTCTTCTCTTGCTCAATTTGCAAAATTTAAGAAATGTATTGAAGAGGAGAATATATCTAGCAATAGTCTTCTGTGTCTTGATGTTCCAACAAGGTGGAATTCTACATATTTGATGCTTGAGGTAGCTAAAAAATTTGAGAAGACATTTGATAGATTGGATTATCACGACTTAACATACTTGAAAATGAAAGAGAAGAATCAAAATCCTAACAGTACAGATTGGGAGGTTGCTCGCATATTTACGAAATTCTTATCTGTATTTTATGAGGTAACTCTTAGAATTTCTTGTTCACTTTATATTACTTCAAACATGGTCTTCGAAGAAATTGCAACTATCCAGAATTGTATACGAAAAATATTCTTCAAGTAGTGGTGATAGTCCAATTATTACTGATGTTGCAACTAAAATGCAATTGAAATATGGCAAGTATTGAGGGAGTAGTGACGAGGCGAATTACTTATTATATGTTGCATTTGTTCTCGATCCTCATCACAAGATGAAGTTCCTTATATATTGTTTCAATCAGTTGTTTGAGGATAATGTGGCAAAGGAAATTGGAAAAAAAGTGGAAGACGTGTTGAGACGATTGTTCAATGAGTATAATTCGTTATAGTCTAAGAATGCTTCATCTTGTTAAAAAATTTGAATGAGTCAATCCACTTCTACTGATTCTACTGCTAGAACAAGTAATCCTTTTCGCTTTCAACATGCTGATATGGAAGATGATGAGGATGATTTTGATGTGGACACAGAGGTGGATGTTTACTTATGATAGGTCCCAAGTAGAATATTAACTACCCACTAGGATCACCTCCAAGACAATCAACCAATCAATAGTGCTCCAAAAATACCACTAATAAATTACCAATTAATCAACCAATAACGGACAGCAATCAACCAGAAAATTTAGAATGCTAAGAACGCAAAAACACGCATGATTTATACATGGAAAACCCCTTCGGTGTGAAGAGTAAAAACCACGGGACTTGTGAGGAGTCCACCCTTGTCACCTTCTCTTATTATGATAAAATTGAGGGAAAAAGAATCTAAATCAGTCATACAAAGATTCACAACCCACCAATACTTTCATACCTAAGAGATCAACACAAAAGAGATAAAGAAGATGAAAATATCTCCAGTTTTACAGGTTCTGTCCAGCAGAGATTACGAACAAGCCAGAGCTTAAAACGACATCCAACCGTTCAAAATGAGGCCCTATGTGTCCCCAACAAGCTGACCAAATTTCAGCAAAATCCAACGGTTAAAACTCTGGCAATCAACAACTGTGTGAACGCTGTCGCTGAAAATCCGAACTGCACTACTCTCCCTGCTTCTCTCCATTTTTCTGTGTATTTTTTTGTGTATTTTTCATGCTGCCGTCACTTTCCTTAGGTCATCTCATATCCGAGGAAGAACCCTAGGCTTACAAGACAAGCCCACTCATTTAACCCCAATTGGGCTAAACACATAACCCGACATATTGGACTTATAAACACAAGTTTAAAAAACTCTTGCTTGTGCAACATGTGGGCTGGACACCCACAACAACTTATTGGAACGTCGTGTAAAAGGGGATGATAATTTTGACATCTTAGAATGGTGGAAAGTGAATTCATCTAGGTACAGGGTTCTTAGTAAGGTTGCACGAGATGTTTTGGCAATTCCAGTGTCTACAGTTGCTTCTGAGTCTGCATTCAGTACTGGTGGAAGAGTGATAGATCCTTTTCGCTCCACATTGGCTCCATCCACAGTTGAGGCACTTATTTGCGCACAAAATTGGCTACGTTCAAATGCTATCAGTATTGATCTTCAATCACATTTGGAGGAAGTTTCTCGCTTTGAAGAAGGTTTGAAACTTTTTAATCTTTAAACATTAATTTCAAAATTCATTAATTTCTTTTTTTTAAACAAAATTCATTAATTTCTTTAATTATTATTATTATTTTGTATTTGTAGATTTAAAATCATGCATGAAGGAAGCTCCTAAAGGATAAGGAGCAAAGAAAAATGTTTATGTTTAATTGAAGGAGAAAAGAAATAGGGAAAAATACACTTTTGGTCCCTGAGGTTTGGGTTAAGTGACACTTTGGTCACTGGGTTTTCAAACTCAACAAAAATACCCCTGAGGTTTGAGATAAGGAGCACTTTGGTCCCTGCCGTCAACTTTTCTGTTAAATGTTAACGGTGGCTGACGTGGCACTATTATTTTAATAAAAAAATTATTTTTTTTCATTTTTTAAATAAAAAATATTAAAATAATAAAATAATATTATTTATCATTATTATTTATTATTTCTCTCTCTCTTCTTCTTCTTCATCTTCTTCCTCTTCATTCTCTTCCTCCTTTTTCTTCTTCCTATCTTCGGCGACGGTCGTCGACGACTGATTTTTTTTTTCTTCTTTCTTCTTCTCTTCTTTCTTCTTTTCACTGGTTTTTTTTTTTAAAAGAGAAAGACAGAGAAAGGGGAGTGAGGAGGGACCTCCCTCCTCCGTCTTCCGTTCAAGCCCCCAACATTAGCACAGACCTCTGTCTGTCGGACCATTGTTTTCCCCTTTACCAAATCCTCTATTGTTTTTAACAAAACCATGAATTCCTTTGTAACTTCCTCTTCATTCTTTAAATATTGCCAACTTTAATTAATGGAGTTGAAGGGTTGTTACCGAATCCAATACCCACTTCTTTAAATGCCCAAGTTCTTCGTAAATTTTGGAGAAATTAATTGTTGCCCTCGACTGTTGCTTCTCTGATATGTGCCTGGTTTTTAGTGCAAGTATTTGTGAAAGAGTTTTAGCTTGTGGGTTACGAGAATGGCGCCTCCGGAAGTCTCCCAGTCTGACATCGATTTGGAGCAGGGGAATCATCGACGGTCTGTTAGCGGTAGTGAGTTGAGCGCCGACTGTAGCGTCTATTTCTCAGACGCCGATGAGTTTTATTCGACCAACGGTGGTTCTTACGATGAGTATAGGTTTGCTTTCGTGACGGAATCGCGGAGGAGGAACTCCTCCTCCTCGATACTCTATTTAAAAAAAACAGAAGAAAGAAAAGAAAGGAGAAGAAGAGGAGAATGGAAGAAGAAGAAAGGAGAAAAAAAAATTCGGCCGCCGCCGCTGTTCGCCGACAGCCAGCGGCGGCCGGCCATCGGAGTTGAAGAAGAAGGAAATAAGGGGGAAGAAGTTTGAGAGGGAAGAAGATGGAGAGAAGAAAGAAGATGGAGAGGAAAGAAAGAGAGAGAAAGAATTTTTAAAAATAATAAAATAATAATATTTTTATTATTTTAATATGTTTTTATTTAAAAAAATGAAAAAAAAATAATTTTTTTTATTAAAATAATAGTGTCACGTCAGCAACCGTTAAGATTTAATAGAAAATAGACGGCAGAGACCAAAGTGCTCCTTATCTCAAACCTCAGGGGTATTTTTGTTGAGTTTGAAAACTCGGGGACCAAACTGTAACTTAACCCAAACCTCAGGGACCAAAAGTGCATTTTTTCCAAAGAAATAACTTGAAGCAAAAACTGAGCTACTGAAGTCTGAAGCTGAACTATTTGCTTTTGCTTTTTACAACTTGTTTTTTTAGAATTTAATTTAGTTTACAATTTTTTTAATTTTACAGTGAAGTAGAAGTTTTTGTTATTTTGTGATCCTTATTCCTTGGAGCAATCTTGAATTGCATTACTTGTTAAATTAAAGGTAAAATAGCTCTAACTATTGTTTTGTTTTACTTTTTACTTACAATAAAAATTGAAAACAAGGATAAAAATAAAATTTTAAAAAAAAAACCAATAAAAGAAAGAATTTAAGAAATTGAGAAGAAAGACTTAACAAAAGAGAAAAAAAAAAAGAAAGTAAAAAAAAAAAAAAGAAAACAAAAGGAAAAATAAAAGGAAACAGAAGGAAAGGAATAAAGGCTAAAGTAAACAGGAGTGAGTAACTATTCCCACATCGCTTAGGCAGCACTTTTGTAGGAATCTCAAAGCTATAAAAAGGAGCCTCTAGTACAAACAGCTACAAACTAGCATGGAGTTGTGCGCGAGTGATGAGTCCAAGGCCCATTTTTCATGCGTGCAGCCCGATCCGATCTGTGACCCAACTCGACACACAGTCCAAGGCGTGCGCGATTCGACGATTATATGATTGATCCGAACTGTCGGTTCAGCGCGGTTTTATACCGTAACCAGTTCGGTTGCTGTTTTAAAAGTTTTCTATTCAAATAAATGGTTTGACTCCAGATTTGCCTACTAACCAAGTCGAATCGACCCGCATACACCCCTAATGGATGTCATATAGCTTAAAATTTCACCATAGGTTAAGCATATTCATGTATATTGATATTATAATTGTTATGATGTATGGATTATGCATGAATATTATTTTCATGGATGTTTAATATAAAGTGTTATATTAAATGGATGAAAATTGAGAAGCATTGAGCATGTAATTACTTTAGTTAAAAATATAAGAGTTATATATTTATGAAAGTAATTTATATGGTTAATTAATTTTCATGAGCAATTAATATAAGGGTTATGTTAATGTATGGAAATAACAATGCATGTTTTAATTTTCTTGGATAATTAATTTAAAGAGTTGGATTAATTAAATGAAAATTGAAATGCATTGAGCATGAAAATACCTTAGTTTAATATAATTGTTATATTATTGTATGTCATGTATGCTAGTGTATGGTTTATAAATTAATTAGAATTTGATTGTTAATTTATGTCACCATTGTAGCATGTTATTGGGTTAACTCATTAAAATTTAAAATTAATGAATAGAAACTGTTAACCTATAACAAAGAATTGCTTGCAAACATAGGATCTTAGGAAAAATGGATTAATTTTAAATTTTTTTAAAATTAATTAGACCTAAGATCACATTTCTAATAGAATTATAATTTTTTTGTCTTACTTAGTATTTTAATAGATTTAAAATATGGTAAGTATGACAAATAGAACTTTGGTTATAAGGGAACTCTCTCGGTGAAGTTCTGTCTAGGCTGGAGGTATTTAAGTTGATGGTTTTCGGAACACCTTCTACATGGGAACTAACCCGGTACATGAGTTGAATTAACCATTGTCTTATTAGCATGTAATGTCACTAAGTAATTAAAAGGGTTTAATAGACCTAGACATTAGGATAAAGACCTAATTATAAGAGTTATAATAGACATAGACTTAGATAGATTGAATTAGCCATATTTATCTAAGTTAAATAACCCTAAAATACGGTAGGACATTTCAGTGGGAGGATAAATATAAAAACAAGATTTTTATATCGAGTTTTTACTCTCACGTCCCTCTTTGTTCACACTGTGAGATCCATGCTCGGCTTCGTGTCACCTTTGGCGCAACCTCCCTTCGGAAAGTGTTTGCATGGGTTAATAACAAGATGAATGGGCAAAATGTCTATAGTAAGTGGGAGTAGGACACATGTCAACGTATCTTACGGTCTCCAACCCTAGGTCGCACCGAGAGATTCTTATGATATGCCTGTGTGTCGTCCTGGAGCGACCATCCCTTCGGAGGGTCTGATCATAGGTTTCGGAGCACCGTGAACTCCAGAAATGGATAGGCTCACTTAGGTTAAATACCAACAGCTGTATTTCCCTTCGGTAGCCTATTGGTGCGTACCTCTAAGATCTGAAAGAGAGAGGGTTGCACTTATGGGGATGAGTTAAATCTATTAACGAATACTTGACTGAACAACGGTAACTAAACACTAACGAAATATGAGTTATTTCGGTGTTAGGATTTCGTTGAGATTGTCTCAATTTAGAGGAGTAGCTAACCACCCTTCTGTTGGGTTTTATGCCATAAAACTCGTATATAATGAATGTAAACAAATTGTATACTTGTTTCAATAAAGTGTTATTGAGTTTCTACAATAAAGTGTTATTGTTAAGTATTGCACAATTTGACCCAAATCCAATAAACTAAGATCCAAGGTTGTTTACATGTGACTTGAACTAGTATGTGGGGACATACGGGGATCGGTGTTCAAGTAACAATCTAAAAGGTCTATAGTGCAGGGATAAGGCTAGGTACCTTATCCTGGTAACACTATGTGCTACGACCCACTTTGTATTCGATACAGACGTATTGATCCATGGCGTCCATGTAGGAGACGTGCGAGCGGGGGTATCCTATGTAATGAGTTTGCATAAGACTGGACCACGAAATAGTAAACCACTAGATGTAACACCGTTAACTAGTTAGGTTACTTTTTCAATAAGATGACTAGGTAACTCAGTCTTAATCCTGAGTGTCATGAACTCCTTCTCATGTTACTTGAACAAGACCAAGTGGGGGGCTGGGGACATGACAACATAAGATGAAATTCACTCATTCTCGCTTTTATGAGAAGTAAATGAGTATTCCCTTAAGTGGTGACTTCGGGTCTTGAACAAAGGGATCCCGCCCTCTCACTGGCCCGAGAGGGACTTTCTGTTTACTGGTTGGACCATAAACAGGTTGTTCATTAGAGGAGCACTGGTACTTAAGAAGCCAGAGGTAACACACTGGTAAAACGATAATTTGACCCGACTGTAGTTACGAACACTCGTGAAGGGTTGACTTACCGGTATAGGTCTATATCTGTGGACACAGAAATGTTCTACAGTGAGAAGAGTTCAACTGTGGGTCTTTAGTGGAATGACCCACAGTTAATTAATATTGGTTAACCTGATTAATGAGTTTAATCGGTTAACCTCATATCATTGGAGCTTCTGATTTGTAGGTCCATTAGGTCCCCATGCTAGCTCGTAAAGAGTAATTAGGAACAATTATATCTTGAGAGAATTTGAATAGTTTAAATTCATATTGGGAATTAAGTTAATTGTATGATATACAAATTAATATAATGTATAATGATACATTAAAATGTAAAGTCTAATTTGAAATTAAACTTTATTATTATGAGAGAAATAAATATTTGAAGAAGTTCAAATATTAATATGAATTTGATTCATATTAAATTTATAGGATATAAGAGAATAGGAAGGAGTTCCAATTTTAATATGAATTTGATTCATATTATAGAATTAATAATTTTGAAGGCCTGAAATTAAATATATGATGTTTAATTGGGTAATTAATTAATTAACTAATAGAAAGTCTGAAATTAAATATATGTTGGTGATTAATTAATTAAAGAATTAATTAATTGGAAATGAAGTGATTGATCATTTATGGAAATGATTTAATCACTTATGAAAGTGATCAATCACTTACGGAAAAGATCAATCAATTATGGAATTGATTGGTTATGGAATTGATTAATTATGGAAAAGATTAAATCAGTTATGGAAATAATTGATTTTAAATGAATATTCTATTCATGGCCTTTCTCCTATAAATAGAACACTAACCCTAGGGTTTAGGTACTACAACATAAGGCCACAAGAATGCACTCTTGCATTCTCTCTGGCCTCCCTCTCATATTCTTTCAACCCAAGAACTCAAGGGAGAATTTTCTCTTTAGAGTTTTTCTCATTCAAGATTAGGGAGTCCCACAATTACGTTCCTAATCTCAGAGTCATAGCGGGGAAGATCAATTGGTGGTGTCCCAATTGTTGATGCTTGGTCCAAAATCAAGAATTTTTGTATTCAGAGTCGTCAATGACGGTTTGTTTGCTTCTCCCCTTTAGATTTAGATCTAATAATTTTTGTATGCTTAGCCTTAAGTTTGTATAGAATTTGTTCTATGTTTTTGCCAATGTAATAGTATTTTTGGATAAACAAATTTAACTACGAATCGGTCTCAATTACGCTTCCGCTTTAACGGAATTGGGGAATTCCAAAACCTTTCACCTTCGATGGTTGTTGTTCTAAACCTCTGAAGTATCATTGCAAAAACTAAATCAATAGTTTTCTAGGGTTTCTTCGATTGCTTGTGTGTTTTTGCTGAATTTGATTGGATTAGATGTAATGGGTTATTGCGATAAATAATCAAGTAATTTGTTATTTCAGCAATTCAATAATAAAATATGTGCATTGTCTTACGCCTATTTAATAAATAACGGTGATTATACAACAAACTTAAACGATTAATTTGTGGTGAATGATTTAAGATTAGTCTTAACAAAGGAATGTCCTCATGCCCCAAATACCTAATTCATTAAGAAGTGTTCCTAATGAATATGACATTGGACCTTGCTCATCCAAATAAGATTTGTCCAAAGATAGTAAAATTGATTTATTAGTCTTGGAAGCGTAATTTGTGAAGAATGGTGGTTCTGCTTGAATACTTGATTCATGGGTCACAAATCACGTTTGTTCTTCTTATTAAAAGGAACAAGTTCCTGGCAACAGCTTGATGCTGGTTATATAACTGTTAAAGTTGAATCTAAAGAAGTAATTTTGGTTGTGGCAGTGGGGAACATTAAGTTATTTTCCCCAATGGGAGCAAATACATATTATTAGATAATGTGTATGTATTTCCTAAGATTAACAATAAATTTGATTTTTGCATCTTATATGTTGGAACAATGTTACTCTTTACCTTTTCCTGCTAACGCAATTAATTTCAAGAAAGGAAGTTGACATTTGTTCAGTTGGAATGGAAAATAACTTAAATGTTTTAAAACTAATCAAGAGTAAACCAGTCATGAACACTGAGTTGTTTGAGGCTGCTACTACTCAAAGTAATAAGAGGCAAAAGATTTCTCTTGATGGAAAATACCTAATAGGACCTAAATAATCCTATTTTATCACCTCTAACCTAAGCTTGTTAGAGTAATTTTATGCTTTACTTGTCTTATTTACAGGATCTTTAAGCTTAGACGATGTCGGGAGCCAATCACGCTAAATTGGTGTTAATTCAGGCCAATTATGGAGTTTTTGAGTCATCTCGAAGTCTTAGACAGCGAGGAGGTGAAAAGACCAAAATGTATTGAAGCGGGCCTGAAGAACAACACCAAGAGCCGAAGATTGGAGTCCCGTACCGAGATGAAACGAGACAAGACCGAGAAGAAAAACAGTAAGCACAGATCAGGGATGGCGAGCCGACGCGAATACGAAACGGTGTATAAAGTTCGTGGCGTCGAGACGCTGCCCTTGGCTTCTCATCGCTGCGATGTTTTCTATAAATAAGAAGTCTCAGTTTAGTCCGTCGTTAGGTTTGAATTTTGGTCCCTTTATGATTTCTTTCGCCTCTTTTACTTTCCAGCATCTTTGTAGACCTTGTTTGGTCATTATTTATGCATTCTTTTGTATTACTTTGTGCTTCTACTTCGTTTATGAGTAGCTAAACGCATCTATATCGTTGGATTGGAATTATGCCTTGATTGCTATTGATTTTGGTTGAGTTTTCTGGTGTTTAAGGTACTGTTCTTGCTGTGTTTTTATTAAGTTGTGCATGTTATCCCATTTAAACCAATACATGAGGCTAGTCTATTAGGATTGACGACCCTATGCGATTACCGCTTGTGTATTCTATCGGTTATTTTTAGATAGCAACAAGGCTGAGGCAAGCCACTCTCTACGTGAGACAACCCTTGATAGGCCTAGGATGCATGTTAAAGGTTGTATGAATTAGATTTAAATTGCATTTAAATTTAGTTAATACAATTTCAGACCCACGATCCCAAAGCGGCTAGTTTAAGTAGGTGATTGTGAAATTGCTTATTTTAGATTAGTGATATGCAAATTGCTAACCTCAAGTGTACGGGCCCTAGTTATAATATAGTGATTTAAAATCGAATGTCGTC
Source organism: Luffa acutangula (assembly GCA_036850905.1). Lineage (NCBI taxonomy): Eukaryota > Viridiplantae > Streptophyta > Magnoliopsida > Cucurbitales > Cucurbitaceae > Luffa > Luffa acutangula. The sequence continues at coordinate 49,668,937 of CM072089.1, forward strand.
CTCTGGATTGGATTTTTAAGCAAATCAAGTATTGTGAATTATCTTGCCCAATTTTATTTAGGGATCAAAAAGTGATGAATGAATGATAAGAAAACCAAATCAAAGCAAGTAAAAAGTGTGGAATTTCAATTGGGAAAACTACTTAGGGAATTGATTTCGCCGATTTAGTTTAGGATTGATTTTAAGGAATAAGTTATTATGCACAATGAAATTATGAGCCAAAGACCCTTTAATCATAACTACCTCTCCCGAGTATAATTGATTCTCATGCAAATTAACCAACTTGATATCCCTATCTAAGTTTATTAATCATGCAAGGCAATGAGATCTTTTAACCAATTCTAAAGTTAATCTAAAACCGTCACGAATTAGAAACTAAACTTTAGTCATGCAATCTTGAGTAAGTCTAAATCAAATCCCCTCTCCCGAGCTAGATTCGAAACTTAAATCATCCAACTAATGGCCAATTAATTGAAAGCATTAAATCAAGATTACAAACATAATAACATTGCACAACTTAAACCATAAATCAATCCATAAACACAATCAACTACATCAATCCCTAAGCTTACAAGTTTAGCTACTCATGATCAAAATTACAAGCTCAACTAAACATGTAAAAGCAATAAACATCTAACTAAAGTGAGGGAAAGAAGAATTAAACTCGTTGTAGGCCGAGACCGAACGTCCCCGTCACGATCCCCACGAACAATGGGTTGATTTCCGAATTTTCCCATTTGCTTCAGCCTTGAATTGCTCTGTTTTTCCTCTGTTTACGGCTCCAAGAAGTCCCAAAATTGGTTCCCCCAAAAACCTAGCCGAAAAGAACTATTTATTTTGAAATTTCATCGTAGCGTTGAGACGCTGTCAAGACAACGTCTCGACGCTGCCTCTAAACACACGCATTCTGGAAAGGAAATTACGGTAGCGTCAAGACGCTAAGGTCGCAGCGTCTCGACACTGTGATGAATTCGCGCCTATCCGAATAAGGAATGCTAGCGTCGAGACGCCTAAGGGCTAGCGTATCGACGCTAGTCACCTTTTGACCAAATTTTGACTTTTTTTCCTTTTGATTATTTTCCTTCCTTTGCATCTTTTCGCGTCCCGAGCACCCGATTAACTCCACTATTGCATTATGGCTCCAATCAACCATTTCCTACAAAATAAACATTAAAGCCCAATAAAATGGCCCAAAAAATCATAAAAGACTAGCTAAATTAAATAAGTAACGATAGCTAGCTATGCTCGCTATCAATTAGTTAGATATAATTTAGTGACCATTGTGAGGTCTCAGATTGTTGCTACTTTATGTATGAGGGGTGATGGTCAATAAAGATAAAATTAATTAATCTTGTTAATTGCAGAATTCATGGTTAACGAGTTAATTAACATAGGTTAGTATAGGGGGTCCTCCGAGTAGCCAAGAAGCCAACCAGACTAATAAAAATCGGCATAGAATAATTATTAGAGAAAACTAGGAAGCCAGGTGAAAACTAGGGCGCCAAGCTGATGTCGTCACAGCGTCGCGACGCTACCCCCTGTCCAAGCCTATAAAAGGCGCATTTTGGTGCCTCATTTAACCATCAATCACCGTTTCCTCCATTCTTTCCTTCCTTCCTTTGGCTGCTTTGGAGCCTCTCTCAAGGCTTTCTAGCCTTTTTGAGAGTTTTCTTTAGTGGGAAAATTTTGAGGAATTTTGGGGAGCATCCTAGGAGGCTCAAGGAGTGTTCGGCGGGACTCCGAGCGTCTGCGAAGGAGTTTTTCAACGGTCAATTTCTTTCCTTTTATTATGCTCTTAATTATGCTTTCCATTGTAAATTTTGTGGATAATTTAGCTATGTATAGCTAAACCCCAATTTGGGGCCTTGAAATGAAATTATAGTTTAAATGTTGTTATAATTGCCTAGATATTGCCCTATTTACTAATTATTTGTATGGATGTGCTTTATGCTTTATGCAATCTGGCCAATTGTGTAATGATTCGATTCTTTATGGAAACTCGATGGAGAGAAGTTAGGATAGATCGTAATCCATGCAACTAATTTAATTGCCTGTCGTGACAACGGGATTAGTTGATTAAACTTAGATTCCTAAAATGAATTAGAGCATAACAATTAATGATTTTTAATGGTGCTAAGGACACTTAGGTTGTTAAAATGAATTAATTACAATTAGGGGAGACCGACAAGAGAACCTATGTGATTAATGGAGATTCTAGGATTATAATTAGTTGGGCAATGATATAGGATAATTATAATAAATGTTTAGCTAATAATTGATTTTCAAGACCCCTCTTCCCATTAAAAACTCTTTCTCCATATTTTATTTTTCTCGATTGATCAAATTTTCTCTTTAATTGTTTTGATTTTTAAATTTCTTTGATTGCATGATCTGGTCCCTAAATATTATTTCGCCCAAGTATTTTTAGTGCTCAAGGAATCTTTTCTTCGATTAATTTTCGCTTCACCTCCCTGTGGATTCGATACTCGGTATTACCTACTGTTTTATATTACTTGTAATGACCCATGCACTTTGCGGATGTTGCCTTGTGCAAAGTGATTCTAAATATGCAAGAAAGACTCACTAACACACGTGCAAGTGCACACGATCAACAGCAAGTGATAAGTATTTTTATATCGTTTCCACAGGGATTGATGCAACGAAAATCACTATTTCTAAGCCTATTTTTAATGAAATTCAAAGTAACCAAGAACCAAATATTTTTTCTTAACTAAGTGCAAGAGATTAAAATGGTAAACAAGCTTAAAATGATAAGGACTTAAGTAAATTTCAATAAAAACAGTGAATCAACACAGAGAAGGCTAGGTTCAGATTAGGGGCTGTCTACTCTCACAAGTTGTTTGTTGTAGCAGAACCCTATATATACAACTCACCCAGTATTTTCTACGGGAATTTTCCAATTCTTCTATAGTTAGGCGATTAAACTCCCATTTAACCCCTTCTTTTTAGCTCAACTGATTTAGTGCCTTAGGTGGTTATTTATCCCTAAATACCCACTCATTTTCATGACCTAGAAAGGCTAAGGTAAAGCAAAGTAATCGGTTATCAATTGTTTTCCCAAACACTCAATAACATTGCTAGAAAATGGTTGGCCAAACGAAATTCCAGCTTTAATCATGAAGAACACTTTACTTTAAGTTGCAATATATAAAGTTCCATTAAAACAAACAACAAGTTCAAGCTTAAGCACCCTAATCCTCACCTAAGAGGATTTAGCTCATGTTCAAGGTGAAAATAATGAAAATACAGCAGTGAGCTACCATACCATTCATAATTACAACCTTAAATACAAACTAAACACTAGAAGAAGGAAGAATAAGAGAGAAATGATGAAGAAAAGAAGCTTCCAAGGTAGATTCCAGCTTTCCCAAGCTGGAAATCCTCCTTTAGCAGCAGCCTCTTGTCTTTTTTTCCTCTCAATGACAGCAGCAGCTTCTAGGTTTAATTCTCTGCTGATTCCTCTCTCATTTTGGGCCAAATAACTATTTATACCATCTCTTTGCATTGAATTCAGGGCTGATTGGACATATGCTTCCACATGGATCTTCCCTATTTGGCTAAGATGGTACAAATCAGCTCCACATGGCTGCCAGCTCAATTAATGAGAGATCCCACGAGTTCAGCACGTGCAGGCTTTTAAATTCTAGACTTTCTGCCCTCTGCTTGTGAAATCAGTTGCTACAGCAAAACCTGAGTGACCATACACCAGAAAATCAGTTTAAAACATAAGAAATCTGCACCAAATTCAACTCAAGCTTGGCCTATTGATATGTAAAAATTGTTCATCAAAGAATACTCATTTTCATGCACAAACCAAAGCTCAAACACATCAAAGAGTAGAGTTTTTAAGCCTAAAAGAAAGCCAATAGCTCTTATTTCTAAGAGCTATCAAACCCCCAAACTTGAATCATTGCTCGTCCCTGAGCAATGGTAGCCTACAAAAACTCTAACTCATCATCCTATATCCAGCTTGCAGTCAAAATGGCCTAACTATAACACCTAGCTACTTCTTGACAAGCTTGCAACTCTGAATGCATACAACTACTCCACAAAGCGTTCCTTTTAAAATCACCTTCAACTTGGCATTTCAAAAATTTTTTAGTGTTCTTCTAATGATCCTCTAGCTTAACCTATTTACAAAAGCCATCATATCAAATTATACCAGCCTATTGACATAAAGGAAGCCACTAACCTTCAAGCCTAAACTTAGCTCAAACCTCAATCTTAAAGCTTGTAAAGCAATCCTACAGTCTCTTTGCCTAACCTCTAAAGCTTCTAAGCTCAACCTAAACTTCTCTCTTAACTTTTTATTCTCCTTTTCTTTTTTCTTTTTTTTTTCTTTTTTTTTACCAACTTAGAAAGTCTCATAGGTCATAGCTCTTTGGTCAAAGAATGGCAACACTTTATGGTGAAACTCACCTTAGCCTCCAAGCTCATCACCTAACGAGAACTACACTCATTTCCCTTAGAGTTGACTAAGATTTGCTCTCTAGCTACTACTTCCTTGCTTCTTAGAATGGCAACACTCACTAAGCTCTAGGGAAGATTGTAACCTTCAAGCTAACACTCATCCCTTTTTCATCTCATTTGCACTTTCCTTTTCTACTCATTTTTTTTATTGTTTCCTCTTTCCTTGAGCTACTTTTTGACGCAGGGGCAAACTATGGGTATCATAAATACCCCTGGCTACTAGGCAAGCTCAAGGAACATAGAAAACCTTCAAAAAGGGAGAGGAGTGCATCCTAGGCAGAACTAAGAGAAAGAGGAATGCATTCTAAGTTGTCTTTTCTATTTCTTTTTCATGTTTGCTTTTTTTATATTTTTTTTACAAGGGTTACCTCACCCCCAAACTTAATCCTTTCATTGTCCCCAATGAATGAGAAAGCAAGGCAAGGACCCCCAAACTCATTTTTTAGAGAAGCTAAGGCTTATTGCTTAGGAGGATTATAAGGTTTGGGCAAAGGACTAGGAACAAGCTTTCCTAAGATTTGAGCTAAGCTAAGGAGGAAAATTAGGAAGCTTCCCCTCTGCCTAAGGACTTAAAGCACAATAAGATAATCTAACTAAGCACATAGGATAAGCTATTGGAGATCATTACACAAAACACTGTCTTTCCAATAAAACAGAATTTTTGCTTTTTACCAAGAACAACTGCTGCTGCAGCATTCAGCAAGGCTAGGCTTAACTAAAAGAACAACCAAGAGCTACAACTAGACCTTAAATTAGATCTAAACAAGCTAGACAGCCCATATTTCCAAATCAGAGACTTTATACTCTACCTGCAGCATGCTCAAAATCAATAATTCAAAATTTTCTTGCAGAAATTTCAATAATCATGCACCAAATGACTATTCTAGCTTATTTAGCATTCCAAGCAAGCTTAGCACTTCTAAGCATCAACGTTTTTAGCAGCTACCAATCTTAACATTTTGCATTAGATGGCTTTGTGAGCAAGCATTACAATTATGCGCCAAGTGACTACTTAGAACTGAAATAGTATTTTCAGTAAGCATGACACCTCTCAAGACAAAATAGGACCATTGCCCAATTGCAAATTTTTACCCATTCAAGCAAAATCCAACAACTCCATAAAAGGTAAATTCATTAAACTTCATTGGATCATATGGGTACAACTAGCTAACACACATTCAGCCACATACACTTTCCAAATTACACTTTGAGGAATGCTAGAAATTTTGCATGATTTCAACTACTTCAGCCCTTGCACCATAGCATTATCCAAATTTGATATGCATTCAATTGATTTAAACATTAAAATATGCACACCTATGGAACTTTCATTCATACACATTTTCTTTTTCTCCACAACAAAAGCTACAGAAAGCATGATAGATAACAGACAAGCAAACTTAAAACTTCCTCCCTTGATTATAGCTAAATCTGAAAATTCCTCCCATTAAATCACAGCTTGCCCACTGCCTTTTCTGCCATGACTGCTGCAGCTTCTGATATGAGCTTGCTGTCAATCTGCTGCAGCTCATCAGAATTTCCTTCCTTGAAAAATTGCAACCCCAAAATCTGTTGCATCAAGATTTTCTTCCATTTTGCATGAGATTCCCTACCAAAAACCGAAGCTTGACAGAAACATTAAACTCAATAACTAGTGAAAATTATCAATAAAAGAGAAACTAACTTTAAAATATTAACTAACAACTAATGGCTACAAATTAAAGACATCACAACAAAAATTTTAACTTGCTATTCAGACCACCTCCAGGGCTCAACATAGAATCTGTAACTTGAAAGCACACTGCCCTTTTTCTTCAAATTTCAAATTTCCAACAAATTGCAAAAGGCATAACACATTTGGAATTCTTCTCCCCAATAGTGTTTTAGCCTTTGCCCATTCAATTTAAACTCTCTCTCATCATTATCAACACATTGTTTAAACACAAATGAATCATCCCAAAAATAAAACTTTATCTCATGGAAAAACTTTTTCAATTGTTGCTTTGATAAACCATGGGGCATTGTTCCAAAAGCAAGGTAATTGGTGAGGTCAACATACCATAGTGTTTTCATTTTTTTAGCGTGAGCTACTGTAAAAAACAACTCATCAATGAAATAATTTTCAAACTCAAGTTGTTGAAACAATTCCAATGAACTGAATGGTTGTATAGGTGGATTTTTCTTATCAATCAACTCTAAGGATTCAAAAGTCCTATTAAAACCAAAAACTTCACCTACACTACTTTCAAGCTCAAGCTCCAATTTGTCTAATTCCAAAGCCTCAATTCCACTTTTTTTCAACTGTTGTATGTGTTGTTCTCTCATTTCCTTCTCAACTTGATCATCAACCAACTTATTTTTCACTTGAATGACAGAACACTCTTCAATATCAGTTGGGGATTTTATGGAATCAAAGACACTAAACTTCACCTCTTGCTCATTCACCCTCATGGTTAGCTCACCCTTTTGGACATCTATCAAGGTTCTCCCGATTGCTAAAAAGGGCCTTCCTAGAATTATGGGGACATCTTTGTCCGCTTCATAGTCCAAAATGATAAAATTAGTCGGGAAGATAAACTTATCTACTTGCACCAAAATATCCTTAATCTTTCCTTCGGGACAAGTGATAGACCTATCTGCAAGTTGTAATGTAACCGTGGTTGGCCTAGCCTCTCCTATTCCCAATTTCTTGTAAATGGACAATGGCATGTGGTTTATGCTAGCTCCCAAGTCACAAAGAGCTCTCCCCAACTCCTTACCTCCTATAGAAACAGGAATGGTAAAAGTCCCAGGGTCTTTCACTTTGGGTGGAATTTTGTTTGTCAAAATGGCACTACACTCCCCAGTCAAAGACACAGTTTCATACTCACCCAATCTCCTTTTCTTGCTCAAAATATCCTTAAGGAACTTTACATAGTTGGGCATTTGTTCCAAGGCCTCAACTAGTGGTATATTAATGTGAAGTTGCTTCAAAACCTCAAGGAATTTTTTAAACTGACCATCTTGATTTTTTTGCTTAAGCCTTTGGGGAAAGGGTGGTGGGGGTGGTTTAAATGTTGGGGAAAGGGTGGTGGGGGTGGTTTAAATGTTGGGGAAGGTGTAGGAATTGACTTAGGAGGAGCTACATGGGCTGCTCTAGGGATTTCTTCAATTTCCTCATTTTCAGCCACTTTTTCACTTGGTTTTTCTGCACTTTTTTCATTGTCATTTTGCACATCAACTTGCTGTCCAACTTTCTTTGGTTGGGTGGGTTCTTTCTTTTGACCCAATGTCTTACCACTTCTCAATTCCACAGCTTGAACTTGCTCTTTTCTTTCCATTTTTGAATTTTCAGTGTCAGAGGGAAGTTTACCATGAGGTCTTACCTTCAATTCATTAGCTATTTGACCCATTTGCACTTCCAAATTTCTTAAAGAAGCTTGATGAGTTTGAATGACAGCATCCGTTTTGGCCATGTATTCCTTAAATAAGCTCTCTAAAGAAGTACCTGGAATATGTTGGTTCATGGTGTTTTGGTATTGAGCATTAGCTTGCTGGTTTTGTTGCCCAAATCCAAGTGGACCATTCATCTTTTGTTGAGCTTTTTGGGTGTTGGAATTACTTCCTTGGCTTCCCCAAGCAAAATTAGGATGATTTCTCCAACCCGGATTATAGGTATTGGAATGGGAGTTATTCCATTGGGCATTTTGGTTTCCAACATAGCACATTGAAGCTGGATTACTTGGACAAAACTCTAAAGTGTGATCCTCTCCACAATAAACACATGAATCTGTGGAATTCTGGTTTATATTGATTGCTGCGGCAGTCTGTTTTGCACCAGAATTCAACATATTCAAATTTTCAAGCCCCACGGTCAACTTTTTCATCATACTTTCCATGGAATCAAACCTTGCATTAAAAGATGTAACAGTATCAACCTCCATCATGCCCTTATTTTTCTTTCCAGCCACACTTCTTGAATCAGACCATTGACAACTATTTGTGGAAATTCTCTCCAAAATGGCATAAGCTTCATCATAAGTCTTGGATAATAAAGCACCATTAGCTGAAGCATCTACCATGTTTTGAGTAGCCCAATTCAACCCATTATAAAAAGTCTCCATTTGAATGCAATGGGGCAAACCATGGTGAGGGCATTTTCTCAACAACTCTTTGAATCTTTCCCAAGCTTCACTAAAAGATTCATCATCAAATTGTCTAAAAGACACTATATCCGATCTAAGCTTGGCATTTCTTGTGGGAGGAAAGTACTTAATGAGGAATTTCTCTGCTAACTCATTCCATGTAGTGATGGAACCAGGAGCAAAGTTATTTAACCAAGCTTTGGCACCATCTCTCAAAGAATAAGGAAACAAGGTTAACCTCAAAGCATCTTGAGAAACTCCTTGAATTTTAAATGAGTCACTCACTCCCAAAAAGGATTTAAGGTGTAGATGTGGGTCCTCGGAAGGTAATCCATGAAATTGTCCCACCGTTTGTAACATTTGGAACATAACAGGCTTCATTTCAAAATTGTGTGCCTGTATCTCAGGTCTAGCTATCCCAGGGTACAACTCATTGAAGGTAGGGACGACATAGGCTCTAATAGCTCTTCCCCTATCATTGGCTATAAGGACAGGGTTTTCACCTTGATTTTCTACCCTAGGTTGCTGATTTATCTCAAGATTAGGTTGCTGGTTGTTTTGGTTTTCTTGATTTCCAGGAGGTATAGGGGTTAAAAGAGGTGGTAGATCCATCATATTGTTTCTCTCCCTTTGCTCCCTTCTCCTCCTATGAAAAGTCCTTTCAATTTCAGGGTCCAAATTGAATTCTAAGTCAGGGAATTTGTTCAAACACAGCTACCAGCACCTGCAAAATCAAACAACCAAGTGAGAAGCTGTTTTAGCACCAATTTCACCAAATTTCAGCTCAAAAATAGCAAAAATCAACTCAATCCCCGGCAACGGCGCCAAAAACTTGTTGCCTTGTGCAAAGTGATTCTAAATATGCAAGAAAAACTCACAAACACACGTGCAAGTGCACACTATCAGCAGCAAGTGATAAGTATTTTTATATCGTTTCCACAGGGATTGATGCAACGAAAATCACTATTTCTAAGCCTATTTTTAATGAAATTCAAAGTAACCAAGAACCAAATATTTTTTCTTAACTAAGTGCAAGAGATTAAAATGGTAAACAAGCTTAAAATGATAAGGACTTAAGTAAATTTCAATAAACACAGTGAATCAACACAGAGTAGGCTAGGTTCAGATTAGGGGTTGTCTACTCTCACAAGCTGTTTGCTGTAGCAGAACTCTATATATACAACTCACCCAGTATTTTCTACGGGAATTTTCCAATTCTCCTATAGTTAGGCGATTAAACTCCCATTTAACCCCTTCTTTTTAGCTCAACTGATTTAGTGTCTTAGGTGGTTATTTATCCCTAAATACCCACTCATTTTCATGACCTAGAAAGGCTAAGGTAAAGCAAAGTAATCGGTTATCAATTGTTTTCCCAAACACTCAATAACATTGCTAGAAAATGGTTGGCCAAACGAAATTCCAGCTTTAATCATGAAGAACACTTTACTTTAAGTTGCAATATATAAAGTTCCATTAAAACAAACAACAAGTTCAAGCTTAAGCACCTTAATCCTCACCTAAGAGGATTTAGCTCATGTTCAAGGTGAAATAATGAAAATACAGCAGTGAACTACCATACCATTCATAATTACAACCTTAAATACAAACTAAACACTAGAAGAAGGAAGAATAAGAGAGAAAGGATGAAGAAAAGAAGCTTCCAAGGTAGATTCCAGCTTTCCCAAGCTGGAAATCCTCCTTTAGCAGCAGCCTCCTTGTCTTTTTTTCCTCTCAATGACAGCAGCAGCTTCTAGGTTTAATTCTCTACTGATTCCTCTCTCATTTTGGGCCAAATAACTATTTATACCATCTCTTTGCATTGAATTCAGGGCTGATTGGACATATGCTTCCACATGGATCTTCCCTATTTGGCTAAGATGGTACAAATCAGCTCCACATGGCTGTCAGCTCAATTAATGAGAGATCCCACGGGTTCAGCACGTGCAGGCTTTTAAATTCCAGACTTTCTGCCCTCTGCTTGTGAAATCAGTTGCTGCAGCAAAACCAGAGTGACCATACACCAGAAAAATCAGTTTAAAACATAAGAAATCTGCACCAAATTCAACTCAAGCTTGGCCTACTGATATGTAAAAATTGTTCATCAAAGAATACTCATTTTCATGCACAAACCAAAGCTCAAACACATCAAAGAGTAGAGTTTTTAAGCCTAAAAGAAAGCCAATAGCTCTTATTTCTAAGAGCTATCAGCGGACCATCAATAAGTCAGGCATTAAACCTCTTGGAATAGTTGAAAATGTTTTAGTTAGGGTAGAAGATTTGGTCTTTCCTGTTGATTTCTATATTTTAGATACATCTAATCCTGATCATCATCCATCTTCTGCTACAATACTTCTTGGTCGTCCCTTTATGAAGACTGCCAAGACAGTTATTAATGTAGATGAGGGTGTCATATCAGTAGGATTTTAGGATAAGACCCTGTACTTTAAAAATTTTTATGATATTGAAAATCCTCATGCATCTTCTATTGAGTACTACATGCTTGAACCTGACCCAGTGAATGATCGCACGTTAAATTCTAAATCATGCAAGGTTACTGATAATGAGATGCATTCATCTACTGTTAGATGCCCTGAATTGGATGGAGAACTGATTGATGTAGTTGATGAGCACCAGATAACCCTTACTGATAAATCTGGTGGAGTCACCAAGTGCTCATCTTCTAGGATTAGGGTTGAGCGAGTCTTCTATCAGCCCACTTTTGCTTCCATTGTTTTTTCTGCTTCTACTGAATCTTCTTTACAGGCCCCAAAATTACTCAAACAAGAATTTTCTAAAAATAATGTATTGTGGACCTGTGGACAAAAGCCACCATAAGGAGAAATAGAGGATAGCGTGGTCGCGCAAATGATCTTAAACATTTGCAATTTATAATTTTACTGTTTTTTGTCTTTTCAATTCTTAGATAGGTTTTACTTTTATTAGTTGCTTTTATGCTTGTTTGTTTGTTTTTGTCTTTTAGGATTGGCGGTACCAAAGCGATGCTTCTATGTTTGTAAAAATGCGTTATTCACCACCCATGAGCCCAAATTCAGGGTAGTTCTATTCTTTCCTTACACACTGTCTTATTCTTCATGATTTATTACATTGAGGGCAATGTAAACTTTAGGTTGGGGTGGAGAATTGTACTTTATATACCTGTTGGGCCTTGAGCATCTGAGCGTTAGGCCAGCATTTGTGCTTAATGAATGTCTTGCATGCATGTTGTGTATATACTTGTTTAAGTGATAATGATTTCCTAGGATTGACTCAATTTTTTTTTAGAAAATTTATTGCTTTCGATGAGTTGTGACCATGAGTGCTCAAAAAAATGAGCCTTTTTAAAACTTTTATTGGATATGTCTTGCACATGTTGGGTGTCTTTCTTGCTTTAAAGTAGGACTTGAATGCTTAGGAGCGAGTTACTTAGCTCATATTCATGTTGTCACCCCGATAGGTGTAAGGTTAAGCTAGAAAGTCTAATTTTTTTGCAAAATAGAGTGTGGAGTCTTGCCTAGGAGAGAAAAAGAAAATATGCCTGCAAAAAAAGGGTGGAAAAATAAGTCAGTGAGCACGAGCCAAAAGAAAAATCATATGTTCGTCTTCCTTATTTTATTTTGAGAAAAAACATGTTTGCCTGAACGCTTAGGGATAAAAAGAGCTACCTACAGTGTGATAAGTTAGGCCAACAAAGGGTTAAACTCGGGTTATGGGTCCCTGCATTGTAGTGTGAAAGCTAGTGTCCCATCCTAAAAGAAATGCAAAAAGAAAAAGAAAAAGAAAAGCAAAAGAAAAAGAAAGACAGAAAGAAAAAGGAATTCCTTATTCAGGCACCTAAGCAAGAGGAAACAACCTAGTTTATTCCATTTAGGCCTTTTAGCAAGACCTTAGTGCCAGTGTAGAGGGAAGATAGGATGAGAGTCAAGTAAACCAATCCCGGGCTAGTAAAGTCTTCTTTAGGTGGGATGGAGCTCTCTTGTGCAAGATTATCTTCGAAAAAATTTGATTTGTCTCCTCATTTGTCTCTCTTGCGAATGTCTCTTGATTGCTTTAGTTTTTGAAATATTTGAGTCTTGAGGATTAAGTCACTTTTCAATTATATGCACAACGTCTTCTTCCATAGTTTGTGTGTGCCTTGCTTGAGGACTAGCAAGATTTAGGTTGGGGGTATTTGGTAGGACCTAAATAGTCCTATTTTATCACAATTGTTGAGTAATTTTATGTTTTACTTGTCTTATTTACAGGAACTTTGAGCTTAGGCGATGTCGGGAGCCAATCACGCAAAATTGGTGTTAATTCGAGCCAATTATGGAGTTTTAGAGCCATTTCGGTGTCTTGGACGGCGAGGAGGTGAAAAGACCCAAATGTATTGAAGCGGGCTTCAAGAACGACACCAAGAGTCGAAGATTGGAGTCTCGTACTGAGATGAAGCGAGACAAGACCGAGAAGAAAAAACAGTATGCACAGATTAGGGATGGCGTCGAGACTCTGCCCCTGGCGTCTCGACGCCGACGCGAATACGAAACAGTGTATAAAGTTCGTGGCGTCGAGACCCTCCCCTTGGCGTCTCGACGCTGCGATGTTTTCTATAAATAAGAAGTCTCGGTTTAGTCCGTCATTAGGTTAGAAATTTGGTCCATTTACGATTTCTTTCATCTCTTTTACTTTCTAGAATCTTTGTAGACCTTGTTTGGTCATTATTTATGCATTCTTTTGATTAGTTTGTGTTTCTACTTCGTTTATGAGTAACTAAACGCATCTATATCGTTGGATTGGAATTATGCCTTGATTGCTATTGATTTTGGTTGAGTTTTCTGGTGTTTAAGGTATTGTTCTTGCTGTGTTTTTATTAAGTTTTGCATGTTACCCCGTTTAAACCAATACATGAGGCTAGTCTATTAGGATTGACGACCCTATGCGAATACCATTTGTGTATTCTATCAGTTATTTTTAAATATCAACAAGGTTGAGGCAAGCCACTCTCTACGTGAGACAACCCTTGATAGGCCTAGGATGCATGTTAAAGGCTGTATGAATTAGATTTAAATTGCATTTAAATTTAGTTAATACAATTCCAGACCCACGATCCCAAAGCGGCTAGTTTAAGTAGGTGATTGTGAAATTGTTTATTTTAGATTAGTTAGATATAATTTAGTGACTGTTACAAGGTCTCGAATGGTTGCTACTTTATGTATGAGGGGTGACAGTCAATAAAGATAAAATTAATTAATCTTGTTAATTGTAAAATTCATGGTTAACAAGTTAATTAACACAGGTGTAGGGGGTCCTCCGAGTAGCCAATAAGCCAACCAGACTAATAAAAATCGGCATAGAATAATTATTAGAGAAAAATAGGAAGCCAAGTGAAATAGCAGCCAGGCATAAGAAATCTCAATCCAGCGATCCCTTTTTATGATATTGATTTATGTTATATTTTTCATTTGCATGCCTTATTTTGTCTCCTTTACATTCAACATTTATTTTTGCTTTGTCATGCTTTCCAAAATCCCCCTTGTTTTATAAGCACAAAATTTTGCATCTGCTAGGTCCCTTTCCTTGTGTTCAACCCTGACCACTATTTCTACAAAATAGTTATAGTGTCGTGGATTATAAATTTATTTGACCAACACGATCTTCAAAAAGTCAGACCCGTCAATACTTTTCTTTGGCACTTAAGGTTAGGCCATATTGATCTCAATATGATTGGAAGATTGGTCAAGAGTAAACTTTTAAGCAAGTTAGAAGATGACTCTCTACTACCTTATAGGTCATGCCTTAAGGGCAAGATGACTAATAGGTCCTTTTGCTGAAAAAGAACTAAAGAGACAAGGAGCCCTTGGAGCTTGTACATTTGAATCCTTGTGGTCAAATATCACTACTACAAAATCTATCTTACTTGACATTTGCAATTTTTAATCACTTGACATTTTAATAAAAAAAATGTCAAGTAACATGCATTTTCTAAAAAAATGTCAAGAAAAATGAACAAAGGTGGAAGAAATGTCAAGAAAAATTTTCGGATTTTTTCAACACTAACATAAAATTTGACTTTTAAAAAATGTCAAGTTTTATCTTAATTTACTTGCCATGTTTTAGATGTCAAGAATAGTTTAGTTTAAAATAAAATAATTTTCTGAAGCTTCTCCTTCCCCCACCATTCACGATTTTAGAAGCCCTAACTCACCATCTCAATCCTCTCACCATCTCTTTCTCCCAGCCATGTGTGTCCCCTCCCCTCCGACGAATAGCTCCGACGACAGCGCAACAGCAGGGACGGTTCATCGACGTCGAGCACTCCTTCGCGCGGTCGACGATGATTTCTACGTGGGTTAGTGTATTTCTCTCGGTTTTTCACTCCTCAAGGCTCGATTCCTCTCTCTCCTTCGTTCTCTCTCTCACTCGTGATCTCCATCTCTGTTTTCTAGCATTTTTTCGGCGAGTTTCAAGCAGGGCAGCAACTTTTTTCACAATTTTTCGGTAGGTGCTCTATTTAAGCGCGAATAACAGTGTTTTTGGGCGTTTTTAATGGGTTTTATAGCGAATTCGACCATAGGTAAGTTGGATTGAAGGTTGTATTGGTTTATTAACATGTTTAATTGAATACCCACTCACTATTAGTTTCGTTCAGCATGCTTTCCCTTCAAATTTCGACGATTCAAGCAGTGGATCTTCGACTTTCAACGTCTTTGAGCAATTTCAGCATTGGGTAAGTGTTTTACATCAAGGATTTGGGTTGATTTTAGTGTTATTCAAATACCCATTTATGTTAGCTTTCAATTTCAAGGTATCCATAGCGTTTGGTGATTTATTTGTCAATTTGGAGTGAAATTGGAAGCTCGAACAGCAAACATTTGTTCTGTTTTTTGGTCAAGTTTTGGGTGTTACTTTCTCCAATTTAATGGGCTCTCAGTAAGCATTTGATTTGAGATTCTATTTTGTTTTAAGGAATTTCTCCCCTTGTGTAGCTTGATTAAAGGTTGGAGCTAAGGAAATAATATAGTTCTTATGCAAAGTAATTAAGCGGCATGTGCCATTATTTTGTTTCTTATGATTATTTATCTATTAAATCTTTTTCCCATTCATTTAGAAATCAATAATAATACACAATAAAGTGAGAGAAAGAGCAAAGCAAACAATGACTGAGATAAATGATAAAGACAAACAAGTTTTAGAGAAGACCAACGAACTTCTTGCAGTCAAGTACATTGAGGGAGGGAAGAAGGTAAATAACTTATCAATTAGTTTTAGACAAACAAGTTTTAGACTTAATGTTGTAATTTGCTTAAACAAATGGTGGGATTAAGAGATTTGCGTTGGATTAATTGTTAGCTATTGGGATTTCTCTTGTGATTGTTTCTGATTGGCTTTTGGCTTGGTGCTCTCATTGCTTCTCATTGGACTCAATGTTGTAATTTGCTTAAACAATGGTGGGATTAGGAGATTTGAGTCTGATTATTGTTTTGCTAATGGGATTTCCCTTTTGATTGTCTCTTATTAGCTTTTGGCTTGGTGTTTTAATGGCTTCTCCCATTGTGTGTACCTTTTTTCTCTGTTGACTTGTTGAAGTTATGAAGTTTTTTTTATGCTGGATGGTGGTTTTGCTACATTCTTGATGTGAAATCTCTTTGGAAATTTGTTTTGATCATCCATTTCTTCTTTCTTTCTTTGTATCTAGATGATGGTAGATACACATCGGCATCACTGTCCATGATTTTAAAATGCATTTCTAGGCAATCCTATTTTATATTTCATTTTAATTCTGGAAATCACTTTCATGGCAAAGGTGAGTTTCTGAAGGTTAGCCCCAAAGCCACTTTGAGAAGCGGCAACATCTCCAAAGTCATTCCGAGGTCCTCTTCCTTTCATAAATAATTGATAACATTGTCAGAATGCTACAAAGTTACTCTGATAGTTCAAAATTGCTACATTTTCTGCTCACTGTCCTCGTCTAACGTTGTCCTTTTACCACCTTTGTGATCATTTATCATGACTACTGTACTTTATCTTAAAAAAATCATTGCAGGTAATTTTTTTATGAGAGATGGATTATTATTCAAATGAAATGCTCGTTTGAAACACTGTGAATAGTTATGTTATTTAACTGGTCTTAGCTGAATTACTTGTTGGATGTGTGTACTTGCTCGTTATGCCCTTTCCTATTTAGAAATGTTCCGTTTTTAAGATAAATATTTTTTACTTGCTCTATTCGTGTAATGCCTACTAATTGTTATTCGAATTTCCGTTTCATTTATTGTTTACAATTTCATGTATGGTTTACTTTCTTTCTTTCTTTCTTTCTTTTTAATAGGCCTACCTGAGTCAAATGGATATACGGTGGTCTTAATCAGCAAAGAACATCGGTTGGTTTCTTTTACCTCCTTTTTAATTTCTTGCTTTCTTTAAACCACCTACTACTCCGACCCCACAAAAGAATCCATTACCTAGGAAATAACTTTCTGGGTAAATAATGTCTTTTCTCATTCTATGTTGTTACTGTTATCTATATATTATAGATATGCAATGGAGTTGCTGTGGTTGGCTATCTAAATGTAAGACTTGTAATCCCTAAAAGGTTGATTGGCTATCTAAATGCAACACTTGTAACCCCATAAAAGAATCCATTCCCTAGGAGAAGGTTGATTGTGCTGCTATGAACAAAATTATGGTATTGACATTTTATGGATAAACTTTAGGGGTATATGAAACATTTGATGCAGGGTGTCACAACCATACTAGCAGGGCATACTTGAAACAAACTCTATTTCTTGGTGTTTGTATTCTTCTTATTTTCCTTATCTTTCTCTGTTTATGACATTGAAAATTGTTCATTGTTGGATCTCTGAAACTGTGGGGGAATATATGTTCTTAATTGTTCATTGTTGATGGGGTTTGGCTTGATTTGGTGAAGCTTGAAGTGATGGGGGAGAAAACCAAGAAGGTTACTTATCTATTTGAAGAAAAGGATTGTTAAAAGTACACTATGTAATGACAGAAATTCTTGAAAGTACATTGTCTAATATTAATGGTAGTTTTTAAGTTTGAAATTGACAGTGTGGACTCTGGTCATTTAGGAAAATTGTGAATATTTGTGTTGATTGTCATCATCACTTATTTTAGGAAGGTGTTGGAATGAACATTAATAAGAATCTATTTTAGGAAATAGAAAAAGAGAAATTGAGCTGACACTAAGTTGTTTATCAAGATTAAAGGCACAGAACTCACAAAGTCCACTCGAAGGTTTGGTTTATTCCCCATTTCTTTGAGTTTGAAATCCTTTAAAATCTTAATCAATTAGAAGTTCTATGAACTAGAGCTTGCATTAGTATTTAGTAGTGATAAAATTTAAATGTTGCATTTTTGTTCTGGTCATCTTCTTTGTGGTTTTGGTTGGATTTTATGTGTAATTTTTCCTTTTTTATTTACCTTTGGTTACTAAGCAAAAAGTTGGTAAGATTTGGTTGTTTAGGTTTGTTATAAGTTTTGATGTTATGCTTCTAAAGCTTGGATTGTTTTAGCTTTATTAGTTCACTTGCTTACCTTATTTGTTTCTTATCTGTCAGATTTGTTGTTCCTATGCATCGTCAATGGCTTCAAGTACAAATTGCACTACGTTCAATCAACCTTCAAAGAGTTATGTGGGTTTTTTGTTTTTCCTTTTTTTTTTTTTTTTGCAATCGACAATATTGTACTTGACAAACACCATACTGTTATGGAAATTATATGTGACCAAGTTATACTTATTTTATTGGGTTAATAGTTCTTGTAATTTTGGAATTGTCCATATATGAATTTTGTTAATGTTATTGGTGGAAATTTGGTTGATATATCTTGAGTGTGTATTATTTATTTGGTTGACGAAATTATGTCCTTCTCAATATATCAAATTGTAGGAGATCCAAGATAATAGGGAACGACTATTATAATTGAAAAAAAAAATCACAAACAAACATGACATGTAAAATGTGTCAAAAACTTTTTAAATTGACAATTTTAAAATGTCAAGATAAAGTATCATTTGACGCGTTAAGCATGTCAAGTTTTAACAAAAATGATGTTTAATAAATGTCAAGAAATCCATACACATGACGCTTTAAAAATGTCAACTCTGTTAATATTCTTGACGTTTAAAAAATATCAAGGAAAGAATATCTTGACGCTCCATTTTCGATACCTTATTCTTGACAGTGGCTCTCTCGACGCTTTTAAAAGCGTCAAGAGTATAAAAATTTGACATTCCAAAAGCGTCAAGTAATACTGTTTTTGTAGTAATGTATGTTAAAGCAGAGAGAGGGCATGAATAATTCATCTATAATATAGATAATTATTCAAGGTATGACTATCTCTACCTAATGCAACTTAAGTCTGAAGCTCTTGAGAAATTCGAAGGGGCTTAAGACTGAAGTTGAAAACTTGCTAGGTGAGATAATAAAAGCACTTCGATCTGATCGAGGTGTAGAGTATATGGGACATGAGATTCCAAGACTATTTAATAGAACATGAAATTGCATTCAAACTCTCAACCCCTTGTACACCTCAGCAGAACGGTGTATCAGATAGGAGAAATTGAACCCTATTAGATATGGTGTGGTTCATGATGAGCTCTTTATAAGTTATGTTCATTGCCTGACTCGTTTTGGGGTCATGCAGTGTTGACTACAGTCCATATTTTGAATAACATTCTCTCAAAAGTGTTTCTGAAACATCTTTTGAATTGTGGATAAGAAGTAAAAGTGGTTTACGTTATTTTTGGGGGGTCCAGCACACGTGCTTGTGACTAACCTGAAAGAAATTGGAACACTGTTCAAAATTATGCCTATTTGTAGGCCACCCCATGGAAACGAGAATTTGATACTTCTTCAATCCACAGGAGAATAAAGAATTTGTATCGAAAAATGCTACATTCTCAGAAGAAGACCACATGAGAAATAATAAGCCACGAAGTAAGGTCGTTTTAAGTAAATTAACTGATGAAGCTACAGAAATATCAACAAGAGTTGTTGATAAGTCAACAAGGGTTGTTGATGAGGTTGGACCTTCAACAAGAGTTGTTGATGGTTTTGGGTTTTATGCCCTAAAACTCGTAGTTATTAAATGAAACAAATTAATTGACCTGAATAAAGTGTTATTTGAGAGATTCAGTAATTTGTTATTGAATAATCGAGTTTTGCATTAATTAACGTTAAATCCAATAAACTAAGATCCAAGGTTGTTTAAATGAAACTTGGACTAGTATGTGGGGACATACGGGGATCAATGTTCAAGTAATTATCTAGCATTTTAATGTATAAACATTTATCAGAGTCATTAATGACAATAACCACACTATCAAATTTTTCATGTCATTTATTTAGGGGCTTATTTTAGACCATAGAGGGACATAACCAATTTACAGACTTTATTTTCATGGTCTGGTTTTATAAAACCTTCAGGTTGTTCCATATAAATCTCCTCTTCTAATTCATCATTTAAAAAAGTTGTCTTAACATCCATTTGGTGAATTTCTAACTTAAGAATAGAAGCAATGACTATTAAAACCCTAATAGTAATCATTCTAGCAACAAGAGAATAAAGTCAACGCCTTCTTTTTTACTAAACTCCTTTGCAACTAATCTAGCTTAAATTTATCTATGGAACCATCAAGTCTAAGCTTTTTCCTGAAAATCCATGCTTTTCAACCTTGCGAAAGTTCAACTAAAATTCAAGTGTTATTAGACAGGATTGATTCCATTTCACTACTAATAGCTTCTTTCCAAACATGTGAATCAATGTCATTGCTTCTAAATATATTTTGTGGTCATTTTCAACTAAATAAATATAAAAATCGTTCCCATAACTTTTCTTGACTCTCTTTCTTTTACTAGTTCTTGGTTCTAATTGTTCTAAATTAGGAGACACATCCTTAGAACCTGAACTTTCACCCAATTTGCTTATTCAAATTATTTTTCATTCGAAAAATATTTTTAGAAAAGCTAGCATCACGAGATTTAATAATGGTATATTTTGTATACCCAAAAACATCTGAATTCCAAACTAAGAACCTATAAGTAGTGTTATTCAAAGAATACCCAACAAATGCACAATCAATAGTCTTAGGCCCTAGTTTTCTTTCTTTCTTTTTTTTTTTTTTATTGAAAGAAATATTAACTTTAGCTAAACACCCCACCACTTTAAGAAAATTCAAGTTAGGAATTTTATTTTTCCATATTTCATACGGAGTCTTATCAGAATTTTTATACATGACTCTATTTAAAATTAAATAAGCAAAATATAAAGTTTCACCCCAAAAATTGGTAGGAAGGTTAGAACTTAACAACATAACATTAACCATATCTAATAAAATTCTATTTTTCCTTTCTGCCACACCATTGAATTGGGGTGCATAGGGAGGAGTAACCTGATGAATTGAACCACGCAGTCTACAAAAATCATTCATTTCATCTGAACAAAACTCATCTCCCCTATTAGATCTCAGAACTTTAATTTTCTTTTCTAATTGGTTTTCTACCTTAGCTTCATAGATTTTAAATTCATTAAACACTTCATCTTTAGTAGAGAGTAAATAAATATAACAGTATTTAGAACAATCATCCACAAAAGTTACATAATACCTTTTTGCTCCACGAGTTAGAGCATTATTGCAATCACAAACATTGTTACGAATTAATTCCAATAGTGATGAATTTCTCTCTACTAATTTAAAGGGTTTTTTGGGTCGTTTGGCTTGCACACAAATTTCACATTTATTTTTACTATCTAAAGCGTATTTAGGAATTAATTCCATATTCATCATTCTTTTTATTGAACTAAAATTCACATGTCCAAGTCGTCCATGTCAAATATCAGAACATTCAACATTGACCACAACAGAGGAAGAAAATGAAAATTCAACATTCGCAACATTCAACTTAAATAATTCATCTACCAAATAACCTTTGCCAATGAAAATACCATGTCTACTAATTACAACCCTATTGGATTCAAAGACAACTTTAAAGCCTTATTCTACTAATAAGAAAACACTAACTAAATTTTTAAAGATTTCTGGAACATGCAGAACATTGCTCAACAGAAGATCTTTGCCATAAGATAATTTTAATAAAACTTCTCCTTCTCGCTTTACAATGGCCTCATTCCCATTCCTATCTTTACAAATCTAGTACTTGATTCCTTATACGAAGAAAATAATTTTTTATTAGAATACACATGAACACTTGCACAGAATCAAACCATCAACTATTTGAGTTAACAACTAAATTTAACTCAGGATTACTGATATAATACTCGCTCGATGGGAGAATGGAGTCGACCTGGTCTGTAGTAACCACATTGGCTTGTGGTTTTGTATTTGACAGTGCATGTGGCTTGTAAGTTCCACCTTTACGTTGGAAACAATCTCTTGCCAAATGATTCGTCTTGCCACAAACTCAACAAGGAGGACCCATATTCTTCTGACTAATAGATTTTTCTTTTGGCTTATTATTATTCTGGTGATTTCTATTAGGGCCATTTTTCTTGAAATTTTTAAACTTGGGTTTATAGGCTTTACCACTAGAGCTTTTGCTTGACTACTAGAAAGGGAAGTTTCTTTCAAATTCTCACGATTTCTGATAAGTGCCAAAAATATATCTATTTTGCCCCTTATTTTTAGTTTATTTCTTGTGAAACTTGTATGTTTTAGATCAAATTTACTATTCCCAATCCTAAAAAGTGTAAAAGTTGGTAAGTTAGGTTTTTTAGAGTCATGTGCGTCAAATTATACATATTTATACTTACATGAACTCATTTTGATATGAATTTAACTTAGTTTTATGTGCTACAGAAAAACATAGGAAAACAGGGCAAATAGCAAAAATGCAACAGCATTTCTAGGCAGAAACAGAAAAGTTCAAGTTCGTCGTGGGTCGTTTTGAACGAGCTTTCCACGCACCTAACCGGCTGATTTGACTCCAAAACTGACTGGGCTACCTTCAAGCACCATTTTTGTGACTCCTCAACGACTCCTCACTCTATAAAAGGCCAAGAATTGAAGGCAAATGCAAGCAGAACTCACTGGGAATAAGAGGGTGGTGACAGAACCCTAGTAGACGTCCATGAATCGTGATGCTCGAGGTCCTTGCTAGAAGACTAAATTCTAACCTTAGACATCAAGCCTTCATGTTTGTAGAGTTTCACCTTATTTCCACCTTGTAAAAGGAGAGTAGAGTGTCGTGAGAACTTTAGAAGGATTGGATAAATTGAAAAGCCCCTAGTTTTAGCTACTGCACAATATTTTCCAACATCATATTCTTTTCCTTATTTCTTGTACGAACTTCTCATTTATTTATTCAATGGAAAGTTATTTGTTTTCACTTTTATCCATCATGCATAGCTAAATTCCATTGAGGGGTTCAATTTAGTAAATTCCCTTGTGGATGACTTGAAAGTTGTTTGTTTGCCTAAGCTTTATGTATGCATGTCATTCTTTATTGATTATCATTCTAATCTTGTTGAGTTTAACCTGGTCACTTAGACTTGGCATGCTATGTGAGTTTGGTACCGAAATGGTCAAACAATATCGGTTCTCATAAAGATGATATAGGAGAAAGGGCTCGAAAGAGTGTATTCGCTGTTATAGGGGATGGTCGCTTATAACAACTATAGGGTTATAGGTTGCATGCGTGAATCATCTATGTCGGAGTCGAGTCACAAAAATGTGCATAACGGTACTCGCTTATTCTTCTAACGGTTCTTGGGAGCAAGGAAAAATATAAGTTAAATCTGACTTAATGCATATCTAGACTTAGGTTAAACAAGCTATTATTAGAGTTGTTCGCCCTGGGGGATGAAGCTTTATTGAATTCCTCGCTTTTATTATTGTTTGTTTATTCTTTTTGTTGTTCACTTTATTATTTTCCAAAACTCCAACATCAATTATTTTTACTTGGTTACCTACATTATTATAATTTAAGAGCAGTTTCTTCTTCAAATCTGTGTTTAATTAATCCCTATGGGATCGATACTTTTGGAATACTTCAAGAGTTTTTATTATTACATGTGATAGTGTATACTTGCACTTAGCTTGACTGAATTCATCTTTAATTATTATCCTCAATCCTCAAATTCATGAATTTTGTCACACATAGACTTTTCATCAACCATTTTGAAATCAATCCATTTTTCAACAGCAGACCTCTTAAAACTTAATTCTTCTTACTCATACTTCTTTTCTAAAGCTTCCCATAAAGTTTCAACCCTAAGGTAAAATAACTCTAATCATTGCTTATTAAACCTAAGTCTATTCATGCATTGGGTCAAATTTAACTTCTATTTGGCCTTGCTCCCAAGAACCGTTAGAAGGCTAAGCGAGTACCGTTATGCACATTTCTGTGACTCGACTCCGACATAGATAGTTCATGCATGCAATCTATAACCCTATAGTTGTTATAGGGTGCCTTAGACAGCCTCGCCCTATAACACCAAATACACTCTTTCGAGTCATTTCTCCTATATCACCTTTATGAAAACCGGTATTGTTTGTCCCTTTCGAGATCAAACTCACATAGCATGTAAAGTCTAAGTGATCAATTTAAATTCAGCAAGATACAGAATGATATTCAATAAAGAGTGACATGCAATGAATAGAACTTAAGCAAATAAACACTTTCAAGCTATTTAAACCATAAGGGAATTCACTATATTGAACCCCTCAATGGAATTTAGCTATGCATGATGGAATATAGTGCAAATATACAACTTTTCATTGAAATAAATGAATAAAGAATACAAGAAATGAAAAGTAGCAAGTGCTGGAAATAAGGTGCAGTAGTTTAAACTAGGGTTTTTTCTTTTATTCAATCCTTCTAAAGTTCGCTCGACACTCTACTCTCCTTTACAAGTGGGAATAGGGTGAAAATATCTACAAACACTCAGGTTTGATGTTTAACTAAAGGTTAGGATTCAGTCTTCTAAGAAGACCTCGGGCATCCCTACTCATGGGTGTCTACTAGGGTTCTGTCACCACCATCTTCTTCCCAGTGAGTTCTGCTTGGATTTCTCTTTGAATCAAGGTCTTATATAGTGTGGGGAGTAGTTAAGGAGCCACGAAAATGGTGCTGGTAGGTAGCCCAGTCAGTTTCAGAGTCAAAACAGTCGGTTAGGTGCGCAAAACGCTCGTTCAAAACGACTCGCGACGAACTCGGAACTGCCTCTGTCTGCCCAGAAATGCGGTCGCATTTGGATTTTGCTTTCCCAGAAATGCGGTCGCATTTTTGGGTTTTTCTAGATATCTTCCGTTTTCTGCAAAACACCAAATTAAGTCAAATCCTTATAAAAATGGGTCTTTTTAGACACAAATAAGCATAATTTGACATAAATGACTTTCACCTCCCTAATTCATCAACTTTAACACTTTTAGAGCTTGGGAATAGTAAATTTGATCAAAACATGTAATTTTGACAAGAAAATGGACTAAATATAAGGGTAAAATAGGTATATTTTTTAGCCTTATCAGTGTGCAGCTAAGTCTACTTACGAATCCTGTTGACTTGTATGCTCAGAAAATGAAAAGTATTTCTAATATGTTTGTGTCGAAAAAAGAAAAACATATGTATGATGTTCTGGACTGATCTGGGTAAAAAACTCAGAGATCCTTATTATGAGGAAGAGGACAGTTGGCCAAATCCACATTACGTGCTAACTTCTCGCCTTAAAAGGAGAAACAACACCATCAAACTAATTCTCATTTATTTTATTAAAAATTATAATTAATAAATCAATAAAATAAAATGTTTTAATAAAATAAATAAACTAAATATAAGATAATCTTAAATTTTCCAACAACAGTGTAGAGAGAACTTGTAATTTCTAAAACAAGAGATTCTTTTGATCTAATTTCATTGTATTTACTTTGCTTCTATAAGTAATTGCTTTAAAATCTGTGAAGAATTCGATAGATCTGAAAAATTCTTCTCTATTTTTTAGAGAATAATGCACGTCAGAGATTTTTTTTTTTTTTTTATGAAAGAACCATCGAGTCGCAAGACTTTTAGGGCTCTGATACCATTTCAAAATAGTGAAGATACAGTGAGAGAAAAGATGAATTAACCATAAATATGCTCTATATTATTGAATAATATTGTGATCAAAACAATAACCCTTATATATTGGGTACTATGAATACACAAGATAATTAACGGTTAAAACTGATTACAACGGAAAATATAACAAACCAGTTTTAACATAAAATTAAGTGAAAAATACACTTTTGGTCCCTGAGGTTTAGATTAAGTTACACTTTGGTCCCTGAGTTTTCAAACTCGACAATTTAGTCCCTGAGGTTTGGATTTTGTTATACTTTTAGTCCCTCCGTTAATTTTCCTGTTAAAAACTAACAGATTGATGACGTAGCATTAGTTTTTTTAAAAATATATATTTTTTAATAATTTTTAAATAATTTTTTATTATTCTTTTTCTTTTTCTCTTTTTCTTTTTCATCTTCTTTCTTAAGCTTCTTCTCTATCCTCTTCTTCTTAAACTCGTCGGAGCTGCCGCCTTGCCGGAGCTGTTGAACGCCTCGTCGGAGATGTCGAGCGCATCGCCATAGCTGTCGAACGCCTCCCCAGAGCTGCCGTCGAGCTTTTCCACACGAGAATCTGCTGTTTCAGATCTGGAAATCAAGCTGTCATCTAGAACCTCATTTCTTCGTCGAGCCTTCTACACAAAAACGCCACCGTCGAACCTTCAACCTTCTGCACGAGAATGCCACCACCGCTTTAGACCGAACTCTGCTAAGCCTCTTCCTCATTCACCTCTCTCTGTCCTTCGATCTAGTCTTGAAACGAAGGGGAAATCCCCTCCGCTTCTGATCTGGAACGAAACGTTTCGTTCCAGATCTGAAGCGGAGGGGATTTCCCATTCGTTTCAGACCTTCCTCTTTGATCTTTTTGCTTAGATTCAGCTTCGTTCCGGTGAATGTTTCATTTGTGTACGGCGGCAATTTGGTCTTCAACGGCAGAGCTTCTAGAAACGCCGCCACTAAAGCCACCTCCGACCATCGATTCTCCAACGTTAGCGATCTCTAGTAGCTGCGTTTCCGGTGAGGCAGGCGCCAGCTCCGACGAGTTTGTAGTCTGAAGAAGAAGAGGGATGTGAGGGAGGTGAGGGAGAATAAGAGATGAATGTAAAACGAGAAGGAAAAAAAAAAAAAAAAAAAAAAACTCCGTCGCCGTTGGCGGCGGACGACGGTGGCCGGCGAGAAGCATTTGCCGGTGGGGTTGCTGCTGGAAAGACTTGAAGAAGAAAGTCTTGAGGAAGAAGAAGTCTGGTGGAAGAAGAATAAGAAAATAATAATATTATAATTATTAATAATATTTTTATTATTTTTATTTTAAAAATAAAAAAGTAAATTTTTAATAAAAAAAAATTAGGTGCCACGTCAGCGATCTGTTAAAATCTAATGGAAAAATGGATGGATGGACTAAAATGTAACGAAATCCAAACCTCAGGGACTAAATTGTCGAGTTTGAAAACTCAGGGATCAAAATGTAACTTAATCCAAACCTCAGGGACCAAAAGTGTATTTTTCCCTAAAATTAACCTAACAAATAATAATTTCAATAGGATCTCTTGAGTGACTAGTATTGTAATCAACAAAAAGCTTATTCAACATTCATTATAATTCTTTTTAGACTAAGATGACAAAGTTATTGATATATTAAAAAAAAAAAGAAAAAAAAAAAGGTAATTCTATACATTTTTTTTTCTTATGAAGTTTCCACTTTCTTTCTTTATTGTTTCTCTTTCATTCTCTTTTTTTCTTAGAGAAATGCTAATTGACAATGGATGTCACCCTCATTATTCCTTGCTCACCAATGCATTGACCATTGACGCCGCCTCCTCTCACAAAATCTAACATGTTTTCAAATCAATCAACATGAGTCGCTTGCTTGGGTAATAATCAATAAACTTCAAACTACTTTCCTTTAAAATGATGATTATTGTAAATAACTTTTTATTAATTAAAAGTATTAATATACATCAAATGTATACCACAAGCGAAGTAATAGTGGACAAATTTAAGAAGTTAATTTCATAGAAAAAAAACAAAAAATATATTTTTTTAAAAAAAGATATCAAGTTTGTATTAAATTGAATAACACACTTATTAATAATGTTTTTTTTTTCCTTTCATTTTTCATTGTTGTAATGTGAAGTAGGAAGATTTAAACTTTCTATTATGAGGAGTATATGTCAATTAAGATTGAGTTAATGTTAGCAATTATTAAGAATATTATATTATTAATTTGATGCGTAATAGATTTTAATTCATCAACCTAATTAAATTTTTTAGGCTAATGCTAATTAACTTTCTTACCAAGTTACCATTAAATTATACTGATACTATTGCATGAATTTTATCATAAAATCTATTATTAATTACTATTGCATGATTTTCTTTCGTATTGAATTACTTTAAGATAGTAATTCAACATTTTTTTAGTATAACAAATG
The DNA here is from genome assembly GCA_036850905.1 of Luffa acutangula. NCBI lineage: Eukaryota > Viridiplantae > Streptophyta > Magnoliopsida > Cucurbitales > Cucurbitaceae > Luffa > Luffa acutangula. The sequence continues at coordinate 49,697,037 of CM072089.1, forward strand.
TGAGGTACAGAGATTTGAAATTTTAATTGAAAGAGTATATGTTCCTTTAAAAAAAAATTGAAAGACTATATGTCAATTGACACTATAAATTATTTTCCCTTTCACAATAATTTACTCTTGCTACATTAATAATCCATAATATATATTTTTTAATGATGTAATTCATAATATGGACTGGCCTTCAAAACTACCTATTTACTTTATATAAAATTCCAAAGCTACGAAAAATAAAATATTTAAAAATTTAAACAATAAAACAAAATAAAATAGAACCATTCAATTTATCCCATTCAAAGACTAAAATTACTGTTTTTTTTTTTTAAAAAAAGACTAAAATTACTATAATTCAAACACATTAGGGTTTTTTTTTTTAACTAAAAAAACGGAGTATAATATGTGAATCTATGGCTTAAAAGAAAAGAAAAATACTAATGTTTTCGTTACCTAAATTTTTAAGATTGTTTTTCTTTTTTTTTTTTTTTTTTTTTTTTAAGATTGCTTTTCTAAAGAAGTAAAAAAAAAAATCTAAAAATGGAAAAATGACACCCATAGTTTGGAAACAATGCGGCTTAATAAAGATTGGCCTCGGCCCGCAGGTACCTGCGCGTTCAAAGAAAAACGGACAAAAACAATAGACCAAACCCAAAATAAAACTTGATTGGTTTGGTTCGTCCATGAGTAGAACCAAACCAAACGAGTTATTATATAAAATTATAAATGTTAAATTATTAAAAATATTCGTGAATTAATAGGGTTGATTTCAATTATACCCTAAATTTGTAAAAGTTTTATTTTAATTCTTGAAGTTTGAAATTTATTTCAAACGACCCTCGTTGACTTTTTTGGTTAAATTAATGGATAGAAAATGACGTGTTTGCATATGTATTATTACTTATGACTTATGTGAACAGATTTGAACTCATACGTACACACAATACATCATTTTTTGTCCATAAAATTAACAAAAAAATGTCTCCAATGGTCGTTTTGAAACAAACTTAAATAGTTAAAATGAAACTTTTAAAAGTCATCCCCTATCTCTTCTTCGTCTCGTCTAATGTTGCCACTTTATCTCTCCTATTTGAAAATTTATTGAATGAGCATTTCACAAGGTGGATGTCTCTCCATATCCATCTTAAGTAAATTTATTTGCATGCTCTTTAATAATCACTTGATACAAATTCAAAATACTTTGACAAGTTCTCTTTCATACATTATGTTATAGGCGATTTTGGAACACCCCGATGCACAAGGAGCTGACGAAGACAACCGGACAGAAATCAGACTGAAGAATGGCCCCTAGGGGCGAAACGGGCCAGTGGGTCGGGCCGAGACCGAAGGGGTCGGACTTTTGGCCCGACCCCATGCTCGGCCTTGGCCTTTGGCCGAGGCCGAGTCCCTCCGACTCCGTTCGGTCCCTGTAGCCTCTAGCCGCCCCGATTTCGCCTGGTTTGTCCCGAAACACCTCCGAATTCCTAAAAACCCTAGGAGGAGGAGTAGGTATTTATACCCTTCTTCGCTACTGAAGAAGGGGACCCGAACTCTCTACTCTCTTCTCTTACTCTCTAGCCCTCCTACCTCCGTTTTCTAACTTAAGCATCGGAGTCGGTGTGGCTAGCACCACACCGGTGTGAAGGTTTTCAGTCTTGCAGGCCACGTCTTCCCCCTTCATCTACAAATTTACCATTGGTGGCACGTGAAGGTCAGGTGAGTTCCCTCTGACCAAAATCGACCATTAACACATTCAACGTGCAAAATTGTTAGACACACACGCCCCCTCAAAACGTTTCCTTTAAAGCCTTTTTATGATGCCTAGCTTTTCCGCCACATTCTCTCTATCCCTATTGTTGAAAGAAATTGTTAAATTATATAGTGGTTTAAAAAAATTATTGTAAAAATATTATAGTTTTTGAAACTATCTATAGTAAAAATGTTGATAATGAAACTTTTTTTTTTCAAAAAAAATGTTGATAATGAAACTTTTGCATAATTGTGATAGTTTTTTTTTTCCACGTATCAATTTGGTTTTAAAAAACACAATATTTTTATAATAATTATTAGGAAAAAATACATTTCTGGTCCCTGAGGTTTGGGTTAAGTTACACTTTGGTCCCTGAGTTTTCAAACTCAACAGAATTACCCCTGAGGTTTGGATTTCGTTACATTTTTTGTCCTTCCGTCCAATTTTCTGTTAAACCCTAACAGTTTGCTGATTTAAAAAAAATTATTTTTAATTTTTCTAAATAAAAATATTATTATTTTTTAATTCTTTCACTCTATTTTTTCTTCTTCTTCTCCCTATTCTGCTTCTCCTTTTTCTCCACCTCCTCCTTCTTCAACTCCGGTGGCTGGCCGCTATCGGCTGTCGGTAATTTTTTTTTTGGGAAAAGTACATAGATAGCCCAAATTTGGACCCTATATTTCATAAATGTCCAAGTTTCCCATTTTTTAAAGAAAAAGCCTAATGACCCAACTTTTTTTCATAAAAATCATGGCCATTTTACCATTCAACCCTCATATCCACTACTAACTATTTAAAATAAATAAATAAATAAAATAAAACCAAGAAAGGAAACAAAAACCATTTCCTAAAAATTGAGACCGTGGGTGAGAGAGAACAAAAAAAGAAAATGATTTTTAAATTACTTTCCAATTTTTAAAGATTCCTAAAATCACTCCCAATTTTTCAAAAAAAAAAATCCCTAAAACCACTCACTATTTTTCCCAAATTCACACATGTTTCTTCCTCCCTTCATTCCTCCCTCATGATTTGTCTCCCTTATGGTCTCTCGACATCTCTTTCCCTCTTCATCTCTGATCCTTTTCTTGCTGCCGATGACCAACCACCACCGGAAGCGCCGCCGTCGTCCAACCATTGCCATTGCAAACTCGAATAAGCAACACCCATGCATGAATAGATACCACCAGCCCAGTTATTGCCCTCAAATTGTCGCTGTTTTATCGTGGATATCGCTGAATTTCATCACCGCCGTGGTATATTTAATATATACATATGTATATATTATTTAAAAAATAAGGTTTTATTTATAGTTATATACAAGTTTTTTTTCCCAATATCTATATTTCTTCTAAATGCATTGATATATTTAACATACATAAATGGATATATATAATATATATTGGCAAATAACTAAATATACAAGTGTATATTTAATACTATGGTAATGAGACAAGAAAAAAATCTCGGTATACGTGGCTATGAGTAAAAAAGGAAAACTTATGTACATAGTATATATAAGCTGGTATATATGAAGTTATATATGAATATAAATGTTTTTCTGTAAAATGAAAAAATCTAAAAAAAAAAGTACGTAATATATCGAATATTAACTAGAATATATAATAATCAATGCAATATATGCATAGATTATGAACGGTATGTTACTGGGAATATATATATATATATATATATATATATATATATATATATATAAAATAACCGAAATAGTTATGTCACTAAAATGAGTATTAATCGAAATATATACACATTTTTTAGATATTCCATCGAACATGTTATATATACTGTTGTCAGGAAGAAAAAAACGGAAGAAAAAAAATCGATTAGCTTTTGTTCGGTTAACGAAGAAAATAGAAAATTGCTACCACCAAGAAAAAAATGTGAAGGAATAAATTGATAAATAAGGAAAAAAAAAAGAGAAAAAAATGGATCAACAGAAAATTAAGGAAAAAAGGGAGAAAAAAATGGATAAACCGAAAATTACCAAACAAGATAACGAAAATGGATGAAAATTGTGAATGAAATAAAAGGAAAATACGTTAGCATCATTCTGACAAGAAATCAAATCTATCAAATCTATGGAATATACGAAAATACGTTATTAATTTAAGGGATTTGATGAAAACTAACTTTCCTAGAAGGAAGCATATTCAGTTGGCTATCTATGGAATATATTATTATCATTTTTAATATTATTTGAGAATAAAGGATAGGAAAATGGTATAAAGGTAAGAAAATATATCCGAAAATCTAATCTTGTAAATATCGAAAATTTTGGACATATGTGAAAACATGTCTCCAAAACGGTCTATCTATTAAAATTTCTCTTTTTTTTTTTAAGAAAAGAGGGAGAATCGGGGATAAGGAGCTCCTCCTCCACATCCCCAATTCTCCATCTTTTATTTAAAAAAAAAAACAGAAGAAAGAAAAAGAAAGGAGAAGAAGAAAAGAAGGGAAGAAGAAGAAAGAAGAAAAAAAAAACTTTACTGACGGCTGCTGCCGCCGTTTGCCGGTAGTCGGCGACGACCGACCACCGGAGTTGAAGCAGAAGGAGATGGAGAAAAAGGAGAAGTAGAAGAGAGAGAAGGAAGGAGAAGAAAGAGAGAGAATTAAAAAAATAAAAAAATAATATTTTTATTATTTTAATATATTTTTATTTAGAAAAATTTAAAAATAATTTTTTTATTAAAATTAGTGCCAGCAAACTGTTAGGATTTAACCGAAAATTGGATGGAGGGAGAAAAAAATGTAACGAAATCCAAACCTCGGAGTAATTTTGTTAAGTTTGAAAACTCAAGACCAAAGTGTAACTTAACCCTCATGGACCAAAAGTATATAAATTATTAAAATATACAGCAATAATTTAAAAAAAAGACAATTTTTATTTTTTATTTGTCAAATTTCTTTGTTTATGGATGAAAGTTTGCAACTGTAACCTTAAATTACTTAAATTAGAAAAAATAACCGAGGGAGGTTGTCATAATATGATTGTTATATTAATTAACTGTAAAAATGAAATTTAGATATCTATATCAACATTGGAGGCAACGGATGGAAACCGGTTTTGTCAAGACATGGACATTGGTCCGGTTCTGAAACGAACCGAACCGAACCGGTCCTGATTCACTATTGGCCAATGGTATATTCTCAGGTTTAGGGTTTTGCAGGTTAAAGCTTTATCTCTCTCTCTCTAGATTGCAGTTTTTGGAGCTTCTTTGTTTTGCAGTGGAAAGGGGAATTTTCAGTGGCGGATTGAGAGAAGAGAAAGAGATGTTGGACATCAATTTGTTCAGGGAAGAGAAGGGCAACAATCCTGAAATCATCCGTGAGTCTCAACGCCGCCGATTTGCCAACGTTGAACTCGTCGATGAAGTCATTAAGCTTGACAAGGAATGGCGTCAACGTAATCCTCCGTCCTTCTCCATCGCTTTCATTTCTACCGTTTTTTTGTTGCTTTTTTTTCTTACTGTTTTTGGAATCGGCATTTGTTTAGGCCAATTTGAGCTTGAGAATCTCAGGAAGGAGTTCAACAAGATCAACAAGCAGATTGCTCAGCTCAGAATAGTAACGCATCTATCTTTCTTCTTCGAAATTATTTGTGCTTTCTTTTCTGCATTATCAGATTCCATGTTTTATCTTCTCTGTAATGGTTACAAGAAATTTGATTTTGGAACTGGTGTTAACTTCAAAGTCTATGCAATTGTTACTCTCCGATTTAGAGATTTAAGTTTTATGTCTTGTGAAATTTTATGATTTTGGTTCAATTTCTGTGCTTCTGTTGTTTACTTTGAAAATTTTTGGGATGAAGGCTGGTGAGGATGCGTCGGAGAAGATTAAAGATACGGAAGAAAATAAAAAGTTGTCGGCAGAGAAAGATGTTGAAGCTAAGGATGTGCTAAAACAGTTGAATTCCAAATTGGAAATAATCGGAAACCTTGTGCACGATTCTGTTCCCGTCAGCAATGATGAGGTGTGGTTTTTTGCATCACTGCGTTTGTTCTATTCTTGGTAGCGGCTTTCTTTTTGTTGACATTGCAACTGGCAACTTTTTGTAGGCTAATAATGCTGTAATCAGGTCGTGGGGTGAGAAACTGGTAAAACCAAAACTAAAGAATCATGTTGATCTTGTTGAGCTTCTTGGAATTGCAGATACCAAAAAAGGTAGTGAAATTTGTACACACAAGATTTATGCCGTCTACCAATTTTACTGTGGCACTAAGTGTTTCGCTCTTATGGTTTTGCTTCAAATCTGTATCACTCATAATCTCTTTGTTTTGACAAGATGCTGTGTTCGTATTCCTTATTTCTACAGAAAAATTTGACAAAATGAAGAGTAACAATTGTAGAGTCTTATGTCTGCATAGTAAATGTTTCAGAAGTTAATAGCTGAACCATCTAATCTGACAAGCTTGAGATTTTGGATGTTGGTTCAGCTGTATTCCTTTTCCATAAAATTTATATCTCCTCACTGAAATCTTTTGTTTGCCCTCTCTTGTATGCCCCTCTCCTTATCTAAATGAAATTTCTTCTATATTCTCTCTTGGTGGGTCACCTATTTAGGATAGAAAAGGAGATATTATGGTTGTAGATCATTAGAGCCTTTTTTGGGTCATTATTGAATCAGAAGGAACAACCACACTTTCAATGAAATTTCTCTCTTTTGATAGTTAGAGATAGAGATAGAGATACGGTTCTTATACATGCCCTAATTTTTACTTTGTTTACAAATTATAGATTGAATATATTGAATAGCACATATCTGGATGTTCGATTAGATCAAATAAATTTTACTCTGTTTACAAATTATTATAGATCTTTTGGTTAATTGGAAGGGTTTTATGTACCTTCCTTCAGCTCTGGATGTTCCCCACTGTGTGTTTCATCTCTTCAATGATATTCCCTAATTTTCACAATTGTCACTGCATTGAAATCCTTCTAGTTTATGCTTTCTACATCCCTATAAAAATTTAAAACATAGATGCATAAAATTAAGCTTTTAAGCTAATTCCAACGTGATGGAAATATGTAGGTTCGGAAATAGCAGGAGGTAGAGGCTACTACCTAAAAGGAGATGGTGTGCGTTTGAACCAAGCTTTGATAAATTATGGCCTTGACTTTTTGGAGAAAAGGGGTTACACAGCACTGCAGACTCCTTTCTTCATGAGAAAAGATATCATGGCTAGATGTGCTCAACTAGCACAATTTGATGAAGAACTTTATAAGGTCTGCTGCTATTACCCTCTGCTTGTTGACGGGATTTTAAGGAATTTAAAATCCTAATGGATTTGAAAGGAATTCCGTCATTATTTCTTAAATTAACAACTTAATTTGAAATCTTGTTTTAAACAAATTTTAGACTAAAAGGGTTGGATTTTACAGGATTTCAAAGTCAATTACTAATTTGGAAATTTTCTTCTAGTAATCATTTGAACAAATTAATTCAAATTCATTTCAAATTCTTCTCATATTAAACCACACAACATCTTTAAAATCATTTCTTGTTTTTCAAATCATGTGAAGTAAAATCCTCTCTTATACTTTAAAAAAATCTTAATGATTTTCTTTCTTTGCAAAGTATAGTTTTTACCTATATTTCAGAACAAGGGGTCTCAGTTCATTACTACAACACTTTTTTGCTGTGTTGGGCTGTGGAAGCATGCCAAAATATGACCGTGAAATAATTGGTGTTCATTAGGTTACTGGTGAGGGGGATGATAAGTATCTAATTGCCACTGCTGAACAACCACTTTGTTCATATCATCTTGAAGATTGGATTCATCCTTCCCAGTTGCCTATAAGGTTCTTGCATCTCATTGAAAGCCTGTCCACCCTCTGGCTCTCTAAGAAAGCATTTTTTTAAAATTTACCATTGCTTTTGTTCTATTCAGATATGCTGGATATTCATCTTGCTTCCGCAAAGAAGCCGGTTCCCATGGCCGAGATACTCTTGGAATTTTCCGAGTCCACCAATTCGAGAAAGTAGAGCAATTTTGTATCACCAGCCCGAATGGTAATGATTCCTGGGAGATGCATGAAGAGATGATTAAAAATTCAGAGGACTTCTACAAGACGGTAACTTGAATTCCTTTTATTGGCGATTTCTTATGTGTATGGTTTCCAAGTTGGCAAGCTGGTTTTTTTTTTTTTTTTTGGCTATTTTGTGAGTCATTTTGCTGGAGAGAAATAGTGTTATTTTTTAGGGGTTGAGAGATCTTGGGAAGAGGTTTTGTCTTTTTCCCGCCTTTTAAGGGTTTTATTTTTTTAATATGTAAATTATCCATTAGGTCTTCTTTATGTAGGGAGCTTTTTTGTTTGTATGGTTTAAGTTTTCATTTGTTTCTTTTATGTTGTCTTTTTGCATGTCCTTTTGTTTTCTTGTATTCCTTCAATTCTCAGTAAAGCATGGTTTTCCATTTAAAAAAATAGAAAGATTAGTTGTATTCTCTGTCTGATGTGAGATCATATGTTTTGGCAGTTAAATATCCCATACCAAGTTGTGGCTATAGTTTCTGGTGCATTAAATGATGCAGCTGCCAAGAAATACGATTTGGAAGCATGGTTTCCTGCATCTCAGACTTACAGGGAGTTAGTATCCTGTTCAAATTGCACTGATTATCAATCCAGAAGGTTAGAGATCCGATATGGACAGAAAAAGGTTAGTTCTTTTTTTGTTACTTCTGAATTATTGGAGGGTCTTGCCATTAAGATTGTTGAGTCTGGTGGTGCTAACTTTTTAATAGGTTTCTAACAACTTTTTAATAGGTTTCTAAAATAAAGGGCTTAGAGGGCATGAGTTCAATCCATGGTGGCCACTGGCCACCTACCTAGGATTTAATATCCTACGAGTTTCCTTGGCAACCAAATGTAGTAAGGTCAGGCGGTTGTCCCGTGAGATTAGTCGAGGTGCGCGTAAGCTGGCCCGGACACTCACGGATATCAAAAAAAAAAAAACAAGTATTTAATAATTCTCTATCAATAATGTGTACGGTTTAATGCCTATGCCACATAAGATCTAAACCTGATTTAAGTTTAATGCTTATGAACAATATCAAAACCAACCTAAAATCAATTCACACTAAACACTTAAATAATACAGTTAATGTTCCACAAACACTGAATGGACTGTTTTAACATCAGGGATCTATTAGACACAAAATTAAGTTGATTGGTTGATAAAACTATTAGAAATTTCTTCAATTACAAGAATTAGATTAGACATAACGTTGAAACTTTAGGCAATCATTTGGTTTTTTGTTTTTGAAAATTAAGCTTATAAACATCACTTTCACCTCTAAGTTTTTTTGTTTTTGTTATCTACCTTCTTCCTATGTTTTCAAAAACCAAGTCAAGTTTTGAAAACTAAAAAAAAAGTGTTTTCAAAAAGTTGTTTTTTTTTTTTTTTTTTTTTGAATTTGGAGGAATTCAAGTGGGTCCTTAACAAATACAAAAACCATGGTAAGGAAATTTGGAGAAAACAATTAACTGGGGCCTTAGAGATTTATTATGAATTTTTAAAGTATATAGACTAAATAGTTAGAAGTTGAAGGAACAAACATATTATGACTCTTTTCTTCCTTCCCAAATGTTGAACTGCTATTTTGTTTCTACTGTGCAACTGCAGAGCAACGAGCAGACGAAGCAATATGTGCACTTGCTGAATTCTACACTCACAGCAACAGAAAGGACTTTGTGCTGCATTCTTGAGAACTACCAGAAAGAAGATGGGGTTGAGATACCAGAAGTTCTACAACCATTTATGGGTGGAAAGACTTTTCTACCCTTCAAGGCGAAACCAACTACGAGCGATGCCAAAGGGAAGAAATCGAAGGCCTAATTGCATATTTTTCTTTTCTCCCCTTTGATTTATAAATTTTCTGACTCAAGGAAAGGAAATTGCTCACAATATTGTTGGAACTTCAAATTATCTTTTTGGTGGGTATCAAATTATCTTTAACACTAATACACATGGTTGTTTCTGTTTATGCATCTTTTGAAACCTACTTTTGTTTTATCATTTGTATACTCTATAAAACCACTTATAAATTAAATTTTCTGATCTGGGTTTGTTCTCTTTTTCACTTTTGCCATTTAGAAAAGTTTGGCAATCATCTTTGAGTTTGATATGACATCGAAAAGGTTTTGAAGAATGAGTATTGAATTGTTATTATGAACACAACAAATATTTTGAAGTTTGCTTCAAAATGTTACTCCAATGAATTAGAGTATCTTTGGATTCTAAACTAATTTTCTTGGGCTTTTGCAGGGCTGGCAATCGTTTTCAATCTTGTCAAGCAAGCCCAAAGCTCACTCCAATAATGAAATTCTTGGACCACTCCCACATGGTCTGGAAACTCTTATTTAGAAAATTCAGACTAGGTTTGAGATGAGATATTGCTATTGAACGCGGCCGGTACGATATAGCTATCACTTTTATAATTGTTCGATACGTGAGAAGTGATGGTCACATTATGGCAGTCGGTTTCAATAATTTTCTTAGGAAATTGAAGTTAGAAAGAAAAGAGATCAATTTATGCAAAACAATTTCTTCTATTTTGTTTACCTTTTTGGAGTCTGTTCGCAAATCTTACTGAAATTATTCAGAACTATTATGGTATCAAATGATAATTTTGATTTGATTGATAGGAGAGTATCATTTTTGCTTCAATCTATTTCGGTTAGTTTTGATTAAATTTCTCGACTTAATTGAACATCTTCAAGTTTTTTTTTTTTTCCTTTCATTTCCCCTTGTATGGGCAGTTGGTTTGATATGGTAAATGATAAAGTTATTAGATCATAAAACATGGCCAATTCTTAGGACTCTTAGTTCATACGAAGTTTCGTATCCAATGGCCAATTGGAAGCATATACTCTCAATCAAATACGTTGAACTAAAAAAGAAAATCTATTCATCTCTTATGTTCCATCTTTTCCATCAAAGTTTCATGGTTAGACAAAAAAAAGTCTAAATAGAATCCCATTTTTAAAAGTGTTTAATAATAATAGACACAAAATTGAAATTTTAGAAAGCTATTACACAATTCTTTTTTTAGTTTAAATACCAATTAAACACAATTATTGAACAGTATCACTAGAATTCTATTTAATCTTTATATATTATTATTATTTATTTATTTATAGGATTGAGTATTTTGTTTTGTTTTTTTTTTTTTAATTATATAAAAAAGAGCTACTTCAAAGCATTAATATTTGACTCTGAATTTGTAACCTATATATCAGTTTTGAGCTTTTTTTTTTTTTTTTTTTTTTTTTTGGAAAAAAAAAATATTATTGTCTCATGGTACCATGTTATGAACATATTAGTTAAAATATGCCCAAAAAAAAAAAAGAACATATTAGTTAAAAAAAGAAAAGGACAAAATCAATTATCTTAAAGATCGAACTTATTAACCAGTCAACGGACTAAAATCAACTGGAAAAGATTAACTAAAATTGATCAAAATTGATCCTGCTGACAAACATTTTTTTTTTTCGTGAAGATTAATAATAAAAAAAAATGCTGTATTTAAAAAATAAATCTTGGAGGAGACATTTCGACAAAATCCCCCTAAGATTCATTCTTTAGTTTCCACAAAATATTGGAAAAAGAGAGAAATTTTAATCCATTGCAATTACTTTGATCTATTATTTCATTACATGAAATAAGAGATTCTCATAAATCCATCAATCCCAATTAGCAGCACAAAGGCCAAACAAGAAAAAATCAACCTCAATATCTTGCTCAGAACTCCACAAAAAAAAAAAAAAAAAAAAAAAAAAAAAGCTAAAATGGGCCCGTTTGGTAACGTTCTCATTTTTGTTTTTTTGAACCCCTGGTAACGTTCTCGTTTCTTGTTTCCGTTTCTTCATTTTTAATAAAGAAAAATAGAATTCCATGACCCTAACACCTATACATTCAATTATATTCTTATTTATGTCTGGAAAAAAATGGAAATAAGAACAAAAAATGAGAAACTAGTTTTAGTTGTTCCCAAAAGTTCTATACAAATTTTGGGAGTGTTTCTAAAAAATGAAAAACAAGAAACATTAATAGTTATTAAATGCTTAAATTTCTTAATAAAATTAGAAACAAGAAACAAGAAACGAGGGGTCAATATGTCTCATTCCTAACCATAAACACTTCTTAATTATCATATCAAAACTCTACCTCTAACATATATTAAAACTAAAAAGTGTTTCAATACACTAAACTTTACTCAAAAAGCCAATGAAAAGTTCAAACAATTGCACCAATATAATATTCCATTAATTCCCCCCCCCCCCCCCCCCAAAAAAAAAAAAAAAAGAAAGTTACAAAAAAACAACTATAAACTTCCATTCAATTACTTATACAAATTCATCATTAATAATAAACTTTTAAGAGAAGAGATTGGGATTTTTGAAACCCAAAAATAGGGTTTGGAAAAATCTTCTACCTGTTGTGAAGAGGGTCTGGACAAGAAGGAACAACTCTATTTGAGGTGGCAAAGAAGCCTTGAGAATTGTTGGGTAAATGATCAAACTTTTTCTCCTCCATGTCTTCTTTCACTTTCTCCTTCAACTTTCTAACTCCAAAAACCTCATGTTGTAAACTTGAAAGACTCAAAAACAAGATTATTAAAAAGCAATTCACTTGCTTTCTTGAGAAAATCAACATACTAATTAAAACTTTGCAAGAGAGAGAGAAAGAAATTAGGGTTGAAGTTGAAAAATTAAAGAAGGGGTTTGGTGAGAGAGAGAGAGAGAGATTTTATGAGAAAATATTGAAGCTAGTACTTTCTGTTCATGGCTGAGCTTTGAAGCACTTGAACAGTTTTAAATGGAAAATGGTGGAAAGAGGGGAAGAGAGAATTAATAATATTTTCTTTTTCTTCTCAACTCTTGCCTTTGTTTATTGTTATTATTATAATTAATAAACTAACATAGATTTTTGTTATTTCAATAATATGTAATATGTATAACAACAAAAACATCATAATATTTTATTATGTACTACATATTTTCAACATGTAAGTTACTGTAGGACCAAAACCACTAAAAGCTCTCCATTTAAAAAAATGGGAACTGAAATTCCAAAATCATATATATACTCTGAATTGTGTTTGAATAAAATGGTTAAATTACAGCTTAGTGTCTCAACTTTCAAGGTTGTGTCTAGAATGACTTTCAACTTTAAAAAAGTGTCTAATAATAGGTCTCTCAACTTTTCAATGTTATGTTATGTGTCTAATGGATCTTTGAACTTTAAAAATGTCTAATAGATTCTTAAACTTTTAATTTCGTGTCTAGTAGGTCCTTAACATATTTGAACTTTTTATTTTTTTTAAAAAATATTTGAACTTTTGAAACTTTAGCCAATGTATATAAAATTCAATTTTATGTGTAATAGAATCATAAACTTTCAAATAGGTCAAAGACTTATTAACCACATAAAATTAAAAATTCAGAAATCTATTGGACACAAAAATGAAGGTTGAGGACTTATTAGACACTTTTTTTAAAGTCTAGGGACATATTGAACCAAAAACTGAAAGTTTAGGAACTTTAGACATTTTTTTTAATGTTTAGGAACTAAACTTGTAATTTAACCAATACAAAACAACAAATAGTGATATTATCTTCTTTTTTTAGAAGAAAAATAGCAATATTATTTTGTAGTAGAAGAAATAGTAGTTAATCTGAGCATAACTCAATTAGTTAAGACATTATATCTTCGATCCAAAAGTTAGAGGTCTGAATCTCCATCCTACATGTTACGTTGTTGGAATAAATAATAATAATAATAATAATAACAATAATAATAATAAATAAATAAATAAATAAATAAATAAATAAATGTTTGTACCCTCATATTGAGGAAATATTCCAAGAAATAATATTCTAAAAATATTATCTTTATTGTCAGAAATGTTAGATTATGATGAGTTGAGTATATTATTGAGACTAATAAACGACTTTTCTTTAAAGAAGTCTCGACTCAATTGACATAAAGTTTGTATCATTGATAAGGAGATCAAAGGTTCAAACCTCCCACTCAAAAAGTAATAAATAATGGATCTCTAGCTAGTACATATTCAAGGTAAAGTTTGAACCACTAAATCCTAGATTGCAAAGAAATAAAAAAAAAAAAAAAAAAAAAAAACTTTGAAAGTCTAAAAGATATGAAATTATTAAAGGGAAAATACAGGTAACAAGTTGCCATTAAACAAATATATATAATCCAGCCTAAGAATAGTACAAAGATTTGTCTCCTGTTATGAGACCTCAAATTCAAGATCTTAGTTTGAGGATCTTCATCTACTAACTTGACTTTGGTTATTGTTTCCAAATTTCTAAGTCCAATAGCCTACTACCCTCAAATCTTGTTTAGCCTAGCTAGCTGTCTTATTTTATAAAGAAAAAAAAAAAAAAAAAAAAGAAAAAAACCATGTTGGGTAACTATTTTTTAAAGGCTATTTTCTGGGGTTTTTTAGTTTATTTTAAAAATTGTTTCTAAAAACTATTTCATGACTGTTTTCTTATTTGAAAATGGTTAAACCAACCTAAATTGACCCTTTTTAAAGACAACAAATTTATCTAAAGTCAGAGGTCATTAAAGGACCAAATATTTTAAGGTCACAATCAAAATGTGGATCACTCAAGTAGTTATGATATCTACTACACTTTCTTTTTAAAGTTAGAAAATTCAAATCTCTATACTACACATCAATTTGAACTTAAATTTCATGCCATTGTCATAACTCATAGGGAAATTAGATGCTCTTTTAAGGCAAAAATAATAATCTTTTAAATTAATATTCAGACAAAATCAAAAAGTATAGTTACAAATAGTTTCAAATTTAAATTAACTAAACATTTTTTTAAAAAATTAGTCTAAAAATAAAGGAAAATTGTAATGGGTGGCTAAGTTCTAATAGTTAATTGCAGATATAGCAAGTTTTATAAAAAAATTGCAAATATAGCAAAATTTTTAAATCGTTTTTTTTTTTTTTTTTAAATTTCCATTTTGCTCCTGTTTTGATTTCTATCCACGATAAATTTCTATCACTGATAGAATCACAAATAGAGTCTATCATTGATAGAAATCCAGGATTTCTATCACTGATAGAAATTTATCGCAAATAGAAACCAATAGTGTATTTGATAGAAACCATATTTGATTACACAATAATTTTGTACATATCTTTTGTTTTTTCTTTTTTTTTTTTCCTTTTGTTTTGTTGAGGTCTCCCCTTCTTTAAATTTCAACATCCGCTTTGTGTTTTTCTTTTCTTCTGGTTCAATTTCCATGTTGTTTTGCTTCGAACATCTATAAAAACAATATCAAAACAAAATCAGTGACATAAGTTTTAGAAACAAAATGATAATTTTCTATTAGTGATAGAAATAAGTTTCTATTAGTGATAGAAAATTTATATCTCTGATAGCAGTGATAGAAAGATAGATTTCTATCAATGATAGAAGGTTTTATTGTTGGGTTTTATGCCCTAAAACTCGTAGATAGTGAATGTAACCGGTGACCGGATATTAATGAAATAATATTGATATATTTTTCCATTAATTGTTATTAGTTATTTTATATTTGTCTTTGCCTAATAATAACCCTAATCCAATAAACTAGACATCCAATGTTGTAATATGAGTCTTGAACATATGGCAAATCCAACGTGTATAGGGATAAGACTGGGTGCCTTATCCTGGTGACACTATGGATACGACCCACTTTGTATTTGATACAAACGATGCGATCCAACGTGTTCGTGTAGGAGACATGCGAGTGGGGGTATCCTATGCAATGAGTTTGCATAAGACCGGACCGTGAAATAGTAACCATTGGTTATAACACCGTTAACTAGTTGGTTTTCTACTTCACTAGGACGACCTAAACAACTTAGTCTTAATCCTGAGTTGATTATGAACTCCTGCTCATGAGAGATTGTCCTTTGATTTGTATGGGTGAGAGTGGCCAATAAGGTGATTGGTTCTAGTTGTTCAAATTAGGTGATAGAAGATTTCTATCATTGATAGACTTGATAGAAACAGGAAGAATGAAAAAAAAAAAAACGGGCTGGATGGACTGGGTAATCATGTTAGATAGATTTTTTAGTAATTTAGATGGAGTGAATGTTAAATTTTTCTATTTTTGCAAATACTTTAATATGTTGCTAATTTTGTTATTATTTTAGTTGGATTTGCCATATGTGCAAGCAACCCAAAAATAAACCAAATAAGGCTCTCCCAGCGTGAGTATTAGATTTCTGTCAACATGTCACCATTTCTAAATATCCATATGAATTATATTTGATATCAATATAAAGGATGAATTGGGATTTCCATTCTTTCACAAACATATAACCAAATATGCAAAAATATCAACAAAATATCATAAATGTAGATATAACTATTAATAATGAGTTTTATTTTAGTTGAAAGGATGAAAAATGCTTGTTTATTAATTTAATATTCAAGAAAAATTTTATTTATATAATCCCAAAAATTATTCATCAATATTGATATTTTATTTGATGTTTTCATTGATATTTCTATAGAATTCAGATATTAATAATTTTGTCAACATCAATGTTTAAAACCTTCTTTGAAGTGTTAAAATAAACAACGGTTCAACGATAATTGACATGTACTCTAAGAACCTTGCTCAAAATTTTCATTAAAGAGAGTAAAATATTGCAAGGACATCCTTGCACACCTGTCCTTGTTGGGTTGAGGTTTTTTGTAGAAAACATATTATATTCTAAATTTTGTTTCTTCTTTTGTAATTATAGCTACCTTTTTGCTTCATCTTTTTATTTTTTATTATTTATTTTCTTTCCCCATTTTCTAGTCTCTTTCTTACTACATTATTTTGTCTACACCACAGAGTCTGTCTTAATCTTTGGGATCTCTTTTTCCCCACTTTTATTCATGGCACAACCCAATGCCAATGAGTCTCCAATTATTTTATCAATTAAAATTTAAAAGTATTAAAAGAAAATACTTATTGCTTGAACTGTATGAATATTGGATAATAATTAAAAAAAAAAAAGAAAAAAGAAAAAAGAAAACGTTTTATTTAAATCTTGGTGCAATTACAGTTTAGACTATAATATATCAAAATGATTCGACATTTACAAAATATTTGACTATATGTAAAATTAATGAAAATAAATGTTTGGGCTGTTTCACGCGGAGGGATTATTAATAATACGAACACACAAACAGACAAAAAAGAGAAAAAAAGGCTTTAATATTTAAATTAAAAAATCTTTACTGCTTAATTTACCATTTGTAATATATTATATATTTATGTGACAAAGTTGTACTATAATATATTAAAACGATGACACTTAAAAAAAAACCTTCAGATAATTACATGGTTAGTCTATACATGAGATCTATATTTTATTTTTGTTCAAACCCATCATTTTTTACACAAATAATCTAAGAGTTTAGAATTTTGGGTCGGTTGCAAGTATAACAATATGGGCCAAAGTAATTGCAAATCTAGCAGCCCGCAAAAAAATTGCAAAAATGGCAAAATCTGATGGTTTGCGTGTCACATTTACTAAAGGGAAAAATACACTTTTGGTCCCTGAGGTTTGGGTTAAGTGACACTTAGGTCCCTGAGTTTTCAAACTCAACAAAAATACCCCTTAGGTCCCTGAGGTTTGAGATTTAACCTTATCTCAAACCTCAGGGGTATTTTTGTTGAGTTTGAAAACTCAGGGACCTAAGTGTCACTTAACCCAAACCTCAGGGACCAAAAGTGTATTTTTCCCTTTACTAAAATACCCCTCCTTAAGATTTTCTATCACTGATAGAAAGTTTTTCTATCACTGATAAACATCTATCAGGGATAGATATTTTTCTATCAATGATAAAAAGATTTTTTTATCACTTCTATTAGTATTCGGTGTTCCATCGGTGTTTGGTTGTTGTTGTTTGGTTTTCTATCGGTGTTTGGTTGTTGTTGTTTGGTTTCCTATCGGTGTTTGGTTTTTTCTTTCCAGTGATTGATTTCTATAATTGTTCGTTTTTGCTTTATTTTTCAGTGCTCGATTTCACCATGTATAACCATCACTAATAGAAACAAAAGATCTTCTATCACTGAAAGAAATCTACCAATCAGCGATAGAATTTTATCGCTCTATCATTGATAGAAAATATCAATATCGAACAAACGAAGAGAAGAGAAGATCAAAATAGAGGAAGAACAAAAAAGAGGAAGAAAACAATGAAAACAAAAAGAGAAAACAAAGCAGAGAAAATGAAACAGAAGAGAAGAAAATGATGATGGAAGGGAAAAAAAAAAAAGAAGAACAATCGAGAAAAAGAGAAGACAACCCTGTAAGGGCCAAAGAAGCTGATCGAAGCTGAGATCCACGAGAAGATGCGAAAAATTCTCAGACCAAAGAAGAAGACGATCGAAATTGATCCACGAGAAGAGATGATCGAAGCTAATGATGATCGACTAAAGAAGAAGAAGAAGACAACAATGAAATCGAAAATGGGAAAAAAGAGGGAAAAAATTCTCAGACCAAAGAAGAATACGATCGAAACTGATCCACGAGAAGTAATGATGATCGACTAAAGAAGGAGAAGAGGACAAACCTGATGATGATCGACCAAATCAGGAAAAAAATGAAGAAGAAGAAGAAACCAGATACAACCAAAAAAGGAACAAAAAAAAAAAAAAACGGAGAAGAAGGAGGATGCACGCCAAAATCAAAACAAAGGCAAAAAAGGAATTTAAAAAAAAATGATTTAAAAATTTGTTATATTTTCAATTTTTTATAAAACTTGTTATAATTGCAATTAACCATTAGAGTTTTGCCACCCATTACAATTAACCTAGATTTTTTACATAAGTTGTTATTCAATTACTTTTATGTCCTCCATAATTTTTATATTTTGAAAACAATAAAAATCATAAATGTGAAAAACATATTTTATTCTATTCTATTAAAAAATGTGAAAACAATACCAAATATATATTTATACAAATGATATGATGGTGGTAATGAACAAATATACGGAGTATATATTTGCAAATAACTAAATATACTGAGTGTATTTGATGAAATCTATAATAGGGGTACAATTGCCAAAGAAGAGATTTTTTATTATTATTTAAACCAGTGAGATTTTTTTTGAACAATAAACCAGTGAGATTTTTATGATTGTATAGTGGTTTTTTTCAATGTCTATATTTCTCTTAAATGTAGGGGTATATTTAATAATATTATATATTTTGCAAAATGCTAAAATCAAGAAAAAAAAGGCATGTGATATAAAATCAATGCTAAAATCGTAGGATATTTAAGAAAACATGTAGAATTTATTATAGAAAGAGAAACATTGTAAAATGCAAAAAACTTGGAAAAATTGTGTTATACAAAATCAGTGTCAAAATCGTGAGATCATTAAGAAAAAAATCGGATTAAAATTTTTAAATCAAATTTAAAACATTTAATTATTATGTGTAGTATAGGAAAGAAAATGAACAAAATCAAAAAATTAATTATGGAGAGAGAGAGACATAGTAAAGGGCATAACGGTAAGGAAAATATACATAACATCTAGATTCGCAAATTTTTGAATACCTAACATTTGTGAAAATATGATCTCTAAATAACCATTTGGCATAATTTCTCAAAAAATTTGTTGAGGGTGAAATTATGAATTAGGCCTCACATTGAGTTCATTAACGATCCTAAGTCTAGAAATGGGCCTAGAGGTCAAAGAAGCCCAAAAGGTCGATTTTCACATGACCCGATATAACCCGTAGACTAAAAGGGGGATGCCATGAGAACCATGAGGTAAAGATCCATTGGGCCTTGGCCAAAGGCCATGCTGAGGAGATCGACTAAAGCCTTGAAGGCCCCACGGGGGTTGGCCTCTGATGCGATGTTGACTGAAGATGGTTAGGAAATATGATGAAAAATAATAATTAAAGATGATTTTAGTCAAGCTAAGTGCAAGTATACACTATCACATGTAGTAATAAAAACAATGGAGTATTCCAAAGTATCGATCTCACAAGGACTAATTAAACAAAGATTTGAAGAAAAAATTGCTCTCAAATTACAAGGTATGTAACAAATAAAATGATTGAGTTTTGAGAAATATTTAAAATAACGAAGCAAATAATAAAGATTAAGAAATGAAATAATAAAAACAAGGAATTTAGTTTAAGCTTCAACCCAAGTAGGAATAACTTTAATAATAGTTTGTTTAACCTAAGTCTATTTATGCATTGGGTCAGGTTTAACACCTATTTGGCCTTGCTCCCAAGAACCGTTAGCAGGCTAAGCGAGTATTGTTATGCACATGTTTGTGATTGACTCCGACATAGATGATTCATGCATGCAACCTATAACCCTATAGTTGTTATAAGCGATCATTCCCTATAACAGCAAATACCCAATGTCTAGGCTTTTCTCCTATATCACCTTTATGAAAACCAATATTATTTGACCCTCTCAGTACCGAACTCACATTGCATGCTAAGTCTAAGTGATCAAGTTAAACTTAACAAGATAGAGTGACAATCAATAAAGGATGACATGCATAAATAAAGCTTAAGCAAACAAACAACTTTCAAACTACTCCATCCACAAGGAAATTCACTAAACCGAACCCCTCAATGAAATTTAGCTACGCATGATGGATAAAAGTGTAAACAAATAACTTTTAATTGAATAATAAGTGATAGATACAAGAAATAATGAAAAGAAATGAATGTTGGAAAATAATGTGCAGTAGTTAAAATTAGGGTTTTTCTCTTTATTCAATCCCTCTAGAGTTCTCACGACACTGTACTCTCCTTGTACAAGGTGGGAATAGGGTGAAATCTCTACAAACATGATGGTTTGATGTCTAACTAGGGTTAGAATTTGGTCTTCTAGCAAGGACTACGTGCATCATGATTCATGGGTCTGAATTAGGGTTCTGTCACCACCCTTTCTTCCCAGTGAGTTCTGCTTTAATTTCCCTTCGATTTGTGGCCTTTTATAGAGTGGAGAGTCGTTGAGAAGTTAGAAAAATGATGCTTGTAGGTAGCCCAATCAGTTTTGGAGTCAAAACAACCGGTTAGGTGCGTGAAAAGATCGAAATGAACCGCAAAGGACTCATACTTTTCTGTTTCTACGCAAAAATGCGGTCACATTTCTGCTGTTTGCTCTGTTTTCCTCTATTTTTCCTACAACATGCAAAAATGAGTTAAATCATATCAAATCAATTCATTTAAGCACAAAAACGCATGATTTAATAAAGGGAAAAATACACTTTTAGTCCCGAAGGTTTGTGTTAGGTTTCATTTTGGTCCCCCAGTTTTCAAAGTCAACAATTTAGCCTCTGAGGTTTGGATTTCGTTTCACTCTTGGTCCCTCCTTCAAATTTTCTGTTAAACTCTCACGAAATGTTGACGTGGCATCATTTTTTATTAAAAAAATTATTTTCTTATTTTTCAAAATAAAATAATAATAAATTAATTTTAAAAAATATTTGTTTATTATTATTTCTTTTCTTCTTCTTCCCTATTACCCTTTCTTCCTCTTCTCCATTATCCTTCTTCTTCTCATCTCCCTTCTTCAACCCAAACCCTACCGCCGGCAGTCGCCGACCTTCGCTCGCAGGCGGTTGGCCGTTGCCACCGACGACTGACTTTTTTTTTCTTCTTCTTCTCTTCTTTTTTTTTTTTCTCTCTTTTTCTTTCCTCTCCTCCCCTTTTTCTTCTTCCCTCTTTCTCCCTTCCCTTTCTTCTTTCACTGTTTTTATTAAAAAAAGGGAAAAATACACTTTTGGTCCCTGAGTTTTCAAACTCGACAATTTAGTCCTTGAGGTTTGGATTTTGTTTCATTTTGGTCCCTCCATCTAATTTTCCGTTAATAGTTAACGGATTGCTGATGTGGCACAAATTTTTTTATTCAAAAATTATTTTTTAACTTTTTGAAATAAAAATATAATAAATTAATTAAATTATTATTTCATTTCTCTCCTCTTCTTCTTCATCTCATTCTTCTTCTTGCTCTTCTTCTTCCCTTGAACCAGCCGGCGCCGACCTGCCACCGTCGACCGTCGACCACCGAAGGCCGGCTGTCGGCGCCAACGATTTTCTTTCTTTTTCTTTTTAATCTTTTTCTTCTTTTTTTTTTTTGCTTTCCCCTTCTCTTTTCCCCTCTTCCTTCCTTTCTTCTTCCTTTTCCCATACCCCCTTCTCCCTACTTTCAGATCTAAAAAACCGAACGGTGGCGTGGTGTGGTGTTCCAGCTCGACGACGACAACGACGTGGTGTTAAAGCCTGAACTCATGATCTCGATTCCAGCTCGACGGCGGCGTGGTGTTCCATATTTGACGGGTGGTTCAACCTTAACGACGACGTGGCGTTACAGATCTGAGCGAATGGTGTTGGGTTCCAGATCTGAGCGACTGACGTTGGGTTTTGGATCTAAGCGACCGACGTTGGGTTCCAGATCTGAGCGTTCCTCGACGATTCCAGCTTGATATGAGCGTTCCTAATCAGTTCTAGCTCGATAGCAGCTCACGAACACAACGATCTTGAGTGTCCATTTCTAAAAGCAGGGAGAAAAGGGTAGGAAAGAAAGAAGAAGAAACGAAGGAAAAAAGGAAAAGAGATGGGGAAAGGAAAAAAAGAAAAGAAGAAGAAAATGATTTAAAAAGAAAGAAAGAAAATCGCCAGCACCGGCGGTCGGCCGTCGGTGGTCGGCCGTCGGTGATCGGCAATCGACGGTGACCAGCCGGCGCCAGTTGGTGAATGGGAAGAAGAAGAGCAAGAAGAAGAAAGGGGAGAGAAATTAAATAATAAAAAATAATATTTTAATAATTTATTATATTTTTATTTCAAAAAATTAAAAAATATTTTTTAATAAAAAATTTGTGCCACGTCAGCAATCTGTTAATTATTATTGGAAAATTGGATGGAGGGACCAAAATGAAACGAAATCCAAACCTCAGGGACTAAATTATCGGGTTTGAAAACTTAGGGACAAAAATGAAACCTAACCCAAACCTCAGGGACCAAAAGTGTATTTTTCCCAAAAAAAAAGAAACGACCACCAGATCTGGAACGAAACAGCCAGACCTCCATCTTGTTGTGTCTTTCACTGTGTCGTTTGGGAGGTGATGTGGGAGAGGAGAACGAATCCCAGAGCTCCGTCTTGCTGTGTCGTCGGGAGGCGAGATGTGCAAGATGTGGTTGGTGTTGTCGAATCTCGCGTCCGACGAAGGTAGAAGAGAAATTTCGCCGGTGGCGGTGAGATTGAGTAGTCGATTCGCGATGAGATTGTGGGTCACAAAATCGTTGTGAGATTGTGAGTCACAAATTTCGACGGTGAGATCGTTGGTCACAAAATCGCTATGAACAAAGAGAGACAATGAAAGAGAGGGATAGTGAGGGAAAGGGACGGTGAGGGACAGTGAGACAGAGGGACGATGAGGGAGAGAAAGAGAGGGATGGTGAGCGAGAAAAAAGAAAAAAAAATCTTCTCCACCGACGGCGGCGGCTACTGGAAAGACTTGAAGAAGAAGAAGACGACTTGATGAAGAAGGAGAAGAAAATAATAAAAATAATAATATTTCAATTAATAAGACTATTTTAATTAATTCATTATTAATTTATTTTAAATTTTTTATTAAAATAATAATGTCACGTCAGCAAACTGTTAGGGTTTAACAGAAAATTAGACAGAGGGACAAAAGTGTAACGAAATCCAAACCTCAGGGGCTAAATTGTTGAGTTTGAAAACTCAGGGACCAAAATGAAACCTAACCCAAACCTCAGGGACTAAAAGTGTATTTTTCCCTTTAACAAAGTGACTTCCTAAGACTCAACTTATTAACTTTGACACTTTTTAGGCTCGTGATAAGGTAATTTGACCTAAAAACATACAAGTTTCACAAGAAATAAGCTAAGAATAAGGGGCAAAATAGGTATATTTTTTGCACTTATCATACTCCCAAACTTAACTCATTCCTTGTCCTCAAGCAATAGCAAATCAAAATGTTAGAGATCAAAGATAATTGCAAATCAGAATGTTAGAGATCAAAGATAATTGCAAATCAGAATGTCGGAAATAAACCATATGAAATCAAGTAAACATGCTGCTTGTTAGCATGCAAAAATGCTAACATTTTATCCCTAAATTTAAGTCATTTTGCAAGGATTTATTGATTTTTAATGTCTTTTCATGTTAATTTTAGATTTTTAGTCCCAAGGAGCTTTTTGAAGAGATCTTGGAGAAAGAAGAGAAGAATTGGTACAAAGTTTGAAGAATTGTTCATGAAGATCTAAAGTTGGGTCAAGAATAAAACTCAAAGGCCTTGAAGGAGAGAAAATAAGGCAAAAAATCTGGAGAATTCAAGCCCAACCCAACCCAATTCCATGAAGTGAAATTTCCTAGCCGAGAGCAGCGTCTCGACGCTGCAACAACTTGGGGATCAAGCCACTGACGTCACAACGTCGAGACGTTGTGACGTCAGCATCTTGACTCTGGCGCGGCTGGAGCACTATAAAAGGGACATTTTGGCCTCGGGTTTCTCCATCAAGCAACATTCCTTAGCAGCCATTTAGGGCTCTTTGAGCCTTTTAGAGGGAGGGAGTGAGGGTGAGCTTTTAAGAGAGTTTTGGGCATCTTTTGGGTAGATTGGGAGCTTGTGATGTGTTTTGATCGAGGCTTTTCTTACGGCGGATCAAGTGCGCAAGCAAGAATTCGACGTCGGTTTAGTTTCTATACCCTTTCCTTGTCCATTTAGTACTTTCAATCATGTATATGCTGGAAAATTTGGGATTTATTATGACAATGTATAGCTAACTTCCCGACATTCGGGTCTTGAATGAAAATATATAGTTGAATGATATTTTGATTACTTCTATTGTGTCCATTTAATAATTATTTGATTGGGTGGTCTTAATACTTTATAAATTATGACCAAGTTCATACTGAAATGTTACTTAGTGGAAACTCGACGGAGAGAAACTAAGTTAGAACATAGCCCATTCAACTAGGCTTAATTGCTCATAGTGAAAGCGAGAGTAGTTGGTTAGGCCTAGAAATATAAAATGAATCGGGACTTAAGACTTAGCCCATTTAATAGCGCTAAGGACACTTAGGTTATTAAAATGTGTTAATGATGTTGGGTTTTATGCCCTAAAACTCGTAGATAGTAAATGTACATTTGACCGAAAATTAATAAAAGTGATGTATTTTTATGTTTGTATTATATCTTGTCTTATTAACCCTATTCCAATAAACTAAACATCCAAGGCTAATAGAATGAGGCTTGAACTAGTATGTAGGGACATATGGGGATCGATGTTCAAGTTTTAGCCTAAAGGGTCTGTAGTATAGGGATAAGGCTGGGTACCTTATCCTGGTGACACTATGGATACAACCCGTTTTGTATATTGATACAAACGTAATGATCCAACGCGTTCATGTAGTTGACATGCTAGTGGGGGTATCCTGTGCAATGAGTTTGCCAAAGACCGGACCACGAAATAGTTAACCTCTAACTGTAACACTGTTAGTTAGCTCGGTTTCTATTTCACTAGGATGATCTAGGCAACTTGGCCTTAATCCTGAGTGGATTATGGACTCCTGTCCATGAGGGATTGTCCTTTGATTGGTACGGGTGAGAGTGGCCTACACGCCGACTCAATAAGCCTACCATTTTGGGGACAAGACCGAGTGGGGAGCTGGGAACATAATCGTACAAGATGGAATTCACTCCTTCCCGACTTTAGGGTAAATAGAGGTGTGTTCCCTTAAGTGGTGTCTCCGGATCTTGAACAATGGGCCCTACCCTCTCTATGGCACGAGAGGGACTTCTGTTTGTTGGTTGGACCTCAAACAAGTTGTTCATTAGAGGAGCACTGGTACTTAAGGACGAAGAGGTAGCCCAGGGGTAAAACGGTAATTTGACCTAGCTGGGGTACAAACACACGTGAAGGGCTAACTTGCTGTTGATGGTCGATATCCATGGACACAAAAATATATCTGCAGTGAGAAGAGTGCAGTTGTGGTTCTATAGTGGAGTGAACCTCAGTTAACGAATATTGATTAACTTGGTTAATGAGTTTAACCAATTAATCTCATATCATTGGAGCTTCGGATCTATAGGTCCATTAGGTCTCACCGGTAGCTCTATAAGGGCGTTGAGGTAAATTTCTAAGGGAGAATTGAATATTCGAAGGGGTTCGAATATTAAGTTATAATATGAATATGATTCATATTAAAAACTATAGGTTATAATTAATACACATATGATGTATATTAATTCTATAGTTAATTTGAGAGAAATATAATTAAATATATGATATTTAATTATAATATTGATTAATTGGTGAATTAATTAATATTTTTTGTTTTAATTTAATTTAATTAAATTATATTAAAACTATAGGTTATGTAGAGTATTTGTATAAATATGTTTTATACAAATGAAATTAAAAGTTAATTTAATTAAAATAGTTAATTAATATTTGTTATAAGATATTAATTAATTATTTTTCCCATCAGTTAGGTTAACTGATGGGAACGTGTATTCAGCATAACCGTAGGACTCCGTGAAACGTGAGAAGTTTAAGGGAGTGGCCTCTTCTTCCGTAATCAATTCGATTCAGTTCATACTATCTCACTCTCACGCATTCTCTCTCTCTCACTCTCCAGAACTCTCTGTGACTTTCTCTCAAGAATACAGAGAAGAAAATTCTTCCTAACCCTTAGAAATCACGCTCCCACAAGCCCCTAACGCACACCCTTGAAGAGAATATCGGTGCAACCTTTAGTGGTAGTGTTCGTGATAATTTTCCAGCAAGAAGAAGGATTTTGCTGCTGGTTTTTGGTGAAAAACAAGGGAATTTGGCGAAACGGATCAAGAATTTCTACAAAGGTATAATATTCTTGATCTTGGATCAATAGGATCCAATTTAGATTAGATCTAAATATGTATTAGCATGTTTTATAATTAAAATTAAGTAGTTTTATTTTGAATTTACTGCTGTATTTTATTTCAACGTATCGTTATTTTAATCCGAATTAAAACTGCGATAAGGTTCTTGATCTTTTCCGTTGTGAAATGGCTTATATCCCTTCAAATGAGAATTAGGGAAAACATGTTGGGTTTTATGCCCTAAAACTCGTAGATAGTGAATGTAACCGTTGACCGAATATTAATGAAATAATATTGATATATTTTTCCATTAAATGTTATTAGTTATTTTATATTTGTCTTTGTCCAAAAATAACCCTAATCCAATAAACTAGACACCCTAGGCTGTAATATGAGTCTTCAACTATATGTAGCGACATATGGGATCATTGTTCAAGAAACAACCTAAAGGGTCTATAGTATAGGGATAAGACTAGGTGCCTTATCCTAGCAACACTATGGATATGACCCACTTTGTATTTGTTACAAACGCTATGATCCAACGCGTTCGTGTAGGAGACATGCGAGTGGGGGTTGATGTGCAATTTGCTTACCACAAGTGTACGGGTCAAGTAATAATATAGTGTTTTCGTGTAAAACGAGTGTCGTCCTCTGGATTAGTTTTCTAGCAAATTAAGTATCGTGAATACTTTTGTTCAATTTTATTTAGGGAGCAAAACTCAATGATAAAGATAAATCTAAAGACAAAAAGCATAAAATAAAAGTGGAGACTCAAATGGAAAAACTCTTAGGGAATTGATTTCATTGATTAAGAATGAGGATTAATTAATGGGATGAATTTAGCATGCAATTATTCTACAAAGTCTAGGAACCTTTTATCACAACTATCTCTCCCGAGCATAATTGATTCTTATGCATGCAACCAACTTGATATCTCTATCTAAGTTCATTAACATGCAAGGCTTTGAGTTTAGTTCTTCAAGCAACTTCTAAAGTTATTCCAAATCCCGTCACAAACTTAGAATTTCTACTTTAGTCATGCAATTAAATAAAGTAAGTCTTAGGCCAAATCCCCTCTCCCGAGCAAGATTCAACACTCAAATCATTCAACTAGTGATCAAGTAATTGAAAGCATTTAACCATAATTGCATAGGTAAAATAAATGCATATTCATACCACAAATCAATCCAACAAACTAAAACAACTACATCAATCCCTAAGACAAACAACTAGTAACTCATAGTCTTTAAACTACAAACACTAATTAAAAGAAAAGCCATAAAAACTACAAAAGGTAAGGGAAAGAGAAAGGAAAACTCGAATCCGTCGAAACCGGCACGTCCCCGTCACGATCTCCACGACTTCTCGCTTGATTCCCGCTCCTTGGCCTTGTTTTAGCTCCCACCAAAGTTCTCTAGTTGAAATTAGGGCTAAAATCTAACCAATTGGGCTCCCACCAAAGGTCTCTTATTTGAAAAGAGGAATTTATAGAAAATCTAGCGACAGCGTCGCGAAGCTGTCTTGATACCGCATTTTTGGAAAATTTTTCGATAGCGTCGCGACGTTGGTCCTAGCGTCGTGACGCTTTGATTTTTTTTTCATAGGTAGAAAACTCCATTTGACTCCAATTGCTGAATTAAGCTTCAAACACGTACTTCCTACAAATAAAACATAAAAATGCATAAATTTGGGCAAATAATTATAAAAGACTAGCTTAATTAATCAGAGAAAAATAGCTAGATATGCTCGCTATCAGGGGTATCCTATGCAATGAGTTTGCATAAGGCCGGACCGCGAAATAGTAACCACTGGTTATAACACCGTTAACTAGTTGGTTTTCTATTTCACTAGGACGACCTAGACAACTTAGTCTTAATCCTGAGTTGATTATGGACTCCTGCTCATCAGAGATTGTCCTTTGATTTGCATGGGTGAGAGCGGCCAATACGCCGACTCAATAAGCCTACCATTTTGGGGACAAGACCGAATGGGGAGCTGGGAACATAATCGTACAAGATGGAATTCACTCCTTCCCGACTTTAGGGAAGCAGATGAGTGTTCCCTTAAGTGGTTACTCCGAGTCTTGAACAAAGGACCCTACCCTCTCAATGGCACGAGAGGGTTTTCTGTTTGATGGTTGGACCACAAACAGCTTGTTCATTAGAGGAGAACTGGTACGTAAGGAAATAGAAGTAACCCAGGGGTAAAACGGTAATTTGACCCAGCTGGTGTTACGGACACTCGTGAAGGACTAACTAGTCGATATTGGTCTAGATCCGTGGACATAGAAAATATGTCTGCAGTGAGAAGAGTGCAACTGTGAGTCTATAGTGGAATGTACACACAATTAACGAATATTGATTAATGTGGTTAATGAGTTTGACCAATTAATCTCACATCGTTGGAGCTTCTGATCTGCAGGTCCATTAGGTCCCACTGGTAGCTCATAAAGTAATTTGAGGCAACTAAGTAATAAATGTAAATTGAAAATGTTCAATTTACTAAGGGAAACAATATAATATATATTGATATATTATTATGAGAGAAATTAATATTTGAAGAATTCAAATATTAATATAAATTTGAGTCACATTAAATTTATCGAAGTTTGAAAGAGTTCAAATAATGAATTAATTAATTTTAAAGCCTAAAATATATTTGGACAAATTAATTAATTCAAGGCTGGAAATTAAATATGTGATATTTAATTGGTGGTTAATTAATTAAAGAATTAATTAACCGAGAATTAATCAATTAAGGAAATAGTTAATCACTTAAGGAAGTGATTAATCATTTATGGAAATGATCTAATCACTTATGGAAGTAATTAGTCATTTGTGGAAAAGATTAATCAATTATGGAATTGATTGATCATGGATTGATTAAATAAGGAATAAGATTGAATCAATTTTGGAAAAGATTGATTTAATTGAATATTTTATTCATGGCCTCTCTTCTATAAATAGAACACTAGACCTAATTGGTTCAGTACACTCTCCTCTTGCTCTTAGACTCACAAGACAAGACCTAAAATTCTCTCTAGCCTCCCTCTTAGAGAAAGACTCCCACAAGTCTTTTGCCTCCTAGACTTAGAGACATACCAGTGTAACCTCTGTGGTTATTGTGTCATTCAAGAAGAAATTTCCAGCAATTAAAAGACAAGAGGGTTGTTGCATTTTTGTCTGTTGGAGTGTCGTTGGCGAAGAACGGTCAAGTCTATAACGAAGGTTTGTAACGGTTTTTTCTCTATTCTTTAGAAAAGCATGAAAATAAATTAGATCTAATTTTCAAGCATGTTTATAGCTATTTACAGCAACTTTAAAGTATGTTTAAAGTTTATTTGAGTTTTTCGTAACGATATTTTAATGTTAATTAATATACGGCGTAAGGTCCAATCGATGCGCTTCCGATGCGTAGGGGCTTTTATCCTCTTCAATCGGCATCAGAGCCATCGCTGTCTCTATTAATTAATATTAAAATTTGCGATAGGCTCTAATAGGTGGGATTTATGCATAATGTATGTTCGGTTTGCATTGAACTATTTAGGTTAATTTTATGGCCATAGATTTTAATTTTATGTGATTTTGATCATGTAAAGCCCGGTGTTTCGGGTATTTTATGTAAAATCGAGTTCTATGTAAGTCCGGGTCTAGAATAGGCTTTTATGAGATGAAAATCAGAGTAATCGCCCCTGAAATCGGAAGAAAAATCGAAGAAATCGTGAGTTTCTGTCCAGAATCTGCTTCTAGACGCAACAGTGTCGGGACGCTACTTCAACAGCGTCTCGACGCTGTCTCGATATCGCAGGCGCTCAGGTAAGGAAAGTGCACAGTGTCGGGACGCTGTGTTGATAGCGTCTCGACGCTGTCATGATGGCGGTGCGCATTAGGGCTTCAACAGGCGCGGTTCATGAGGAGGGTGGTCCGGTTCGGACCGGTTCGGCTGGGCTGGGACCTATTTGGTCCGGTTCAGCCAATTTTTGGCATGGTTTGTGATTTTGGAGGCCGATTCGAGGCGGTACGTGCTGTCTAGACCAACTTTTAGAGTTGCAGAAGGATTTTAGGATAGAATTTAGCTAAAATTATTGTAATTTAATGCTTTATTTTATCCTAGGGGCCAAAATTAACCGGTTCAATTGCTATTTATATGCTTTATGGATGTCATATAGAATTTTTAATCCCACCTTAGATTATAAACATGCTCATGCATTTATTTATATATTATAAATTGTTATAATGTATGTTTTAAATGCATGTAATTATTTTCATATATTTTTTAATATAACTGTATATTAATTATATGAAAATAATAAAGCATGAAGCATGTCATTACTTAGATTAAATATAAATAGTTATGTTTAATGTGATGAATGAAACATGTTTGATTGATTTTCTTGATTGACTTATAATTGTGATATTAAAAGAAAATCGATATTGCATGAAGCATGAAACATCCATAGATGATAATATAATTGTTATATTATTCATGCAATTAGTATGGTTTAATTATTTAATCTGAATAAGATTGTTGAATGAATTAAACCCTAGATTCTTGATTATAGGATTAATCATTAAAATTTGAAATAGTTCTTTAATATTAATGATTAGAAACCATCAATCTATAATCAAGATTTGCATGCAAACATAAGATCATAGGATAAGTTGGATTAATTTTAAATTGTTTAAAATTAATTAGACCTAGATCAGTTTCTAATAGGATTAGAATTATTTCTTACTTAGAATTAAAAATAGTTTTAATTGAAAAAAACATTGCTGTGATTATAAGGGAACTCCACTGGTAATGTTCTATCTAAGGCTGGGGGTATTTAAGTTGACGGTTTACGGAACACCTCCTACCTGGAAACTGACCCGGAATACCAGAGTTGAATTAATCATAGTTAAATGTTACCATGCAATGTCACTAGGTTTATTAAAAGTGTTTAATGCACCTAGATCTTTAGAGTAAAGACCTTACATTACTGAGGTTATAAGGGAACTCTCTCAGTAAAATTCTGTCTAAGGTTGGGGGTATTTAAGTTGACGGTTTTCGGAACACCTCCTACCTGGGATCTGACCCGAACATTGAGTTCAATTAACCATAGTAGTGTTGACTTGCAATGTTGGGTTTATTAAAAGAAGTTTAATTCACCTACAACATTGCAGTTGAATCCTTTCCATAATTGTTATAATAGAATCAGACTTAGATAGATTGACTTAGCCGAATTCTATCTAAGTTAAACAATCCTAAATTAACCTTAGGACATTTTCAGTGGGAGGAAAATTACAAAACGAGATTTAAATCAAATTTTTCTCCCAGGTCCTTATATCCACAACGTGAGATTCATGTTGAAGGTGTTCATAACACATACGGAAGCAATTGAAGATCGAAAGCACTTAAGACATTCAATTTTGTACCTAAAGCATGCATGTTCTAGAAAAACAGAACAGAAAGTAAAGGAGTACCAACCTCTTTGATGCTCACTTGAAAGGAACTCCTTGTGGTGTTATCTTTCTCCAACCTTTCTTGGACAACCTTTAGTGTCTTTCCTACTATTCTCTTGGGCCTAGAAAGACTTGTGGGAGTCTATAGTAGTAAGAAATAGGAAGAGAATGCTTGAAGGTACAAGCTTTAGGAAGAAATGAGATGAGAGAGTGTTTGAGGGAGAAATTCTGCAGCATAACACTAAGATGAATGCTCTATCTTTGCATGATTTGATTCTTCCTCTACTTATAGAGAGAATCCATGCAAGAATGGGCTTCAAGATGCAAGACACATGGTTGTCTTTATGGAGAAAATGGAAATTAGGTGTTCAAGCAACACAACATGCACCATTGCATGAATGTGGTGTAATTCCACTTTGAGTCTTCATGCAAGAGTGGATTTCCAAGTTTTTCCACTAAATCATGATTCAAAATCAGATTCTAATTCAACAAATTTGATTTTAAATCTCAATTCTTAATTGAAATTAACCATAAAAACAATTTTGAAGCTTGCCCCACTAATTAATATCATTAATCAAATTAATCATCTTAATGTAGTGCAACCTTTATAAATGAATCTCAATTCATGTATATTATATTTAAACCCTTTTAAATACTTTATCTCCCATTTTCTAATTTAATTCATAATTAAATTATTGTGTCAAACACAATTTTACGATAATTCCCTATTTTCCGATTTTGAACAATTCAAAGATTCCTATCAATATGTTCTAGGCTTTAGTCCAATATATGAGCTAGTAGAGGGACCTAATGGACCTATAGATCATGGGCTCCAACGATTCGAGGCTAGCTGACTAATCTCATTATCTAAACTAGCCAACATTCGTTAACTATCGGGACACTCCACTATAGTCCGATAATTGCACTCCCCTCACTATAGATATATTTCCGTCCACTTGATTTAACCATGTTCAGTAAGTCGTTCCTTCACAGGTTGTTCGTAGCTATAGCTAGGTCAAATAACCTCTCTGTTATCCCTGAAATGGGTAGGAGTGAATTCCGTCTTGCAAAACTATGTCCCCAGTTATCTATTCGATTTTATCTCCAAAATGGTAGGCTTGTTGAGTCGGCGATGCTGGCCACTTTCACCCATGCAGATCAAAGGATAATCTTGTATAAACAAGAGTTCATAGTTAGCTCAGGATTAAGAACGAGTTACCTAGGTCATCTATGAGAAATAGTCAGTTTCTACAGTAAACGACGTTATAAAGAGAAAGTGACTTATTTCGTGGTCCTGTCTTATGTAAACTCATTGCATAGGACGCCCCCCATGTCTCCACATGAACGACTTAGGATCTCATCGTTTGTACTTAATACAAAGTGGGTCGCGTCCATAGTGTCCCTAGGATAAGGCACCCAACCGTATCCTTATACTATAGACAATTTTGACTATAAACTTGAACTTGATCCTACGATATGTCTCTACATATAGTTCGAGTATTCATTTTATAGCCAAGGATCTTAGTTTATTGGATTCAGGTTAATCATACACAATTTACATATTCAATAACATCTTTTACTGAATAACCTCAATAATGACTTTATTGAAAATAGAATATGTTTAATGATTTACAAACTACGAGTTTATAGGACATTAAACCCAACAAACTCCCACTTGGACTAGAAACTCTAGTGGGGTACATGAAGTTAGGTGTGAGAGAAGTATAAAGACAATAAACTAGGGCATCATCCATACCCTTACATTTCTCCCACTTGCCCTAGTCTAACAAAGCTTGTAATCCTAGATTAACTAGGTGACCCTCAAAAACTTTAGCCGTGAGGGGTTTTGTAAACGGGTCAGCCATGTTGTGCTCTGAAGCAATCTGCGTGACGATCACATCTCCTTGTTGCACGATCTTCCTGATGAGATGGTATTTGCGCTCAATATGCTTTCCTCGCTTGTGACTTCGAGGTTCCTTAGAGTTTGCAACTGCTCCACTATTATCACAATAAAGGGTGACAGACAGTTGCATATTTGGAACAATTTCCAACTCTGTTAGGAATTTTCTTAGCCATACTACCTCTTTTGTTGCTTCACAGGCGGCTACATACTCTGCTTCCATGGTAGAGTCAGCAATGCAACCTTGCTTAATACTCCTCCATACTATTGCTCCTCCATTTAGAGTAAACACAGATCCCGATGGTTATTTTCTTGAATCTATATCGGTCTGAAAATCTGAGTCAGTGTATCCTGTAAGGATCAGATCCTTAGCTCCATACACGAGCGTATAATCCCTAGTTCTCCTAAGATACTTAAGGATGTTTTTAACGACAGTCCAATGTGCATGTCCTGGATTGGATTGATATCTGCTGACTATTCCTATGACATAACATATGTCGGGTCTGGTACACAGCACGGCATACATCAAACTACCAACTACTGATGCATAGGGAATACGTCTCATTTCCTCAACTTCTTGAGGTGTCTTAGGACTTTGTTCCTTTGACAGGTGAACCCCATGCCTAAAAGGTAATAACCCTTTCTTGGAGTTCTGCATCGAATATCGTACCAACATTTTGTCGATATATGATGCTTGAGACAGTGCTAGCGTTTTGTTCTTTCTATTTCTAATGATTTGAATGCCCAGAACAAATTGAGCCTCACCCAAATCTTTCATTTGGAATTGAGTCGCTAGCCATTGTTTTACGTCAGTCAGGAATCCTACATTATTCCCAATAAGTAGGATATCATCTACGTATAGAACTAGAAAAGCTACAGTGGATTTGACGATTTTCTTGTAAACACAAGGTTCGTCAACATTCTGCTCAAAGCCATACGTTTTGATCGCAGTGTCAAAACGTATATTCCAGGATCTTGATGCTTGTTTTAATCCATAAATGGATCGTTCAAGTTTGCAAACCTTTTGCTCATCACCCTGGACTATGAATCCCTCTGGTTGAGCCATATAGATAGTCTCTTCAAGATTGTCGTTCAAAAAGGCTGTCTTGACATCCATTTCCCATATATCATAATCATAATATGTGGCAATGGATAAGAGTATTCTAATCGACTTAAGCATGGCAATAGGGGAAAAAGTTTCTTCAAAATCGATTCCTTCCCGCTGGGTAAAACCCTTTGCCACAAGTCGAGCCTTAAAGGTTTGAACCTTACCGGCTTGGTCTCGTTTTCTCTTGTAGATCCATTTACAACCAATAGGTTTTACCCCATCTGGCTACTCTACAAGATCCCAGACCGAATTGAAGTACATTGACTCCATTTCGAGATCCATGGCTTTGATTCACTGGTCCTTATCAACATCATTCATTGCCTGATTAAAGGACAATGGATCCTCTATACCATCATCAGATATGGTGGTTTGAGTTTCTGTTAAACCCATGTAGCGGTCGGGTTGTATTATAACCCTCCCACTATGTCGAGCCTCTCTCAATATTTGAGATGGATGTGTTTGATCAACAACTTTTGATGGACCAGCTTGATCTATAACTTTTGTAGATTCTTTTGTAGTTTTTTTTCGAAATCTCATCTAATACTAGTTTACTGCGAGGTCGATGATCTTTTATGTGATCTTCCTCAAGGAATGTAGCGTTTGTCGCTACAATCACTTTATTATCCTGAGGACCGTAAAATAGACCACCTTTCGTTTCTTTAGGATATCCTACAAATAGGCACAGTTTTGAACGTCGTTCCAATTTCTTTGGGTTTTGTACCAACACGTGTTCCGGGCATCCCCAAATTCTGAAGTGGCGTAAACTACCTTTACGCCCTTTCCATAGCTCATAGGGTGTTTCAGAAACACTCTTAGAGGGAACCATGTTCAAAATGTATACAACAGTCTCAACTGCATATCCCCAGAATGAATCAGGCAACTGAGCATAGCTCATCATTGATCGAACCATGTCTAACAGAGTTCGGTTTCTCCTCTCTGATACACCATTTTGTTGTGGTGTAGCAGGGGCTGAGAGTTGAGACGTAATTCCATGTTCTATCAATAGTCTTGGAATTGTAGGCCCATATATTCTCCACCTCGATCTGATCGTAGTGTTTTAATCGTTTTACGTAATTGGTTCTCAACCTCGGTCTTGTACTCTTTGAACTTTTCAAGAGCTTCAGACTTATGATGCATTAGGTAAAGATAGCCATACCTTGAATAATCATCAATGAAGCTGACGAAATATTCATACCCTCCTCGTGCTTTGACATTCATAGGACCACAGAGATCCGAATGCACGAGTTCTAAGGGTTCCTTGGTCCTATATCCTTTTTCCGAAAAAGGTCGTTTGGTCATTTTTCCCTCGAGACAGGACTCACATGGTGGTAAGGAGTCATCTTCTACTGATTTAGTAGTCCACTCTTTACCAATCTTTCAATCCTATTGCGATTTATGTGGCCTAATCTCAAGTGCCAAAGATAGGTATTAGGAGAAACTTTTCGCCTTTTATTTTGAGTTTTTGCTACTTTAAACATCTCCGTATTAAAAATAGCTTTAACTTGAATTGGCCTTAACACGTATAAGTTGCTTTCAAGTTTTGCAGAACATATATGCATACCTCTTTTGTTAACAAACACTTTATTAATATCAAAAGATACTTGGTATTCATGTTTTATTAAACAAGAGATAGAAATTAAGTTCCTTTTTATATCAGGAACGTACAAGACATTTTCTAGTAGTAAAATTCTATCTCCAAAAGACAACTTAAGAGTTCCTGAAGCTCTGGCTGTGACGACCTCTCCAGTTCCAACTTTGAGAGTTACTTCGCCATCTTCCAGCATATGCCAGGAACTAATTTCCTGTAAAGAAGAGCATACATGGTTAGTCGCTCCTGAATCTACTATCCAGGCAGAGCTATCTTGCTCAACTAAACATGTTTCGATAACGAGCAAATTATATTTACCTTGTTTTTCCTTTTCAGCCTCCTTTTCTGCAAGGTACTTGGGACAGTTGCATTTCCAATGTCCGTCTACATTACAATGGAAACACTTTCCTTTATCTGCAGATTTAGTTTTTGCCTTGCTTCCCATAGGAGCTTTTCCTTTCCCTATATCCTTCTTTTTCTTCATTTGAATACTCTTATTCTTTGAAGTGGAAGGTCCAGACTTGGTTCCTGCGGATGATCCCTTTTGGAACCTCTTGGTCGTGGCAACATTTGCCTCCCCTTCATGTTCATTCTTAGTGAGACTTTGGTAAGTCTGGAGCTCGTTTAGCAAAGTGGTCAGGTTAAAGTCTATTTTGTTCATGACAACGTTTGTCCTGAACTGAATGAAGCTCTTCGGAAGAGACTCCATTATGAAACTTACTTGACTACCCTCGTCAATTGTAGTACCATTGACTTCAGCAATATTAAACTGAACCATCATGTTCAAAACATGTTCCCTAACTGAAGCACCTTCCTTCATTCGGGAATTGTAAACATTCTTGAGAGCTTCGTGCCTGATTTGTGAGGACGGTTGTCCAAACATACCTTGCAACGAAGTCATGATCTCCCTTGCGGTGACCATCCTCTCGTGCTTTTTCGACAAGACATCCGAAATGCTTGCTAAAATATAGACTCTTGCTTTATCATTAGCTAGAGTCCATTTCTCGTATGTTTCCCGAACAATTCGGTTTGTTGACGAGCCAGGGTTAGGTGGACACTCTTCGGTAAGGACAATTCTAAGATCCTCGATTACTAGTATTGTGTTCAGATTAGACTTCCAAGTTCCATAGTTATCCCCGTTAAGCTTATCCGAAGCGAGTAATTGTACTAGTGAGCTAGACATGCTGAAAAATTAAACAAATCTATTAGTAATTGCTTATTAACCATTTTTTACAAAATCTAATCATGTTTTAGCAAAAGTAATAATGTGCCCAAGATTATTATTTTGCAACGATACTTTAGTGAGTTAGAGCAACTGCTACCGAGGGGCAGTCAATTACTCCTTCACTAAATCAAGACGTTCTTGACTAAATACTAATCCCAGAATAACTCTTATTCCTATAGTTGTTTAGTTATCGTTACGATTGGTCAGGAATTTACTAACACTTAGTAAACCTTGTAAGTGTGACCCGCTGTTTTAAGATTACAGAGAACTGCCCCAACAATGCTACTGAATGGAAAAGCTAATGTTGGAAATGGTCCTAAGTAATCCTATCCATCTCTGGAGTTTGCGTTGTTCCGATCTCCATGTTACAACCCTCCGAATGGTTAATAACTCCAGGGCATACAAGTAGGCGCAACATGGAAATCTCACGGTGCAACCTAACGGAGGAGACCGTAGGATGTGTTGACACACTTCCTTCACTCACTTACTATAAATACTTTCTCCATTCACCTTGTTATTGATTTATGCAAACACTTTCCGAATGGAGCAGTTGAGGTATAATCAACACGAGGCCAAGCATAAATCTCACCTTGTGAAAAAAAGGGAGAACGTGAAAGGGAGATGGATTTGATATATCTCTCCCCTCCCACTAAGTATTTTAAACGGTTTTGGGTATACTTATACTTAGGCGAATTTTGGCTAATTAAATAACCCTAAGTCTAAGTTCATTTAGTCTTAGGATGTCTAGGTGAAAACAATTAAAACCTCACATCACATACGTGCATGCTCATAAAACTGGGTTAACTTTAACTCAAGAACCGACTCGATGCCCAGGTAGGAGGTGTTCCGTAAACTGTCAACTTAAATACCTCCAGCCTTAGACAACATCTCGTCGAGTGAGTTCTCTTGTAACCTATGTTTTACAAGCTTATCGACCTATTTGAATCTAATTGAAATCGATCGAGAGTTGGATTCAATTTAACCCTAAGTGAGCATGCACATTTTCTTTGTTATAGATTTTAGATTTCTAAGTGATTTATAACATTTATAAATCTAATCTATAACATGCTTCCCCATTTGAATATAACCCTTTATAAACAAACACTAAGGAAATTTCATACTTCATGCTAGGTTAATTTTATCTTTTAATTAATATAACTTTTATATCAATTAACCAATTTTAATTAACCATTCAAGCATGAATCTCCCTAAATCAATATAACACTTATATCAATTAAATATGAAATTTCCCTCATGCATTTAAACTATTAATAACACTTATTAAAAATGCATGAACATGCTTTGCTATGGTGGGATTTTAAACTATATGGCATGCTGAAAATGCACATACATTCATTTAATTAAATCATACATTCACAATGCATAAAGAAATTAAATCAAGCTAAAATGGAATGGTTTGGCAATTTAAAAAACAAACAATTAACTAATTATTACAATAATAATTAATAAAAAAATTGCTTGAATCAATCCCGAGCTTCACGAACCGACCTGAACCAACCCTTCATGGAGTGAACCGGCCTTCAAAAGTGTGTATAGGGGCTGAACCAGCTGCAAACAAACCGAACCGGACCAAGGACAGGTATGGATGATGCCCTAGTTTATTGTTGATAACTGCCCGAAAGGTAGTTATTTAGGCCTCATTTCTATAAGGATTTGTGTGTCCTTTGTGCTTAAGAGGGTTGGTTTTAGGTGGATATTACATATTTTAACCCATTTGGAAGAATGGAAGCATTGGAAATTATTTTGTGCAGATTATGCTGCTGAGCGACTGGAGGGAGCAAATTCTGTGCTGCAGCAAAACTGGGAACAGAACTGCCACATCACAGCTCGTTAGCCAACTTCATGAACCGACTTTTGTTGAGTTATTTTCGTGATAAAGGATCAAGGAGAGCCTTACACGTGTCCTAGTTGATCTAATTCAAGCTTCCCATCCTTCTATAAAAGGAAGTAGCCGTCAAAGTCAAAAGTATTCCAACTTTCCTTGGAAGCCGAGTAGTATAGAGAGATTAGAGATTACCAAGAACACCATCATTCGCACGCTGACTAAGGAGATTATTATTTTCTTATTTGTCTTGTGATTATGGACGTGCCTACTCAGATTGTAATTCATGTTTCCATGTTTATTATGAACTAAGTAGCTTAAGGTGTTGGTTAGGAACATGTAGTTGCTGCGCTTAAACTTTAGTAATATATTTATTATTGTTTCTTGGTTAATTGTTGTGCCTATTTACATTTTATGCCCGTCTGGCCAGCCGGTGTGAATATCTCTCTCTAGTTTCAGGGATGATTTAGAGAGTGTGTGGAAATTATCCACACTACGATCATTGTGTATTGGTGAACGACAGTGACTGAGCTAGGGATAGCCAGTTGCCTAGTGCTTGATCGGTCGCACTTCATTGGGGTTGAAACACATTCCAAAAGATCCGGAGTTCCGGGAGGAATCCGCTAATAATACTGCGAGAGTTGCGTGATCAATAATATTGCTAGAGCATCTTTTTAACAACTATTAAGCCTAACCAGCGCCTGTCTTCAATCTGTCTGTCTATTTGTTTATTCTTTGTTCTGTCTTTTATTTTGCTTCAGCATAATTCTTATAAAACCAAATCATTTTTACCATCTTTGAAACCATTAAGAAGTTACACAAAATAGATAAAGTGGAAGCAAATTCAGGACTCGGATTGATAATATTACTTGTTGCAGACTGTGTATACTTCCACAGGAATTCTAGAGTCTTTTAGATCATATTCTACTCACTCTAGGAGCCCAACAAGTTTTTGACGCCGTTGCCGGGGACTTGAATAAGTTTTTATCTGATTTGTTTTGTGTATGTGTTTTAGTGGTTTGGTGCTAGAACTTTTTTATTGTTTCTTTTGTTTTTACAGGTGTGAGCTTGGTGCATGAGCGATCCGCCTGGGGTAAGGTTCGAGCTTGATCTAGAAATTGAAAGGACATTCAGGATAAGAAGGAGAGAGCAGCGCATAAATCAGATGGAGAACGTGTCGTGCCTTCCAGAGGGTCCTGAAGGTCCAGCAGACCCCCAGAATCGTTTGCTGCAGCAAAACCCGCTGTTTGAACAAAATGAGCAGCAAAATAATCAGGCTGAGAATCCTATCTTGATAGCGAACGATAGGACCAGAGCCATTCGAGCATATGTTGTCCCAATGTTTAATGAGTTGAATCCAGGGATTGCACGTCCCCAAATCCAAGCGGCAAATTTTGAAATGAAACCGGTAATGTTTCAGATGTTGCAAACCGTGGGACAATTCCATGGTTTGTTATCTGAAGACCCTCATTTACATCTTAAGTCTTTTCTAGGAGTTAGTGATTCTTTTGTAATTCAAGGAGTGCCTAGAGATGCTCTTAGATTAACTTTGTTCCCGTATTCTCTTAGAGATGGAGTAAAGTCATGGTTGAACTCTTTTGCTCCAGGATCAATTAGGACATGGGATGAGTTAGCTGAAAAATTTTTGAGTAAATATTTCCCACCTAATAGAAATGCTAAATTAAGGAGTGAAATAGTAGGGTTTAGGAAACTTGAGGATGAGACTTTTAGTGAGGCTTGGGAGAGATTTAAGGAGCTTTTGCGAAAGTGTCCCCACCATGGTTTACCTCATTGTATTCAAATGGAAACATTTTATAATGGTTTAAATGGAATAACCCAAGGTATGGTTGATGCTTCGGCTGGAGGGGCCCTTTTGGCAAAGACTTTTGATGAAGCTTATGAGATTTTAGAAAGAATATCTATTAATAGTTGTCAGTGGTCAGATGTTACAGGCACAAATAAAAAAGTTAAGAGTGTACTAGAGGTTGATGGTGTGTCCACCATTAGGGCTGATCTTGCTATGATTGCTAATGCTCTTAAGAATGTGACAGTGATTAGTCATCAGCAGCCACCAGCTATGGAGCCTACTGCAGTGGTGAACCAAGTGGCAGAAGAAGCATGTGGTGTCTATTGTGGTGAAAATCACAACTACGAGTTTTGCCCCAGCAATCCAGCTTCTGTGTTTTTTGTAGGTAATCAGAGGAATAACCCTTATTCTAACTTTTATAACCCAGGTTGGCGCAACCACCCCAACTTCGCATGGGGAGGACAAGGAAGCAGTGTGTAGACACAACATAAGGTGAACCAACCAGGATTTGCTAAAGCGCAGGTATTGCCCCAGCAAAATAAGCAGGCTTTGCCCCAGCAAAATTCAGGGAATTCTCTTGAGGCGATGATGAAAGAATTTATGGCTCGTATAGATGCCGCAATTCAAAGTAATCAAGCTTCGATGAGAGCCCTGGAATTGCAAGTGGGTCAGCTAGCTAGTGAGCTAAAGGCAAGGCCTCAAGGGAAACTTCCCTCGGATACTGAACACCCTCGAAGGGAAGGTAAGGAGCAGGTAAAAGCGGTAACTCTTAGGAGTGGTAAGCCATTAGAAGAGCCTAGTAAAACCCAGGTTATAGATAAAAATGGTGATAAAAATGTTGTCGTTGAGAAAGAGTTGGAGTCTGGTCAGGGTGCGGGAGGCAGCAATAAAAATGCTGGAGCATCTGGTTCTGTTCCAGATGTGGAACCACCTTATGTGCCGCCCTCACCTTATGTACCACCTCTACCTTTTCCACAAAGGAAAAAACCTAAGAATCAAGATGGTCAATTTAAGAAGTTTCTAGAGATTCTTAAGCAATTGCACATAAATATCCCTTTAGTAGAAGTTATTGAGCAAATTCCTAATTATGCTAAATTTCTTAAGGATATTTTAACTAAAAAGAAGAGGTTAGGTGAGTTTGAAACTGTATCTCTTACTGAGGAGTGTAGTGCTATTCTTAAGAATAGGCTACCACCCAAGGTTAAGGATCCGAGATCATTTACTATACCTGTATCTATAGGTGGAAAACAGTTAGGTAGAGCACTCTGTGATTTAGGTGCAAGCATTAACCTTATGCCTCTTTCGGTCTACCAAAAGTTAGGTATTGGTGAAGCTAGGCCTACCACAGTCACACTCCAACTAGCTGATAGGTCTATCACATATCCAGAGGGTAAAATTGAGGATGTCTTAGTAAGAGTGGATAAATTCATATTTCCTGTTGATTTTAT
Organism: Luffa acutangula; assembly: GCA_036850905.1. Lineage (NCBI taxonomy): Eukaryota > Viridiplantae > Streptophyta > Magnoliopsida > Cucurbitales > Cucurbitaceae > Luffa > Luffa acutangula. The sequence continues at coordinate 49,740,062 of CM072089.1, forward strand.
TATTTTAGACTACGAGGCTGATAAAGATGTCCCAATAATTCTAGGTCGTCCATTCTTGGCTACGGGTAGGGCGTTAATAGATGTTCAAAAAGGGGAGTTAACAATGAGAATCTGTAATGAGGAAGTGAAATTTAATGTGTTTAAAGCCATGAAATATCCAGACGAAATGGAGGATTGCTCCTTCATTAGGATTCTGGAGAGCACAGTTATTAAGACAACAATACAGGATTCAGCTAGCAAGCATTCGGAAGAGCATGGAGAGGAGCATGGAGAGGTGAGTGTAGAGGATTTGCAAGTTTGTTTGTTAGAAAGAAAAAATGAAAAAGAATTGTTTAGGTGTGAGGATGTTTTTGAGTCTTTAGATTTAGATCAAAGGAAGGCTCCTCCTATTAAGCCATCCCTGATTGAGGCACCTACTTTAGATTTAAATCCCTTGCCGGATCATTTAAAGTATGTGTATCTTATAGACTCCCACAAGTCATTCTAGGCAAGGAGAATATTAGAGAAGACACTAAAGGTTGTCCAATAGAAGTTGGAGAAGGAAAACACCACAAGGAGTTCCTCTCAAGTGAGCTACAAAGAAGTTGGTACTCCTTTACTTTCCATTCTGTTTTTCTAGAACATGCATACTTTAGGAATAAAATTGAATGAGTTAAGTGCTTTCGATCTTCAATTGCTTTGGCATGTGTTATATGAACACCTTCACATATGTCCCTACATACTAGTTCAAGTCTTATTCTATTAGCCTTGGATGTTTAGTTTGTTGGATTAGGGTTAATATGACAAGATATAATACAAACATTGAATAATACATCACATTTATTAACGTTCGGTCAAATGTACATTTACTATCTACGAGTTTTAGGGCATAAAACTCAACACAATTAACCAGAAAAAAAGACACAGGGGATCGAAAACTGATGGAATGAATCTTGCAGATGGTTCTCAAATATTGGCAGCGGCTGGTGAACAGCTGATAACTCTCCAAAAGGGAGTTATTTAGACTTTATTTCTATATTGATTTGTGTGTCTTTTGTGCTAAATAGGGTTGCTTTTAGATATATATTATATGTTTTAACCCATTTGGAAGAATGGATGCTTTGGAAGTTATTTTGTGCAGGATATATTGCTGAGCGATTGGAGGGAGCAAACTCTGTGCTGCAGCAAAGCTGGGAGCAAAACTGCCATGTCACAGCTCGTTAGCCAATTTAATGAACTAAATTTGGTTAAGCTATTCTCAGATTTAAGGAGCAAGGAGAGCCATCCATGTGTCTAGATCAACCTAATTCAAGCTTTCCTCAACTCTATAAAAGGAGATAGCCGCCCAAGTCAAATTCATTCCACTTTTGGGAAGGGGGTCATTTCTCATTTCCAATTTGGGAGCCGAATAGAGGAGAGAGATTGGAGACCAACAAGAAGACCATCAATTGCAAGCTGATCAAAGGAATTAGTATTTTCTTGTATTACTTTGTAATTATGGATGCATTTACTCAGACTGTAACGTGTGTTGCTATGCACCTTATGAACTAAGTAACTTTAGGCGTTGGTTAGGGAATATGTAATTGTTGTGCTTAATCTCTATGCAATAAATGTTGATTGATGCATCTTGATTATTTGTTGTACTCATTTATATTTTGTGTCCGCCTGGCCAGCCGGTATGAATATCACTTCCTAGTTTCAGGTATGATTTAAGGGGTGTGTGGCATTTAATCACACTAGATCATTGTGTATTGGTGAACGTCAGTGACTGAGCTAGGGATAGCCAGTTGCCTAGTGCTTGATCGGTAGTGCTTCATTGGAGTTGAAACATATTCTAAAACATCTGGAGTTTCGGGATGAATCCGCTAATAAGACTGTGAGAGTTTTGCATGATCAATAATATTGCTAGAGCATCTTTTAAAACAATTACTAAATCCTGACCAGCACCTGTTTCTAATTTCTCTGCTTATTTGTTTACTTTCTGTTATGTCATTTCTTTTGCTTCAGCATTATGTTAAAGCCAATCATTTTAACCACCTTTGAAACCATTAAAAAGTTATACAAAATAGATAAAGTGAGAGCTAATTCAGACCTTGGATTCGATAAATACTTATTACTTGCTGTGGATTGTGTATACTTGCAAAAGAGTTCTAGAGTCTATTTACACCTTATTTTTACCCACTCTAGGAACCCAACAAGTTTTTTACGTCGTTGCCGGGGACTTGAAAAGTTTTTATCTGATCTATTTTGTGTATGTGTTTTAGTGGTTTGGTGCTAGAACTTTTTGATTGTTTCTTTTGTTTTTGCAGGTGTGAGTTTGGAGCATGAGCGATCTGCCTAGGGTAAGGTTCGAGCTTGATCCAGAAATCGAGAGGACATTCAGGAGAAGAAGGAGAGAGCAGCGTAGAAACCATAATTCAAGGGATAGCGTGCCAGAGCCATTCGAGCATATGCTTTTTCGATGTTTGATGAGTTAAATCCAGGGATTGCACGTCCTAAAATTGAGGCAGCAAATTTTGAAATTAAACCTGTAATGTTTCAGATGTTGCAAACCGTGGGTCAATTCCATGGTTTGTCATCTGAAGACCCCCATTTACATCTTAAGTCTTTTCTAGGAGTTAGTGATTCTTTTGTAATTCAAGGAGTGCCTAGAGATGCCCTTAGATTAACTTTGTTCCCGTATTCTCTTAGAGATGGAGCAAAGGCATGGTTAAATTCTTTTGCTCCAGGATCAATTAGGACATGGAATGAATTAACAGAAAAATTTTTGAGTAAATATTTCCCACCAAATAGGAATGCTAAATTGAGGAGTGAAATAGTAGGGTTTAGCCAACTTGAAGATGAGACTTTTAGTGAGGCTTGGGAGAGGTTTAAGGAGCTTTTGCAAAAGTGTCCCCACCATGGTCTACCACATTGTATCCAAATAGAAACATTTTACAATGGGTTAAATGGAGCAATCCAAGGTATGGTTGATGCTTCAGCTGGAGGGGCCCTTTTGGCAAAAACTTTTAATGAAGCCCATGAAATTTTAGAAAGAATATCAACTAATAGTTGTTAGTGGTCAGATGTTAGAGGCACAAATAAAAAGGTTAAGAGTGTGTTAGAGGTTGATGGTGTGTCTACCATTAGGGCTGATATTGCAATGTTAGCTAACACTCTTAAAAATGTGACAGTGGTTAGTCATCAGCAGCCGCCAGCTGTGGAGCTTGCTGCAGTGGTGAACCAAGTTGCAGAGGAAGCATGTGTCTATTGTGGTGAAGAGTACAACTACGAGTTTTGCCCCAGCAATCCAGCTTCTGTGTTTTTTGTAGGTAATCAGAGGAATAACCCTTATTCTAACTTTTATAATCCAGGTTGGCGTAACCACCCCAACTTGTCATGGGGAGGACAAGGAAGTAATGTGCAAGCACAGCAAAAGGTGAACCAATCGGGATTTGCTAAAGCGCAAGTATTGCCCCAGCAAAATTCGAAGAGTTCTCTTGAGGCAATGATGAAAGAATATATGGCTCGTACAGATGTCGCAATTCAAAGTAATCAAGCTTCAATGAGAGCCCTAGAATTGCTAATGGGCCAGCTAGCTAATGAGCTGAAGGCAAGGCCTCAGGGGAAACTTCCTTCAGATACTGAACACCCTAAAAGGGAAGGTAAGGAGCAGGTAAAGGCAGTGACTCTTAGGAGTTGTAAGCCACTAGAGGAGATAAAAGAACCTAGTAAACCCCAGAATGTAGAAAATAATTGTGATAAAAATGTTGTTGTTGAGAAAGAGTTGGAGTTTGGTCAGGGTGCTGGAGGCAGGAATAATGATGCTGGAGCATCTGGATCTGTTCCAGATGTGGAACCACCTTATGTGTCACTCTCACCTTATGTACCACCTCTACCTTTTCCACAAAGGCAAAGGCCTAAGAATCAGGATGGTCAATTTAAGAAGTTTTTAGAGATTCTTAAGCAATTGCATATAAATATCCCTTTTGATAAGCGCCCAATATGCTTAAGTTTACAAAGCTAGAGGTCCTTCTAGGATCCTTGTAAACGGACACAAACGAGACTAACTTATCGAATGATTCCAACCAAGAGTTTAGTTAGAAGATGAGTCACTCTTAGATCAAACTTAGAATCTATGATGGTCACTCCTAGATCCTAAGACGACTCACTCCAGAATTAGATTGATCAAAACTAATCCAATGAATCGATTGAACATCAAACCTAAGACAAGATTTGAAAGAAAAGACAACACCAAAGGGGTTGAATAAGCAAAAGCTTTTTACTAATCATAATCTGCAACTTGTTTCAAATGACAAATTACATCCCTATTTATACTAAATGGAAAGACCCCATGAAAGGACACAACCCTTCATCTATGTGGTCTAAATTCAACCTCTAACTTTTCAAATGCATGCATGAACCTTCATAAATACAAGTTCATGAATTCACAAGATACATAATACATTAAATATGTATGAATTTTCAGATTCATTGTCTTTTGGTTGAATAGGTGCCTTTGTGAATCTTGAAAGGATGCAACTTTTCACCATAATAATTCCATAAATCCGAGATTCATCTTCCAATCAGCATACTCTAAAGTTTATAACCGTTTTGGGTTTTTGTAGCTTGATTAAGACACCTCGGTTCGTATCACCTTTAGTAAAAGCTATAGAGCAAATGCCTAATTATGCTAAATTTCTTAAGGATATTTTAACTAAAAAGAAGAGGTTAGGTGAGTTTGAAACTGTATCTCTTATTGAGGAATGTAGTGTTATTCTTAAGAATGGGCTACCAACCAAGGCTAAGGATCCAGGATCATTTACTATACCTGTCTCTATAGGTGGAAAAGAGTTAGGTAGAGCACTCTGTGATTTAGGTGCAAGCATTAACCTTATGCCTCTTTCGGTTTATCGGAAGCTAGGTATTGGTGAAGCTAGGCCTACCACAGTCACACTCCAACTAGCTGATAGGTTTATCACATATCCAGAGGGTAAAATTGAGGATGTCTTAGTAAAGGTAGATAAATTCATATTTCCAGTTGATTTTATTATCTTAGACTATGAGGATGATAAAGATGTCTCAATTATTCTTGGTCGTCCATTTGTTGCTACTGATAGGGTGTTGATAGATGTTCAAAAAGGGGAATTAACAATGAGGGTTTATAATGAGGAAGTAAAATTTAATGTGTTTAAGGGCATGAAGTACCCAGACGAAATGGAAGATTGCTCTTTCATTAGGATTCTGGAGAACACAATTGTTGAGACAGCAATACAGGATTCGGCAAACAAGCATTTGGAAGATCATGGAGAGGTTAGTGTAGAGGATTTAGAAGTTTGTTCTTTAGAAAGAAAAAACGAAAAAGAAGTGTTTAGGTGTGAGGATGTTTTTGAGTCTTTAGATTTGAATGAAAGGAAAGCTCCTCCTATTAAGCCATCCCTAATTGAGGCACCCACTTTAGATTTGAAGCCCTTGCCAGATCATCTAAAGTATGTGTATCTTGGGGAGGGTGAGACGTTGCCCATTATTGTTGCATCAGATTTAATGTCGGAGCATGAAAAGGCCTTAATAAAATTGTCGCAGCAATATCGCAAGGCAATAGGTTGGACATTGGCTGACATTCAGGGAATTAGCCCATCTTTCTGTATGCACAAAATCACTCTAGAGGAGGGATCCTTTAGGAGTATTGAGCAACAAAGAAGGCTTAACCCTGCAATGAAAGAAGTTGTTAAAAAGGAGGTGATTAAATGGTTGGATGCTGGGATTATTTATCCAATTGCAGATAGCAATTGGGTAAGCTCTGTCCAATGTGTTCCTAAGAAAGGAGGTGTCACGGTGGTGAGCAATAAAGACAATGAGTTGATCCCAACCAGGACAGTGATTGGCTGGAGGGTTTGCATGGATTACAGGAGGCTTAATAAAGCCACCCGTAAGGACCATTTACCTCTACCATTTATTGACTAGATGTTGGATAGATTGGCTAGTCAGGCCTACTACTGTTTCTTAGATGGTTATTCTGGGTATAACCAGATTACCATTGCTCCTGAGGATCAGGAAAAACCCACTTTCACCTGCCCTTATGGGACGTTTGCTTTCAGGCGAATGCCTTTTGGCCTTCGCAATGCTCCAGCAACGTTTCAGCGGTGTATGTTAGCATTTTTTTCTAATATGATTGAGTCCACGATTGAGGTATTTATAGATGATTTTTCAATTTTTTGAGGGTCTTTTCAGAGTTGTTTGGATAATTTAGGCAAGGTATTAAAGAGATGTGAGGATACCCATCTAGTTCTTAATTGGGAGAAATGCCACTTCATGGTGAAGGAGGACATTGTGTTAGGTCGTAGGATTTCAAAGAATTGTCTAGAAGTTGATAGAGCAAAAATTGAGGTAATTGAGAGATTAGAACCACCGAGTTCAGTGAAGGGGATTCGGAGTTTTTTAGGTCATGCTGGATTTTATAGAAGGTTCATAAAGGATTTTTCAAAAATTAGTAAACCTCTTTGTAACTTATTGTGTATTGATCATGTTTTTTACTTTAATGCAGATTGTAGGAAGGCTTTTGAAACTTTAAAGGCTGCTTTAATCTCAACACCCATTCTTTGTGCACCTAATTGGAGTTTACCATTTGAGGTAATGTGTGATGCAAGTGATGCTGCAGTAGGTGCTATGTGATAGCGAGCATAGCTAGCTATCTTTCTCTGATTAATTAAGCTAGTCTTTTACAATTATTTGCCCAAATTTATGCATTTTTATGTTTTATTTGTAGGAAGTATGTGTTTGAAGCTTAATTCAGCAATTGGAGTCAAATGGAGTTCAATCCTTAAAAAAAAAAAAAAAAAAAAAAAAAACGTCGCGACGCTCTCGACAAATTTTCTAGAATCGCAGTATCTCGACGTTGTCGCCAGATTTTCTATAAATTCATCTTTTTTTGCTACGGATTGGGGGAGTCCAATTGGTGAGATTTTTGCCCTAATTTCGACTAGAGACCTTTGGTGGGAGCTAAAGCAAGGCTAAGGAGTGGGAAACAAGCGAGAAGACGTGGAGATCGTGATGGGGACGTGCGGTGTCGACGGATTCGAGTTTTCCTTTCTCTTTCCCTTAACTCTTGTAGTTTTTATGGTTTTTCTTGCAATTAGTGTTTTTGGTTTAAGGACTATGAATTGCTAGTTGTTTGTCTTAGGGATTGATGTAATTGTTTTAGTTGTTGGATTGATTTTTAGGTACGAATGTGTTTTTATTTTACTCATGCAATTTTGTTTAATGCTTTCAATTACTTGATCACTAATTGAATGATTTAAGTGTTGAATCTAACTCGGGAGGGAGGATTTGGCCTAAGACTTACTTTGTTTAATTGCATGACTAGAGTAGAAATTCTAAGTTTGTGACGGGATTTGGAATATCTTTAGAAGCGTAACAAGGACCGAACCGAATAATGCCTTGCATGTTAATGAACTTAGATAGGGATATCAAGTTAGTTTATATGCATGAGAATCAATTATACTCAGGAGAAGTAATCGTGATAAAAGTTTCCTTGGCTTGTAGAATAATTGCACTGTCAATTCATTCCTATTAATCAATCCTCAATCTTAATCAATGAAATCAATTCCCTAAGAGTCTTTCCATTTGAGTCTCCACTTTTATTTTTATGCTTTTAGTCTTTATTTTTATCTTTATCATTGAGTTTTGCTCCCTAAATAAAATTGAACAAAAGTATTCGCGGTGCTTAATTTGCTAGAAAACCAATCCAGAGGACGACACTCGTTTTACACGAAAACACTATATTATTACTTGACCCGTACACTTGCGGTAAGCAAATTGCGCATCAAGTTTTTGGCGTCGTTGCCGGGGATTGGCATATTTAGTTAAATTAATATTGTGGAAAAATTGTTCGGTCTTAATTTAGGGTGTATTTTTTTTTTTAGGTAGATTGCATTTTTTTCCATATTTGTTGCATTCCTGTTTTAGTGTTTTCCTTATTTGTGTGATTTTTTTCCTTATTTGTTTTATTTCCTTTTTTTTTTTTGATTTCCTTTTCTATTTTGTTTTCTTTGTTATTTTTCTTTTCTTTTTTGTTTGAGTGCTTGTCATTTGTTCTTGTTGGGTTATTATTTGATTGGAAGCCTAATTATCATTGTTGCTTTAATTGATTTGAATGGCTTTTTATTCAACACCATACTCCAATTTTTCATCTTCAAGTTATACCCCTGTAAAAGAAAATTCTTCCTTGGAAAGCATAGTTCAAAATTATATTGAGGAATCTAGAGCGAGGAGTTTAAAATTTGATGAAATTATAAAAGGACTTCAAATCCCAAAGGAAGTTAGTGAGGTGGGATCCACTTCCATAGGATGTCTAATGAGTCATGTGGCCGATGATTCGTTGGCACCCATTCAGGAGCTTAGTTCTTTTGATCTTGCTAAGGATGAGTATTTAGGGGTGAGTTGCATAGACAGTGGAGAAGAATTGGAAAGTTGTAGCACCTTTCAAGAACATGTTTGTGAGGAAGAAAAAGAAAATGAGCTTGAAGTGTCAGAGGAAGTTCAGGAGGTAGAGTTTGAGGTTGAAAAGCCTTCGTATGATTTATCTTCTCCATCCTCTGTATATTTTGATTGTTCTTTTTTCTATTCTCACGAGTCAGTTTTAGAGTCAGAGTCTCTTTATTTTGATATTTCTCCTTTTATGCTTCTTTTATTAAAAAATACAAAAAATAATTCTGTTTCAGGGGCCCATGAGAAGCTAGTCAGTTTGCTAGCGATCGTTGGTTATATTGATTCAAGGAAGAAGGGCCCAAAGAAATATGAGAATTTTTATGTGTCTTGACAGACTGCACGAGCACGTTAAGCTAAAGACGATAAATAAGCGCTTATGGGAGGCAACCCAAGTTACTTCGTTATTGTTTTTTATGTCTTGTTGTTTTTGTTTTGTAGGAGTTCCCGTGCTCTTGTCTGTGCCAAACATTCATGAAAAGGTCATCATTCCAGGGCAGTATTGTTCACCCCTTCCATTCTTTATTTGTTCTCATGCTTGACTATGCTTTATTTTCTTCATACATTGAGGACAATGCATGCTTTAAGTTTGGGGGTATTTTGGAATATCATGTTTGTGGAGCCCTTGAGCATCTGAGTTCGGGCTATAGTTTTGAGCTTTCTTTGAATTGAGCATATGGTTGTTTTCTGGATGCTATTTTTGCATGACTATGATTTCCTAGGATAGGCTTTCTTGTCAATTGTCAAGCTTTCGATGAGTTATAAGCATGAGTGCCCAAAAAGGGAGACTTTTTAAAATTTTTCTAGGAGATGTCTTGCATGAGTAGAGTATTTTTCTTGGCTAGATTTGGATTTGAATGCTTAGGAGCGAATTATTAGGTTCATATGCTTGTTGTCATCTCGATAGGTGTAGGGAAGAGCTAAAGAGTTATTTTTTTGCAAATTAGCATGTTTAATCTTGCTTAGGAGGAAACAAAAGAATATATGCTTATCATGATCATGAAAGAAAAAATCATTCTTGTTGTTACTTTTGAAAGAAAAAAAAAATATTATGTCATGGTCTGTGCACAGTTTGCAATGAGTAATAAAGATTTAGGCAAAAAGAGCTACCCCTGTTGTGATCAGTTAGGCCAACCCGAGAAAACTCAGGTTAAGGGTCCCTGCAATTGGTGTGTGAAAGCTAGTGCCACATATAAATGCTTGACTTAATTTTCAATATTAAGCACCTAAGTATGGATGAAAACAAACTAATTTGTTCCATTGACTCGTTAGTGAATCCTTAGTGCCAGTGTAGAGGGAAGATGAGTTGAGAGTTTAATAATCCAATCCCGGGCTAGTAGAGTCTAATCTCGTTGAGTTAGATCTCGCTTGTGCAAGTTAATTTTGGAAAACTTTTGATTTGTCTCCCTCATTGGTCCTTATGTGCATATCTCTTGATTGCTTGACTATTGACTTTTGAGCCTTGAGGATTGAGTCATGTTTGTTGCATCCATTCTTCCACTGTATGCTTGATTTTTAGTTTGCTCGAGGACTAGCAAAAGCTTAAGTCTGGGGGTATTTGATAGCGAGCATAGCTAGCTATCTTTCTCTGATTAATTAAGCTAGTCTTTTACAATTATTTGCCCAAATTTATGCATTTTTATGTTTTATTTGTAGGAAGTATGTGTTTGAAGCTTAATTCAGCAATTGGAGTCAAATGGAGTTCAATCCTATATATTATGCAAGCAGGGTTTTAATGAAGGGATAAAAGCCCTTTCGCAGTGGAAACGATTAGAACCTTAACTCAGATTTTAATAGGAATTAAAATACCGTACGTTGGCAAATTAAATACAGCAGTAAAATCATAATTAAACTACTGAAAAATATGAATAAAGCATGCATAATATACCATGAAATACCCTAGATCTAATCTAGAATGGACCTTAATGATCCTAGATCAAGAATACCTTACCGATTTGGAAATTCTTGATCACCTCGCCAAAATGTACCCTTTGAATTTAAAATTCCAGCAACCTTCAAGATCCTTCTTTGTTGTGATTTGATGTGAAACACCACCAGAAAAATCACACTGGTATTCTCCTAAGGTATGGAATTGAGTGGCTTGTGGGAACCAATGAAATTCTAAGGTTTGGAGAGAATATTTTAGCCTCTGTCTTGCTAGAGAGAAAACACAGAGATCATAGGTTACTGAGAGAGAGAGCTTAGCGTGAATGATTGAGGTTAGGGTTTACCGCACGTCAAGTGAGGGAGTTATGTAACGGATGAAGAAACTCCCTCCCTAAAAAACCTCTCTTCCACGCGTTTTTACTTGGTTAGTGGGAAGACCTTATCAGTTACGTTAACTGATTACAAAATCAAATTTAATTAATAATTAAATTATTAATTAACTTAATTTAATTAAATTAACATTTAATTTAATAAAATTAACATTTAATTTAATAAAATTTATATAAAACAATTTTATACAAATTATACCACATAACCTAAAGTTTTAATCTAATTCAATTAAATCAAATTTAATTAAACTGAATTAAAACAATAATTAATTAATTCTTCAATTAATTAATATCATAATTAAATATCACATATTTAATTATATTTCTCTCAAATAAACTATGGTATTAATGTACATCTAATGCACATTAATTATAACCTATAGTTTTAATATAAATCAAATTCATATTATAATTTAATATTCGAACCCCTTCGAATATTCAATTCTCCCTTAGAAATTTACCTCAACGCCCTTAATGAGCTACCGGTGGGACCTAATGGACCTACAGATCAGAAGCTTCAACGATATGAGATTAATTGGCTAAACTCACTAACCAAGTTAATCAATATTCGTTAACTGTGGTTCACTCCACTATAGAACCACAGCTGCACTCTTTTCACTGCAGATATATTTCTGTGTCCACGGATGTCGACCATCAACAGCAAGTTTGCCCTTCACGTGTGTCCGTACCCCAGCTAGGTCAAATTACCGTTTTACCCCTAGGTTACCTCTTCGTCCTTAAGTACCAGTGCTCCTCTAATGAACAACCTATTTGAGGTCCAACCAACAAACAGAAGTCCCTCTCGTGCCATAAAGAGGGTAGGGCCCATTGTTCAAGACCCGGAGACACCACTTAAGGGAACACACCTCTACTTACCCTAAAGTTGGGAAGGAGTGAATTCCATCTTGTAAGACTATGTTCCCAACTCCCCACTCGGTCTTGTCCCCAAAATGGTAGGCTTATTGAGTCGGCGTGCAGGCCACTCTCACCCGTACAAATCAAAGGACAATCCCTCATGGACAGGAGTCCATAATCCACTCAGGATTAAGGCCAAGTTGCCTAGGTCATCCTAGTGAAATAGAAACCGAGCTAACTAACGGTGTTACAGTTAGTGGTTAACTATTTCGTGGTCCGATCTTTGTGAAAAGTCATTGCACAGGATACCCCCACTCGCATGTCAACTACATGAACGCATTGGATCATTACGTTTGTATCAATATACAAAGTGGGTCGTATCCATAGTGTCACTAGGATAAGGTACCCAGCCTTATCCCTATACTACAGACCCTTTAGGCTAAAACTTGAACATCGATCCCCGTATGTCCCTACATACTAGTTCAATCCTCATTCTATTAGCCTTGGATGTTTAGTTTATTGGATTAGGGTTAGTAATACAAGATATAATACAAACATAAATAATACATAACTTTTATTAATGTTCGATCAAATGTACATTTACTATCTACGAGTTTTAGGGCATAAAACCCAACATTTAAATGAGGCGCAAGTCAACTATACAACTACTGAAAAGGGGTTGTTAGCTATGGTGTTTGCTTTTGAGAAATTCCAGCCATATTTGGTTGGGTCCAAAGTCACAGTTTTCACGGATCATGCAGCAATAAGGTATTTAATGTCTAAAAAAGATGCAAAGCCTAGATTAATTCGTTGGGTTTATTTATTGCAGGAATTCGACTTGGAGATAAAGGATAAGAAGGGGTCGGAGAATGTCATTGCAGATCATTTGTCTCGTTTTGATCCAACATCATCTTTGCTGAAGCAATCTGCCATTTCAGATTCTTTTCCAGATGAACAGCTTTTTGTTGTTGAGGTAAAGGTAGTCAAGGATGTCCCTTGGTATGCTGATATTGCTAACTTTTTGGTAAAGGGATTGGAGGCAGATGAAAAAGTTTAAGCATGATGCAAAATATTTCTATTGGGATGAGCAATTTATGTATAAGCAATGCTCTGATGGTATTATTCGTAGGTGTATTTCAGGTGATGAAGCAAAGGAAATCCCGGAGCAATGTCACTTTTCGCCGTATGGAGGCCATTTTAGTGGTCAGAGGACAGCTATGAGGATTTTGCATTATGGATTCTTCTGGCCTTCCTTATTTAAGGATGCCCATTGGTTCTATAAGCAATGTGACGCTAGCCAAAAGAGAGGAAATTTAGGGCCTAGAGATGAAATGTCTTTAACTTACATTTTGGAAGTGGAATTATTCGATGTATGGGGTATTGACTTTATGGGGCCATTTCCCCCTTCTAATGGTAATGTTTTTATCTTATTGGCAATTGATTATGTGTCCAAGTGGGTGGAGGTCATTGCATGCCATCAGTATGATGCCAAGACAGTGTCAAGGTTTCTTCAATCGCACATTTTTGCGCGGTTTGGGACACCTAGAGCTCTAGTGAGTGACGAGGGTACACATTTTGTTAACAATATCTTAACTAAGTTTTTAGCTAAGTATGGAATTAAACATAGGATAGCTACCCCTTATCACCCGCAAGCAAATGGTCAAGTTGAAATAAGCAATAGGGAAATCAAATTTATTCTAGAAAAAGTAGTCCATCCATCTAGGAAGGATTGGTCTTTTAGGTTGGATGAGGCTCTTTGGGCTTATAGGACAGCCTATAAGACTCCTCTAGGTATGTCTCCCTATAGGTTAGTATATGGGAAAGCTTGTCATTTACCATTAAAGCTTGAGCATAAAACGTTTTGGGCTTTGAAAAAATTAAATTTTGATCTGAGTCGAGCAGGGGCAATTAGAGTGCTGCAGCTTAACGAGCTAGAGGAATTTCGCCAATTTTCTTATGAAAATTCGAAAATGTATAAAGAAAAGACTAAGCAATGGCATGACAAGAAAATTAAACCTAAAGAGTTTGTCAAAGGTCAGAGAGTTTTGCTTTACAATTCTATATTAAAATTGTTTCCTGGGAAACTAAAATCTAAATGGTCCAGGCCGTTTATTGTGATAGAGGTTTTTCCCCATGAAGAAATTACTTTGCAGGATGAAAAAGATGGGAGAGTGTTCAAGGTGAATGGACAGCGTGTGAAACATTATTAGGGAGAGGAGTTCGAATCGAAATATCCTTCCCTAAAGTTGGTTGATGAATGAGAGAGCGAGATTTTTGCGGGAGCATTTCACAGAGCAATATTTTGAGAGCTCCCAGTGTCTGTTTTGATTGTATTTCTCGCTGATTTGGTTTGATTTTAATTGGAATTATTTTAAGATTTTGTTTGTTTAAATCTTGCCTGATTTATTTTAAGTCGTTTTTTTTTAATTCTGTAGATTTTATTTTCGAGTATTTTTATTATTTTTGTCAAGTTTAGTTAGATTTGACCCGATAGTTGCAGACACGGAGGGGATTCAAGAAGCGCACAGAGAGGAAGTTCAAGAAAAATAGACCGAGGATACACAAGAGAAAAGGACGGAAGAAGTACGGACAGAGGTTGCGCCTGAAAAAGGTAATGAACAAGAGCAGGAGGCTCAAGTGGAGGTTATCATGTCGGAAGTGCCAAGACGTCGCCGTCGGAAGCAAAAAGCCGGTCGTGTTAAGGTAGTCCGAACCGATACTCCCTCGCCGCCGACCAGTGATTCTGAGAGAGAAAATGCAGAGGAACAGAGGAAAAATGAGGCCGAAGACAAAGCAAGAGAGGAAACAGAGAAAAAGGCTGAGGAAGAAACTTTGCTCAAACAAAGGGAATACAAGGGCAAGAGCATTGCTAAAGCATCGCCGAAACCAGAAGATAGCAAAACAGAGGAACCAAGATTGTCGTATCATCGCTTCGTCAAAAATCTTGCCAGAGCAAAGTATGCTGAGCTGCTGAAGAGAGACTTCCTGTTTGAGAGAGGATTTGCGTGTCTTTTGTGCTAAATAGGGTTGCTTTTAGATATATATTATATGTTGTAACCCATTTGGAAGAATGGATGCTTTGGAAGTTATTTTGTGCAGAATATATTGCTGAGCGATTGGAGGGAGCAAACTCTGTGCTACAGCAAAGTTAGGAGCAAAACTGCCACGTCACAGCTCGTTAGCCAATTTAATGAACTGAATTCGATTAAGCAATTCTCGAATTTAAGGAGCAAGGAGAGTCATCCACGTGTCTAGGTCAACCTAATTCAAGTTTTTCTCAACTCTATAAAAGGAGATAGCCGCCCAAGTCAAATTCATTCCACTTTTGAGAAGGGGATCATTTCTCATTTCCAATTTGGGAGCCAAATAGAGGAGAGAGATTGGAGACCAATAAGAAGACCATCAATTGCAAGCTGATCAAGGGAATTAGTATTTTCTTGTATTACTTTGTAATTATGGATACATTTACTTAGATTGTAACGTGTGTTGCTATGCACCTTATTAACTAAGTAACTTTAGGCGTTGGTTAGGGAATATGTAATTGTTGTGCTTAATCTCTATTCAATAAATGTTGATTGATGCATCTTGATTATTTGTTGTACTCATTTATATTTTGTGCCCGTCTGGCCAGCCGGTATGAATATCACTCCCTAGTTTTAGGGATGATTTAGGGGGTGTGTGGCATTTAATCACACTAGAACATTGTGTATTAGGGGTGATACTCGGTTCGGTTTTGTCGGTTTTTGACCAAACCGCAAACCGAACCGATCAAATCGGTTTTACAAAACTCTAAACCGAACCAATGTCCAATATGAGACATGTCCAATGGTTCGGTTTTCCTTCGGTTCGGTTTGTCCAATGGGTCGGTTTTCGGTTTTGGGCCCAATGTGGACTTTTTTTTTTTTTAAATGACCAATTTTCTCTTCTAATTTCAACTTTTTTTTTTTTAATTTTTGGCCCAATGACCCATTGTACCCCATTTTTTCAATATAAACTTCAATTAATTAATTTATTCAATACAATAACTTAATTTTCTCAAACTAATCCGTGAATAACAATTTTTAAATATTTGATTGTAAATAAATATACATAATAAAGATAAACATACAAATAATATCATAATTTATACTTTAAATTAAAAAAAGAGATTTCCAACCAATTTAGGAAAAAAGTGAGATGTGGAAAGAGGCAATATGCAAAAGGTTAGGGTTTTTTTAAGTGGTATATATATAGTCGGTTTGGTTCGATTTTTTATTGGTTTTTTGAATGAAAAACCAAACCGAACCGAAAATTTTCGATTTTCCCAAAAATGAAACCGATATGTCCATATTTTTCAAAATAACTGAACCAAACCATTGGATCGGTTTGGTTCGGTTCGGTTTGTCGGTTTTTCGGTTTTTGCTTTCACCCCTATTGTGTATTGGTGAACGCCAGTGACTGAGCTAGGGATAGCCAGTTGCCTAGTGCTTGATCGGTAGTGCTTCATTAGAGTTGAAACATATTCTAAAAAATTCGGAGTTCCGAGAGGAATCCGCTAATAAGACTGCGAGAGTTTTGCATGATCAATAATATTGCTAGAGCATCTTTTAAAACAATTACTAAATCCTGACCAGCACCTGTTTCTAATTTGTATGCTCATTTGTTTACTTTCTGTTCTGTCATTTCTTTTGCTTCAGCATTATATTAAAGCCAATCATTTTAACCACCTTTGAAACCATTAAAAAGTTATACAAAATAGATAAAGTGAGAGCTAATTCAGACCTTGGATTCGATAAATGCTTATTACTTGTTGTGGATTGTGTATACTTGCACAAGAGTTCTAGAGTCTATTTACACCTTATTTTTACCCACTCTAGGAACCCAACAACAGCCCTACCAATCATTATGAAAATTCTAAGTTGGAATGCTCGGGGTTTGGGGACCCTGGGAGCATTTCGTGCTATTAAGAACCTTGTTTCATCAAGGAGCCCCCAAGTATTATTCATATGCGAGACTAAGTGTGATGAAAAAGTAACCGAGAAGATCAAGAATGGATGCAAGTTTGAAGGATGCCTTACTGTTAGGAGCACTGGTGCCAGAGGAGGACTTTGCTTATTTTGGAAGGAGAATGATCTTTTTTCAATTCGTTCTTTCTCAAGTAACCATATCGATTGTAATATATCGTGGAAAGGTATGAATTGGAGATTTACAGGGGTGTATGGTTTTCCTGTGCAAAATCAAAAAATCTTGACTTGGGTCCTTATTTGTAATCTGAGAGATCCAGTATATATTCTATGGTTATTGGGAGGAGATTGGAATGAAATTTTAAGTAATGAGGAGAAACAAGGAGGTCCTTTGAGGGATGCGAACTCTATTGACAACTTCAGACAATGTTTAGATGATTGTAATCTCAAAGATATCAGACCTAATGAGGATTTATTCACATGGGTTGGGAACAGAAGGGGCATCATTATTAAAGAAAGACTGGATAGATATCTCTGCAATAAAGAATTTGAAGCTCTATTTTCTTCAATCAAAACTAAGAATTTGGATTGACTTTTCTCTGATCACAAGCCTATAGAAATATGGATAGAATCAACAAAAGAAAGGAATTCCAATTCAAATTTGAGGAATTGTAGACGAAATATGATGAATGCTCGAATCTAATTGCAGCCATCGGTGATTGGAAAGGTAACCTAGATCCTTCATTTTCTTTATCTAATAATTTGTTTAAATGTTCTTCTACTCTTTCTAAATGGGGGAGAGAACTAAACTCTCATAGGAAAAAAAAAATAGAAGAATGTAAAAGAGATCTAAAAGTAGCTTATAAAAATATTTCAAATACGAATTTTGATTCTATTCACAGTCTTGAATTCGAATTAGACAAATTATTAGAAGAGGATGAGATTTATTGGAGGCAAAGATCAAGGGAAGAGTGGTTAAAATGGGGAGATAAAACTACTATATGGTTTCATAAAAAAAAAAAAAAAAAAAAAAAAAAAAAAAAAAAAACACCGTTAAGGAGAAAATCTAATGAACTCATCGGAATAACTTATTTAAATGGTACTTGGACCGAAGATCCCCTTGATATTGAACAAACATTCACTGATTATTTTGAGAATTTGTTCAGATCCTCAAATCTTAACCCTCTTTTAATAGATCTAGCCTTAGACGGTATAGCTCCTAAAGTTACTTAATCTATGAACTCTAGATTATTAGCTCATTTTACAAAAACAGAAGTAGAAAAGGCCATTAATGAAATGTTTCCTACTAAGGCCCCCAGCCCAAATGGCTATTCGGCAGTGTTCTATCAAAAATATTGGCATATCGTAGGCGAAAAAACTATTAAAGAATGTCTATATATTCTAAATGGGCAAAAGAGTATAGAAGATTGGAACAAAACCAATATAGTTCTAATACCTAAAATAGCTAATCCTAGAGAAGTTGGTGAATATAGACCTATAAACTTATGTAATGTAAATTACAAAATAGTAACTAAATCTATTGCTAATAGGTTGAAACCTAATATAAAAGAGGTTATTTCAGATTCTCAATCAGCATTTTTGGAAAGTAAATTGATTACAGACAATATAATAATAGGCCATGAATGTATAAATGCTATTAAAAATAGTAAATTCAATTGTGGTAATTTGGTTGCCCTCAAACTAGATTTAAGTAAAGCCTATGATCGTGTAGAATGGTCATACCTCAAGGAAATTATGATTAGATTAGGCTTTAATCCTAGTTGGGTAGATTTGATAATCAAATGCATTTCATCAGCCAACTTTTCTATTCTTATTAATGGGGAGAGAAAAGGTAATTTTAAATCGGGTAGAGGATTAAGGCAAGGGGACCCCCTGTCCCCTACCTTTTCTTACTCATAACTGAAGGTCTTTCCCACTTAATTAGTAAAGCTAATAGAAATGGCAGATTATCAGGCTTAACTGTTTCTAATGGACCCACTATTACTCATTTACTATTTGCAGATGACAGATTAATTCTTTGTAAAGCAAAGGAGAGTGAGTTATTGGAAATAAAAGATATTCTAAAAACATATGAAGTAGCCTCCGGTGAATCTTTAAACCTTTCAAAATCTGCAATTTTATTTTCATCTAAACTAAATAACAGCAGAAAAAATTACCTTAGCTCCATTTTAGGGATTAATAATGTGGATAACTTTGGTAAATATTTGGGTGTGCCTTCTGTTTTAACTAGAAATAAATCTAGAGATTTTAACTATATCTTAGACCGAATATGGAAATCTGTTCAAAGATGGAAAATTTCTTTTTTCTCTATAGCTGGCAAAGAAATACTAATTAAAAGCATTGGTCAAGCAATCCCTTCTTTTGCTATGAGTGTATTTAGATTTCCTAAAAACCTATGTGACAATATTACTAAGAGTTTTGCTAAATCTTGGTGGGGCTCTAATCCAAATAAGAAGAAGTTGCATTGGTTTAAATGGGAGTCCTTATGTTTACCAAAAAGTCTTGGGAGCCTTAATTTTAGGGATATTGAGGGGTTTAATAAAGGTCTTGTTGCTAAGCAAATGTGGAGAATTTTAATTAATCCAAGCTCCTTAGTTTCAAAATTTCTTAAGAGCTTATATTTTCCCAATTCTAATATCCTGAAGGCTGAATTAGGTAAATACCCTTCGTATTTTTGGAAAAGCTTGGTGTGGGGTAGAGAGCTTCTCATTAAAAGTCTTAGGAATAGGATTGGGAATGGGGAAAATACTCTTATGTTTATGGACCCTTGGTTACCAAAGGAATCCACTTTTAAACCTATTTGCATCAACGATTCTATGATGAATGCTAAGGTCTCTGATTTTATCTTTGTTTCGGGTGAGTGGGACTTAGATAAAATTAAGGAATCAGTAATAAGCTTTGACTATGAATCTATAAGAAGCATTCCTATTCATAAAAACCTTAAAGATAAGTTGATATGGCATTATGACAGAACTGGAAAATACACTCTAAAAAGTAGCTATAAACTCTTTCCTAACAATAAAATTGATGGGATTAATTCAAGTTCCTCTCCAATGAATAAAGTCTGGACCAAATTATGGAACCTCAAAATTCCCTCAAAAATTAAGCACCTATGCTGGAAAGCCATAAAGGGTTCTCTTCCAAACAATTTTAATTTACATAACAGAGGGATTAATATATCAAATATCTTCCCTATATGTGATACACAACCGGAAAATATGGATCATTGTCTGTTTTCTTGTTTTCGGGCTAGAAATATTTGGCAACTAACCTTTAATAAGTTCGATTTTATATTCAATTTCTTTTTCTGGGGCTCACTATGTGTTATTTTATTTTCCTGAAGAAATATGAATATTTCACATATTTTGGTTGACTCCAAGATGAACAATGAAGATTTATGTTTGGCAGATAGCGCAACAACACACACTATCCTTAAAAGTATGAAATATTTTTCAGAATTGACAATGCTAGTTGCAAAAGTCAATACAACATCAAGTCCTATAGACTTGATTGAAGGTTTTGGAAAAGAAAATATTATTTTGCCTAGAGGAACAAAATTTACAATTGGTAATGTTTTGTTCTCTAGTAAATCAAAAAGAAACATATTCAGTTTTAAAGATATACGTGCAGGTTATCATATAGAGACTGATAAGAAGAATAATATAAAGTATCTTTATATTATATCTACTGTCTCACATGAAAAACGTATATTAGAAATGTTGACTGCTTTTTCTTCTAGATTATATTACACACATATTCGTGTTATTGAAACATATGCAATAATGAACCTGAAGTTCAATGATCCAGATATATTTTCTGTTTGGCATGATCGATTGGGTCATCCTCGGTCAATAATGATGAGGAAGATTATTGAAAACTCATATGGACATCCATTGAAGAACCAGAAGATTTTTCAATTTAATTAATTGTCATGTGTTGCTTGCTCTCAAGAAAAATTAATTATTAGACCTTCACCAACTAAAATTGGGATTGAATCCCCCGCATTTTTAGAACGAATTCATGGTGATATATGTGGACCTATGAATCCACCAAGTGGACCATTTAGATATTTTATAGTTCTAATTGATGCATCCAGTAGATGGTCACACGTGTGTTTATTATCAAGTCGAAACCTTGCATTTGCAACATTACTTGTTCAAATAATTAAGTTTAGAGCACAATTTCCTGATTATGTAATTAAGAAAATTCGTCTTGATAATTCTGATGAGTTTACATCCCAATCATTTAATAATTATTGTATGTCTATTGGGATAAGTGTTGAACATCCTGTAGCTCATGTTCATACACAAAATGGTCTAGATGAATCATTTATAAAACGTATGCAATTAATTGCTAGACCGATGCTTAGGAGAGCAAGACTTCCAATATTTGTATGGGGTCATGCAATTTTACATGTTGCATCGCTTATACACATTAGGCCAGCAGCCTATCATAAATACTCCCCAATACAATTAGTTTATGGCCAGCAGCCAAATATATCTCACTTACGAACTTTTGGAAGTGCAGTATATGTTCCAATTGCTCCACCAAAATGTACTAAGATGGGTCTTCAAAGTAGGCTAGGAATATATGTTGGATTTGATTCCCCATCAATTATTAGATATCTTGAACCCCTGACGGGTGATGTATTTACTGCACGATTTGCTGATTGTCATTTTAATGAGACAAATTTTCCAACATTAGGGGGAGAGATTAAGAAGTTGGAAAATGAAATTACATGGAATGTAGCGTCATTGTCTCATTTAGATCCCCGTACAAATCAATGTGAACTAAAAGTTCAAAAGATAATTCATTTGCAAAATATTTCAAATCAAATGCCATATGCATTTACAGATGCTAAGAAAGTGACCAAGTCACATATACCAGCTGCAAATACACCATTGAAAATTGATATCCCGACGCAGCAAGTTATCATAACTAATGATTCTGCGACACGCCAGAAGCGTGGTAGACCAATGGGTTCCAAAGATAAAAATCCTCGAAAAATAAAAGTAGTCAATAATCAAAATGACGTAGTTGATAATGTGGATATTCCAGAAGAAATCCTAAATGTGACTACTCATAATAATATCGAAGAAGGTGAAAAACCTGAGGATAATAATGAAATTTCGATAAATTATGTAATTAATGGAAAAAGATGGAACCGAAACAATATAGTTGTTGATAACATTTTTGCGTATAATGTTGCTTACGACATCATTTCTGAAAATGATGATTATGAACCAAAACTTGAGGTCTTTGGACCAGTGGAAATAAGTGGAAATAAGCAATCTAGACAGAATTAAACTCACTTTCAAAACTTGAGGTCTTTGGACCAGTAGTTCAGACACCAGAAGAT
The DNA here is from genome assembly GCA_036850905.1 of Luffa acutangula. Lineage (NCBI taxonomy): Eukaryota > Viridiplantae > Streptophyta > Magnoliopsida > Cucurbitales > Cucurbitaceae > Luffa > Luffa acutangula. The sequence goes on from CM072089.1 coordinate 49,761,958, forward strand.
GTCAAACCTGTGAGATACAAATGGGTATTTGTAAGAAAAAAAAATGAAAAGAATGAGGTCACAAGATATAAATCGAGACTTGTTGCAAAAGGATTCTCGCAAAGGCCTGGTATTGATTATGATGAGACATATTCTCCTATGGTGGATGCAATAACATTGAGATATTTAATTGGCCTGACTGTGTATAAAAAGCTTGACATGCATCTTATGGATGTAGTTACAGCATATTTATATGGATCTCTTGATAATGATATTTATATGAAAATCCCTGAAGGATTAAAAATACCAAAGTCATATAATTCAAATAGTAGATAATTATATTCAATCAAATTACAGAGATCTTTATATGGATTAAAACAATCAGGATGAATGTGGTATAATCGCCTGAGTGAATATTTATTGAAAGAAGGGTATCAAAATAACCCCATTTATCCATGTGCTAATAATACACGGCCCGATATAACATTTTCAGTAAATTTATTAGCTAGATATAGTTCTTCTCCAACAAAAAGACATTGGAATTGAGTTAAGCATATCCTTCGTTATCTTCGAAGGACTATTGATATGGGTTTATTTTATTCTAATAAGTCAAACTGATCTAATTGGTTATGCAGATGCAGGTTATTTATCTGACCCACATAAAGTTAGATCTCAAACATGTTATTTATTCACATATGGAGGAACTGCTATATCATGGCGATCTATGAAGCAGACAATAACAGCTACTTCCTCAAACCATGCTGAGATTCTGGCGATTCATGAGGCTAGTCAAGAATATGTATGGCTAAGATTAATGACTCAACACATATGTGAAACATGTGGATTGTCCTCTAACAAAGATTGTCCAACAACATTATATGAAGACAATACAGCATGTATAGCCCAAATCAAAGGAGGATACATTAAAGGAGATAGAACGAAGCATATCTCACCAAAGCTCTTCTACACTCACGATCTTGAAGAAAATGATGATATCACTGTTCAACAAATTTCTTCAAAAGACAACTTGACAGACTTATTTACGAAAGCATTACCTACTGCAACATTTGAGAAGTTGGTGCACAACATTGGAATGCGACGACTTAGAGATCTCAAATGATGTTTTCATGAGGGGGAGTAAATATATTGCACTCTTTATCCCTTCGCTATGATTTTTCCCACTAGGTTTTCCTAGCAAGGTTTTTAATGAGGCAGATGTTAATGTATATGAAAAATGTACTCTTTTTCCTTCACTATGGTTTTTTCCCATTGGATTTTTCCTAGTAAGGTTTTAACGAGGCATATATTTTATATACAATGGATATCTAAGGGGGAGTGTTGTAAATATACCTGGTATATATTAGATATCCATATTACTCCATTAGTTTTAGTCAACCCATAATTGTAGGTATTATTCCCCATGACTCTCCCACTCTCTCTTAGGAATAGCCATGAGACTCTCCCTCCCTTCTATTTTAAGTATTTTGAAGTTGTAACCTACCCCATTGCATTAGTATAAATAAGGGTTGTATGAAGTATTGAAGACACACACTTGAATGAAAAGACATTTGCTCTCTTTTCTCCCTACTTTGCTCTCTCTCAATTTCTCTCTTATTGTTCTTATTGTTCTTCACGTTTTATAACACTATATAATTAACTATTGATAATTGTTAAATATATAATTAATAAAAAAAATGAACTAATAATGTAAAGAAACATGATAACCTCTAAACTTAACTTAACAAGTGAAGATAGATAACTAGAGCTCCTAATTTAAGAAAGAAATTGGAGAATATTTTGGGAGAATTTAAAAGCTTCTAATTGAGAATTTGAGAATTGAGGGTGTGAAGAAATTGAAATGGAATGAGAGTATTTATAGATGGTAACGATAATAAAATAATAGAAATGTAAAATTAAAATAATTGATTAAAAATTATTTTTGTAGTAAAAAATGAATTTGGAAATTTGTAGTGTTTTGATGTAAAATTTGATAAATTAAAAACAAAAGAAGAAGGGAACTCAAAAAAGAAAAAACAAAACAAAAGAAAAAGGTAAAAAAATGTTATGAAATAGGAGCAAAAGAAGAACAAAGAGAACACAAGAGCAACAACAATAAGAACAATTAGAGAGCAAATAGGAGAGGAGAAGAAAGTAGAGATAAAAGTAATTCTCAATTGAGGTCTCTATTTCAAGGTGGATACAACCACTATTTATAGGATTTACATGAGTGTAGGTTACAAGTTCTACACAATTCAAAATTGTAACTCATGTGAGAGTTTATGAGAGGGATTAATAGGGATATGTAACCTATGGGGGTTATGGGCATCTAATTAGAATATTCTAATATTCATAATAAAAAAGTTAAAAAAAAACGTGGGTTTAAAAATACAAAAAATATATACAAAAGTTAAACAAACCATATTTAAAAAAAAATACAAAAAGTAAAAAATAGAAAACATCAAATTGAAACAACCTAGGATCAGCTAACACATAGGTGCGCACACATCCACTGGGACAAACATCAGGTTGTATAAGTGGAGGTTGTACGAAGCTATACAACTTGATGCTTAAAATTAAATCATAAATTTAAAAACTATTAAAAATTATAATAATAATAAAAAAACTGACACAAAATGACATGTCAACATCGTCGACTTTGGAGAAGAACGACACTTCCCCCTCGAAATGTCGACATGTTCGACATACCGACATGTCGAGCGACATTTCAACATGTCGAACGAAATTTTACACACTGTTATCAACTTAATATTTTTGTTTTTAATGTTCTAGTTTAGAAGTCGCCCCTTTTGACACTTTTTCTAATTTAAGAATCAATTTATACTCCAAAAAAGGAATACAAATTCACAAAGAACAAGTAGTTTGAATTCTCTTGTATCCTAAACTTCATATTCTTTTTTTTTTTTTTTTTGTATATATTTTATTTTAGTCACTATATTTCACCTAAAAAACTATTCTAGTTCTTACAGTTAACTTTTCACTTAATCATTTTAGGAAAACCAAAACCTAAAATATATTTTGAAAATCCTAAGATCTAACTTACTACATGGTTACATGGTTTCAAGAATTTATCTCTGCAGACATCTATTGTTTTATAAAATTATAATTGACATGTAGTTGTCAACATGTGTTATTCTATTAATGATCAAGAGGTTTGTGATTTGAATTCTCCCACACCACATGTTGTAAAAAAATAATAATAATTGACATCTGGTTATACTATTTTCTTTTTCAAATACTTTGATAAAATCCTAATAATCAAAGTAATTTCTAATAAAATTAAAATAGAATATTTAAAATTTTAAAGACTAAAATAAAATAAATAGATAAATAAATAACTAAATAAATATATAAAAAACAAAAGATTTTCCAGGCGTTTTCAAAACAACAGTGAAAAATAGAAAAAGAAAACATAACATAAATCAATTTCATTTAAAAAAAAAAAATCAATTTCTCAAATCTCAAGTTTAATATCTAAAAACAAGATCATGAATCCTAATGTCCCGTTTGATAACTATTTGGTTTTTGGTTTTTGGTTTTTCAAAATTATGTTTGTTTTCTTTCAATTTCTTTACCTTGGCTTTCATCTTGGTTGAGGAGGCAGCCAAATTCCAAAAACAAAAACAAGTTTTTGAAAACTATTTTTTTTTCAAAATTTGACTCGGTTTTGGAAAACATGGAAATGATGTAAGTTCAAACCAAAAAAATGGATTGGTGGAAGGAGTGTTTATAAGTTTAATTTTCAAAAACCAAATGGTTATCAAACGGGGCATAAATAATTAGGATAAGTACACATATAGCCCAAATTGGAGGGCCTATTATCAAATCTGTCCAACTACACTATTTTTTTTCAAGAATAGACATGGGGTCTCCATTTTTTACATGAAAGTCATGGTCATTTTACCAAAGAGACCTTTGTTTCATCCCTTCTCCATAAGAATATCTTATCTCTCCCTCATTAATGGTCATTTTCTTTCTCTCACATCATCAATAATGGTCAAACATCTCTCTCATCAATAATGGCTGAAAATTTTCTCTCTCCCATCAATATTTTTTTTTCGTTTTTGTGAAATTGAGTAATTTTTTTCCCTAATTTTTTATGTTGTTTTGCATCTTTTTTTTTTTTTTTTAGGCTTTAGGGAAATTGTGTAATTTTTTTTCTTCCTTTTTTGTCGTTTTGCATTCCATCCTATTATCATTTTTTTTCCTGTTATGATTGATGAGATTGTTTCCATGAATATATGTCTTAATGTTTTGTATGCATATTATATCCCGGTGTATATGAATTATATATATTAGGTTATGGCTAGAGTAAGAAAAATTGCAAACATTTGATATCTGATAAATACGGATGTATAGTTTTATTATATTGATTATATATTGTATGTTGATATATATATATGTGTGTGATTGATGAGATTATTTCCATGAATATATGCCTTAGTGTTCTGTATGCATATAATCCTGGTGTATATGAATTATATATATTAGGCTATGGCTAGAGTAAAAAAAATTGCAAACATCTGATATCTGATAAATACGGATGTATAGTTTTATTATACTGATTATATATTGTATGTTTATATATATATATATATATGATTGATGAGATTGTTTCCACGAATATATGCCTTAGCGTTCTGTATGCATATTATATCCCGATGTATATGAATTATATATATCAGGTTATGGCTAGAGTAAAAAAAATTGCAAACATATGATATCTGATAAATACGGATGTATAGTTTTATTATACTGATTATATATGTTGATATATATATATATATATATATATATATATATATATATATATATGATTGATGAGATTGTTTCCACGAATATATGTCTTAGTGTTCTGTATGCATATTATATCCCGATGTATATGAATTATATATATTAGGTTATGGTTAGAATTAAAAAAAATTGCAAACATTTGATATCTGATAAATACGGATGTATAGTTTTATTATACTGATTATATATTGTATGTTGATATATATATATATGATTATTGAGATTGTTTCCATGAATTTATGCCTTAGTGTTCTGTATGCATATTATATCTCGATGTATATGAATTATATATATTAGGTTAGGCCAAAGTAAAAAAAAAAAAATTGTAAACAATGATAATAGATGGAGAAGTCAAAGAATATTGGGTCGTTGATGAAATACAATTCATTGATAAATTATTTTAATAAATATCATGGAATGAATAATATGAAACGAATTATCAAGAAAAACATGTATTTACTGCAGAATTAAACATAGCTACAGAAACTCGGATCCTACGAAACAACAAACAATACCCAAAATCAAAGCCAAAATATCAAATGTTCACGAACACAAAGGAGAAACAGCATCAATAATATCAATAAAGTACAACCCACATAACAGAAGGCATAGAAAATGAAGAAAACAGGGAAAATACCGCACGATTCATCTCAACCCCGACGAACGAAATTTTAGAGAAATCAGGCGAGAAAGGAAGAATGCAATTTACCCGAAATTCAGACGGAGAAAAATCAAGACGAAGAGTTCTTAAATGAGCGTCGGAAGGCCGGAGACGGAGCTGCAGGGCCGACGATGGATTCAGATCTAGGGTTTTACTGGAGAGAGAAAGGGAGAGAAACAGAGAGAGAAGAAATATCGTTGATTGGTTTTTAGGAGAATTCTCGATTTGAATAGGACTTTAAATCGTCGGAATCCCAAAAGTTCAAAAAATGGAAGATAAAAAGGCAAATAATGTATCACACAATTTTCAGAACAACGAAAAATTAAAAAATTAAAATGTATATATATATATTATTGAATGAAGAGAGATAAAACGTGTTTATTATTAAAAAAAATTCATAAATGCCTCAAAATCAGGAAATTTTTGGTGGGATATTATTGAATGAAGAGAGATAGTATGGAGCAAACTTAATGAGAAGAGATAATCCATAATATATAAGCAAACTAACCACAGATCTTGTGGTTAGCAATACAACTTTATGTAAGTTGAGCTAAGCTCTTGTTGGCTAATATATAAGCAAATATAAGCAAACTTAATGATGAGAGATAGTATGGAAAAAAGTTATTGAGGAGAGATAAAGATAAAATTGGTAAATCTGTCAAAAAAAATGGAAAATCTAAAACAGAAAAATTTACCTATCTTGGACATTTACGAAAAATGGGTTTCAAAGAGGGTCCTCAGGCAAAATTTCTGTAAATAATTTTGCTAACATTTTTGTTAATTCAATAATGTGCTTCCTATGTCATCAACTTCGTTACTCTAAATTTGTCAAATTTAGAGTAATGATTAGAGAAATTTAGAGTAATGAAGTTGATGACAGAAGTAGCAGGAATTAAGGCAAATGAGTCCAAACCAATTATTAATGTCAAAATGATTAGAAATTGATTAGTACGTTAAAAAGGACAATATATTTGACATAAGGACAAAAAAGAAAAAGCCGCCTCATGACACACATGGAGCCACTAAGACGACCTCTATTATGAAAATGCAAAACAAAATACTTTTTTTTCTTTTTCTTTTTTGCAAAATACCAAATCTCTTCCCCTCAACTTCTAACAACCTGATATGTGTTCTACAGTTGGTTCCGAAGAATATGCCATCTACACCCACAAAACATACAGTTTGTTCTACAGAATATAGGGGTTTACTTTTTCTTGTTGAGAATTTCTGGTTTTTTTTTTTTAGCTGGAAGGGATAATGAAAGCAAAACAATTTTGGAGGTTTTTTCTTCGAATGTTTGTTTTTCTTTCAACTAATTAGAACATGAAGAGTAGGAAACAAAAGCAAAACAATTTTAGGTTTTTTTTTCTCATATTTTCTAGATTTTTCTTGTTGCTAATAACTTTGGGGTTTTCTTTGTTTAGAGGCTAAAGAATTGTTTGATTTATTCAAATAAAGAGTTTCTCCAACAAAATAACAAAATTCTTACAAGAAACTAATGTAACTTTGGTGCAATGTTTTTTTTTTTTTTTACAAAAATGGAGAAAATTGTCAATCACGTGTTTTAATAATGATTCAAATGAAAAGTTAACCAAAAGTCTACAATGCAACACATTTGCAAGTTTTGAAATAAAATTGATACAATATACGAAGTTTGGACTTCAATTATATTTGACGAAATTGAAAGTTGAGGATTAGAATTGATACAACATGCTCTTTTTTTTTACAACATGGGGTAGGGGATACAAACCACAGACCTCGTGGTTATCAATACATCTTTATGCCAGTTGAGTTATGCTCTTGTTGGCAGGAGAGGTGTTTCTTCTTGTATAAGGAATACTTCCACTAAAAAGAAATGAAGACAACTCAAATTTATTCTCGTTGCCCGTCTAAAAATGTAATCAAACATAAGGTCGAAAGGTCAGGAGAAAAACAAAGATTTGGTAGATTGATACACTCCTGTTACTCAGTTTTAACTGGAGGGATTTTGGTGAGGTTTTGTCTCGGCCTTTGGTTCATCAATTGGTATATAGTTTGAAATGAGAGTAATTTTCTTTGTACCTCTAATTTAGTCTATTTTTTCTTCTTTAATAAAAAGTTTATTTCTTTTTCTTACAGCACAAAAGCAGAGTTCGATCTATATGCAATCTTCTTTTGGGGAAAAAAACTAATCAAATCCAGGAGACCAAAAGTTTTCAAATAACTATTTTTATTTTTGAAAAATGGCTAAAAATCCCCCTTCAGAAAATGAGAGACAAAATAAAGTAGGAGTAGACACGCCTAAGCTTTTTCTACTTATTTAAAATAAATAAATATATATATATATATATATAGATATATATCATTATGAAATGGGCCTAAAAGCTAGAAAAATATTGTCAGTAAACAAGCCCAATTTTCTTAATATAAAAACAGAAAACTAAAACCAAAACTTTTATAATGGGATCTAAAGGCTAGAAAAAGTATTATCATTAATGTAGAAGGATAATAAAACATACCTTTTGCCAGGCTCTTGAAAGATTTGAGATATGTCCCATACCTTTCCAATGATGAAGGGGACAAACCAGTTGAAATGGAAAATGCAATAGGATAGATTAGAGATGATTAAATCACACATGTTCTTGTAATAAAGATAGTAGAATCTATTGACCTTATAGAACATATAAGATGTTTTTCAATTAATGAATGATATGGTTTAGCTAAACATGGAAAGTATTGGAAACCAATGGTCCCCAAAAGAAATTCATCTTTGTAATCTACAATCTGTTCATCGATGGCGGGGCAGTTTAGTTTCATACAGTAACAGTAAACAGATATAGTTTGAGAATGACAGAAAGAGCTAACTGCAGCAAGAAGATACTGGCCACAATCAAAAACCACCTTTCACCAGCTGACTTTATGTGAGCTCGGAGATTGAGTGCCACAAATGTTGCAGACATGAATCCAGCCACACCCGCAATAACCCATCTGAAAATTTCCAGAGGGACAACAGAGAGACACTGCAAATACAAACGTAAAACACATTTGAGCCACCGACAAGTAGAGAATATAATATCAAGTTCAACTTTTGTATACCGATAAACTAGTTGATATCTTTCATGGTATCATGGAGATTAACACAAAAGCTCAAAAGGTACCGTTAAGAGGTCTATGTAAACTCACCACAGGTTTTAATGTTATTGAAAGGATAGGAAATAGATTTTATAAGAAAGAATGAGAAACAAAAAAGTATTCAAAAGGAGCTACACAAACACACCAACTAAGAGTAGTGCCTAAGACGCACGAACACAGACACAAGACATGTTAAATTCTGAAACTATAATGCAGCAAAAACAAGGAGACTCTTTGGACGAAGAAAGAAATGAACTGTGATCTTCCCAAACCTCAGGAAGTTAATAAGAATTATCAATTTTCAACAGGAAAACTTTTATTTCCTTTTTGCTACTATCTACCCTCCCTTCGTGATATAAAAGACGCAACATCCTAAAAGCTGAGGACAGGGAAGAACTATCAATGGGTACATCAGAGAACGAAATAGTATCATGCGACCAAACAAGGGAGACTGTTTTGATGAATAAAGAAACGAATCGTGATCTTCCCAACCTCAAGAAGTCAAACTATGCAACCCTATAAGAATGATCTTCACAAAATTTTCTTTCATTTCTACTACAGTCAACCCTACATTTGTGATATAAAAGGGGTGACATTCTAAAAGCAGAGGAGAGGATAGGAAGAAATGGTGAACTGTCAACGAGTAGATAAGAGAAAGAAAGAGTTCCATCATGATCAGCCAAAATACTATACCCTCCATTATTAAATTTGAGCTTTGATACTTTTTTTTTAATATCCGTGATTGTGAGTGTCCGGATGAGCTGCACACACCACGACTAATCTCACGGGACAACCACCTGACCCTACTACATTTGGTTGCTAGGAAAGAAAACACGTAGGACATTAAATCCTAGTTTGGTGCCCTTCATGGATTGAACCCATTTCCTTTAAGCCCTCTGTGTTTCTCATGGTCCTTATTTACCACTAGGCCAACCTATGATGGTTAAATTTGAGCTTTGATACTTAAAAAAAATAAAGTCTAGAACCATACAAATTAAAGAGATTTTGTCAAGAAATTTCATAGCCAATATAATTCTTATCTTAGGTGCAGAGAATGGTAAAATACAACTCTACAAAAGTACCCTTTTTTTCAATATTTGTGAGTGTCTAGACCAACTTGCATGCACCTTGACTAATCTCTTGGAACAACCGTCTAAACCTATAACATTTACATTAAATCTTACGTAGGTGGCCATCATACTCACAAGGTTGATAATAGACAAGATACTCCTTGCCTTATTTACACTACTGGGTTGATGTGACAGACAAATGTCACAAACCTTAGGAAATTCATTTACCCAATAAAAATATAAGCAAATGAGATAGTGACATGGACATGAAACCATGTCAAATCTTGTACCAAAAAGAAAGAAAGAGAAAATGAAGAGAGTTGTACGTTTCCAACATAAGCATAAAGAAATTATGATCATTTTTATTTATAAATGGTGCATTGTAAACATGTTGAACTACAAACGTGCATTTGAGATCCACTGCTGTCTGTACTCATTGTTTTTTTTTTCTTTCTTTTTTCTTTTCTTTTCTTTTCTTTTTATGGAAAGGGGAAAGAAGGGTGATTTCAAGAGAGAAACAAAATAATAAGCATGTAATTCGTAATAAGTAAGAGTATTGGTCATGGACTGATTAGACTTACCAGTGCTGGGATGAACACAAATAAAGAGTAGCCGTAGAGACATAAGAGCTGAACAAGGCTGGAAGGCACCGAGAAGTACTTGAGGATTACATATAGTCCAAGAGGAACAATGGTGACATAGCCATAGAACAAACCAGCAGACCAGGTAACCAAATTTATGTCATAGTTCCAATCTTTATTGTGTATCTTGTGTGCCACATATGTTACAAAAGTTCCAATAGAAGCAGCCACAAATATCAATGTAGTACATATCCAAAATGGTCCGTATCTGGGGAGAAAATGAAATTATAATCATAGAGCATGGACCTTCAGGATAAAATAACTGCATCCTCACTACCATTATGAACAAAGCCATCAAGTAAAATGGTCGATATTTACTAAGTGGGAGTCTAACCTTCGGCTAATAAACTTTAAACATATATTTAACAATAAAATCTGAACAAATATTTTAGCCACAGTTTTATAAAACATTGCAGAAAGAGCAACTTTGGAAACAGAAAAAAGGAGAGGTTTTAGACATACATGGCAAGTTGGCAACATTAAGTGTGTTCGCAGAAGGATTGTTTTTATGTTAATAAACTGAAGAACTTACCATAATTTTGAATTCCTTCGTTTAAAGAAGTTCCTTTGTTTCTTTAATTGTTCTGCCATCTTCAACCTTTTATAAATTAGGAGGAATGATACAGAGTCATATTTAGACGATTTCGTCCCATCTCTTAAATCAAATTTCCAAATGTGCCCCCTCATTCAGTTATTTATTAGTTAAAATTACCATAATTTTAAAGAGTAAAAAGCTAAGTCTAGCCCTTTCTAATCTTAACAAATATCACAATATTTATTAAATATTGATTGTATTTTGTACCTTTATTGGATGTCAGAAGATTCATCATTAATTAATTTTTTTTATGAGTCATTAATTTTAAATTTTATCAATCTATTTAAGTTGTCAGGTATAAAAATATGTATATAACTATTAATTTCAAGCTTGTTTGGTGACTACTTCATTTGTGGTTTAAAAAAATTAAAAAAAAAAAAAATAAAAAAAAAATCGATAGGTCTTATTAATCTTGATGGGAGCCCCTTCCTTAGTGGGGTTCCCTTTAGAAGCTTTTTTTTTTTTTTTTTTTTATGCCCTTGTATTCTTCATATTTTTTTTCTCAATGAAAGTTGGACTTTTCTCAAAAAAAAAATAATAATAATAATAAAAAATAAATAAATGATTTCTTTTATAGAAAACAAGACTTGGTATTAACCAAATAAGTGCTAAATGATTGAGGAACCTCATCAAGAATCATTTATCAACAAATAAAAAACTTCTCATAGATCTGAATAGCGTAATTATTTTGTATAAAAATGAAAAGTCATTGAAAATTCCACATGTATTGCATTTGGTAATAGGCTAGTATCATGAAATGTGGTTTCTTATCAAAAAGGAGAAAGAAAAAAGAAATCTGAAAGAACTTTCTGTCTCAGTCTAAGTCTTACAACGAGAAAAAAATCTTAAAAAATAGCAATAACATACAATGAATGATTATTGGTATGGTTTTTCCCCCAAATTCTTGATTGAACATTTGTGATTTTGACCTCTAGAGAAAACTTCTTCATGGAACTTAAGCCACCATTTATAGTTACACTACAAAAATCTAATGCTTGAATCCACTATTGTTTGAGAATTTGCTACGAAGTAAATTTTCTACAGAAAATTCAAACCCCAATCCAAAATAATTGAATATCATTCTTCAATAATGAGGAACAATCTTCGGCAAGATGAAACACATTAGTACAATTATAGAAAAAGAGCTTACAGATCTGGAGTGTCGGCTGTCCTTTCATTAAAAGTTCCTCTAAATGGAAAAAGTGAATCTTTGATCCTCTCTAGAACATCTGAAGTATCAACATCAAAATATTGTTTGTAGGTAGAAATTGAGAACGTCCTTAGCCATCCGCTCTGTTGGGGGGGTTCATCAGAACCAGAGATAGGTTTTGAAAATGTTTCTGCATCAGATAAACTTAGCTATTAGCTCAAACTTCAAACTTTATTTACAACATATCGTAAAAGACAAGGTATGATCAATTGTTCTGCAGGTTCTCTAGTAGAAAATACTTTGTGCTTCCAATAGAAAAACACATATGTATATATGGTTAATGTGAGTGTCTACACGTCTAAATGTCAAAAATAGAAATAAAAATTGAAATTAACACAGGATTCATGCTCTTTAGTCTTTCCATTACAAAAACAAACCCAAGTCTTTCCCAGTATAATGAAGCCCTATGACACCCTGATGTACTTAACAGCATAATTATCTATTGCTCATAAAATCTAATAAATGCTCGTTGCATTGTGTCAAACTGAGGATAATATTAGTCCATTGAAGTGAGATGCATCTCAATGAGATTATATCATGATTTAATTTGTCTTTGTGGGCGATTGGGGAGGAGCTCTAAGAGGCGATTAAATTTAATTCATCTTTGTGGGTGTCCACTAACCAAGCTTTTTATAATTATCAGCTTGACATTATTCTTTTGGATTGGGTTCCGTTCTTGTAATTAGCTTTGGAGGTATTTTTTGTGGGCTAGTTTTTTTTTGTTTGTCCTTATATATTCTTTCATTTCTCTCATTGAAAGCTCAGTTTCTTATCAATATATATATATATATATATATATATACGTGTGTATATCATGAACTTCTAGACTAAAAAGTAACCACCATGCTTAATGAAACATAAACTAACGTAAAGTATACTGTATGCGATAGTCAGTGGTCGAAGAAGTCTCAAAAGATGAAACCAATAATATAGTGGGAAGTTCATTATCTAAAAATTACTTTTAAACACAGAGGGAAACTAAGTAATAAGAAACTATCTTCATGATGTACGGAACCAAATTTTGAGTCGTCAGACCACCAAGGTCTCCTGCTTACTAATTTGTAAAACCATTTATTCATCTATTCTCTAATCAAGTTTGACAAGCAATAAAATTTTAAAAATTTTAATGCCTTTCAATCTAAGTCTACCTCAGAAGATATCATCTATTGTTTGTCTTGATCAGCCAACAACGTAAAGAGATTTCACAGTAGAATCACATTCTCTAATTACAATATGTTTAAAACTTTGAGCTAAAAAATTAAAGAAAGATCTTTAAATACCATCAGCATCACGAGGAGGCTGGGAACCACCAGAGATCTTTCCTTGAGTTCCAGAAGGAGGAAATGTTTGAAGGTGTGAGTCTACAAGAACAAACCAACCAATTGTCATCGTCCAACAAATAGCAAAGAAAAACAACACAAAGCCAGTAGATCAAGATGGAACTGTAATACTTGATCTCAATCCTCATAATTTATAATTAATCTGAAATTACACTCCAGTATTTAATTCTATGTCATTCCTGCAATACAAGATCTTGGTCAAAATTTCATTCAACAATACTTCTGGTCCCGTGAAAATTAGTATTGAATCTATTTCCATTTAAATATCATTTAGATCTAGCACAGGCCAGTCTGCCATACTTCAATCGCTAGGTCTTCAAATTTCATTCAAATTTATACATCAACTGTGGACCATAAAGATTGTAGACCTCCCAATAAGAAGTTTAGATCTTTTTTCCTACTTACATTAATCCGGTAAGCCAGCGAACCGGAAAAAAATTCAACAGCTGAAGGATCTTCAGCTGGCTTATAATTATAATCACTCGCACACACAAAATTGAATACTCAATCTCGTAACCTTTTCTTGCTTCGCACATACTTGCTCGGAATCCATAAAACGGTATCATAAACAGGAAAATACTTACCAGTGAATTTAACGGTTATTTGTCCCTGATCTGGAACGGCCTGGGAATCAAAGAACACAGAAAACGGAGAAATCAATCAAGATCAGATTTGACTACCGTGGAATCTCATAAGAAAACAAAAAATGCTGCAGATTTGATAACTTCTCTCTCTAAAACCGGGAAAAAGAAGAAGAAGAAGAAATCTACAGGGACGAGAATCTTACTGGTACAGATCCTGAAACGTTTTGGTTATCTATTGTCGTATAGTTACCACCGGACATCATCTTGCTCGTTTCTTTCTTCTTCTTCTTCGTCTTCTCAGAGATCTATCTCCATTTTTTCAGACTTAATCGAGTTTTTTTTTTTTTAATTTGTTTGTTAGTTTTCTTTAATTTTTTTTTACGTTATTACATGTTCCTCCTCTATTTTCCATTATTTACAAATATGACCCGGACTTTACTAGAAAAAACAATACATTTTTGGAAAATGTCATTTGTTGGTTATTACCATTAGTTTTGGTGGGGTGAATTTGTGTGATCCTGAAAACAAAAATTTGAAAACAAGTGATTCAATGAAAACAAAGTTATATTTCATGTTTTTAGATACGGTAGCAGATTCATAAATTAGATCTCAATTTAAACTATTATTCAAAATGTGTTTATAATATTTCTCAAAAAAAAAAAATGTGTTTATAATATATTTATAAACCATTGACTATTTGTACTTATCTACCAAATATACTAAGTTGAATATAAACTATGGTTAATTAATTTAAAAACATGTTATATGCTATACAATTTTTTATAATTATTATTTTACAATATCATATGATTTTAAATATATTATATTATACAAATTTTAATTTCACAAAAATAAATTGAGTTTATAACGGGAAATACTATATTTATTAAAGTTTTTATTTTTTTTAATTTAATTCTACATCTAAAATTTTCAAATTCAAAATCTGGATACACCTATAAAACAGAATCTGGATTGCCTATCAAATAGTTGGGTCAAAATTTTTAGTTAAATTTCAATTCTGTTCGGGTGACTTGAGCTTAGTTTCAATTTAGTCACTATAATTTGAATTTAATTTCAAATTTCTTTCTATGGTTTGGTCAAATGTCAGCAGTGGCATTATTATATTAATAATTTTGTGATTTTGGGTAGGAATATCTGTGAGTTTGTCTATTGTATTTTAGGAATCGAGAGATTCTGCATATATTTTTCTTTAGTTGATAGTTGCTGAAGATCTTCAACTGATTTCAATTGAAACCGTCATGGGCTTATAAAAAGATAGAAACTTTATACCAATTAAATCATGTTCTTGTACATGCCAATTACCGCTGAGCTAAACTCACTTTGGCAAATCATGTTCTTGTTGGCGGCTTATAAAAAGGCTTTGTTGCTTCTAAAAATGATATCGATCTCTCTCGAGTTTCTTCGCATTCTATTTTCTCTCCTTCGGTGGTTTCTTCAATTTAGTTTTAGTTAAGTTTTAGTTTTCAATTAAAGCCATTTACTATTATACTCTTCCCTTTATTCATTATTGTATTACTTTTCTAAAATGATTCATTCTTGTAGCTTTGAATATTTTTTTAATTAATATGAAGTTTATTTCATTTGAATTTTGTTCTCTTTATTGTTTATATATGAGCTAAACCTCTACCTTTGGATTCGAATACGTGAATACCCTAAAAAATGGATTAAGGTCATTTGTATGCAACTTTCACTGCTACAAAAGTGAGAATCTATGACACTAAGGGACCGTTTGGTTTAAGGTTTTATAGATGTTTGAGAATAAAGGATGCCTGAGAATACTATGTCTTGGGAATAAGATTGCTGAGAATCAAAGATAAACTGTGTTTTGGTTGTGCATGAGAATGTCATCAGAATTTTATGAGAACGAATTATGTCTGTATTTATTTTTTAGAATTAATCAGGTAAAATTTATGTAATTTTAATAAATTAATCAGTAAAATAATCAAAATTAATTCAAACTATTAATGAAAATTAATGCATTAATAATGATAAAATAATTTTAATTGGATAAATTATGTTAATTTAACTAATTAAAATTATTTAATTAATTGTTTTTAATAAATCTCATTAACTACAATAATTTAATATATTTGTATCCATAAAAATTAATTAGATAAATATTTTAATAATAATATGATTATTTATTTATTATAAAAAATACAAAAAAAATTAATTAAATGATTATAAATAATCAATAAGTAATTAATTATAATTATTGAAAAATAAATTTTTATACTAAAATCATTTAAATAATTTTAATTCAATAATTAAATATATTTTTGATAATGTTAACTAATTAATTATAATTTTAATAAATATGTAACTACATTCCTTAATAAACTTGGACTAAGTATTTGTTTTAAAAAAATTGAAATTTTTGACAAATTATTATTTAATCTAATTAAATAGTTTATTATATTATTTTTTAATTTAGTATCCATTAGTTAATAAAATTGCATATAAAAATAAAAACATGCTTTTGTAAGGGCATAGTTGCTTATGGGCATAAATGATGCAGGATGTAGACCCCTAAATTTGTCCGGAATTTTATTCTTTTAATTGATTTTGTCTTTTTAAAAAATAATAATAAATAAAAGAAAAAAAGTGTTCTAGAGTTTTTAAATAGCCCAATCATATTTATTAATTTTGGTGAGAATAATTAGGTCAAATATTTTATTTTAATTAATTGATTTGTCAAATCAAATATCAGGTTTATTTGGCAAGTTTTAATTAATCAAAATATTTTGTTTCCTTAAAGGATTGATTGGCAATTAAAATTTTGTAAATATGGGAGGTAAAATTTGAGTATTTATTTGTTTCTTCTTTTATTTTATTTTATTTTATTTTTAATTTTATTTGATCACATTCCTAATATGTTGTGGTTAGAATTGGCTATAAATAGGGATCCCATCACCCTCTTTTCACGATTTTTGGGGCCTTGGAGTACCCTCTCTACACTTTTTTTGGGCTAAAAATAGGCTCCCAAATTTCTCTCCCTTCAAACCCTAAATACACTTTCCTCCCTCCCTTTCCCACATAACTTCCCTCTCATACTATAACGCTTTCTCTTTTCCTCTCCAACGATTTCACCCCCTCACCATCACCCTCTCTCTAAATTTCACGTCGCCACTTCTCCAAGTCTTATTCCCAATCCAACGGTCACACATGTTTTTTGTAAGTATTTTTTTTAACCTTTGTTTACAATTCTTTCTCCGATAATTTTCTTTCTTTTCATGCTTTATAAAGTTTAGTTTATTTATTGGTTCTTTGTTTTATTTCTTTCTTTTACATTTAAGAAGTTATGCGATTTTTTTTAGGGAACATTTGATAACTGCATGCATGTTTCAATTCCAACTTTATCATTTTTTTTATTTTGGTGTAATCAAGCATTTAGAGTTAATTGTTATATGTTGTTTATATGTTCAACTTTGTTAATTTTATTTTACAATAGAATCTAGAATTATTATTTATAGTTTAGCCATATATTTTCATTAAATCAATATGTAAATACTTTTGCTTAAACAAATGCTTCTTTTGTTATTTGTGTTCAAAAAATGATATAAAAAAGGTCTCCAATGATAAACTCTCAAATTTTTGGAATGCCAATGTTTGGTTTCTTGAGGTATACGTCTTGGAATGCCAAGATTTAGTTTTAATATGTTTCCATTAAAGCAATTGAATTTAATAAAATTTTACTTCTTGTATATTATCCCTTTTTAGATATTCTCTCAATTATATGTTTCTTTTTATTTCTCTAAGTTACGATATTTAATCCAAAATTCTGCTGTAAATTTCTTTCCCTTAATTAAATAGTCTCCAAAGCAAAAGTCTTCCAACGATGGAATCTCGAATTTTCGGGATGCCGATATTTGAGTTTCTTGAGGAAAAAATAAAATCTCGGGATGCCGGGATTTGACTTTAATATTTCCTTCCTTATGAAGCATAAATAAAAATTCTTCATATTTTTCTTTTAAAACTTTTGTAAAGAAGCATATTTATAAAAGACATTTTCTTTAAAAGGAATGCATAAAAAACTTTTTGCTAAATGTATTTCATTAACTTTATCTTCAAAATAATAAATCAATCCAAAACTATTTTCCATAAAAATGTCACTTGCTTTAAAAATAAAATTAATTAAGAGTTTTCCTTAAAAAGTATTTTTACTTTACAATTTTCAAAATTAATAAACCAAATGTTTTTTAAAAAAAACAAACTTTCCTACAACGGAAATTAGGAAATCAAGATATTGACTTTCCTAATATTCTTGAGATGCAATGAATTTAAATTTGGGATGCCAAATTAAATTCAAACAAATATTGAATGACTTTATGCCGCCCACAATTATTGCTTATTATTTATCTATGGAATAATAAGAATTAAAATGTGGGACATTTAAAAATCAACAAAAAAAAAATCTTCTTTAGTAGCCAATTTCCTTAAATAACACAAGAAAAATAAAATTTCGTTCTTTGAACGAGTGTTGTGGGGTGCTAGTACCTTCCCCATACACCAAAGACCCCCGAACCTTAAATCTTTTCTTTGCAGACCATCTTAGCATATCTTTGGGTGCCCAGTCACACCCTCTAAATCAAGACTGGTGGCGACTCCATTTTCCTCCTCTTGGGAACAAAGTCGGCCGCTCCGCGTCGCAAACCCGTAGCGATAGCTTGGCGACTCCACTGGGGATCTTTTTGTAAGCGGGTCATTTTATTTTCTGGTGTTATTTTATATATATTGGCTTTTTGTATTTATTCTCCTTTTTTAAGCACACACAAACACGAGCCTCCTACCCGGGCTTTACCATTAGGATTAGGATCGAGGATGAGTAGTGACGACCTTCGTGGAGTTATAACTCCCGTGTAGGCACATGAAAACCCTCACTCAAGTCGACCTTATTCAGGATGCTGATAAGGGTGCCTATGATTTATTTTCTTGAAAAAGGAAAGGAATTGAGGACAGCTTGGGGACCTTTTTTCCGTTAGACAGTAGAGTCTTACCACACATATAATGATTTAGTTTATTTTAGTAATGCATTTTATATGTGTGATTTAGTTTATTTTACTTCCACAAGTTATTGATTTAGTTTAGTTACACGTGTATATTATTTGTTCATTTATTTATTTATTTATTTTATTCTAGCTTATCTCATCATTTTTGTTTGTATCCTTGATTTTTGCATATTTTTATAGTCACACATTCATAAACACATTCTTTATGCTTTCCCCTCATAGTTTCTCTCATATTTAATTCTTTTTTTTTACTAAAAAATCTTTTATTTTTGCTTCATTCTCATATTAGTTACATGTTCATCATTCGTTGTGCAAAAAAAAAAAAAAAAAAAAAAAAAAAGCATTCAATTTTCATTATTTGAAAATTTGAACGATGTTAGATATAAACCAAATATTGAGGTTGCAATAGAAAGAGAAAACCGATAATCACAATTGAAAGTCAGAAATTGTGCATCAATGGTTCGAACAAATGCAAGCAAAATGTGGGAATGCTTTGTTGAAGGATGTTTTAAATCAACCCTCAACAATTACCAACATCTTTAGTCATACTATTTTAAGCACGAGGAAGATAAAAGAGATTTTGGAGGAATTCAAACCAGAGCAAGGGATATCATGCATGAAAAGATATGGGCACATGAAAAGTCTTTTATACGTTCAAATTGATGAAAAAACATCTTGGTAGCTGCATTATATTTTTGAGATCCAGCTTACAAATGTTTTATATCCAATTCCCTCGTCATGACACCCACTGGTTGAAGAATACCAGGAGTTGTTTCGAATGCCAATAACGTTTGAAGCCAAAGCTTATTTTTCGACAAAAGACTGACTAGAAGGAGAGCTTTTGCAAGGATTATCGGTAATATAACTACTGCTGAAATGGGACATCAACTCAAGAATAAAAGAGGAAGTGAAGGAATATCCTTAAATTACCTCATAAACCTTCTTCAACAGCATAAGGATAATTAGTTAAGCTTTGAGCTCTTTGCACTATGTATGTTTGGGTCAATCGTGTTCCCAAATCTCGGAAGATATGTAAACGTGAAGGTTGCCAAGTTATTCCTTCAAATCGAATATGACATTAACCCAATTTTACTCATCCTCGCAGAAACGATACGATCATTAGATTTTTGTAAAATACGAGGGAAATGTAGATTTATTGGTTACACTCCTCTATTGAATATTTGGTTGATGAGTCATTTGACGTGCCCACCTGAGTTTAGCCATTCACAAGTAAAATTCTCCAATTCGTGGAACACTACAAGTAACCCTATCATTGATTATGGAATAGTTGAACACAAAGCAAACGAGCCAAGTACAGAATCGTGGATGTCTTTTTTCGACAAACTTGGAAAATGAAGACATAATATGAAAAGTTGTGTGGGCATAGTTTTAATAAATATGTAACTACATCATTTTCATATTATTTTAGTAATGCATTTTATATGTGTGATTTAGTTTATTTTAGTAATGAAGACATAAATGAAGACATATATTTTAATAAATATGTAACTACATCCCTTAATAAACTTGGACTAAGTATTTGTTTTAAAAAAAAATTGAAATTTTTGACAAATTATTATTTAATCTAATTAAATAGTTTATTATATTATTTTTTAATTTAGTATCCATTAGTTAATAAAATTGCATATAAAAATAAAAACATGCTTTTGTAAGGACATAGTTGCTTATGGGCATAAATGATGCAGGATAATCCTTTATTTCCTCGACCCACCACAGAAACCTTGAAACAAACAAGGGTATCAGAAACTCTTGCACATTCTCATCTCCAAAACCCTTGCACCAAACGGTCCCTATGGGAAAAGAAAACAAAGTTAAGGGAGAAAAAAAATGTCATAAAATGTAAGATACACGTTTTTTTTGCTGACGAAGATTTTGGTATTTTCGAAAATTTATGATTTTTTTTCTAACGTCATAAAAAAAAAAAATCAGAGCTTCTTATTTGTAAGCCAAAACAAACAAATAAATAAATAACTGTCATTAATTAAAAATCGTACTATATATAAAAGGGGCTTAAGGAGGAGAATCTTTGTTTTCCTCTTTTGCCCTTATAATTTTAATAAATGTCCATTTTGCCCTTCAATACTTGTTAGAGAGACACAACCCTTCGAATTAAAGTGTCATTCAATCTTTACTAATGGGACGCAACTGTTCAAGCAAAGGAAGTTACACATGAGATGCACCAATTCGATGATTAAAATTTAAAATACTAGGGTAATTGGCATGATTTTGATGGTAAAAATTTTGAGAAGTCGTATTCATGACAAAAAACTTTATTATATAATATTTATATAAATTTTGAGTTTTCTACTTATTTTTCGACTCTAATTTCATCACTATTTTGATATGTATGAATTTTTTGTATCAAAATCTATATATAAAAAAAAAAAAAAACATAAAGCACCAATAAAATATAGTGATTGTTACTATCCTAAATTTCTAGTTTTAAAAATTAAGTCATAAACTTATATAATGGTAGAAATTACTCTTTTAAACGTACATAATTGTAAGAATGTGGTTTTTTACCAAATTTTTTAATTCATTCTCTATTAGTTATAAAGTGAGATTTCCTATTTCTTTTTAAGTGGGCATTTTATTTTTTCAAAAATTTGTTAAATGCCTCTCTTCATTTTACTTAAAATATATAAATGAAACATGTTTTAAAATTTTAAAGAATAACAAAAAAAAAAAAAAAAAAAAACCATTTTATTAAAATAAGTACCATATTCATTAAAATTAAAACTCATTTGGATTGAAATATAAGATTCGAATAACATTAAAATATTCTCCTATTTAATAATTATTGCACAAATGTCCTCACGGTTCACACGTAACTTCGGAGATGGAGACACGTGGAATAAATAATATATTTGTATTAATGTTGTATGTGTGTGGGTGTACAATCTCTAACTTTAATCCTCTGATTCTCTCTCTTATGTGTGTGTTTCACTCGAGGGCTGAAACGCTTGATCTCGAGTCTGAAGCTTCAATGGATTCTTGGAGCTTGAAGTCTTCCAATCTTGAAGGAGTCTTCAATCTTCAAGAAGTGTTGATGTTCTGAAGAGTCTTTGATCTTCGAGGAGTGTTGAAATCTTGAAGGGTGTTTGGTCTTTAAGGAGTGTTGAAATCTTGAAGAGTGTTTGGTCTTCAAGAAGTGTTCAACACTTGGACTTATGGATTGCAGAGAGTCTTCGGTCTTCAGACTTGGTGGAGTCTCTCTGAATTTCTGAACCAAATGGTGGAGAACTCCTCTATTTATAGAGTTCTCGCTGGATGGGCCCTGGTGACTTTTGGGCCTAATAACTTGGGCTTGAGTTTTATTGGTCTTGGGTTCAACTATTTGGTTTTCGGTATGGTTTATATTTGACCCAAAACCAGATTGACCCAAATATTTAAAAGACCAAAATTTGATCCAATTAATTATTTTCTTTAATTAATTGGTCAAATTAATTAATTTGATCAAAATAATTTATTTTTAATTAATTGATCAAATGAACATTTGACTCTAAAAATTTATAATTGGCCAACTTTGTCTTCAAATTAAATTTGGGACACATGTCAATTTATAATTGATCCCAAATTTAATTATTTGTAATTTTGTCATTAATTTTAGATAATGACGTGACAATTTGTGATTGGACAAAATTTCTCCTTCCAACACTCACAAGTTCCACTTAGTATATTGTTATAAATTATTAAATTTGAGTTGTCACATTCATTAGCATGCATTTAACTTATTCTTTTTTCTTTTTACAAAAAAAATTATTCTTTTTTTTTTTAAAAAAAATCACTAATAAACATTTTTTTTGGTATCAATATATTAATAGTCTAATTATTATACAATTTTTTTTTCTTAAATTTATAACTTTTTCTTGCAATCTTTTGTACCATCATACTTTGTAATTTATATTTACCTATTTGGAGAAAATTCTTCAAAAAAAAGGTATAAGAACTATATTTAAATTGTCGAGGTAGTAATGGGAGAACATGCGGGAAAACACATTTTGATATCATGATTTCCATTAATTAAGTCCACCTAATGTCACAAAATGATATCAATTCAAGTTCAAAAGAAAACAATTTCTTATATTGTGTTGTGCGATGATGTTAAACAAAACACAATAACAAATTGTTCCGAATATTAGAAAACACGTTTAAATATGTAATTTCACATTAACAACTTTTTTCAATGTCAATACAAAAATTCTTATCGAATCACTTGAAGATCAAAATTTGTCATCCAAACATACAAAAAAAAAAATGTTATTTTTAAAGAGGTTATACTTTATTAAATACTTTTTTTTTTATAAAAAAAATCATCTTATATAATTCTCATGAAACATATTTCTTTATTTATTTTCCTCCAAAATACAATCTCGAAGCATACCGATGAATTACCTATGAGATAATAAAATATCTTTATGATGCCACTTTTTATGTTTTATCAAATTTAGTTTTACAACTATTATATGTATTTTAATTTTAATTATATATCTTTTATTTTTTATTTTATCTCTTACATTATAGCTTAATCTCAAATATTTACTATTTGAACTCGATGAAAAATATATTTATTCAAAAGTTAATTTTCACCATAAAAAATATATTCCAAAAATTCCAAACCACGTGCAAAGTATTTCATATTCATTATAAATGAACGTATAACAATATAATATATAGTTTTAGACTTCTAAACACTATTTTATTATTATTATTTTCAATTAAAACAGTAAAATTTAACTTGCATCCCACGAGTGTTTCTAAACTAGTAAGTAAAAAATGACATTTAAGTAATTATGTAGGCGAATTATTATTAGAAAAAAAAGGTTGTTCAAAAAAAAAAAAAAAAAAAAAAATTAGAAAAAAAAGGAAAATCAAATTTTTTTCTGAAAACCCTCAAGTCAAATCTCTATCTCTCACGATTTCCCTCTCTTGTTACCCTCTCTCCCGTCGCCATCTCCCTCTCGGTCACGAACAGGAAGCACCGCCACCGCCCTCTCCTCTCCAATCACGTCGCCGCCGCTGCCTGCAACCTCCGCATCCGACTCAGTCGGCGAGCACCACCGACTCTCTCCTTCCGCAGCTGGTCAGTATCTCTCTCTCCCTTTCGGTTCGATTTCTCGTCTTGATTCTATGGGTTTTTTGTTTCTTTTATTGATGATGACTATAATATCGTAGTTTTTGTGTGTATCTATCAGTTTTTGGTTCCTTTTGTTCTATGGGTTTTTTTTTTTTTTCAATGGGATTGAAGCCTGTGTTTCCATGTATATCGATCTTTTGATTTGAGTAAAATGGGTAAACAACATTGTATTTTTCTTGTTGGCCTATGCTCATGATTGACAAATGCTCCCTTCATAGTTGGATCCAATTTATGAGTATGCTCCTTACAGAAATCCTGTGATTTTAGCATACTCTAGAAAAGTAATATCATATTTTTTTGCGAAATTCTAAGTTGAAAAAAAATAGGTCGTGTAGGTGGTTTATTAGTTACAAGTTAATTTTGAACCTACTTGTACGTACGAAATAAATTGGCACGACTTCAAGGTTGAGCTTTAGTATTTTTATTGCATTTGTTAAAATAAAAAAAAAAAAAGCATTTTTATTGCATTTATAGTATCCAATAAAGCTTTGAGTAACATTTGATTATAATTTTGTTCAAGTAGTTCAATTTAGTTTTCATTCACTTCCAGGTCATTTTAATTTCTTAATGAAAAGTCCTGTGTTTCTTAGGAAAGAAATGAAGTTTAGTTCTTCGAGATCGAATTGTATTAGTTTCAACTTGTTGGACTTGTAGAGATTTGTATTTTTACAGATCAAATGTGTGGCTGCTAAGCAACTAATTAGTTCAGTTCATAACATATTTTTCCCTTTGCTGGTTGCCTTGAATAAAATGCAATTTGTTCTATCAATTTTAGATAAAGGTGAAGATGCAAGAGGACAAATGTTCATTCTTGTCTAGTAGTCATTTCTTTGTCTATTCAAATAAGAGAGAAGGGAATGAGGAGAGTGGAAAGTATTTGGAAATGTGATGGAAATTTTTACAATCTACTATGACTTGTTCTTTAGAATCTTGATGCTATGCCCTATTCTTTGGACCTTTTGGGGCCACGTTCTTGGGATGTTGATTGTTTTATGAGTTTATAGATTTCTAGATGGTGCTTACTTAGGTGGTAGTTAAAAAGTGTATGATGCTATAATAGCTTTCCATTAATCTAATGCAACTACTCTTCATGCACCTCCAAATCTATAGTTTGATATGAATTAATTACCATATTGAAATGTCCAGCTTTCTCACTTCAAATCTAATATGAGTTTAATGCTCTTTAAACTTGTGACTTGTGCTGAGGTTGGAAATACCAATGTGATACAATTGATTTTTTCATCCTATCATTAATAGGAAAGATCTTGAATTTACTTCGGTCATTTCAGATTTTCTTTGTGAAAGATCAATTGGGTATATCATTATTTGGGGAGTGGCCTGTCCATTGGTTAAATTATCATACCATATATGCACTACGTATGTTCTGATGTTCTATTTTAGTAATTAGTATTACCCATTAAGTGAGATTTTGATAATTTCTTTCCTACTTCAATTGCCTTGCATCTATTTTCATTTCTTAATGCTCCTTTGTTTAACAACGTTGGCTTGTTTTGTTGGACCATGATTTGTTTTCAATGACCATTTCTATTGCATCTTCTTGCAACATAAAGTTTTATCCCTCGTTATCCTTTTATCATGCAGCTAATCATCAACTTTGTTGATAATTCCTTTCTTGCTTTAACTGCCTTGCTTATGTTTCCGTTTCTTAATGCTCCTTTGTCTGCCAATGTTCGCTGGTTAGGCCAAGAATTGATTTCAAGGATCATTTTCATTGCATTTTCCTGCAACATTAAGTTTCATCCCTTAATATCCTTTTATGTCAGCACCTAATAGTGAACTATGTCTATGTTCTTCTTATGCTTTAATTGCCTAGCATACATTTTCATTTCTTAACAATGTTTTAAAAGGCTATTGAGGCTTACGCCTTGAGGCTCGCCTCGAGGCAAAGCTCCAACTTTTAGCCTCAAAACTTACGCCTTCTTTGGACCATAAGAGGCTTACGCCTCTCATAGGAGAGGCTTACGCCTTTGTAAAAATGCACCGAGGCTTAAAGCCTCTACGCCTCATAAAATGGTTAGAAGAATAGTATTAATTTCCCCATTCTTTAAAAATATAAACGTTTGAGTTGTTACAATTTGAAATATTACTACTTTTACCACTTAGGCTTTAAAAACATTGAAAATAAAAATTTATAGAATAAGTCAATCGTATAAGTGAAAATAGTAGTGATGTTAAAGATATACTTGTAGAATTTTTTCAAGTAGCAATTCAAGGGGTGACTTTTTCTATACTTTTATATAAGTATTATGTTTAGCATTACTTGTTCACACAAACTTAGGATTTACATCATGTTTTTAATTAAAATTGAGGCTTACGCCTCACACCGCCTCGCCTCCTCAAGAGAGAAAGCCTCGAGGCCGCCTTTAGCCTTTTTTTTTATAGGAAAAATAACCATTTCATTGATGTATGAAATAGATAAAAAGGATGCCCATCTAGGGTAATTACAAAAGAGATCTCCAGTGATGCAAAAGAGTGGATAGGGAATAATTACAAAAAGGGGGAGTGACTACTCCAATACAAAGCAAGGTAGGATGTAGATTCAATGAAGGCGCTAATGATTTGACTCCTATCCGAAAAAATACGGGCATTTCTTTCCAAAAGGCTAAAGAAATATTTACTGAATAAATGGGCTTGAGATTCAGAATCCTTATAGCAGAGGCATCAGCAGTGTGGGGAGATGGATAAACCTGGATTTTTTCTCTGGACCATATCAGCTGTGTTAATACACTCATGGCTAAGCTCCCACAAGAAGAATTTAACCTTTTTCGGCTAGGTCCCTTCCATAATTGATCATAAAAAGCATTTCTGTTGGGCTGTACAGTGGAGGCCCATTTTTTGATTAGGGAGCCCGAGGAGAAAAATCCATTGCTATCAAGTTGCCAAAACCAAATGTCCTCCAGCTCTTTAAAGGAGAAAGAGGAGAGAGTGAGAGACAAAGAGGTCCATTCAAGAATTTCCTCTTCAGTGAGGTTTCTTCGCAAGTGAAGGTTCCATGCTTCTTCCGATGAGTTCCAAAGATCCACAATGAGGGCTTCCTTTTTTTGGGAAAGCCTATAAAGGGAGGTGTATGAAGATTTTAGAGGTTCACTCCCAATCCAGTGGTCATCCCAGAACAAGGTTTTATCACCTTTCCCTACTCTGATTTCTGTATAGTTGTAAACAAATTGCTTCATTTTGTGTATGGATCTCCATGGGCCTTTAGCCTTTTAAAACATTGTTTCTTAATGCTCCTTTGTTTAAGGATGCTAGCTAGTTAGACCATAATTTGTTTTTAAGAATCTTCTCTTATTTCATCTTCCTAGTTGCACCCTTAACATCCTTTTATGACAGTAGCATAAAGTTTCACCTAATAGTCAACTAGAAAAGCCAGAAAAAACACTAACCTCCAAAGCCTTTCTATAATATGGTGGTGTGAGTGTGTGTTCAATTCACATGTTGCTTGATTATGTTTTAGGCTTGGAAGGAAAAATATTTGTTTGTGTTCAATTCACATGCTTTGAAATTGCTTGTTTTAGTTTTTGCTTTAGTTGAGTTTAGTGGTAAGTTGATAAATACTTGAGTTATGTTTTGAAATTGTGTTTTGGGTTGAGAATATGTGTTTTAGTTTGTTGTTGGGGTAAATTTTTGAGTTCTTGTGTTCAAAACAAAATGTGTTTGAAGAGTATTTGTCAATCTTCTTGAAGCACATAATAATAATGAGAATCTACTTGAAAGAGCATTCTTAAATAATAATTACATTTTGGTTGTGGTTGAACTTGTAAACAATACTTTGTTTTCAATTGAAAACCTTATTTGAAGGATCGACCAATCTTGTTATGCTTTTTAGCATTTGCTACGGCCATTGGGGATAGTCAAGAGAGGAATAGATTTTGTTTGAGGTTGTTTGGCTTGTTTTTATCCATATGTATTTATACCTACAATGGTGCATGATTTAGTGAAGGAAATATTCTACTACACTCTCACATTCTGATACAGTATTAGATTATTTAAAATCTTATAAGATTTATAGATATGTTTAATTCCTATTCATTTTTATAGAAGCCCAATAGCCCAAAACTATTCTCTCCTTCACTTATGTCAGAGAAAAACCCTAACCCCTTCTTCCAAGCTTCCCCCAACCTCACAGGGTTTGCCCTAATTTCTTTGATTTTGCAAAATCCTCTCTCTGCATTCATCTCTCTCTGGTTGAAGTTTCTGCTTTTATGTGCATAACATCCAACGTCTCTGGCACTTCCATTCGCTCACAATTCATTCTTTCGAGTAAGAATTTTCGTTTTGTTTTCAATCCTTTTGTTCACAATCTAACCGATTCATTTAATTTTTACTCTCTTCGGATGCTTGATTTCCTTCTGCTTTCTAGTCGATTCCTTTTATTTTCGATTTGCTAAATGGGCAGTGGGCTTTTTAATGACAACTCAAAGATTCAACACATTATTTATCGTTAGAACTTGATGTTATTTTGGGTGTCTTCACGAGTATGGAGTTGCTGAATTTTTGTTGAGATATGTTTTAGCTTGTTAATTTAGAACTATTTGCAGATTGCCAAGTCCTAAATGAATGGAAAAATGGATGTTGTTGCATTTGAGAACCTTCTATGGCTTTCTTTAGTTGTATATTTTTCTCATTTTTAAACTTGCTTATGTTGTCTACATTTTCATGCACCTGCAGATTAGGTGAGGAGGATCTGGCCTTTTCAGTCTAAGCATGGCGGAGCCTAATTCTATGAGTTTAACTAAGACTTTCCCTGTCAAACCGAAGCTCAAATCCAAGCCCAAGACACCTAAACAAACTCTAGAATCTAAATATTGGTCCTCCTTCAAACGTCATGAGATCCCGAACCTTGTTTCATCCATATCTTCCCTTGAATTTTGTCCAACAAATCCTTCTGTATTCTCCGCTACACACTCGACCTCTCTCACTCTCTTTAGCAATCAAACAATGGCCCCCACCTCTACCATCTCATATTTTCGAGATGTTGTAACTTGTGCTTCGTTTCGCTGTGATGGGCTCCTTATTGCGGCCTCTGACCTATCTGGGCTTATCCAAGTCTTTGATGTTAAAACTCGAACTCCACTTCGAAAGCTTCGTTCCCACTCTCGTCCAGTTCAATTTGTTCAGTACCCTGTCCTTGATAAGCTCCACCTAGTATCTGGTGGGGATGATGCAGTTGTTAAATACTGGGATGTGGCGAGTCAGACTCTGATTTCAGATTTTCTGGGCCATAAGGACTATGTGAGATGTGGTGCTTGCTCCCCAGTTAGCATGGACATGTTTATCACTGGGTCATATGATCACACCGTGAAGCTCTGGGATGCTAGAACGAACTCGAAATCGGTTTTGGAAGTGAATCATGGGAAACCGGTGGAGGATGTGATTTTCTTACCATCAGGTGGGTTAGTTGCAACTGCTGGGGGTAATTCTGTGAAAATTTGGGATGTGATTGGAGGTGGGAAGATGGTTTGCTCTATGGAGAGTCATAATAAGACTGTTACTTCACTATGTGTTGGGAAAATGGGCAAGGACGGCGGAGAAGAGTTGGATCAATTTAGAATCTTGAGTGTAGCGCTGGATGGTTATATGAAGGTGTTTGATTATTCAAAAATGAAAGTTACTCATTCAATGAGATTCCCAACACCCCTTATGTCAATTGGGTTTTCTCCTGATTGTAGTACTAGAGTTATAGGAACTTCAAATGGGATCTTGTATGCTGGCAAGAGGAAGACTAAGGAAACTACAGTGAGTAATTTGTCGAACCCTTGGAGCCTGGGATCTGTTGGGGAACCTCAAAGGCGAGCTTTGAGGCCTTCTCACTTTCGATACTTCCATCGAGGTCAAGGGGAGAAATCAATTGAAGGAGATTACCTAGTTATGAAACCAAAAAAAGTGAAGTTGGCAGAGCACGATAAACTCTTGAAGAAGTTCAGGCACAAGGATGCTCTAGTATCCGTGTTAGCGAGTAAGAATTCTGAAAATGTGGTGGCTATAATGGAGGAACTGGTTGCAAGAAAGAAGCTATTGAAATGTGTTTCAAATTTGGATAGGGAGGAGCTCGATTTGCTATTAGTTTTCTTACAAAAGCATTCGACATTGCCAAGATACTCAAGCTTGTTGATGGGGTTGACTAGAAGGGTTCTCGAACTACGGACCGAAGATATTAGGGCCTCAAACGCCTTGGAAGATCAAGTTAGAAACTTAAAGCGATCTGTAGATGAAGAGATCCGGATACAACAGTCGTTACTGGAAATACAAGGTATTATTTCACCTTTACTAAGAATTGCCGGAAGATGATGAGATTTAATTTTGCAATGGATTGTTTGTAATGTACATTTTCAGTTTCTAATATTTAAGATTAGAAGAGCAAGGCTCCAATTTTGTCTCTGTGGTGTTTAAAATGCTATCATAAGTAGAGCGTGAAGTATTTATTGTTGGGATTCATGACTTGTTATTTTGGTGCATAGAGTATAGAAATTTTCTCATATACCAAAAAAATAGTGCCTTTTAAACATGATCAAGAATGGTGAAGGACGTACATGTGAATGTTATATATATATATATATATATTTGATATCTGTGAGTGTTCGGGCCAGCTTACGCACGCCTCGACTAATCTCACGGGACAACCGCCTGACCCTACTACATTTGGTTGCCAAGGAAACTTGTAGGATATTAAATCCTAGATAGGTGGTCGCCATGGATTGAACTCATTCCCTCCATGCGAATGTTATATTAATGACATTAAAATATGTTTGTCTGCTGATATTATTCTTTTTTCTGAGCTCTCAAGTCTTCCCTTAAAATAAAAAAAGACTAGACCAGTTAATTCGAACTTTGAAGGGCGAAAAATTCTCTCAGTTTACTGGGTGAAAATTGAAATTACATATGAGAGGCAAAAATACAGCTTTTCTTTTTACAGGAAAAAATACAGCTGGTGGGAGGGAAAGTCTGAATTTTATTTTATTATATGATTTAAAAGATAGATAGGAGTTTCCTTCATTCCAGGGCAGGTCTATTTGATATTTTCGTTCATTTTTTTTTTTCAGTATCCAATTTAGTCTTTTAACGATAAAAACTTTGTTTTTAAAAACACAAATATGCATTATTATTATTATTATTATTTTAGTATTTTTCTTTAACAAAAATTGTTTTTAAAGTTTCCAAATTCAGTTTAGGTTTTGTAAATTTTTTACGAAACACATGTAACTCGTGTTTAGAAATTAACTTTCAAAGGCAAAACTATAAATAAAATAGTTATTACAAGTTTTTAGATTTTTATCATTTTAGTTCTTGAGCTTCTAAAATTAGTAGACATTTTCAAAGTAAAATTAAAATAATTATTTGTTGATCAAAGTAAAATAAGTTAAGTTTGAAAATTGAAGGATGAAAATGGGTTTTAAACTTAACATTTTTTTTTAAAAAAATTTAAAGGTAAAAAAAAAAAAAATCAACAATTAAAACATTTTCTCTCAGAAATAGTAGGGTCAAATATTTGTCCCATGTTTTTTTTTTTAGTTCAACAATATTTTGAGTGGGAATATTCAAACCAAGAGTACATGTTAATTACTATGTTATGCCCACTTTGGCTCGTTCCATATTTTGTTTTTTTTAGTACTTTCACCCATGTTTATGATGATAGATACAATATGTGAATTATAAGATAAGATTTATAATTTAACCTAAATTCTAACACTTTTTTTTGACTAAAAATTGTGATCGGTTAAGTTTTTAAAACCCAACATTTAAATTTTTTTACATTTATGTTTATTTAGTCTCTAAAATTTTTAAAATTTGAATTATATTTTTTAACTTTGTATTTATATAACGTTTTTGTTATCAACAATGTTAATACAATGATGATTTAATATGTCTATTAGACAAATATTGGTTCATCAAAGAAAGTGGATAAATTTTCTTTGAGTTCACAACATAAGGTGAGATTCAAACTTAACATTTGCGACGAAAATACAATATCTTAAAGAGTTGAATTATGTTAGGTGATCATGGGTTGTAGATTTATAAAAGACAAGTTGATCCATATTAATTGTTCAATAAAGTTTTTTTTCCCCGAGTATATTAACCTTTGGAGGTGGGGGATCAAACTCTGACCTCTTGGTCGATCATACCACTAAGCTATGCTCATTTTGGCTATTCAATAAAGTTGTTGATATGAATATTATTCAACTGGCTGAGACTTTATTTTACATGTTTAAAAAATTAGAGGTTCAATGTGGGAGAAACCTCTATTTTCACTATAAAATCTCATTCTCTGATGAGAAGTTCGAACTTTCTTCTATTGAACGACTCTCCTTAGGAATGAAACTCTTCTTCTTTTCCATTCAAAATCCATCTCAATTTTCAATCTTTCCACTCAATCTCACCTTCAAAATCCTCCATACCTCCGTCGGAAAACCCAAATGGAATTCACTCACCAACGACTTCATTATCGACCCATTGCTCACTATTCTAGTATTGTTTGGTTTTATTGATTCTATATTTCATTGTTAAACTAGATTGATCACCTAGAATAGCATAACATATTGAGTTCAATACTAAAAAAGGTTGGATAGTATATGGCTTTCCTAAAGATCATATAGAAAAAAAAACTAGACATAAGACTTTGCTTTTGACCCTACCCCAAGGCAAAAAAGCATAGGACCAAAAGGGTTGTGTGCTAAATAACTTAAGTTAAATTAGTATAGGCATAGGTTTAATTAGTTAAGCTCCTAAAAGTGTTTTAATGAACAAATTAATAGTTTAAAAAAAAAAAAAAAGAAAAACTGAATAGGTGTTGAACCTAGTGCATTGTGGAGAATGTTTGGGTAAAGTTGTGGTTGCATTTCAATTTTTAGGTGGTAGAAGCTTATTTGATTTTTTTTTAATTCATTTCCATTTATTCTCATTTACTACTTTTATATATCAATAAACTTTTTAAATTATTTTACCTTGGTTACTTGGACTTCAAACTTAGAGGAGGTTTTCGTTTTAATTGAATCTTCGTTTACTTTGTTCTCTTGGGATTCAATACTTGGAGTGCTTTTCATTTTATACTACGCGTTAGACAGTGTGCACTTGCTCTTAAACATGAAACTTTAGTGATTTCATTAGTCGTCACCACCAACACGGTTAATTAGATTGGATGTAAATTATTCTTTTGAAGAATGGGTTGGCCAATAGGTTGAAACCTATTTGGACTATATATTTGGAACGATCTGTCGAGCTGGCTCAACAAGACTTATAATTAAGTCAATTTAAATATATAAGTATATATATAATATATTTTATATATTTACACAAATGAAATTTTTAGTTTTTTCCCTAAGATCATGTATTTTTACTTTAAATATATATTATAATCTATAATTGATAAAAAAATTTAAAATGTAAAAAACAAATAAAAAGTTATTAAAAAAACGTGTGAACCATGGGGCATCTATTTTATGCCTCGAGGTCCAATCACAAGATCAATGACTAAGAAGCTTCAACATGCTTTGATTCTTCGGGTTCAATCCTTGGTGATGTCAACAATGAATTTAAAGAAAGATGTTGGTGGTGTTTCCCATATGTGCATGCAAGTAGACGTCATTTAATGAGTATTTAATGATATAATATTTTATTTCATGGGTTCCACACAAATTTTAAATACTTCCTTCATAGCAAACAATGAATGGATGTAGTATGGAAAATTTTTCATACTACGGTAGTACTAGAAATTTTCCCATGCAAGAAGAGCTTCAAGATTGAACTGCATTAAATGCATTTATACTTCATTCAACTTAAATTCAAGTTACATTAAATGAACTTAAGTGTAATTTGATATTTTATAATTGAATGCTTCATGTATTCTTATGTGAGATTATGGAATCATGGTGCATTTTTTTATGGTTGAGGAGGCCAGCAAACTAGTACTTTTGTCCCAAAGTTTAATGGTGCCATTGGGACTATTGCACGAGATACAAATTCCTCTATGTAGCATAGTCATAAATGCATGCTTACAATTTTATTATTAACTATGCAGACGTATTTTGATATGGATTATTTGTCCAAGAGCTATGTCAAATAAGTACTTTTGTGACTTTGAAAACCCTACAGAGGCCCATGCAAATCCACCAAAAAAGACTTACAAATCCATTAGAATTTATTATGATGTATATGGGAGACTCCTGAAAGGAACCTACTTTTTTTTTTTAACCACCTATAGTTCTATGTAACTCATTTCTCCCTTATAACCATTGAACTGGGTCCAAGACATCTGCATTATGACTAACAGCGTGTGTTTTTGAATTACAGAAGATAAAAGAAGGTCATGACATTGGTCAGGTGGATTTGTTCCATAATAGTTATTTCTCTAAAAAGGATGAATGGGTGAACGATAATGTGAGAGATGCATACCTACGTTCTATTTGATCATACTTGCACAAATTTATGTGTTCCTGTATAGTTTTTTACCCATTACAATATGAATGAGCTTATGAAAGCATCATCACAAGAAGGGTCTGAACCAATCTCGCAGCCAAATATCTGTAAACAAGTTTCAAGTATTCAATTAGGCCACATTAAATGTTTTGGTTGGGACCCAAAGCCTAGCTCGACATCCTGTAAAGCAAACAAACGAAACTTTAACAACAACGTTGTCGATGTTGGCAAAAAGATGAGCTCAAAAGCCCCTTTTTTTCTTTCCCTTTTCAAAAGAAATTAACAGTCACATTGGAATTGGAATTTGATATATAAAATTTCTCATTGAATAATTCGAAATCAATCCCTTAATCGAAACAGAGAGAGTAAAATGAGGAGAGAAAGACAGAGAAAAAGTAGATGAAGAAAGAGAGTTATTAAAGGGAGGAAGAAAGTAGAGAGGGAGAGTGAAAGGGAGTAGGGATACAAGTTACATTTATGATAGTTTGAGGGTTTAATTTTACCATTCAAAGTTTAGGATACAATGTTTACACTTCTAAAAGTTTGAGGGGTTAATTTTCACTTGCATGAGAGTGGGAATTGTGAAAGGAATTCAAGGAAACCCATTGTAGTTTTGAATTTCTTTTCTTTATTTTAACTTAAATGGACAGTGAAACCCTGGGAGAGATTCCAACCATGAAGGGCAATTTGTGGGGTGACACCAGGTGGGGCATCAAAAGAGATCTTGATGGGCATAGCCTCACCAGGAACCAGGGAAAAGTAGTTGTCTGAGTAATGAACAGGCAGAATTCTTGTATCCTCCCCTTCCTTACCCTCTGCCTTGGAACCATGGACCGAAAAGTGAAGAAAGAAGGCAACTCCAACATCATTCCCATCCGTTTCAACTAACCTCGGACCGTTCGTTCCAATACCTATACGTTGACAGATCTTGTGAAACAAACCAGTGTTGCGTTTTTCATCGGTCTGTTCTTTGTTTTCAAGAAGCAAAGAATTTGAACCGAATTCACCTTCGCCTTGCCTATTTATGAAGTTGTTCTTGTAGGTTAAGCTTGAAGATTCTGCATTCTTTGATTTGTTCTGCACGTTCATTCCGACTTCATAGGTGGATCCTTTTATATCAACCTTAGATGTAATCTGAATGGGTATGTTCCTCTTTCTGTAAGGCTCCAACAGCTTGTAATCTCCACCGGACTGATGCAACCAGTAGAAGTTTCTCGAGATAATACCGGAGTCCGAGACATTGAACAGCTTAAGAAGAAGAAAGTAGACTGGCTTGGAATCTTTGGACTTGGGATACTCAATCTCAACAATGGACGACGTCTGCTTTGGAGGCAGGGAGAGTTTCTTCATAACTTTATAATATGGGCACGTCCCTTCAAGGTCCCACACCGAGGCTTCAATGGCAACACCAGATATCTCGTCCGATGTAGTGTTCACGACCTGTTCAAGGCAGATACAGAAACATCTCACAGCTTAGTCGAGAAATACAGATGAAAACAGTGAAGTTAAATCCATTGATTCTCATAGTTTCAAGAACATAGGAAATTATGAGATGAATACACAGATTATATCCCTTTGCTATCAGTCTCAGTTAAAATTAAATGGAAGCCTTACATACAACAATCAGATTTCGAGTTCCACTCAAGACCGAACTTTCACCTTTATGTTTGTTTCAAACCAAAAAAGGTAGTAGTATGTTACAATACTAGAAAAACTTGCCTCGACGCAATAGGTGCTTAGATTCAGCTGGACGTGGATTGGTTCTGCAGCGCTACGACACCCAAAGAAACCTGCTGTTTGGTCAAGGAGATGATCATAGAACTGACCTCTTAGACCTGTCCAAGGGTTTTGTGTTTTCCAGATTAAGAAACCAGTGTACTTCTTCCACATTCGGCAGTTCCAGCCTTCAATTAGAGCTCGATATTGGATATAATTAGCAAGTTGAGCCTGAAAGTTTTGAATGTTAGAAAATGGATTTAATTGTCAAAAGTGCATGGCACGACTTCAAACAAACTTCCTTACCTTCAAACAGAAATCGTCGAGATCTTTCGGAGAACCGTAAAGTTCAATCTGACTTTGAACCTTATATGGTTTGGAATAGGGAATGTATTTATGGTAATCCCAAATGGGGTTTGGTACTTCTTCTACGTAGCCACCAGGGAGTTTCTTAACCAATGGAATCTCCCATCCTTCTGGAGGCATCGTGGCTCGGATGGTAGCAGCAACAGGCATGCCTACAGAACCAACCTCAGGATTGAATCCATACTTATAAAAATCATCCTTAAAAAAGTTTTCGGGGTATTGGATCTCATAAGGACCATCAGTGAAGTCTCCCTTTCCATTTGCAAATCCATCCCACATGGATCCTTGTACGTAAATGCGAGTACCATCTAGATATTGGCTTGGATCCTCCAATGCCAATGATGAAGCTACCATCCACTTCTCATTTTCGCTTGACATTTGAAAATGAGGATGAAGTTTCAAATCATTTTTTAAAGCAGCATTGATATCAGGTGGTGGAACTTGTTCGTTTCCACCAACCCAAAGAGCAAGACTAGGGTGGTTTCTCAGAAGCTTAACTGTGTCTCTTGCACAAAGCAAGAAAAGATCATGATCCAGAGGGCCATCGGGATTTGATACAGGCTTACCACGTCCATCGACGTCTCCAGTAATCCAAAATTCTTGCCACACCTACAGTAATTTTTTCGGGAATAGTGGTTGACATTAGTATTTCGATCATAGTTCAACAGAACTATAGAGTAAGCAAATACAATAATTAGTTAAGAAAGCATATAAGAAAATGAAAAGCATATTATGGAGGAGCTCGAGATGATATGGAAGGGGAAAAAACTTATCTAGAAAAGAAAAGGAACCATAATTTACCAACAACCCATAAATGTCACAGTAATGATAAAATTCTGGCCTCTCGGCCAATCCACCACCCCAACAACGGATCATGTTAAAATTCATATCTGCATGAAACTTTATGTCCGTATGATAACGTTTTTCTGAAAGTCGAAGTAACCCATCAGACAATATCCAATTACCACCACGAATAAATATAGGCTGCCCATTGACCTTGAACAGCCTGCAGAGAAGAAACGGTATGAAGGACACAGGACAATCTAACCAAAAGGAATTTCATCAAACATGGATGTGAAATTAACATAAACAGTACCTTCCACCAGTTGCAGTATCAATATCGCTTTCTATTTTACGGAAACCAAAGTGATGACTCCAGGAATCAGATTCTCCAAATCCATCCACATCCACGGATATAACGACATTATATAAGTATTGCTTTCCCATTCCATTCGGCCACCACAGATTGGGCTTGTAGAAATAGAGCTGTCATTCACCACAAAATCACTTGAACAGAAGTTTTGAGCTGAATTATGTGTAATGACTCAGAAATTTGTAACTTACTAAACCTATTTATAGTTTAACAATAACAACATAGTAACCTAGAGTAAATTTAGAATTTCCAACTTCCATTACTAGAAGTTTTAGCAAATATCTTGAAGAAGAAGCGAAGGAAATGAAGTTGATTAACTTTCAATTTAGTATCTCATATTCTACCTAGTGGTTCTCTTTTAAAGAGAAGCTCCTCCTTCTTCACTAGTTTATTGTTTCTCAATGTAGAATATTAAATTCACTTTTGCCCTAGTGGTTTTTTTTCTTCTTCGTTTAGTTCCCCATATTAAAATTCAATTTAGAAGATTAAACTTCACTTTTGATAAACAGTAGCGAGAATTAAGAAAAGGTGATATCTTTCGCAAAGGATAACTTAGGATTAGAGAAGTTGTAAGGTAACTCCTTACAATATTTGGATAAACAGAGGGAAATAAACCGCCTTAAAGGCAATACAAAAACCCAGCCAATTCTAGAGAGCTGGTATCTCTCCCTCTCCTCTAAACTTTTAGCTGAAATTCAACATAAACCCTAAAAAGGAAAACAACACAGCTTATATACTGCTACTCGCAACATAAAATTCTCCAGCCCTCACTCTTGGGACCACAGTGGTCCTCCATTCTTTCCCACACTCACTCCCACATAACTAACTTGGAGGTGAGTTCTCTTTTCTGCCCTTGCCCTTATTCTTTCGTGTATAAACTTTCATTATTGGAGGAGGCCTAGCAGAAGTCTTCAGTATAGTAATAGGTTGCTGAAACAAACAGTTGAGGATATTGTCCATTCACTGGTTGTTAGACCCACAAAATTCTCGTTTTTCAGATTAAAGGCATAAAATTAAAAGCTTTCATAAGGCTCATATTTTTGCCTTTGGTTTTCCAGATGACCGACCGAATGGACAATCATCAAAGGGAAATACAACAAATTTCAACTGACTACTTGTCGAGCCTATCCTGAAAAGTTTTCCCAAAAGCATGAAAACGGAGAAATTGAATACCGGAATCCAAGAGTGCCTTGGTGATAAGGGCTCAAATGCTTAAATATAAACATTTGGTGGAAAGGGCCTAATCAAGATGTCTTTTAAGTTCTATTGCCACGCTGAAAACTTAGCCCTATCATTTTGTTTTTTATTTTCTATTTTTGAAAATTGAGCTTATAAACACAACTCCCACCTAAAGTTTTCTTGCTTTATTACACACTTTTTAAAAACGTTTTCAGCCAAAATTTGAAAACTTAAAAAAAAAAATAGTTTTTAAGAACATGATTTTGTTTTTGAAATTTGGCTTAGTGTTTTTAAGAAAGGTAAAAAACTTACCAAAAAATTGTGAGGAAACAAGCATAATTTGTAAAAACAAAAAACCAAAAACAAAATGGTTACCAAACAAGGCCTTAATAATGCAAAATATTTATTGTTTCTCAAAGCTAGCTTTGAAGGGTATAAAGCCTCTTAGGAGTTCAAGGGGATAGAAAATCATGACGCCGTGAATGGTACTTCTGTTAAAAATTAAAAATTGAAAGGAAAAAAAAAAATCTATCAAAGAAAGATGTAATTACTGACCTGAGGAAATGTATATTGTACAGTTGATTCAGCGGGGATAGACACCTTCTCAGCCTGAAGATGCTCAACCAAGCAAATGTTATCTTCTAGTTCAGTGGTCACTTGAATTTTCACAGAACAGTCTGCAACCCAAGAGCTTTTGTTTTGCATCTCCAAAGTAGTATGCAAGTAAACTCTCTGATAATCGTCAAAAAATGTTGATACCAAGTGAGGATCAATAATCTTCACCGGCTGTTCAAAAGAGTAGGAATCCACATAAGACAACCGAATGTTAGAAACCATCAGGAATGCTTTTCATAGAGGAAAAGATCACCAATGACATCTTAACGAGATGAAATGTCAACCCAATCATACAGATGTACCACATGATAAGAGCATTCAGTGTAATTCTCAGGAGAAATGGAATATCTGGCTATACCACATGGATAAACATTGTTTACCCAAATATTTTTATGGTAAACAATGTTTCCAAGACAAATCGGATAAGAAGAGGCACACTTCAAATGAAACTCACCCCAGTCTTAGAAATTGATACTTCATCCCATATGCCAGTGTTTCGATCCCTATAGTAACATAAATACCAAAATGCATTATATACTCAGAATTTTGCAGTTATTAGCAGTTGTAGACTTGTAGTCTTATCAGTAAATAAATATTCGTACAATATACGTTTCTACTTATTTACAGTCTGAAGCCAGATAGCATTTAAAAGTAAAAAAAGAAAAAAAAAGGAAATATTTGCCATACATGAATTTGAATTAACCCTGAAAGAAAAATAAATAAATGCAAGTAAGCCATTAAAGATTAACAAAGTCATATATTTTGTGTCTCAGTTTAAAAATAAATGGAATTAACTTGTACAGTTTGTCACTAGACTATACACATCATTTCCATGCTTTCTTCTTTTTACTACAATAAGATAAGATTATACCATTTTCTAGCATTAAATTGTATAGTAAATTAGAATCTAATGACAAGCTTTCTATATTCATGTATGTATATAAAGGAAAAGGGAAAAGCGAAATAACGAGTTCCAGATTTGTGAATTATAATATCAAAGAAGTTGCTTATTTTTCATTTCAAAGGCTCTCTCTCTCTTAAAAGATGTTTCAGTTAAGCCTGAGAAGAGAGAGCAAGAAACTTGACCATAATTATTCCTTGCAATGTCTTACTGTTAGGCCACCTATTAAATATACTTATAGTAGGAGGGGTGAGAAAGGAATGTAAGTCCGTTAGAGAGTGGGGACCAGTGTACCGTGCAACTGTGGTACGAGTATGGGAGTGAAGGAATGCTTTTGTATGGGCTGTGGGGGAGGTCAGTCAGTTTTTTGGAGAGACTTTGTCTAGAGGAGAGGATTCCAGCTCTGAAATAGAGAATTGTGCGTGTTTGGCTGCCCTGTTTACCCTATATTTTGACGTTTTATCAATATCATCGGCTAATAATCCCACTGTTCAGTGTTCATTGAAGAACTCTCAATAGAACAGTGTTGGATTTTCATTTTCATATCATTGTTTGTGTGCTGTTTCTTGATTGTTTTTAGCAGGTTTATTGTTAGGATACCTAACACTTACATCTATTACTTGCTCATTTTCCAAACTTCTCTATCCAATGCATTTTTTCTTCTACCCACCATGCAAAGAATTAGTTTGTTCCCTTAAAACCTTGAACAGCCTAAAGTGAATTGGATAATTCAATGCTTCTGTGGTTTTGACCTTTGAATGTCGATAGTCATATTCATACAGAGATCCGTTTTCAACAAACCTCATTATTTCTCTGGCCGTCAGTTTATATTTAATTGCATATCTAAGAGTAGAAACATAATAATGCCCAGAATTTTTTACAACTTTGTTTTCTTAAAAAATAGTCTTTGTTTATTATTGTCAGAAAAGTAGTAACAAAAGTAGATATCATATGAAGTGTTATCAGTGAAGAGATAAAAGAACAAGAATTATACATATAATCTCATATTCTCATAAACACAAATTAGTCACCTTATGGGAGCCATCCAATCCCAACCCTCGACATATTGTGTGGCGACATCTTTTCCAATCTAAAGTGAAATATTAAAATATCAGGCAGCGACAAAACATCTAATGACTATATTCTTAGAACGTATCCCACGTAAGTGCAGAAGACTTTGATGCACCTTCAGAAAAAATAAGTCTGAGAAGAAGGAAGCTTTACATACCTCATGATCACCACCCTGACCTCCCTCTATCGGAATTCTGCCAGGATGATCTGGAGGATGAACTAGAACAGCTAGTAAATTTGTGCCATCTGGATGCAAAACTTCAGAGACATCAAGAGAATGTCTTCTAAACATCCCTTTTGGCAGGACCTTCTTGTGACCATTTATGTACACTTCTGAAGAGTAATTTATACCACGGAAATTCAGGTCTAGTCGCTGAGATTCTGACTGCAAGTTGAGCAGAAGCCCAGAAGATTATGAACAGGCAGAACTAGCCCTATCCTAGAAGCTGAATTGACAGGGGAAAGCCAATATTTTGCATGGTCAAGTAGATATTTTATCAACATCTCAGGTCAGACAGTTATGAGTACATTGAACTATCCATAGAACTGAGAGCTCTCACTATCAAGCACGATGACAAAATGTAACAAATAAATATCTGTCCTCAAGTTAACTGTAAAGGTGGTCAATTTCAGTAGTCCAAAGAAAGAAAACAAACTTCACTGAAGGAAAAAAGAGTGTACAAGGTACAAACGTCAAGAAACATTCTCAAGCCACAATATCTTACCACTTTACATTGAAAAGTTGTGAAGAACCAGAATGTGTAGAACTCTCTCCCAGAATCAGCAATATCACTTATCGATTCATTTTCTAATCCAAAGAACGGATCAGGAACAACTTTATTCTTCACCAAAGTCCCCAATACACTGCCAAATGTAAATTAATCAACATTGTAATTTATGATCAACTCCAGATTAGCTTAATTCTAGATCCATATAAAATTAAGGTTAAAATACAAATTTAATCTACGAACTTTCAAGTTTGTATCTATTAGATCCCTGAACTTTAAAAAAGTGTGTAAGAGGTCTTAATATTTCAATTTTATATATAGTAGGATACTGAATTTTGAAAGTGTCTAATAAGTCCTTAAACTTCCAATAGTGATTATAATAGATCAATAAGCATTATTTGATTTATATTCCATCCCATCGAATAGAACGTTGACATATAAGTTGATACCATTAGTGTCTATACTATAGAAAAATATCGGGCGTGAATCTATAAGTCTATTTATATGTATATAGATATATATGATCAGTATCCCCTTTTTGTCCGGTAAAAAAAGACTACCCTCAATCCCATGCATGCTAAAGTATTAAAAAAGTAAGAAGTAATATAATCTATCAAACATAACATTAATTTTTGTGTCTTATAAGCTCCTAAACTTTCAATTTGTGTCTAGTACATCATTAAATTTCAGAAAAAAGTTAAATAGGTCAAAAGACCAAATTAGACACAAAAATGAAAGTTGAACCACCTATTAAACAATACCAAATAGAAATCTGAACTTTCAGGGATTACCTAAACTTGTAATATACTTCTTCACAACTGGTCTTTGGGAAACAAATAAGAATTTCCATTTTTTTTTTACATTCTCGGGGTTAAAATTCCTAGTCAACAGACGCAAATTATAGTTAAATTCTAAGCCTATGATCTCTAATTCAGTCCAAATCAGAATCACATCAGCCATGAGGATGGGGAAATTAATTTCAAGTGAAATGCAGAGAAATGAGAGTAAAAGCAAGAGAGAATTACGTTCCAGGTACTGCAGCCTCCATCCATGGCGAAGAAGGGCCGATCGAGGGAGGGTGAGTAGTAGTAAGCTGAGTTCCACTGAGCTCGACCTCCATCGACCTCGCCGCAAGCCAGCCGGAATTGAGCTTCAACTTGTCGCCGATTTCCTCCATTGTTAGGAGAGCAGAGAAACTGAAAGAAACACGAAGATGATGAATCTGGAAATGGAAATGGCGAAGGGACTAGTTGGAATTGGAAATGGAAATGGCGATTGGGGCTATTGAAATTGAAAAAGAGGGTTCCATGATTCATCAAGCGTGCTTCAGTCTGACATTTTGAGATCAGGGAGGTACACATCATCTTTGGCAGTGAAAGTGACACGATAACGGATTCTGATTTTTTTTGGGTTAAATTATCAAAAATAACCCTGACGGTTTGTTTCAATTATACTCCTTGACTTTCAAAAGTTTCAATTATGCCCTTGAAGTTTCAAATTTGTTTCAAAACTACCCTTGGAGACATTTTCCGTTAAATTTATCGACAAAAATTGATGCGTTTGCATGTGTTTTTATCGTTTTTTCCACGTATGTGTTCAAATCTATTCACATAAGCAACAATATATATGCAAACACGTCATTTTACATCCATGAATTTAACAAAAAAAAGCCTTCAAGGGTAGTTTTGAAACAATTTTGAAACTTCAAGGGCATAATTGAAACTTTTGAAAGTCTAGGGGCATAATTGAAACAAACCCTAAAGTTTAGGGGTATTTTTGATAATTTAACCATTTTTTTTTTAATTCTTGGATATATATATATATTTAAAATAGAATTCTTGGATATTTTATTTTAGTTCTGTTTTGTTTCTTTATCTTTATGGGTTAAATTCTCTTAGTGGTAATAATGTGGCTCTTTTTGACTTGATTTGTATTGGTGCTGGTACAATTTGGAATGATAGGAATCATGTCATTCATAATCGTCCTATCCCCAGTATTAATGAAATGTGTGCTTGGATTTGTGCGTATCTTGAAGAATTCAAAATAAGCAAGGGATCTCTTATTAGAGAATCATCGGTTGAGGATAACTTCCAATCGGTAATTGAAGTAGCGGAGGAGACCATTATGCATACTGACATGACATTCGATGAAGTCAATAACAAATCTGGAATAGTTATGTCATCGCCTTCACAAGGTTGTCTCTCTCCCTTATGCGCTGAAGCAGTTGCTGTTATTGAAGGTATTTGTTTTGCCATTAGTCTGGGAGTAGACAGTGTTTCTGTTTTGGTTGACTCTCTTTCTTTGGTCCTGGCTATTCAGGGAACAGAACAATATGATTTGAGTATTGCTTCAGTGTTGTGGGATATCAAAAGTCTACAAACTT
This sequence comes from Luffa acutangula, assembly GCA_036850905.1. Taxonomy (NCBI): domain Eukaryota; kingdom Viridiplantae; phylum Streptophyta; class Magnoliopsida; order Cucurbitales; family Cucurbitaceae; genus Luffa; species Luffa acutangula. The sequence continues at coordinate 49,806,692 of CM072089.1, forward strand.
CTTTTCATAGCGTAACTTTTAATCATGTTAATCGTCAATTCAATAAGTTTGCCCATGAACTTGGCCCAAGTTGGTCAACACTCTTCTAGGATGGAGTGGAAGTCAATATCCTAATTGGATAAACAGTTTGATGAGCCAAGAGCTCTCGCTTTTTGTATCCCCTTCGGGGGCTTCTTAGTCTTAATGAAATATCTTCCTGTCAAAAAAAAAAAAAAAAATCTATATGGGTTAAATTAATGAGATTGCCGTTAGAGTAACGTTTTGGCTGACGAGTCAAACATAGACGCATATAATTATAGATCAGTCATTTTTTTTTTTAAAATATATACTTTTAGTCTCTTAGGTTTGGGTTAGATTTCATTTTGGTCCTCGAGTTTTTAAACTCGACAATTTAGTCTCAAGGTTTGCATTTCGTTTCACTTTAGTCCCTCCATCATATTTTTCGTTAAAAACTCACGGTTTGCTGCATGACACTATTTTTTTTATTAAAAAAATTAGTTTTATAAAATTTTGAAATAAAATAATAATAAATTAATTAATGTCATACTTGGTTATGAGTGCATTCACACGTTGAAGTCCAAGAGGTCTGGAAGGGCTGGTTAGGCCTCACTCAAACTGGACATGAGCAAGGCATATGACATGGTGGAATGGGTTTTCCTGGAGAGAATTATGTTGAAAATGGGTTTTGCACCAGAGTGGGTGAGTCTGTTATCCCGATGTGTGTCCACTGTGCGGTTCTCTTTTAATGTGAATGGCATGAGGTGTGGGGATGTGAGGGCCTAGTCGTGGGTTACGATAGAGTGATCCGCTGTCGCCTTATCTTTTCCTGCTATGTGCTGAGGGGCTCTCTAGTTTTCTTCGTGGAGCTGAAGTGAATCGTTCCATTTCGGGCTTTAGGATATCTTGCAGGGGGCCTTCCGTTTCCCACCTTTTCTTTGCTCATGATAACCTATTATTCTTCAGGGCGAAGGGGGCGGAGGCGCTGGCCATCCGAGACATTTTACGAGAGTATGAGACTGCTTCTGGACAGACAGTGAATTATGAGAAGTCTGTTATATCGTTTAGTCCGAGCACAAAGCAGGCTGCTCAGAGCGTGGTTAGCCAGATCCTTCAGGTTCAGGTGGCTCCTTGCCACCGCCAGTACCTCGGTCTATCGTCTTTCATGCCTCAGAATCGAACAACCACACTTAGCTTCATTAAAGAAAGGGTGTGGCGGCAGATACAAGGGTGGAAGGGGAAGCTATTCTCAGCTGGGGGCAGGGAGGTTCTTTTGAAAGCTGTTGTGCAGGTCATACCATGTTATTTGATGAACTGCTTTAGGCTGTCGAAAGGGTTGGTTCGGGATATTAGCCGTATGATGACTCGGTTTTGGTGGGGTGGTGTGGAGGAGGATCGGAAAATCCATTGGGTCAGTTGGAGATCTTTATGCAAGCCCAAGTGTATGGATGGTATGGGGTTTCGGGATCTGGAGATTTTTAATCAGGCCTTGCTAACAAAACAGTGTTGGCGTATTGTCCAGGATCCGGAGTCGCTCTTGTCTCGGGCACTTAAGGGCAAATATTTTCCTAATGCTGCCTTCATGGATGCTGGTTTGGGGTTTCGACCGTCGTTCATTTGGAGGAGCCTGTTGTGGGGTAAGGAGCTTCTTGCAAGGGGTATCCAATGGAGGGTGGGAAATGGGAGGAGCATACGTGTGTATGGATCTAATTGGGTTCCAGCGGAGGCATGTCTCCACATTAGGTCTCCTGCATCCTTGCCTTTGGATTGTCGGGTGGCAGACTTGTTCACTAAATCAGGACAGTGGGATGTGAATCTACTTCGGCAACACTTCTCACCAGAAAAGGTGAATGCTATCCTTACTATCCCTCTACATCATGGCCAAATGGAGGATTGAGTTATTTGACACTTTGAGGAGAATGGGTTGTTTTAGGTTAAGAGTGGCTATCGCTTAGGCATGTTGCTTTCAGTAGTTAATGATCATTCTCCATCCTCTTTTTGAGCAGGTGTAGAGATGGTGGAAAGGTTTGTGGAAAATGGCTATTCTGAACAAGATCAAAATATTCTTATGGCGACTGTGTTTGGATCGACTCCCTACCGTTGATAACTTGAATCAGAGAGGCTTGGATATTTTTAACTTGTGTATTTTATGTGGAAAACATGGGGAGTCGAGTGCCCATTTGTTCTAGATGTCTAAGTTTGTGGGGAGAGTGTTGGAATTGTCGAAGTTTGACGGCCTTTTGCAGGTTCCTATGTCTGTGAGTATCTTGTTCTTCCTGATGGATATGAAGGAGAGAATGGATGGGGAATCTTTTGAGGAGTTTTCTATGATTCTGTGGGCTGTTTGGGGTTGCTAGAATAGGTGTAGAAGTTTGGGTGTTGCAACGACGATTGGTTTGTCAGATTGGGCAGTGGCGTATGTGGCCGTTTTTCGGGATGCAAGATGGGCAGGGGCTGGAAGTTTTGAGAGGCGGCTGAATCGGTCTGAGGTTAGGTGGGTTCAGTCGGCGTGGAATCAGTATAAGGTGAATGTGGATGCTTCCTCCTCACCGGAGTCGTCGTTGGCTAGTGTGGGGGTTGTCGTACGAGATTTGAAGAGGTTTGTTTTGCTCTATGCGATTAAATTTGTGGGCAGAATTCGGTGCTCTGATTTGGCAGAGGGACTGGCTGTTGCTGAGGGGATGAAGCTGGCGATGGAAATGGGTTTTAAGCTTGTGGTTGTTGAGACAGATTCGAGTAGAATTTTCCAGCTAGTGTAGGGCGTTAGGGAGGATTTGTCAGAGGTGGGGGTGCTGGTGGCTATGGCCAAGCGTGCAGTGTCGTCTAAGTGGTCGATTAGCTTCAATCTGACGTTTAGAGAAGGGAACCAGTTAGCCCATCAGCTTGCCCATATGGCGTTGGATGTCCATGAGTTTGGAGTTTGGATGAAGAGTTTTCCTCCGAGAGTTGAGTCTTATGTCTTGGATGAACTTACTGATCGTGAGTTTGCCGCAACTTGATGTGATTGATTCAGAAGAGGTGATCATTTCTAAACAGTTCAGTCACCACTTCCAACTGTTGTGCCTGAATTCAGGGGAGGTTTCTGTTCCCTTTTCTTTATCCTCATGTTTGCACGTTTTAGACTACTTTTGAGGATATTGTATGATTTAGGTGTGGGGTGGGAGCATGTGTATGCTAGTGGGCGTTAGGTTGAGTCTGGTTGCACCTGAGCATCAGACTAATTTTATGCATGTTGTGCCTTTATTGTTTTGCTATGTTTTGGTTGGATTGGGGCCATGTATCTGAGCATGGGATCGTTACTGTTGAGTTTTATGCACTAAAACTCGTAGATAATGAATGTAAACAAATTGTATACTTGTTTCAATAAAGTGTTATTGAGTTTTTACAATAAAGTGTTATTGTTAAATATTGCACAATTTGACCCAAGTCCAATAAACTAAGATCCAAGGTGGTTTGTATGTAACTTGAACTAGTATGTGGGGACATACGGGGATTGATGTTCGAGTAACAACCTAAAAGGTCTATAGTACAAGGATAAGGTTGGGTACCTTATCTTAGTAACACTATGAGATACGGTCTGCTTTGTATTTGATACAGACGTATTGATCCAAAGCGTCCATGTAGTAGACATGCAAGCGGGAGTATCCTATGCAATGAGTTTGCATAAGACCAGACCATGAAATGGTAAACCACTAGATGTAACACCGTTAACTAGTTAGGTTACTGTTTCAATAGGATAACCTAGGTAACTTAGTCTTAATCCTGAGTGTGTCATGAACTCCTTCTCACGAGGGATTGTCCTTTGATTAGTATGGGTGAGAGTGGCCAATACGCCGACTCAATATGCCTTCCTTTTTGAGGACAAGACCGAGTGGGAGGCTGGGGACATGACAACACAAGAAAGAATTCACTCCTTCCCAACTTCTAGGAGAAGTAGATGAGTGTTCCCTTAAGTGGTGACTCTAGGACTTGAACAAAGGGGTCCCGCCCTCTCATTGGCCCGAGAGAGACTTTCTGTTTATTGGTTGGACCATAAACAGGTTGTTCATTAGAGGAACACTGGTACTTAAGGAGACAAATATAACACAGGGGTAAAACGGTAATTTAACCCAGCTGTAGTTACGAACACTCGTGAAGGATTGACTTACCGGTATATGTTTATATCCGTGGACATAAAAATGTTCTACAGTGAAAAGAGTTCAGTTGTGGGTCTTTAGTGAAATGACCCATAGTTAATGAATATTGGTTAACTTGATTAATGAGTTTAATCGGTTAACCTCATATCATTGAAGCTTCTGATCTGTAGGTCCATTAGGTCACCCTGCTAGCTCGTAAAGAGTAATTAGGAACAAATATATCTTGAGAGAATTTTAATAGTTCAAATTCATATTGGGAATTAAGTTAATTGTATGAGATACAAATTAATATAATGTATAGTGATGCATTAAAATATAAAGTCTAATTTGAGATTAAACTTTATTATATTGAGAGATTGATATATTTGAAAGAGTTCAAATATATGTCTAATTAAATATATGGTATTTAATTAGAAGATGAATTAATTAATTATTCAATTTAGTTTAAATTAAATGAGATTTAATTAAACTATACTCTATGAGAGAAATAAATATTTGAAGAAGTTCAAATATTAATATGAATTTGATTCATATTAAATTTATAGGATATAAGAGAATTTGAAGGAGTTCAAATTTTAATATGAATTTGATTCATATTATAGAATTAATTAATTGAAGGCATGAAATTAAATATATGATATTTAATTGGGTAATTAATTAATTAACTAATAGAAGGTCTGAAATTAAATATATGATATTTAATTGGTGATTAATTAATTAAAGAATTAATTAATTAGAAATTAATCAATTATGGAAATGATTAATCACTTATGGAAGTAATTAATCATTTATGGAAATGATTTAATCACTTATGGAATTGATTGGTCATGGAATTGGTTGGTAATGGAATTGATTAATTATGGAAAAGATTAAATCAGTTATGGAAATAATTGATTTTAAATGAATATTTTATTCATGACCTTTCTTGTATAAATAGAACACTAAACCTAGGGTTTAGGTACTACAACATAAGGCCACAAGAATGCACTCTTGCATTCTCTCTAGCCTCCCTCTCATATTCTCTCAACCCAAGAACTCTAGGGAGAATTTTCTCTCTAAAGTTTTTCTCATTCAAGATTAGGTTAGTCCCACAACTACGTTCCTAATCTCAGAGTCATAGTGGAGAAAATCAATTGGTGGTGTCCCAATGGTTCAAAATCAAGAAAGGTGTCCGTTGAAGTATTCAGAGTCGTCAACGACGGTATGTTTGCTTCTCCCCTTTAGATTTAGATCTAATAATTTTTGTATGCTTAGCCTTAAGTTTGTATAGAATTTGTTCTATGTTTTTTTTGCCAATGTAATAGTATTTTTGGATAAACAAAATTAACTAGGAATCGGTCCCAATTACGCTTCTGCTTTAACGGAATCGGGGAATTCCAAATCCTTACTGTTACGACATGCATGCTTTGGAGGCCTTTTTAAATAAAAACATTTTAAAACATAAAACACTAATTTAGGTAAAAACCTTAAAATAAAACTTTTATTCGGGATCCCTAATTTTAAAGGTTTTTAAATATTCTTAAATAATTTTCAAAATATAAATGTACATGAACTCTAGGAAATTTCTCAAACAAATTTACAAATCAAATAAAGTAAAACAAAGTTCTTAAAGTTGAAGAAAATAAAATATGAAGTCAAAGTCCTCCCATGGTTGCCTAACGGATTCTCATCTATCGCCTTGCACCTGCCCTTGCCTTTACCTGAAAGAAAACATTTTTTTTTAAAGAATGAGTATTTAAAATACTCAATAATTAACCCTACTGTTGAGGTTGGGTTACGCTTTAACACGTTTTAAAAGTCAACAACAAATATCTTTTTGGTGGCTCTAAACTTTAATTTTAAGCTTATTAATTAGAGGATATACATCAATTTCGTGCATAACCTAGACACATCAATTTCATGTGTCTCCTACGAAGGTCGTCAATTTAACGAACCTCGACTTAGGTACATCAATTTCATGTCTCTAAGTCCTGTGTAGGCATCTCTTTATGTACATCAATTTCATGTACACTTTCAAAATTTTCAAGAAGCCACCGACTCAGTAAATTACAAAACTCATTATTTGCAATCATTCATGGTAAATTTTCATACTTTAAATGATCTCATGCTTTAACAATTTTACATAAACATATTCGAAATCAAACAACTCATAAAAAAATACATGAACTTGGAAAATTAAACACACGCTCCCAAATAAAAAGTTCAACAGTAAAGCCACTTACCTCGGCTTAAATGTTCTTTAAACATCACTAAATCAATTCCTTAACTCCAAGGCCTTAAACACACAAAACAAAAAGGAATTCTTCAAATCAATTGGAGCCTTATCCAAACAAACCAACGTCCAACCGTGAGCCATAAAATTTTAAAGAGATTTAACTCCCAAGCTTCCCAAAACAAAATAACGGGTGCTGTCCGTGGCCTCCAACTCACTCCAACTCACAAATCAAACACCAACACGCTATGGACACCTTAAAATTTAGAGCTAAAATCAATGGGAATTTGATTAGGTAGTGAAATTTGCCCAAATAATCTTGAATCTCACTTACCCAATACTAAAATTGCCCGAAAAAATGTCAAAAATCGCTACTGCACGAACACCTATCGCTGGAACCACGAAGAAGCTGCTGGACACTCTCTACTCGTCGGAAAAACTGCCGTAAGGAGATGCCGCAACTACGTCATTATGGGCCGCAACTAGAGCTGCTGAAAACGTCGAGGATTGAGCTCCGACGTGGCTGCTGTTGGGTTTTATGCCCTAAAACTCGTAGATAGTGAATGTAAACAAATTGTATACTTGTTTCAATAAAGTGTTATTGAGTTTCTACAATAAAGTGTTATTGAGTTTCTACAATAAAGTGTTATTGTTAAATATTGCACAATTTGACCCAAATCCAATAAACTAAGACCCAAGGTTGTTTACATGTGACTTGAACTAGTATGCGGGGACATATGAGGATCGGTGTTCAAGTAACAACCTAAAATGTCTATAGTACAGGGATAAGGCTGGGTACCTTATCCTGGTAACACTATGTGATATGACCCACTTTGTATTCGATACAGACGTATTGATCCAAGACGTCCATGTAAGAGACATGCAAACGGGGGTATCCTATGCAATGAGTTTGCATAAGACCGGACCACGAAATAGTAAACCACTAGATGTAACACCGTTAACTAGTTAGGTTACTGTTTCAATAGGATGACTAGGTAACTCAGTTTTAATCCTGAGTGTGTCATGAACTCCTTCTCACGAGGGATTGTCCTTTGATTAGTATGGGTGAGAGTGGCCTGCACGCCGACTCAATAAGCCTACCTTATTGGGGACAAGACCGAGTGGGGGGGCTGGGGACATGACAACATAAGATGGAATTCACTCCTTCCCGCTTCTAGGAGAAGTAGATGAATGTTCCCTTAAGTGGTGACTCCGGGTCTTGAACAAAGGGATCCCGCCCTCTCACTGGCCCGAGAGAGACTTTCTGTTTACTGGTTGGACTATAAATAGGTTGTTCATTAGAGGAGCACTGGTACTTAAGGAGCCAGAGGTAACACAGAGGTAAAACGATAATTTGACCCAACTGTAGTTACGAACACTCGTGAAGGATTGACTTACTGGTATAGGTCTATATCCGTGGACACAGAAATGTTCTACAGTGAGAAGAGTTCAGCTGTGGGTCTTTAGTGGAATGATCCACAGTTAATGAATATTGGTTAACATGATTAATGAGTTTAATCGGTTAACCTCATATCATTGGAGCTTCTGATCTGTAGGTCCATTAGATCCCCTGCTAGCTCGTAAAGAGTAATTAGGAACAAATATATCTTGAGAGAATTTTAATAGTTCAAATTCATATTGGGAATTAAATTAATTGTATGAGATACAAATTAATATAATGTATAGTGATGCATTAAAATATAAAGTCTAATTTGAGATTAAACTTTATTATATTGAGAGATTGATATATTTGAAAGAGTTCAAATATATGTCTAATTAAATATATGGTATTTAATTAGAAGATGAATTAATTAATTATTCAATTTAGTTTAAATTAAATGAGATTTAATTAAACTATAGTCTATGAGAGAAATAAATATTTGAAGAAGTTCAAATATTAATATGAATTTGATTCATATTAAATTTATAGGATATAAGAGAATTTGAAGGAGTTCAAATTTTAATATGAATTTGATTCATATTATAGAATTAATTAATTGAAGGCCTGAAATTAAATATATGATATTTAATTGGGTAATTAATTAATTAACTAATAGAAGGTCTGAAATTAAATATATGATATTTAATTGGTGATTAATTAATTAAAGAATTAATTAATTGGAAATTAATCAATTATGGAAATGATTAATCACTTAATCATTTATGGAAATGATTTAGGGTGTGTTTGGTCTAACTTTTCAAGTGTTTAATTTTGAAAATAAATCATTTTGAAAAAATTTCTAATGTTTGGCAACCACTAAAAATTAAAGCAGTTCAGAGTTTAATTGAATCTCCACTTACTTTTATTAACCAAGATCTAACAAATATATATACACTGGGAGATAATAACTAATCATAACAGAAAGTAGTTATAATATGAAGCTGATTAACTGAAGCAACCTAATATATATTTACATCCCCCCTCAAACACATGCCGACAGAGGCATGAGTTTGCAACGTAGAAACAAGAGTCGATCGGTGGACAAGGGCTTTGTGAGGAGATCCGCAGGCTGCTGTATAGAAGAAACGAATCGAAGTTGAACATCTCTTGAGGCCACTTTCTCCCGAACAAAGTGGAAATCAACCTCCACATGTTTTGTTCTTCCATGGAAGACCGGGTTTCTTGTAAGCTGCAGGGCAGACTGGTTATCACAGAATAACAAAGGAGCATTAGGGACAAAAATATATAGATCTTTCAAGATTTTCCGCAACCATGATAGTTCAGCTGTGGCAGCTGCTAGTGCCCTATACTCAGCCTCTGTTGAGCTTCTAGACACAGTGGCCTGCTTCTTTGACGACCAAGAGACAGGATTGCAGCCTAGGAAGATGACAAATCCTGTAGTTGACCTTCGATCAGATTGATCTCCTGCCCAGTCAGAGTCTGAAAATGCCAATAAGGAACTATCATGCCAACCATGATAGTTCAAATTCATATTGCGCATAAACCTCAGACCAGCAGATAACGAGCCACGGACATATCTGAGTATTCTCTTGACAGCAGATAAATGAACATGAGTAGGGGCGTGCATGAACTGAGATACCTTGCTGACAGCGAATGAAATATCTGGGCGTGTGAATGTCAAGTAGTGAAGAGCCCCTACCATGCTTCGGTAAGCTTTTGCATCATCAATATTACACAGCGGAGATGTAGGATCAAAAGAAGCAACAGAACACGGAGTTGAGCAAACTTTTGCATTTAACATTCCAAACTTAGTAAGCAGATCAGTGGCATACTTGGTTTGTGAGACAAAAATGCCATTGGATTGATACTTGACTTCAAGCCCAAGAAAATAGGTCAAGATACCCAAGTCAGTCATGTCAAAAACTGTTTTCAGATCATTAACCAGAGAATCAATATATACAGTGTCATTTCCAGTGAGTATAATGTCATCAACATATAAAAGAAGATATGTGACTGAACCAGAAACATTTCGAACAAAAAGAGAAGGGTCAGCTTGTGAGGCAACAAAACCACAAGTGAGAAGTTGGGAAGTGAAGCAATTGAACCACGCACGAGGAGCCTGTTTTAGGCCATACAGAGACTTGTTTAGCTTGCACACATATGAAGGGTAGTTAGGATCCACAAAACCCTGTGGTTGGTGCATGAAAACCTCCTCTTCTAAGTCCCCATGAAGGAATGCATTTTTAACATCTAGTTGCCTTAGTTTCCACCCAAAAGTTGCAGCAATTGATAACACAATACGGATCGTTGGTTTTTTTACAACAGGGCTAAATGTTTCAAAGAAATCGACCCCTTCCTCTTGATGAAAACCTTTAGCCACCAACCTAGCTTTGTATCTAGCTACACTACCATCCGGATGCCTTTTGACACGATACACCCACTTACACCCTATTGCCTTTTTGTGAGGAGGTAGAGGAGTAAGAGTCCAAGTTTGTTGCTTAAGTAAAGCATCAAACTCCTCTTTCATGGCTAACTGCCAATTAGAACACCTGGCTGCCTGAGTGTACGATGTAGGCTCCTCAATACTCGATGAAGGTACAGTGGCAACAAAGACTTTCTTTTTATATATACCAGATTTGGAGCGAGTTTGCATAGGATGAAGATTATGTACAGTGGGACGATCATTCTCTTGATTACTGGTAGTAGGTTGTGTGACTATGGGGAAGGAAGATTCAGGACAGGTTGCAGAATGTGAGGTAGAAATGTTGGGATCTGATGAAGGTGAAAAAGGAGTAGGAAGATTTTGGTTGAGTGAAGAGCTTGGATGTGAGGACGAAGGTAATGGTGAAACAGACCGTGAGTTATTTTGCGAGAGTGGAGTATGGCTGAAGGTTGGTAAGGAAACAGAAGGTAAATCACAAGAGGCAAAAGAAGAAAGGGAATCAGGGGTGTAAGGCAAATGAGAGGAAGAAACAGAAGAGTGAGACAGAGGTGTGGATACTTTGGAAAAGGGGAAAAGGGTTTCATCAAAGAGCACATGTCTAGAGATATAGAATTTGGTATTGGAGATGTCATAGCACAAGTAGCCTTTGTAGCCTAGAGGGTATCCAAGAAACACACATTGAGTGGTACGTGGTTGGAGTTTAGTAGTATTATATGGGCGAAGGAGTGGATAACAGGCACAACCAAAAATTTTTAGAGAGGAATAGTCAGGAGGTTTGTGAAATAAAACCTCAAAGGGTGACTTATGGCCAAGTAAAGGAGATGGGAGGCGATTGATAAGAAATACAGCAGTAGAGAAAGCAAAGGACCAAAACTTCATTGGGACCGAGGATTTGGACATAAGGGAAAGGGCCATATCAACAATGTGACGGTGTTTTCGCTCGGCTATACCATTTTGCTCAGGGGTGTAAGGGCATGATTTTTGATGAACTATGCCTCGGTTTGAAAGAAAGGACTGAAAATTGTGGTTTATAAACTCACCACCCCCATCACTGCGAAATGTTTTTAGTTTACAGGATAGTAGGTTTTCAATAAAGGGCAGAAACTTAGTGAAAGTAGCAAACACATCAGATTTGTATGACAGAGGAAAAAGCCAGGTATACCGAGAGAAATCATCTACAAATGAAACATAGTACTTATAGTTGTTTATTGAGAACTCAGGGGCAAGGCCCCATACATCGCTATGTAGTATTTCTAATGGTGCAACAGTAGAAGTAGTAGACAAAGGAAAGGGTAATTTGGCCATTTTGCCATCAAGGCAATGCTTACAGATAGGCAAAGTATGTTTAGAAACAGAACAATCAATTGAGTTTAACAGGTGTTGAAGAACAGAAGTGGATGGATGACCTAACCTATCATGCCACACACTGTATGAATTCTTGGTACCTACATTAGCAGCAAGGCTTACTTGTGCAGTAGACATGGATGAGGCAGAGATAGGGTAGAGGCCGTTCACGCTAGGACCTTGGAACAGAAGTTTGCCCGTAGTTTTGTCCTGAATCGTGAAGGAAGAGGCATAAAAAATAAAGGAACAGTTGTTATCTAAACAGAATTGATGAACTGAGAGAAGATTAGTAGCAATATTGGGAACTCGAAGAAGGTTTGACAAGGTAAAAGTGTTATCAGCTAGAGAGATTCGGCTAGAACCGGAATGAGATATAGCAAGAGAATGACCATTACCCACTGTAATATTTTCTTCTCCATTGTAGGCATTGGAGATACTGAGATTAGCCAGATCACTCGTCAGGTGAGCGTTGCAGCCGGTATCAGACAACCAGACTTGAGAATCTTGAGGAAATGCACTGTTCGAACATCCAACACTCCCAACACCAGAGGCAGAATTGTTCGACGTAGAGGACGCAACCATAGCAGCAAGCTTCGCTGGCGGATGTCGACCTTGGAAGGAGTAGTTCATCCGGTTGTAGCAGTCCAGAGCATTGTGGCCAAACTTGTGGCAAATCTGACAGTGAACTTTGTTCGAAAATTGACCTGGAGAGGTAGGGAGCTGATTATTAGAGACAACATTAGAATTAGGTGGGAAGAAATTACCACCACGACCACCACGTCCTCCAGAACGATTGGAATCGAAGCGACCTCGCCCTCGATTTTGACCTCTCCAATTTCCTCGACCTTGCGTATCGAAGCTCGCAGCCATTGCTAAGTGTGGTACCGATGTAGTATCATCAATCTTGGATTGTTTCTCAAGAGCCGATTCCTCGGTTTTCAACAGTATGTGAAGTTCATCGAACGTTAAGTTCTGGGACCTGATTCGAAGAGATGTCTTGAAGATATTATATGTAGCGGGCAAACCATTTACCGTGTAAATGACAAGATCCTCAGCATCAATGATAACAGAGACAGCAGCCAGACGATTCACTAAATCTTTGACCCTCTGAACATACTGATCAATCGATTCAGCAGGTTTCTTGGTAATGCTCTGAAGCTCAGTCTTGAGACCTACGACATTCGTTCTTGTTGAGGAGGAGAAATGCTTTGCCAGACGATCCCAAACTTCCTTTGATGTTTTGCAGCCAATCACGTAGGATAAGGCCGTCTGAGAGAGAGTAGCGTTGATTAAGGTAATGAGCGCCTGATCTCTCTCATACCACTGCTCGTATTCAGGATTCACCGGAGCAGACTCTGAAGATTGCCCTTCAACAGAAAGCGTCATCGGAGGAGCTTTGAATGTGCCATCGACGTATCTGAACAACTTGTGAGACTTCAGGAGTGGTGAAATTTGAAAATTCCACAGCACATAATTTGAAGAATCCAATCGCACGGAGACGAGATTACAGATGTTGTTCAAGAGAGAAACAGAATGGTTCGGAGTTGAACTCGAGACTAGGGCTTGATCGGCAGACATTTTCACAGAGGAAAAAAAAATATCGAAACGCGTGGAAGACGAAGATGACGTTAGTCACGATGCTCTGATACCATAAAGCAGTTCAGAGTTTAATTGAATCTCCACTTACTTTTATTAACCAAGATCTAACAAATATATATACACTGGGAGATAATAACTAATCATAACAGAAAGTAGTTATAATATGAAGCTGATTAACTGAAGCAACCTAATATATATTTACAAAAATGACTTATTAGAAAATGAGATTGATAAATAAACCATTTTGAGAGAAACACTTGAAACCAACTTTTTAAAAAAGACTTCTTAAGTAAACAATAACTTGTGTATAGAAACATTTGTGAGGAAATGCAACCAAACATATGAGTGTTTAAATTTTAAATAGTTTTTATACAAAATGTTTTTTAAAAAATGCATTCTTGAAAAACATTTAAATTAAAATGTATTCCAAACGGACCCTTAATCACTTATGGAAGTGATCAATCATTTATGGAAAAGATCAATCAATTATGGAATTGATTGGTCATGGAATTGGTTGGTCATGGAATTGATTAATTATGGAAAAGATTAAATCAGTTATGGAAATAATTGATTTTAAATGAATATTTTATTCATGGCCTTTCTCCTATAAATAGAACACTAAACCTAGGGTTTAGGTACTACAACATAAGGCCACAAGAATGCATTTTTGCATTCTCTCTAGCCTCCCTCTCGTATTCTCTCAATCCAAGAACTCTAGGGAGATTTTTCTCTCTAGAGTTTTTCCCATTCAAGATTAGGTAGTCCCACATTTACGTTCCTAATCTTAGAGTCATAGCGGGGAAGATCAATGGGTGGTGTCCCAATTGTTGATGCTTGGTCCAAAATCAAGAAAGGAGTCCGTTGAAGTATTCAGAGTCGTCAACGGCGGTATGTTTGCTTCTCTCATTTAGATTTAGATCTAATAATTTTTGTATGCTTAGCCTTAAGTCTGTATAGAATTTGTTCTATGTTTTTTGCCAATCTAATAGTATTTTTGGATAAACAAAATTAACTAGGAATCGGTCCCAATTACGCTTCCGCTTTAACGGAATTGAGGAATTCCAAATCCTTACAGCTGCTACTATACCAGTTTGCCGGAGAAACATACGGTGAAGGCCAGATCTGCTAACGCTCGCTGCTCCATCGTAGAACCGACGTTGCATTGCCGCGAAACTCGAACCAAAACGCTGCCACCGAACTACCTGCAACGCCGACCGTGAACTGCCGCCTGACTGTCGTCATGTCGTTGCTGCACCGCCGGAGAACCTCAGGATGTCGCCGCCGGTGACAGGTTGCTGGAGCGTGGCTACCATGGAGAAGAGAAGGAACAAAATAGTGAAGAAAGGCTGAAATTTCGTGAATGAGAGAGGAGAAGGAAGAAGATGGTGGCTTAGATGGCTCCTTTGGGCTGTGTGCACAACTATGAAAAAAAACCTAATGGGTTTGGGCTCGACTCTAACATCTCAAATATTACGAAAATGCCACTCCAACTTTGAATTATTAAAATTCCACCATTTTCCCTCTTAAATTTTGAAAATTTCTCTCTTAACTCCAAATTAACCCAAACTAAAATTTGAGATTTACCTTAATTTACTGACGTTACACTAGGTATGAGATTGCAACCTTTTTTGTTTCCATTTAGCTTTTTAGGCGAGGCCTTAGTGCCAGTGTAGGGGGAAGATAGGTGGAGGAGCTTATAAGTCAGTCTCGAGTTAGTAAGGGCTGCTTTAGGGGAGGCTAAACACACTCACACATGTGAGTTTTTCTTGGAGAAATCTTGTTTTGTCTCATAATTTGTTAGCATGCTTTAGTTTCTCTTAGGCATAAGTCTTAGCATTCGGAGCGTAGGGATTCAATTGTGATAAATTTCAGCTTTTGAGTCTCTTCCATCCATATTATGTAGGTCTAGGCTTGCTTGAGGGCTAACAGGTCATAGGTTGGGGTGTTTTTGATGGAGTAGGTTTGGTTTTATGTTTTAGGTTGGGGTGTTCTGTGTTTTTGTGTGCTAAGTGTTGTATTTTGACGGTAATCTTGCCGGCCTAAATCACGAGTTGGGGGTCAGACTTGAGGTGAAAAGGAGCCAAGCTGGAGCAAAACTACTAGCTAGTTTGGGTTTAGGATGTTGAGGAATTGGAAAGCTAGTTGTATATCAGTTTAAGTCATCTAGCTGTCTGCTTAGTTTTGGACCATTTTTTCGGTTGGGTTATATCAATCTCCGTCTAAAAAAAAATACACAAATTATAAAAGAACAATAAAAAAAGTAAATAGCAATAAAATAATCAAGATCCTACATATACACTCTCATTTCTTATAATAGATTTGCTGACTTGGCAAATATTGATATACAAATACAATTATTTAACCTCATTAAAGTTGAGTTGTAACGTCAAAAACCTAAGATCTGGGATCTATCAGCACATGCATTCCTTGCAATTTGAATATACCACAAGTCCACAACAACACTTTGAGATGTTTTGAAGATTGAAGAGACTTTGAGAGCAAAGGAAACAAAGAGAATAAAAAAAAAAAAGAAAGAATGAAACTCCGTTGGTGAAGAAAATGGAGGAAAAAAAAATTCATTTTACAGTAGTTGTAACGCCCCAGGATTTTAAAAGCTAACCCAACGACATTACTAATTCCTAGACCAAAACAAACTGTGAGCACCGAAAATTTCGGCAGCATAACGGCGTACATTGGACTAACCCAAAATTTTTTAACAACCTGCTAAGCACAAGCACTTCAAAATAACTTATTCAGCTGCACCACCAAACTACAACGCAACAAACTTCTCAGAACCAACTGCGAGTCAGGTCTCGCAGAAACAACTACTAACCAGAAACACAACTTTTAATAAAGTTTGTAACATTCTCACACGAGACAACTTATTAATCAATAATTGAATGAATAAATAGAGTTCTTTAACAAAGACAACTAGTCCTATAGTTTGACAAGAATAGTTCGAAGCTAAAACAATTAGGACAACAACTGCCCAACCACTGAAATCAATGCTACCCTATCCTAGATAAACTACGAGCTATCTGAAAGTAAATGGAGACAACGCAGCTAGCTAAGGTCTTTCCTCAAATGCCTCCTCAGCATCACCATGGTCCACACAGTCTTCATAACCTGCAAAATCTGGTAGTTGGGGGGAGAGAAAGGGGAGGGGGTCAGTACACTAAGGTACTGGTAAGTAGCCCCTCCTACCTGAGAAGCCACCAAACAGCAAACAAGCAACCAACATGCTTTTCATGCGCAACCAACATGCTTCCTAAAAGCGTTAAACACAATATCATGCTCAAAAGCTAGTAAAAACAAATGACTCTCCTAAGCCATAACTCCTGCATCTCTCTATGCAACTCGCTAACCCCTCAAAACTCCACGAGCTCACTCAACGCTCATATTTAGCCCTCACATGGCTCTCCGCACGTGATTTCTGCGTCACGCTCCGCAAAACTCTCCAAGACTGACCCTTCGAGTTGCACCGACCCCTGACCGTCTATACCCAGGGCCTCGACACTCCTCTACAGAGCTCGGCATTCGACCCTTGACCATTTATACCCAAGGCCTCGAACTGTGCATCAACCCTTGACCATTTACACCCAAGGCCTCGATGACTAGGCAGCGTATTGACCCTTGACCATTTATACCCAAGGCCTCAATACTTGCCTCCAGACTCATCACACCGACCCTTGACCATTTATACCCGAGGCATCAACATCCAATAGTAATATATCAGTCCCCGACCATTTATACCCGAGGCCCTGATAATCACTTTACTTTTCTCGAAACAATATCAGTCCTCGACCATTTATACCCGAGACCCTGATATCTCAGCCACCATGCTAGTTCCCTTTAACCCATGGTGACATGTCACCCCTCGACCATTTGTACCCGAGGTGCACTGACACTCACCCAACTTTCCTTTCTTTCACACTTTAGGTCCCTGACCTATATCGCTCAACCACTAGAATGCATATGCCCTGCAACATGCTTCTAGACTCATGAACCATGCCCACTAAGCATTACACATGTGACCACATCTCTTAACTCATGCTTAACTCACTGACGCAAAACAAAACCAATCATGCTTTACATCCATTCAACTTGCAACAACAGTCATGCTTTCCAACGGTTTCATATTTATATACATATATTCAGAAATAGCAATCACGAGAATAGTTTTAAAGCGAGAAAACACTCAGCGTGCATCACACAATCAAACAGGCAACATCAAGTAAGAACTACTTACTGGAATCTCTAACGCTCCTAAACGACCCTAAAGG
The DNA here is from genome assembly GCA_036850905.1 of Luffa acutangula. Lineage (NCBI taxonomy): Eukaryota > Viridiplantae > Streptophyta > Magnoliopsida > Cucurbitales > Cucurbitaceae > Luffa > Luffa acutangula. The sequence goes on from CM072089.1 coordinate 49,824,108, forward strand.
ACTAATTGGAACAACCGGAAGAGCCTAAAGAGCTCCAACTACAAGCAACAATTACCAAGGGTTAGGAACTGATAAACAACACCCAAGAGACTTAATAAAGGAAGATAAAGGGTGCTGGAATTTACCGCTTAGTGCTCAAACAACCTTGAGACGAGCCGACTTGTGTTCGAAACGACCCAACAACCAAGATCCCAAGTCACCGGGTTATGGGTAACCAAAATCAAGGTCTTTCGAGTTGTGGGTATTCGCTGAACACGATATTTGAGACCAAACGCTCGCTGAACAGCAACCGAATACACCTAATTCCAAACGGACCCGCTTTTGCGCTAGACGGGTTATACCAACCACAACCAGTGAGCTAGAACGCTCTTCGAGCAGTGGGTACCCAAGTTGAAGTGTTTCGAACTTAATTGAACACCTAGACGGCGCTGCAGATCAAAATATTGAACTGCATTAAACTTTTCAGCACCTAAAGCTAATGGGCATTCCATTTAAAGCACTAAACAAGAATGGGTAAGGGCTAAACTTACCGGAAACACTAACCCACGCCGAAAACGCCCAACGACGCTGCTGGACAGAGGCGAAAACGCGAGGAAAGGAGACTCCGAGCTGCTAGCCGCGCAAGATGCAACCACACAGCACAAAGGGCTCTTAGATCATCCTTAAAACAACAAGAACGGAAGGGAAAAGGCTTACCCAATACTTAACTCGACCAAAAACGCACGGACAGAGAGGAGACGACGCGGAGACGGCGAGACAAAAGAGATAGAGTCGTGCGGAAGGGAGACTGGCGGCGACGGCGCGACAAGGCGGCTGCGACGGTGACTGACCGGCTGGAACTCGAGCGGAGGCAGCAGGGGGAGGCGGTGGCGCGAGCTCGAGTGGCAGCGGGGCTGGCCGGCTGCGCAGGGGAGAAGAAAAACGTAAAAGAAAGGGGGCTGGTTTGCGGCTGCACACGAGAGAAAAAAGAGGGAGGAGATGAATAGATTTAGGGCTTCCTTTTTATTAATATTCTATTTCATTTCCTTTCTTTTCTTTACTAGATTTTTAAACACACCCAAGAATATAAAATCCCCATTAAAATAAGGAGATCTTATCTAGGTTTCAAATTTAAAAACCCAAACTTAATTCTTGAAAGATTTGGAAATAGAAAATAACCCGTCTGATAAAAGGGTTTGGGTCTTTTGATATTTAAAATAAATATCAAATATTAAACCTCTAACTTTAGGAAACTTAAAGATTTAATTAAAAATCTCTTTCCCCTAAATTTTAGAAATTTAGTTTAACGACCCAAGGCTAAACTTATTCTAATTTTCCAAATTAGAATAAGAACGCCCAGTAAATACCAAAACGGCTCGATTTCGAAACGCGGGGCGTTACAATCTCCCCACCTTAAGAACTTTCGTCCTCGAAAGTTACACTTCCAACCGCGATGGATGACTAGCCTTGAACCTGACACTAACTTCTCAAGGCGCTTAATACCAGTGGCTTTTTGCTCAACAAGCCACCTTCCGCTGAAATCCCAAAAGCTTAACTAAGGCTCAAGAGGAACAGTTGTGTATGCATTACAACAACTCCTGGGACGAGTTGTGTTGAGCATACAACCCTTGAAGCAAAACTCGCTTACCGGCAACTTGACCAAGTGCATTAAGAACACCAAAGGTCTGAAAAACACCAATCCGAACTGGGTTCTTGCACTATCTACAGGAAACTTAGCCATGTGCATCAAAAAGCTGACTTCACTAGCAAAGTTGGAGCTAAGCTAGGTGCTTTAGCACAACACCCATGAGGCTCATTCTAACGATGCCACTTGAAGGATCACATGCTGATAACGTCAACTTAGAACTTTGAGCTTGACATAACCACAACCCACCTTCCATGAACTCAAGAATTCCTCATCCCGGTCCTACGGAAGGCTTCGTCAACAACTTCACCAACTCAAACTCACTTAGTTGGTAAGTTTCAACCCTACTTCAAAGAGGCATCACTGAAGGAAGGAACAAAACTCTGCAACGGCTTCCGTTGCGTCAACTCCCTTTTTCAACCCATCCTTCAAGAATGGCTATGAGATGGCACTTCCTTAACTGCACACCAAGGTAACTTTGTCGAGACGACAACTATCGTTGCCTTCATGATTCATTATTGATTCTCAATATCTCATCATTTAGATTGAGGTCTCACCACGAGAGGAAAATATTTTGACTCTAGGTCTTAAGAATAAACCAACATACCACCAAGAGCATTATCATGAGCAAGTCCAAAAAGACCTTGAGACTTGGTTCATGGATTCCATAATAGTTGCAAAACGCTATTCAACCTGAAGACATCACATCAAGTTTGCAACACTCGAACTTGATTTTGGAAGCATCCTTAGACAATAACTCCATGACCTTTAACTTCAAGAAGTTGTATCACGAAACTATTCTAGGAAGATCATTTCCCCTGAAGCTAGCCTGTACTAAGAGATTCGCCCAACTTCACCTATTACAAGAAAATCTCTGGATTCCCTATGACATAGGCAATGATTAGCAGGGCGTGGAAACCAACCAACTAGCCGCCACTAACTTCAAAGGCAATGGAAGTTCTAGCCGATGCAACAACATACACAAGCAAGACTAGGGGCATGCATCACAAATAAGATTCCAACGACAAGGCATTACAAGAAGAATTGGAATTCTAGAGCATCAGATAGACTCGAGAAAGAAGCACTAACCTGGAAATGAGAGGTGAACCCGACTTCCCACCTTTAAGGACTCCATTGATGTTTGCTTGGCTAACCTCCTTGGGCACTTGGCGTCTGGGCTGCTCATGATGAACAATCCTTAGCATAGTGACCTCTCTTATTGCATTTGAAACAAACTTTTCTTTTTAGCCAACACTCTCCTTTGTGAAGCTTGTGACAAGAAGGGCAAGGAGGATATGGAACGAACTCCTTCACCTGATGCTGAGTAGGCTCAATAGGTGGGTCCCTCAGGGGAGACAACTTTCTTTTAACTCCAGAGGTTGATCCCTTCTCGAGATGAGGTTGTGGCTTCTTAGAAACATTCTTATCCATGATCAATGCACCCGTGAGTGCTTCAGCAAAGGTCGCGGGCCTGCTTAGGGCCACAGAGCCTCGAATTTCCTCACGAAGACCTTTAATGAACCTCTTAATCTTCCGCTCTGGCGTGCTGACCAGGTCAGGAGCAAAGCGTGATAGTGCAGTGAACTTCCTCTCATACTGCACTACAGACATACTCCCCTGGGCCAAATGAAGAAATTCCGCTTCTTTGTCGTCCTTGACTGTCTCCGGGAAGTAATAATCATACAATAGATCCTTGAACCTTTCCCACGAGATCGGTCGGTTAGCATGGTCTTCGGCTGCTGCCACCGATTGCCACCACGTGCGAGCGTCATCCTTGAGCATGAAAACTGCCCCTCTGATTTTCAAGGAATCATTACAGTTCATGAGGTCAAACAGTGCCTCCAAATCAGTGATCCATCGCTCTGCTGCTAAAGGATTTTCGGATTGCCCATCAAAAGAGGGAGGCCCGTAGCGCTTGAAGTCCCTAATGAACTGGGATTCCTCCGCGTTCTCAGGTACCCAATTAGGGTTTCGCGGTGGCCTAGTATTTCTCTGGGCCATGTTATCGAACATGGTCTGGAGGGCTTCCGGAGTGATCAGCATAGGAGCCGTAGGAGGGGCCGGAGGAGGCGGGGGAGGAGGAGGATCAACCCTGCGCTGATCGGGAGGAATCAGAGGATTAGCCTCCTGCATAGGGGGAGCCAGAGGATCGACCCCCTGCTGAGTAGTAACTTCCTCTACTTGATCATCTTGATCGACAATTGGAACTTCAGGGTCATGACCGCGAGACATTGCCTGAGAATGTGGTACTAAGGTCAAGGGACAAATAGCAACTAGGATATGAGCTCTAACCTACGTCTAGGCAGCAACCTGATCCTACTAACAAGCAACATTGCACAAAACAACCACAAGAAGAACCAAAAGCTATCTAGCAATCTATGGGAGCATCCTACTCCTACTACCAAACAAGAGTCACACATATCAAGGCAAGCTATCTACCCGCCTACAGGGAGCATCCTAAACCTAGCTACTAAATAGCAAGCAACATAGGAAAACAACATGCTCAGACAAGGCAAACAAGTCACGAAATAGGAAATCAAGCAAGCCACAATAATTATGCAAACCATCAAGTAAATCAAAATAATCATGCCAACAGATAACTCATGCAAACGCCAACGTAATAATATCTTAACCAGACCAACGTACCTGGTGATGGAGAGGAGAACGAGGAAGACCATAACCCTAAACAACCAAACAACCTAGATTTCCTAGGCCAGTCTACAGGAACAACTCTGCTCTGATACCAACTGTAACGCCCCAGGATTTTAAAAGCTAACCCAACGACATTACTAATTCCTAGACCAAAACAAACTGTGAGCACCGAAAATTTCGGCAGCATAACGGCGTACATTGGACTAACCCAAAATTTTTTAACAACCTGCTAAGCACAAGCACTTCAAAATAACTTATTCAGCTGCACCACCAAACTACAACGCAACAAACTTCTCAGAACCAACTGCGAGTCAGGTCTCGCAGAAACAACTACTAACCAGAAACACAACTTTTAATAAAGTTTGTAACATTCTCACACGAGACAACTTATTAATCAATAATTGAATGAATAAATAGAGTTCTTTAACAAAGACAACTAGTCCTATAGTTTGACAAGAATAGTTCGAAGCTAAAACAATTAGGACAACAACTGCCCAACCACTGAAATCAATGCTACCCTATCCTAGATAAACTACGAGCTATCTGAAAGTAAATGGAGACAACGCAGCTAGCTAAGGTCTTTCCTCAAATGCCTCCTCAGCATCACCATGGTCCACGCAGTCTTCATAACCTGCAAAATCTGGTAGTTGGGGGGAGAGAAAGGGGAGGGGGTCAGTACACTAAGGTACTGGTAAGTAGCCCCTCCTACCTGAGAAGCCACCAAACAGCAAACAAGCAACCAACATGCTTTTCATGCGCAACCAACATGCTTCCTAAAAGCGGTAAACACAATATCATGCTCAAAAGCTAGTAAAAACAAATGACTCTCCTAAGCCATAACTCCTGCATCTCTCTATGCAACTCGCTAACCCCTCAAAACTCCACGAGCTCACTCAACGCTCATATTTAGCCCTCACATGGCTCTCCGCACGTGATTTCTGCGTCACGCTCCGCAAAACTCTCCAAGACTGACCCTTCGAGTTGCACCGACCCCTGACCGTCTATACCCAGGGCCTCGACACTCCTCTACAGAGCTCGGCATTCGACCCTTGACCATTTATACCCAAGGCCTCGAACTGTGCATCGACCCTTGACCATTTACACCCAAGGCCTCGATGACTAGGCAGCGTATTGACCCTTGACCATTTATACCCAAGGCCTCAATACTTGCCTCCAGACTCATCACACCGACCCTTGACCATTTATACCCGAGGCATCGACATCCAATAGTAATATATCAGTCCCCGACCATTTATACCCGAGGCCCTGATAATCACTTTACTTTTCTCGAAACAATATCAGTCCTCGACCATTTATACCCGAGACCCTGATATCTCAACCACCATGCTAGTTCCCTTTAACCCATGGTGACATGTCACCCCTCGACCATTTGTACCCGAGGTGCACTGACACTCACCCAACTTTCCTTTCTTTCACACTTTAGGTCCCTGACCTATATCGCTCAACCACTAGAATGCATATGCCCTGCAACATGCTTCTAGACTCATGAACCATGCCCACTAAGCATTACACATGTGACCACATCTCTTAACTCATGCTTAACTCACTGACGCAAAACAAAACCAATCATGCTTTACATCCATTCAACTTGCAACAACAGTCATGCTTTCCAACGGTTTCATATTTATATACATATATTCAGAAATAGCAATCACGAGAATAGTTTTAAAGCGAGAAAACACTCAGCGTGCATCACACAATCAAACAGGCAACATCAAGTAAGAACTACTTACTGGAATCTCTAACGCTCCTAAACGACCCTAAAGGACTAATTGGAACAACCGGAAGAGCCTAAAGAGCTCCAACTACAAGCAATAATTACCAAGGGTTAGGAACTGATAAACAACACCCAAGAGACTTAATAAAGGAAGATAAAGGGTGCTGGAATTTACCGCTTAGTGCTCAAACAACCTTGAGACGAGCCGACTTGTGTTCGAAACGACCCAACAACCAAGATCCCAAGTCACCGGGTTATGGGTAACCAAAATCAAGGTCTTTCGAGTTGTGGGTATTCGCTGAACACGATATTTGAGACCAAACGCTCGCTGAACAGCAACCGAATACACCTAATTCCAAACGGACCCGCTTTTGCGCTAGACGGGTTATACCAACCACAACCAGTGAGCTAGAACGCTCTTCGAGCAGTGGGTACCCAAGTTGAAGTGTTTCGAACTTAATCGAACACCTAGACGGCGCTGCAGATCAAAATATTGAACTCCATTAAACTTTTCAGCACCTAAAGCTAATGGGCATTCCATTTAAAGCACTAAACAAGAATGGGTAAGGGCTAAACTTACCGGAAACACTAACCCACGCCGAAAACGCCCAACGACGCTGCTGGACAGAGGCGAAAACGCGAGGAAAGGAGACTCCGAGCTGCCAACCGCGCAAGATGCAACCACACAGCACAAAGGGCTCTTAGATCATCCTTAAAACAACAAGAACGGAAGGGAAAAGGCTTACCCAATACTTAACTCGACCAAAAACGCACGGACAGAGAGGAGACGACGCGGAGACGGCGAGACAAAAGAGATAGAGTCGTGCGGAAGGGAGACTGGCGGCGACGGCGCGACAAGGCGGCTGCGACGGTGACTGACCGGCTGGAACTCGAGCGGCGGCAGTAGGGGGAGGCGGTGGCGCGAGCTCGAGTGGCAGCGGGGCTGGCCGGCTGCGCAGGGGAGAAGAAAAACGTAAAAGAAAGGGGGCTGGTTTGCGGCTGCACACGAGAGAAAAAAGAGGGAGGAGATGAATAGATTTAGGGCTTCCTTTTTATTAATATTCTATTTCATTTCCTTTCTTTTCTTTACTAGATTTTTAAACACACCCAAGAATATAAAATCCCCATTAAAATAAGGAGATCTTATCTAGGTTTCAAATTTAAAAACCCAAACTTAATTCTTGAAAGATTTGGAAATAGAAAATAACCCGTCTGATAAAAGGGTTTGGGTCTTTTGATATTTAAAATAAATATCAAATATTAAACCTCTAACTTTAGGAAACTTAAAGATTTAATTAAAAATCTCTTTCCCCTAAATTTTAGAAATTTAGTTTAACGACACAAGGCTAAACTTATTCTAATTTTCCAAATTAGAATAAGAACGCCCAGTAAATACCAAAACGGCTCGATTTCGAAACGCGGGGCGTTACAATCATGTGGCGCCCGAGGTTAGGAGGGGTACATGAATGAACCGAGATCACATCCGAATGAGAGGGATCCTGAGGACATGGAAACGGTCAAGATAAAGCTTAAAAGAATTGATAGGTACTACCTATACCAACAAGGTGCACCTTCCTTTTCGGGGGCTCAATCATAGGAACTTTGAAGTTAAGCGTGCTTGGCTTGGAGTAGTTCTATGTTGGGTGACCTCCTGGGAATTTTCCTAGGAAGCATGTGAGTGAGGACAAAGCATGCTAGAAGGACCCCGTGTTGGTTTGTGGGGACAGTCTTCACTCTTAGAAGCGGTTTAAGACGAGTATGGTAACGTCGCCAGGCCGCAGAGGATGTAGGGGAATGCCGGGGCCGTGAGGTGTCGAATCCGGATTCCAAATCCTAGGCCTGGGACGTTACAGTAGTAGAAGATGATAATTAATTTTTTTTTGAATTCTACAACCTCTAAAAAATCCATTATGAGTTATAATTAAAGAAAGTTGTAGGAAATAACTTTTAAATTAATTTTGTGTTTATTTTCTTTATATTATATATTTATCTAAGAATTTTTAAAATATATTTTTAAATCCAATTACAATAATTGAGATAGATAATTGGAAAGAGTTTTTTTCCTTATCTTCTCCGCATGGGCCATGGAGCATGCTTCACAACAACATTGGGAAAGGGCAAGATTTGTCTGGCTATCTGGAATTTCTGCACTAACATAATTGTCATACTGGTCAACATTTGTGATCTTGAAATCTTTTTTTTTTCAATATGACCAACATATGCATGTGTGGAAGACCTCGTTTTTTTTAGATTCAATAACATATACAAAAGCTGCAACTTTTCCAAATATTTCTCTGTGCACAATTTGGTCTTTCAAGTCCATTAACTTTCCTCTAAAAATTCTTGAAGTTAGATCTGGTCTATCTTGAGAAAGTTGGCCTTCCATTAGTTCTTCTTTTATTTCTTTCCATTCGGCATTGCATGTCATTGTTATGAAAAGATCTAACTTTCCAAAATGTTGTACTAAGGCCACAACATCTAAATATCGCCGTCAAATATCTCTTAGATCACCAATAAATGTTGAAGGAAGAACAACACGCTTTCCAACCTTGTCTCCCCTTGTTTCTCCAGCATTTACAACATCAACAATCCCTTGATACAATTCGAATCGAATGTGTGATTGTTGTGTTTTATAGAAATCAAGTCGGGTTGTTTCAAGCTTTATATACATATTATTAGATATAGTTAGTTAGTCAAATTTGGTTAGTCAAATTTGTTATTAAAACAGAATAGCTGATATTTCTTATTTTGTTAAACTAGTTGGTTATATTGCTGTTATATCAGCCCCATTAATTTGTATATAAAGGTGTATGTGGAGATCAATCAACACAACTTTGAGTATTCTCCATATTTTTCCTCTTGTTATGGTATTAGAGCAGTAGCTTTCTTGCTGCGTTTCTTGCTCTTTTTTTTTTTCTCTTTTCGATGGAGACTCAAAATCATAGTGATCCTTCCACAACTCGCCAAGGTTTTTCTACTAAAGAAGATACACAAAGTCCCTATTATCTTCATCTCAACGATACGTTGAATTTAGTTATTGTTTCGGAACTTCTCACTGATGAGAATTATCTCACATGGAGCAGATCAATGTTGCTAGCTCTCTCTATTCGAAACAAATTGGGTTTCGTTGACGGAAGCATACCAGAGCCAACTGGAGAAATGCTTTCTTTATGGAAGCGGAATAATCACATAGTGATAGCTTGGATTCTCAACTTTGTTTCAAAGGGAATTTCGTCTAGTATCATGTTTTCCGATTCTGCCCAAGCCATCTGGAATGATCTCAAAGATCGCTTTCAGAAAAAGAATGGTCCTCACATTTTTCATCTAAAACGAGGATTGACAAGTCTGAAACAAGATCAAGAATCGGTAACCATGTACTTTTCAAAAGTTAAAAGTCTCTGGGATGTGTATTTTTCTTATAGGCCTGGATGTACTCGTGGGCGATGTAATTGTGGAGGTATGAAATCAATTGAAAATTTTGTTCAATTTGAATATCTAATGCTTTTTCTTATGGGCTTAAATGACAAGTACGCGCACGCTCGTTCTCAAATCCTCCTGATGGATCCACCTCCTCTTGTTAGCAAGGCTCTTGCGCTAATTACTCAAGAAGAGGAACAAAAACATGATGATATTTTGAGCACGCCTCCAGCAGTAGCCTTAGCAGTTGCTACTTCAAGTTCTTCTAATCGAACATATGGAAATAATCAGAATGCTAATCGAGGTAAGGGAACTCGTCCTATCTTCACTCATTGCGGAATACAAGGACACACAGTTGACAAGTGTTACAAATTGCACGAGTATCCTCTTGGATACAGACAAAAGAATAATAATCAGAAACCTAGCAACAATGGGGCAACAATTCCACAAGGTGCGAAGCCAAATTCCAATATTAATGTTGTTGCTTCAGCTGGAAATCAGATAACTAGTGATTCACAGCAAATGACCAGCGACGATCCTTTTACTCAATGTCACAACATCTTGAACATGCTGCAATCCAAGTTAGCAAATGTCAAGAATGATGCAGACATTACTTCCTCCTATCTAGCAGGTATGTGCCCCAAATTGACTTCCACTAAAACCAGTAATTGGATCATAGATTCAGGAGCTTCAACACACATTTGTTTTTCTCAAGCTATGTTTGAAAAGCTAGACTCTGTCTCAACTTCAGTGGTCTTGCCTGATAATACTCGGATTGCAGTGCACTATGTTGGTTCTGTTAAAATCAATGAATCTTTGATTCTCAGACGTGTTCTCTTTGTTCCTCAATTTGATTATAACTTGCTGTCTATAAGTGCTCTTACATCGGATAATAACATATCTGTTCAGTTCTTCCCTGACTCTTGTATTATTCAGGAAAAGTCCACTTTGAGGACGATTGGCAAGGGTAGTATTCATGAAGGGTTATACATTTTAGACGTTCCTCATACTGATTTTGCTTCTGTTTTACAAACTGATGCGCGTGTTAATAATGCTTCATGTAGCTCAGCATCCCTATGGCATTCCAGGCTTGGACATCTTTCCCTTAGTAGACTTTCTGTTTTAAAGAATACTTTGATGATTGATAGTTTCTCTGCTGATTCAATTCCATGTACTGTTTGTCCTTTGGCTAAACAAAGGCGTTTGATGTTTACATCCAACAATAATCGATCAGAAAAATTGTTTGATTTGGTACATTTTGATGTTTGGGGTCCATTTGGAACTATATCACATGCTGGTTATAGATATTTCCTTACCATCGTTGATGATTTTAGCCGATACACTTGGGTTTATATGTTGAAAAGGAAGTCAGATGTATTGACAGTTATACCACAATTTTTTAAACTCATAGAGACTCAATATAACAAGACTATTAAGAGTTTTCGGTCTGATAACGCTCCTGAATTGAAGTTTGATGATTTCTTTCGTGCTATGGGTGTTGCACATCAGTTTTCTTGTGTGGGTAGGCTTGAACAAAATTCAGTGGTAGAGAGGAAACATCAACATATCTTAAATGTTGCACGTGCTCTGTTTTTCATGAAAGGATTGGAATTCCCAATTCCGTTACAACGGAAGCAATTGGACCGTTTCGTAGTTAATTTTGTTCTACAAAATATCAATACATTGGCAAAAGGTTACGCGATGAGAAACATACCTCCGTTGACGACTCTGAATACTTCGCCTTTCTTGATTTTGGACCGAGCGTCAACAATTGGGACACCACCAATTGATCTTCCCCAGGAACGTAGTTGTGGGACTACCTAATCTTGAATGGGAAAAACCCTAGAGAGAAAATTCTCCCAGTTCTTGAGTTGAGAGAATATGAGAGGGCCTTATGGTGGCCATATGTTGTGGTACCTAAACCCTAGGGTTAGTGTTCTATTTATAGGAGAAAGGCCATGAATAAAATATTCATTTAAAATCAATTATTTCCATAACTGATTTAATCTTTTCCATTAATCAATTCCATGACCAATCAATTCCATAATTGATTAATCTTTTCCATAAATGATTGATCACTTCCATAAGTGATTAATCATTTCCATAATTGATTAATTTCCAATTAATTAATTCTTTACTTAATTAATCACCAATTAAATATCATATATTTAATTTCAGACCTTCTATTAGTTAATTAATTAATTACCCAATTAAATATCATATATTTAATTTCAGGCCTTCAATTAATTAATTCTATAATATGAATCAAATTCATATTAAAATTTGAACTCCTTCAAATTCTCTTATATCCTATAAATTTAATATGAATCAAATTCATATTAATATTTGAACTTCTTCAAATATTTATTTCTCTCATAGACTATAGTTTAATTAAATCTCATTTAATTTAAACTAAATTGAATAATTAATTAATTCATCTTCTAATTAAATACCCTATATTTAATTAGACATATATTTGAACTCTTTCAAATATATCAATCTCTCAATTTAATAAAGTTTAATCTCAAATTAGACTTTATATTTTAATGCATCATTATACATTATATTAATTTGTATCTCATACAATTAACTTAATTCCCAATATGAATTTGAACTATTCAAATTCTCTCAAGATATATTTGTTCCTAATTACTCTTTACGAGCTAGCAGGGGGACCTAATGGACCTACAGATCAGAAGCTCCAATGATATGAGGTTAATAGATTAAACTCATTAATCAGGTTAACCAATATTCATTAACTGTGGGTCATTCCACTAAAGACCCACAACTGAACTCTTCTCACTGTAGAACATTTCTGTGTCCATGGATGTAGACCTATACCGGTAAGTCAATCATTCACGAGTGTTCGTAATCACGGCTGGGTCAAATTACCGTTTTACCCCTGTGTTACATCTGTCTCCTTAAGTACCAGCGCTCCTCTAATGAACAACCTGTTTATGGTCCAACCATTAAACAGAAAGTTCCTCTCGAGCCAGTGAGAGGACGGGATCCCTTTGTTCAAGTCCTGGAGTCACCACTTAAGGGAACACTCATCTACTTCTCCTAGAAGTGGGAAGGAGTGAATTCCATCTTGTGTTGTCATGTCCCCAGCCCCACACTCGGTCTTGTCCCCAAGAAGGTAGGCTTATTGAGTCGGCGTGCAGGCCACTCTCACCCATACTAATCAAAGGACAACCCCTCGTGAGAAGGAGTTCATGACACACTCAGGATTAAGACTGAGTTACCTAGGTCATCGTATTGAAACAGTAACCTAACTAGTGAACGGTGTTACATCTAGTGGTTTACTATTTCGTGGTCCGGTCTTATGCAAACTCATTGCATAGGATACCCCCGCTTGCATGTCTCCTACATGGACGCCTTGGATTAATACGTCTGTATCAAATACAAAGCAGGTCGTATCACATAGTGTTACCAGGATAAGGTACCCAGCCTTATCCTTGTACTATGGACCTTTTAGGTTGTTACTTGAACACCAATCCCCGTATGTCCCCACATACTAGTTCAAGTCACATGTAAACAACCTTGGATCTTAGTTTATTGGATTTGGGTCAAATTGTGCAATATTTAACAATAACACTTTATTGTAGAAACTCAATTACACTTTATTGAAACAAGTATACAAATTGTTTACATTCACTATCTACGAGTTTTAGGGCATAAAACCCAACATTTCAGTCCCGAATACCACTAAAATTTTGGAGTGATTGCATTTTTACTGCTGTGTTTTTTATTAATAGAACTCCATCTCATGGCTTACAATGGAAAACCTCATTTGAGTTGCTTCATGGAAAAATTCCTGATTATTCAATGTTGAAAATTTTTGGATGTCTCTGTTTTGTTTCTACCTTGCCAGCACAACGTTCAAAATTTTCTCCTAGAGCCATTCCAACAATTTTTATTGGCTATCCTCCTGGCCTAATCTTTTTAAGCTCATGTATAGGAGAGTGAAATGGCTGTTGTAGGATTTCTGATCCTATTAGACATCAAAAGATGTATATTAATTTGAATAATCTAAATAAAGGTGATATTTAAATATATTAGTTTTGAGATATTATAAATAAAAATCTTACCTTGAATTTCATTTTCCATTTTGTGTGTGGCCATATTAAAAGGATTTCTTCTTTTAGTATGATGTTTGTCATCTTCTTCAAGTTGTCTTTTTCTCCTCAATTCTATAGACAATTCAATTGTTCTCCTCCTTTCTTCTTGAGAAAGTGGAGAGTATGTCTTTCTTTTTCTATTACCATCCATACTATTCTATAAAAAAAAAATATATACAAATTAATGAATATGAATCATGTAGACAAAAATTATTTCAAAGCAATCAATATAAATAATGATTAACTAATATGAGATTTATATAAGATAATAATTAATAATGATTGATTAAAAATATATGAATGATGATTAGTAATCTTAATATGAATTATGTTTAAACATATTAGTAAATTCATAATGATTGAAGAAGTTCTTGAGATTAACCAATATGAGATCTACATAAGGCAACAATCTAAGCATAGGTGAAGTGACAAATAAATTAGTAATCTTATTTAAAGTGATAATTGAAGTGTAGAGTTTTAATTTAATTTTATTTTTTTGAAAATGAGTTTTAATTTTATTAGTTATCAAATTGTATCTAAACTTTACCAAATTTAATTCCAATATTACTAAATACATGCATTGTAAAAAATAAAAATTCATTAATTTTTTAAAAAATATTTATTAATTTTTCAAAATATTTATTAATGTTTTTTAACTTTTCAATTTTACGAAACATGTGTATTTTTAAACTTTTATTTGGAAACCAAATTTATAAGGTACTTCTCTTTCCCTTAAATTATTTTTATAAGTTTAGGGAGATAAATTATTTCATTCTGAAATTGACATCTAAAAAAAAACAACAATCATAATAAACATTTTTTTCAAATATAGTACAAATTTATTTTAACTTTTTAGTGAAGTAGATTTTTTTTATTTAAAAAAAAACTTTTCATTTTTCAATATGCATAATTTATAAATATATTGTAAAAAGTATTACTTTTGAAAGCGAAATTATTGCAAACAAACAATATTTGTGTGGGAAGAAAATGAATTATTTAAAATCACCTCACTTTAAACTTAATACAAATTGATTTTACACTTTTTGGGGAATGCAATCTCTTTTTATTGAGGGTGCATAATGTTGAAGGAGAAATTTTGGCCAATGATAAATTGCCACGTCATTATTTAAAATTAATGAAAAAATTATAATTAATTAAATTTGTGACCAATTATAAATCGGCATGTGTCCCAAATTTAATTTGAAGACAAAGTTGGCCAATTATAAATTTTTAGGGCCAAATGTCCATTTGATCAATTAATTAAAAATAAATTATTTTGATTAGATTAATTGATTTGACCAATTAATTAAAGAAAATAATTAATTGGATCAAATTTGGGTCATATGGTTTTGGGTCAAATATAAACCAGACCCAAGCCCAATAAAAGCCCAAGCCCAAATTGTTAGGCCCAAAAGGCACCAGGGCCCATCCAGCGAGAACTCTATAAATAGAGGGGTTCTCCTCTATTTCAGGGGTTCAGAAATTCTACACTCCCACAAAGACAAGAGTTTAGAGTTTCAAAGCTCTCAAGCAGAACCAGAGAATTCAGAGAGACTCCACCAAGTCTGAAGACCGAAGACTCTCTGCAATCCATAAGTCCAAGTGTTGAACACTTTTTGAAGACCAAACACTCTTCAAGACTTCAACACTTCTTGAAGACCCAACACTCTTCAAGACTTCAAAACTCCTTGAAGATCAAAGACTCTTCAGGACATCAACACTTCTTGAAGATTGAAGACTCCTTCAAGACTGGAAGACTTCAAGCTCCAAGAATCCATTGAAGCTTCAGACTCGAGATCAAGCGTTCCAGCCCTCGAGTGAAACACACCCACACACATAAGAGAGAGAATCAGAGGATTAAAGTTAGAGATTGTACACCCACACGCATACAAACATCAATACAATATATTATTTATTCCACGTGTCTCCATCTTCGAAGTTACGTGTGAACAAATTGGCACGCCCAGTGGGACCATCTCTACCTCTCATCTCTCTCTCTTATCTCAAAACACAAGTATAAACATGTCGTTCAAAACTTCTTCAATGGTCGCTGTCATGAACAAGTCTTACATGGGTTCTACTGCCCATTGTTGCTTCAACGGACTGACGTTGCAAGAAGATAAAGCTTCTGTCGTTGCAGGCCAAGAAACAACCTTGCAGGGGGCATATACTAATGACAAGTTTTTTGTCAAGTATAACCCTTTGTTTGAACCTGATTCTGACGCGTAGTGACTGTTATGATGACTGAGACAAGAACTATGGAAGAAAGAATGACTGAGATGCAAGAACACATCAATAACTTGATGAAGGCGATTGAAGAAAAAGATTCTCAAATTGAGCAACTAAAGAGCCAAATTGAGAACCAACATATCGCCGAATCAAGTCAAACCCAAGTCGTAAAAAATCACGACAAAGGAAAGTCTATAGTGCAAGATGATCATCCACAATGTTCTGCTTCGGTTGCTTCACTATCCATCCAACAACTCCAAGATATGATCACAAACTGTATCAGAGCTCAGTACGGTGGACCTACTCAAGATTCCCTCTTGTACTCCAAAACCTTATACTAAGAGGATTGATAATTTGAGAACGCCAATCGGGTATCAGCCACCAAAATTTCAACAATTTGATGGAAAGGGCAATCCTAAACAACATATTGCCCACTTCGTTGAGACATGCGAGAACGCTGGTACTCGAGGGGATCTACTAGTCAAACAGTTCGTTCGAACACTTAAAGGAAATGCTTTTGACTGGTACACTGATCTAGAACCTGAGTCAGTAGACAGTTGGGAGGAACTCGAAAGAGAGTTTTTGAATCGCTTCTACAGCACTAGACGAACCGTTAGCATGTTCGAGCTCACAAACACTAAACAACGAAAAGGTGAACTCGTTGTTAACTATATAAATCGCTGGAGAGCTATGAGTCTAGATTGCAAATATCGCCTCACTGAACTCTCTTCCGTTGAGATGTGCATTCAAGGCATGCACTGGGAACTCCTCTACATCCTTAAAGGTATAAAGCCTCGCACCTTTGAGGAACTAGCAACTCGTGCCCACGATATGTAGCTAAGTATTGCTAGTCGAGAAAACCAAGACCTTCTCCTCCCTAACATGAGAAAAGAAGGAAGGAACGATGAAGAGACTATAGAAGAATCCATGGTTGTAAACACAACCCTTCCCAAGTCGTCTTCGAAAGAAAAGCGACAAACTAATGGAGCGCATCACTTAACTTTAAAGGAAAGACAGAAGAAAATCTATCCTTTCCCTGATGTCGACATCCCTGATATGTTGGAACAACTATTGGAAGCGCAACTGATAAAGCTTCCTAAGTGTAAACGTCCAGAAGAGATGGAGAAAGTCGATGATCCCAAGTATTGCAAATATCATCGAGTTATTGGTCATCCAGTGGAAAGATGTTTCGTCCTAAAGGACTTAATTCTAAAGTTGGTTATGGAAAGAAAAATTGAGCTCGACCTTGATGAAGTAGCTCAATCAAATCTTGCTACAATCAAAGAAAAGAGCAAACATCAAAGAAAGAAGGATCCTAAGAAACTTCAACCCAAGAGAAAGAGAAGTAAAAAGTTCTCTCAACCTCAACAACTGGTGATGTTGAATAAATCATTCTCCAAAACTTTCCACAAAAAGAAAAAAGAGAACCTTGCGACTTCCTACTGCATCAACGTAGAAGAAGTTGACAATTCTAAGAAGAGTGAACAAAGGACTTCCGTCTTTGATCGCATCAAGCCTCCAACTACTCGTCCTTCGGTATTCCATAGAATGAGTATGGCCGCGACAGAGGAAGAAAATCAATGTTCGATGTCCACCTCCATTCGACCTTCACCTTTCCAAAGGCTAAGTGTTTCCACATCGAAGAAAAGTCGATCTTCAACATCTGTCTTTGATCGCCTCAAAGTAACAAACGATCAACCTAAAAGAAAGATGAACAACTTGGAGTTGAAACTTTTCGATGAAGTAAACAGTGACAAGAAGCTTCATAGTAGCATCCCGTCACGTATGAAGAGGAAGTTTTCTGTTCTCATAAATACGAAAGGTTCCTTGAAGGTGAAGCCAAATCTCATTATCTTTACCAATCTTGCAAATGAAGGATATGATCAAGACCATGACAAAGATAAGAGCTTTTAAATGTAAAAGCTCCTTGTCGCAAGAGCCTAAACTGCATGATGCTCCTAGCCCACACGAGCTTAAAAGGTGAGAGCAAAAATCTTGAACTACGTTATGACTTGATCCCTATTCCATAAGGGTACGTAGGCAGCTTAAAGAAAACTTTAAGTTCAGTCTCTATAAACAAAAAAAAAAGGTTCTTCGCTGCAGTTCCTTCTCTCCAAGTTCGAGGGTCCTTACACTGTACGCTATTGCGTTGTTCCTTCTCCAAGTTCGAGGGTTCTCAGTTGTACGACTGCTACGTTGTTCCTCCTCCAAGTACGAAGGATCTTATGTGGTGCGTTGTTGCATTGTTCCCTCTTCTCTCAAGTTCGATGGTTCTCACGCAGCTTTGCTGTAGTTTCTTCTCCCCAAGTTCGAAGGTTCTCACACGCTCCATTGCAGTTCCTTCTTTCCAAGGTCGAAGGTTCAAACTCGCTGCGTTGTAGTTCTTTCTCCCCAAGTTCGAAGGTTCACGCACTTCGCTCCAGTTCCTTCTCCCAAATTCGAAGGTTCTCACGCGCTTCGCTGCAGTTCCTTCCTCCAAAGTGGAAGGTTCTCCGCTGCTGCAGTTCATTCTTCCAGGTTCGAAGGTTCTCACGTCGCTTCGCTGTAGTTCCTTCCTCCAAGTTCGAAGGTTCTCACGTGCTTCGCTGCAGTTCCTTCTCTCCAAGGTCGAAGGTTCTCACGCGCTGCGTTGCAGTTCTTTCTCCCCAAGTTCGAAGGTTCACGCACTTCGCTGCAGTTCCTTCTCCTAAATTCGAAGGTTCTCACGCGCTTCGCTCTGCAATTCCTTCCCCCAAGTTCGAAGGTTCTCACGCGCTTCGTGCAGTTCCTTCCTCCAAATTCGAAGGTTCTCACGCCCTTCGCTGCAGTTCCTTCCTCCAAGTTTGAAGGTTCTCACGCGCTTCGTTGCAGTTCCTTCCTCAAAATTCGAAGGTTCTCACGCGCTTCGCTGCAGTTCCTTCCCCCCAAGTTCAAAGGTTCTCACGTCGCTTCGCTGCGCTCATGCACTTCGCTGCAGTTCCTTCCTCCAAGTTTAAAGGTTCTCACATCGCTTCGCTGCGATCCTTCCTCCAAGTTTGAAGGTTCTCACATTGCCTCGCTGCGATCCTTCCTCCAAGTTCGAAGGTTCTAACGCGCTTCGCTCTGCAATTCCTTCCCCCAAGTTCGAAGGTTCTCACGCGCTTCGTGCAGTTCCTCCCTCCAAATTCGAAGGTTCTCACGCGCTTCGTTGCATTTCCTTCCCCCCAAATTCGAAGGTTCTCACGCGCTTCGCTGCAGTTCCTTCCTCCAAGTTCGAAGGTTCTCACGCGCTTCGCTCTGCAATTCCTTCCCCCAAGTTCGAAGCTTCTCACGCGCTTCGTGCAGTTCCTTCCTCCAAATTCGAAGGTTCTCACGCGCTTCGTTGCATTTCCTTCCCACCAAATTCGAAGGTTCTCACGCGCTTCGCTGCAGTTCCTGCCCCCCAAGTTCGAAGGTTCTCACGCGCTTCGATGCAGTTCTTTCCTCCAAGTTCAAAGGTTCTCACGCGCTTCGTTGCAATTCCTTCCTCCAAGTTCGAAGGTTCTCATGCACTTCGTGCAGTTCCTTCCTCCAAATTCGAAGGTTCTCACGCGCTTCGTTGCATTTCCTTCCCCCCAAATTCGAAGGTTCTCACGCGCTTCGCTGCAGTTCCTTCCCCCCAAGTTCGAAGGTTCTCACCCGCTTCGCTGCAGTTCCTTCCTCCAAGTTCAAAGGTTCTCACGCGCTTCGCTGCAGTTCCTTCCTCCAAATTCGAAGGTTCTCACGCGCTTCGTTGCATTTCCTTCCCCCCAAATACGAAGGTTCTCACGCGCTTCGCTGCAGTTCCTTCCTCCAAGTTCGAAGGTTCTCACGCGCTTCGCTCTCCAATTCCTTCCCCCAAGTTCGAAGGTTCTCACGCGCTTCGTGCAGTTCCTTCCTCCAAATTCGAAGGTTCTCACGCGCTTCGTTGCATTTCCTTCCCCCCAAATACGAAGGTTCTCACGCGCTTCGCTGCAGTTCCTTCCTCCAAGTTCGAAGGTTCTCACGCGCTTCGCTCTCCAATTCCTTCCCCCAAGTTCGAAGGTTCTCACGCGCTTCGTGCAGTTCCTTCCTCCAAATTCGAAGGTTCTCACGCGCTTCGTTGCATTTCCTTCCCCCCAAATTCGAAGGTTCTCACGCGCTTCGCTGCAGTTCCTTTCCCCCAAGTTCGAAGGTTCTCACGCGGTTCGCTGCAGTTCCTTTCCCCCAAGTTCGAAGGTTCTCACGCGCTTCGCTGCAGTTTCTTCCTCCAAGTTCAAAGGTTCTCACGCGCCTCGTTGCAGTTCCTTCCTCCAAGTTCGAAGGTTCTCACAGCTTCGTTGCAGTTCCTTCCTCCAAGTTCGAAGGTCCTCATGCTACGCTCGGCTACACTGCTGCGCTACTTCCTAAAGTCCAAAGACGTCAGTTGTCCCTGCACTCATGCTGAAAGGGCGTGACGGCGACACAAGTCCAAGGACATGTCCCAAAGCAAGGAACATGTCCCTGTACTCATGCTGAAAGGCCTGGCGGCGACACAAGTCCAAGGACATGTCCCAAAGCAAGGAACATGTCCCTGTACTCGTGTTGTAAGGCGTGGCGGCGACACAAGTCCAAGGACATGTCCCAAAGCAAGGAACATGTCCCTGTACTCGTGTTGAAAGGCGTGGCGGCAACACAAGTCCAAGGACATGTCCCAAAGCAAGGAACATGTCCTTGTACTCCTGCTGAAAGGCGTGGCGGCGACACAAGTCCAAGGACATGTCCCAAAGCAAGGAACATGTCCCTGTACTCATGCTGAAGGGCGTGGCGGCGACACAAGTCCAAGGAACATGTCCCAACTCAAGGAACACGTCCTTGCACTCGTGCTGAAAGGCGTGGCGGCGACACAAGTCCAAGGAAAATGTCCCAACGCCCGGAACAAGTCCTCGCACTCGTGCTGAAAGGCGTGGCGCCGACACAAGTCCAAGGAACATGTCCCAACGCAAGGAACACGTCCTTGCACTCGTGCTGAAAGTCGTGGCGGCGACACAAGTCCAAGGAACATGTCCCAACTCAAGGAACATGTCCGTGCACTCGTGCTGAAAGGCGTGGCGGCGGCACAAATCCAAGAAACATGTCCCAACGCCAGGAACAAGTCCTTGCACTCGTGCTGAAAGGCGTGGCGGCGACACAAGTCCAAGGAACATGTCCCAACTTAAGGAACATGTCCGTGAACTCGTGCTGAAAGGCGTGGCGGCGGCACAAGTCCAAGGAACATGTCCCAACTCAAGGAACATGTCCTTGCACTCGTGCTGAAAGGCGTGGCGGCGACACAAGTCCAAGGAACATGTCCCAACGCCAGGAACAAGTCCTCGCACTCGTGCTGAAAGGCGTGACGGCGACACAAGTCCAAGGAACATGTCCCAACGCAAGGAACACGTCCTTGCACTCGTGTTGAAAGGCGTGGCGGCGACACAAGTCCAAGGAACATGTCCCAACTCAAGGAACATGTCCGTGCACTCGTGCTGAAAGGCGTGGCGGCGGCACAAGTTCAAGGAACATGTCCCAACGACAGGAACAAGTCCTTGCACTAGTGCTGAAAGGCGTGACGGCGACACAAGTCCAAGGAATATGTCCCAACTCAAGGAACATGTCCGTGAACTCGTGCTGAAAGGCGTGGCGGCGGCACAAGTCCAAGGAACATGTCCCAACGACAGGAACAAGTCCTTGCACTCGTGCTGAAAGGCGTGGCGGCGACACAAGTCCTAGGAATATGTCCCAACTCAAGGAACATGTCCGTGCACTCGTGCTGAAAGGCGTGGCGGCGGCACAAGTCCAAGGAACATGTCCCAACGACAGGAACAAGTCCTTGCACTCGTGCTGAAAGGCGTGGCGGCGACACAAGTCCTAGGAACATGTCCCAACTCAAGGAACATGTCCGTGCACTCGTGCTGAAAGGCGTGGCGGCGGCACAAGTCCAAGGAACATGTCCCAACGCCAGGAACAAGTCCTTGCACTCGTGCTGAAAGGCGTGGCGGCGACACAAGTCCAAGGAACATGTCCCAACGCCAGGAACAAGTCCCTGCACTCGTGCTGAAGGGCGTGGCGGCGACACAAGTCCAAGGAACATGTCCCAACGCAAGGAACACGTCCTTGTACTCATTGAGAAAGACATTGTACCTGCAAATTGAAGACAACAAGGATATGTATGCCTAAAAAAAAATCACTTACCTACGTACTTACCTTTTGGATGGTGGATGAAGGCACTGTGCTTGTAATTGAAATATAGGCAAGGTGTAAAAAAATAAAAAATAAAAAAAAAATAAAAAAAAGGAAAAAATCGAAAATAAAAAAAACGAAAAAAGGAAAAAAAAAAGAAAAAAAACGAATATTCAAAAAAAATTCAAAAAAAAAAAAGAAGGAGAAGAAAGTTTCCTACTTGAATCCTTTCTTGAATGCTCCCTGCAATTGATGTGTGCTCTCCCTTGCTGAGGTTCAACCTTATTTATAGAATGGAAAGTTGGATTCAAATAGATAAATCTTATCTCCAACGACAATCTTTATCAATTTTGGGATGAGTTCAAATATAGATCTTATCTCCAACGACAATCTTCATCAATTCTGGGATGGGTTCAAATATAAATCTTGTCTCCAACGACAGTCATCAACTTTGAGATGGGTTCAAATTTTAACCCAAAGATATGAGATTTGATTTAAATCAAATTGAAAGATAAAAATTTGGAGATTTTGTTTCAAATTTTAATCCAAAGTATGAGATCTGATTTAAATCAAATTGGGAGATAAATTCAAATTGATTTGATAAACTCCTAAATAGATTTGGATTGAGTTCAACTGAATTTGAATATTATTAAACTCTTATCCCAAATCAAATTTTCTAAGTTCCATATGAAAATTTTATTCCAAATTCCCACCAAATTTTGGATGCAGTCTTAAATTTACTTAAATTAAATTTTGGACATAATCCAAATTTTATCCCAAATGAACCAAAGTCAAAACCTCAAATTCTATTCCAAATGCGAGTTAAAATTGGGTAGGATTTTAACTCAAATCAAAATTTGGGTATAAACCAAAATTTGCTCAAACTTCAAATCAAAGTTTGCTGCCAAATAAGAAAAAAAAATCAAAATTTTGACCAAATTTCAAATTTTGATTAATTGGCGATAAAAGTGTGTCAAATAAAAAAAAATCAAAATTTTGACCAAAATTCATATTTTGATTAAATTGACACACCAAAGGGAGTCAAAATCAAGAACAAATATCTTGCATTTTGATCCCAAAATATCTTTTTCGAGATTCACTCACACATAACTTGTGACTAACTCTCGAAAAGGGGGCATTTGTTGAAGGAGAAATTTTGGCCAATGACAAATTGCCACGTCATTATTTAAAATTAATGACAAAATTATAATTAATTAAATTTGGGACCAATTATAAATCGACATGTGTCCCAAATTTAATTTGAAGACAAAGTTGGCCAATTATAAATTTTTAGGGCCAAATGTCCATTTGATCAATTAATTAAAAATAAATTATTTTGATTAGATTAATTGATTTGACCAATTAATTAAAGAAAATAATTAATTGGATCAAATTTGGGTCATATGGTTTTGGGTCAAATATAAACCAGACCCAAGCCCAATAAAAGCCCAAGCCCAAGTTGTTAGGCCCAAAAGTCACCAGGGCCCATCCAGCGAGAACTCTATAAATAGAGGGGTTCTCCTCCATTTCAGGGGTTCAGAAATTCTACACTCCCACAAAGACAAGAGTTTAGAGTTTCAAAGCTCTCAAGCAGAACCAGAGAATTCAGAGAGACTCCACCAAGTCTGAAGACCGAAGACTCTCTACAATCCATAAGTCCAAGTGTTGAACACTTTTTGAAGACCAAACACTCTTCAAGACTTCAACACTTCTTGAAGACCCAACACTCTTCAAGACTTCAACACTCCTTGAAGATCAAAGACTCTTCAGGACATCAACACTTCTTGAAGATTGAAGACGCCTTCAAGACTGGAAGACTTCAAGCTCCAAGAATCCATTGAAGCTTCAGACTCGAGATCAAGCGTTCCAGCCCTCGAGTGAAACACACCCACACACATAAGAGAGAGAATCAGAGGATTAAAGTTAGAGATTGTACACCCACACACATACAAACATCAATACAATATATTATTTATTCCACGTGTCTCCATCTTCGAAGTTACGTGTGAACACATAAATTATAAATACATTCTAAAAGAAAATATTTATATTTAAGAGGAAGAGATTTGGAAAATTGAAAAGCTAGTTTCAAGCCCAACAACTTGATAAAATAAATGAGTGTTTCTAATGTATCTTCTATTTCATTTAAAATACATAATTTAATTGTACGTGTAACGACCCTACATTTCATGTCTAGATCCTAGGACCATTACCACATGCAATTCATTTTACTTACAAAGAATGACGATGGAACAACATTTAGAGTAAAACATGCTTAGAAAATCAGTGAAATTTTTCAGTTTGGGATCCCAGTTAAAACAGAGTAAGAAGAAATTTTAACCATTCCAACAAAAATCTCACAACATAATAAGTCCTAAAACAACACATGCCAAATGCAAAAAGAAGAAGTTCGAAAACATAATAAGCGGAAGTCTATCCTAAGGAAATCTATAGCTCGTTCAGGAACATTCCGTCACGCGTTCTGTACACATTTGCCTTTACCTGGAATTACATGTTAGGGAAAAGAATGAGTATTTAAGAAAAATACTCAGTAAGTAACAATACTGCTAGACATGCAAAAACCAAGGATTCAATAGGTTGTCTGGGCTAAGGACCTGAAGGTTATGCCATCTCATTTCATTCCATTTCATTTCATTTTGTAGTTTGGGTCTTGTGATAAATTAATTCACCTACTTAAGTTTGCCAACTCACTGAAGGTGCACAGGTGGGTATTTTGGGAGATCTCTACTCGTACTGATAGTAGAAGGCACCCAATCAGTGGAGCCGAGACTCACCCATCAAGGCACTAATGTGCGCATAGCGCTCTAAACTACCATTTCATTGGTGGGGCATCCATGAGTTTTAAGTCGGAATTTAACTTCCACAGTTAGTAAATGGCACCTAATCTGCGAAGCCAAGTTCCGCCCATCTAGCTCTTCATTTCAGTCTAATACATCTCAGTCCTAGGTGATTAACTGACACGACTCCCTACTAGAGTAACTAGCCTATTCTTTTCCCTTTCTTGCTCTTTTTCCTTTAAGTCCCCTTAGCATGTAGGCTAATTTAAACTGCAACCTAGTTAATAAAATTCTTTTCTTTTTCAAAGATTACTGATGGGCTAAACTGATTTGCACCATCCCAACTCAGTCAATTTCAGAAATAGAAACGACAAACAACACTTCTAAATGGAGAAATCACAAACTTCTCACTGTCTACATACGTTGCCAACCAACTACAATGTATCACTATCATGGTCTCACATCTACCTCTTAGCACAAATACACAATGACCATACTCTTGAAAATAAAGCGTTCATATCATCTCAAGTCATTTCAGTCTCAACTCATTCGTAGAAATTTCATGTACCAGAAACACAATTGTCACACCAAAGCATAACTACATAAAAATTCAGCAGGTCATCTTACCTTGAGGTAACTAAAACTTACTTGAATAACACCAAACAAATTGATATAGCTCCAACCTTTACGCGAAAAAGTAATCTACAACAAGGTTCTCACATCAGAGGCATTCAATTCTAACAATTTCCTAAAGACACATGATTTAAGCAAATCGAAAACTCACCCAACGAAACTAACGCTTGCTGCCAATGCTGAAGTTTCGCTCCGCCTTTAAAGATTTGACAGATAATTACATTGGGTACCTTAGATTAAAAATAAGACGTCAATTGGTATCCCATTAAGGATAAAAGACCAATAGATTTACAAACTTCTTACCCACTAGCTGAAATCGTCGAACATTCAAGGTGTGTGCGGCTGTTTATCTCAAGGCGGTGGCGGCGACGATCGATTCTGAGCGACAGAAACTGTAACGTCCCGCGTTTCGAATCGAGCCATTTTTGAATTTATTGGGCGTTCTTATTCTAATTTGGGAAAATTAGAATTTAACGTTGGCCTTGGGTCGTTAAACTAAATTTCTAAAATTTAGGGGAAAGAGATTTTTAATTAAATCTTTAAATTTCCTAAAGTTAGAGGTTTTAATATTTGATATTTGTTTTAAATATCAAAAGACCCAAACTCTTCATAATCAGTTTTAATCCCAAATCTTTCGGAATTAAGAATGAGTTTAAAATTCAATTTGGGATTTTAATTAGAATCCTAGATTAAATCTCATTCCTGTTTTAAATGGGTTTTTTTTTTCTCTTCTTAGGGTTTTATTTTAAGTAAAAGAGAAAAAAGGAAGGAAACCCTAAAAGCATCTCCTTCTCCCTTCTTGTCGTGAAGTGCAACAGCCGCCCCCTCACCAGCCTTCTTCCTCGCGTGACCAGCCTGCTGCCAGCCCCATCTCTTCGTGCGTTTCCAGCTGCAGGTCCTCTCTTCCTCTCTGCCGTGTGTGCGCCGCCGCCAGTAGCCAAGCCCCGCCGTCCCTCTTCATCTCTTCCTCCCTCGCGCGTTGCGGGCTGCAGCAAGTCCTTCTTCGAGTGAGCAGCGGTTCCCGTCGTCGAGCTCCCTCTCCCTCTCGCGTGTTTGTTCGACTCGAGCAGCAAGACCCACGTGAACCTCCATCTCCTCAGTCGATCTCTCTCTCCCTCTTCCTTGACCTGTTGTCGACAGTAGCAGCTCGGAGGCGCCGTCTTCGCGTGCGTCGACCAGCACTTACGACTCCTGTTTTTCTCCTTCGAACTCGCTGCGTGAGATTCCTTGTTCCTTGTGTTTGTTCGTTTTCTATAGCCCGACTTGCATTGATTTATTTTCCTATTGTTTCAGCAAGATTAGTGGGTTTAGGATCGAAGCCTCGTGTTCTGGCGTTTTAGATGCGTTCGGGCTGATTTAAGGATCGTTTCGTTGGGTTTAGGCTCTTTCGGTAAGTCTTCGTTGTGACCCATGCTTATTCGAATTCAAATTTATATTACCCACTCTTGGTTGAAGCTTAAATTTGATTACCCATTAGCTTTAGGTGCTGAAAAGTTTAATGTTGTTCGATTTTCTGATCTGCAGCGCCGTCTAGGTGTTCGATTAGGTTCGAAACTCATCGACTTGAATACCCACTGCCCAAGGATCGTTCTAGTGCGTTGTTCGAGGTTGTTGCAACCCGTCTTGCGTGATATCGGGTCCGTTGGGTAAGGTTCAATGTTGTTATTAGTTTTATAGCTTAAGTGATCGATACCCATTCGTTATCGGCCTTATAATTGCAGAATTAGGTGTATTCGGTTGCTGTTCAGCGAGCGTTTGATCTCAAATATCGTGTTCAGCGAATACCAACAACCCGAAAGACCTTGATTTTGGTTACCCATAACCCGGTGACTTGGGATCTTGGTTGTTGGGTCGTTTCGAACACAAGTCAGCTTGTTCTCAAGGTTGTTTGAGCACTAAGCGGTAAATTCAAGCATCCCTAGATCCTTTCCTCAAGTTTATTAGGTGCTCTAAGTTGTTTTCTAACCCATGGTAATCGTTGCTTGTAGTTTGAGCTCTTTAGGCTCTTCCGGTTGTTTCCATTAGTCCTTTAGGATTGTTTAGGAGCGTTTGAGCTTCCGGTAAGTAGTTCTTACTTGATGTTGCCTGTTTGATTGTGTGATGCATGCTGAGTGTTTTCTCGCTTTAAAACTGTTCTCATGATTGCTATTTCTTTGAATATATGTATATATATATGAAATCGTTGGAAAGCATGACTGTTGTTGCATGTTGAATGGATGTAAAGCATGATTGGTTCTGTTTTGCGTCAGTGAGTTAAGCATGAGTTAAGAGATGTGGTCACATGTGTAATGCTTAGTGGACATGGTTCATGAGTCTAGAAGCATGTTGCAGGGCATATGCATTCTAGTGGTTGAGAGATATAGGTCAGGGACCTAAAGTGTGAAAGAAAAGAAAGTTGGGTGAGTGTCAGTGCACCTCGGGTACAAATGGTCGAGGGGTGGCACGTCACCATTGGTTAAGAGGAGCATCGAGGCCTTGGGTACAAATGGTCAAGGGTCGGTGTGATGAGTCTAGAAAGCATGTGTTGGGCGCCTGGGGAAGGGCCAATACTTTGCTAAGTCATCGGTGCGCCTTGGGTACAAATGGTCAATGGGCGATGCACAGTTTGTGGCCCTGGGTACAAATGGTCAAGGGTCAAACGCCGAGCTCCGTAGAGAGCATTGTGGCCCTGGGTACAAATGGTCAGGGGATAGTGCGACTCGAAGGATCAGTCTTGGAGAGCCATGTGAGGGCTAAATATGAGTGTTGAGTGAGCTCGTGGAGCTTGAGTGGTTAGTAAGTTGCATGGTGATGCATGAGTATGGCTTAGGAGAGTCATTTGTTTTTACTAGCATTACGAGCATGATATTATGTTTACCGCTTTTAAAAGCATGTTGTTTGCACATGAAAAGCATGTTGGTTGTTGTTTGCTGTTTGATGGCTTCTCAGGTAGGGGCTGCTTACCAGTACCTTAGTGTACTCACTGTCGCAACGTCATCGCGACGCGGAGCGGCCGACGTCCTTCCCTAAGGGTCTCTTTCGAGGTGAGAGGTTTGGAGTCGCCACCAATCATCTTGGGGTGTGATTGGTCACCCATTTTAAAAAAAGTGGTCTTTGAAAACCAAAAATTAGGTTCGGGGATCAGTTGTGTGTAGGGAAGGTGTTAGCACCCTACAACACCCGTTTGAAAACATTTTATTTTATTACTCTAATTCATTAAACAAAAGGTCCGTGTCTTAACGAAAATAAACAAAAAAAAAAATGAAAATTGAAAATTAATTGTCTCACTAATTTCACCTTATCTTTAAATAAAGTAAGGATTTAATTTTGTGAGTGGGGTTAACCCATGACTTTATTATCATGTAAAAATTTCCTAATTAAAGAAAATCTTTCACCTCAAGAATTTGAAAATTATTTCAACTCCGTCATAGGCTATACATGAGCTAATTTGTCTCTCAACTATTACCTCACATTTCAAAAATAAAATATGAAGTAATAATCATGAGTGGTATGACACCATTCAATGGAAAAATATTTTTTCATTTTTAAATCAAATTCAATTAGAAATTCATTTGGAATTACCAAAGTAAAACTATTTTGAAGTTCATTTGGAAAATCCAATTTAGAATCAAATCGAAGTTGATTTGAAAATTTTCTAATTTAAGATCCAATTGAAATTTTGATTGCCAAAATAATTGACTAGTTAAACTTTAGGCTAATTTCCAGGCAGGGTGTTCCCTTTCGGTCAGCTTAAATACCCGTTCTTAGACAAAATTAGCATTAAAGTTTTCATAATCAATCTATTTTAACCATTCAAAATATTAAATAATGTTTTTGAAATTTGATTTAACCTTTCCAAAATCGAAATTGATTTCCAATTTAGTTTAAAATTGAAATTGATTTTCAATCTAAGACCAAAAGACATTGACTGGAAACTTTAATTTAGAACCAAATTGACATTTACTGAAAAATTCCAAATCACTTTGAAACTCCATGAATTCAAGATTAAAACCAATTGAGGGTGAAAATTCAAATAAAATTCCAATTGAAATTCATTTGGGCAATTCCAAATTAAAATTCATTTGTAAATGTCAAAATGAAATCAAATTAAAAACAAGCAAAGGTTGAAATCCCAAATTAAATCCAATTAAAAATTTATTATAAAATCCCAAATTAATTATTGAAACCAATGGAAGGAAAGTTTAAAATCGTCTTTTAAAAAAAAAAAAAAATCAAGTGAAAATCAAATTGAAAATCTTAGTTCAAATGTCATTTGTTTGAAATTCATTTGAGCATTTCAAAACCCTTTGAAATTCATTTGAACCATTCAAATTAAAGTAAAATTCAAAACATTAAAATTTCCATTTTAAAGAAAATTGAATTTTCTAATTACAAACTAGTGAACATTTATTAGGAAAATACAAATTCAAATTAGAAATTTTATGTTAGAATCCAACTAAAATTAATAAGAAAGACAATTAAAGTTGAAAATGTCATATTAAAATCAAATTGAAATTGGTAATAACAATTCAATTTAAAGCCAATTAAAATTAGTTTGGAAACTCCCAAATAAACTCTAATTGAAATTAGAAAAAAAAAACTTTCAACTAATATCCAATTAAAGTTCTTTAGAAGTCTAAAATAAATCAATTTAAATTTCTAATTAGAAAATGAAATAAAATAAATTGCAATTGATTTGGGAAACTCAAATTCATAGCCAAAATGAAAAATGGAAAAATTTGGATACATAAAATAATAATAATAATAATAAAAGAATTTAAACATGTGGGACCCACCTTATTCGCTTTACTCTTTCTTCTTCCCCAACTTCCTTCCTTCTCTTTTTCTTTTTTCTCTTCCACTTTCCCTCACTTAGGAGCCTTGTTGGAAAAAAAAAAAGTGGCGGCACGGTGGCGGCGGTGACAGTGGTGGCGGCAACGGCGGTACGACAGTGAGTGGCGGCGTCGGTACGGTGGTGAGTGGCGGCGGCGGTACGGTGGTGAGTGGCGGCGGCGGCAGTGAGTGGCGGCGTCGGTACGTCAGTGAGTGGCGGCGTCGGTACGGCAGTGAGTGGCGGCGGCGGTACGGTGGTGACGGTAGCTTTGGTTTTTGGAAAATCCTTCTCCAAACTCTATTTTCCCTCTCAAACTCACTTTCTCTCTCTAAGCTCTCTCACTATTCTTCTCTTTTTTCTTGTGTCCTTGTTGTTCTTCCCCCCTCCATCCTCAATGAGCTCTCATTATATAGTAGAGCTTGGAGGAAGGGGTTGAGAAAAAGGGGGAAAGAATGAGAGGTTGGGAGAAAGAGGGGGAGTGAGTTGAGAAAGATGGGGAAAGAATGAGAGGTTGGGAGAAGGAAGAGGGAAGAGTTGAGAAAGATGGGGAAAGAATGGGAGGTTGGGAGAAAGAAGGGGAGTGAGTTGAGAAAGAGGGGGAGTGAGTTGAGAAAGATGGGGAAAGAATGGGAGGTTGGGAGAAAGAAGGGGAGTGAGTTGAGAAAGAGGGGGAGTGAGTTGAGAAAGATGGGGAAAGAATGAGAGGTTGGGAGAAGGAAGGGGGAGAGTTGAGAAAGATGGGGAAAGAATGGGAGGTTGGGAGAAGGAAGGGGAATGGAGAAGAAAAAGGGAGAGGGAGAAAGAATAGGAGAGGTTGGGAGAATGAGGGGGGA
This sequence comes from Luffa acutangula, assembly GCA_036850905.1. Classification (NCBI taxonomy): domain Eukaryota; kingdom Viridiplantae; phylum Streptophyta; class Magnoliopsida; order Cucurbitales; family Cucurbitaceae; genus Luffa; species Luffa acutangula. The sequence continues at coordinate 49,855,119 of CM072089.1, forward strand.
TGGAGAACGTGGAAAGAGGAGTGAAGGAAAAAAAATGAATAAAATAAAAAAAATAAAATAAATAAACAAAAATAAAATAAAATAAAATAAACAAAATAAAGAAATAAAACAAAAAAAAAACAAAAAAAAGATGAAAATGAAAATAAATCATGAAAACTAAAAAACAAATTTTGATAATATGCAAGGAGAGAGATTCGAACCAAAGACCTTGTGATTGTTAATACGACTTTATGCCACTTGAGCTATGCTCTTGTTGACATACCAAAAACAAATTGACTTCCAAATATTGAAAAACTTCAAATATTATTACTAAAATCAAGCCGGACCAAATACGGTGTCTACAGTTTGCCCCCCGTTGTGTATCCTTGAAGGATTGAAAGGGTAAACAAAGGAAAAAGACAAAGTATTGGGAAGGCGAAGATTTTCGTTAAAAATAAAAGAAAGGGCTTCATGCTTAAAACAAACATAGCCTATAATTGGGAAAGGAAAATGAACTTCACTTTGACCAGATTTTCATCTCTAATCAAAGATAAAGTTCGATTTAACCAAAAGGAAAAGGGAATGGACCTGGCTCAGACCAGGCTTCGACCTCTACTGACTAGCAGGGTTCGATTTAACCAAAAGAAAAGGGGAATGGGACCTGGCTCAGACCAGGCTTCGACCTCTACTGACTAGCAGGGTTCAATTTAACCAACCAAAATAAAACATGAAATGGACCTGACTCCAACCAGGCTTCGACCTCTACTGACTAGCAGGGTTCGATTTAACCAATCAAAATAAAACATGAAATGGACCTGACTCCAACCAGGCTTCGACCTCTACTGATTAGCAGGGTTTGATTTAACCAAAAAATAAAACATTAAATGGACCTGACTCCAACCAGGCTTCGACCTCCACTGACTAGCAGGGTTCGATTTAACCAACCAAATAAAACATGAAATGGACCTAACTCCAACCAGGCTTCGACCTCCACTGACTAGTGGGGTTCGATTTAACCATCAAAGAAGTGAATCAATGACTTGCAAAATCTCAAAATGTAGAGTATGCTTAAATGTATGAGATTCAAATTTACATGCAGCATGAAAATGTGCAGGGCACAAGTTTCAAAAAACACAAACTTCAAAATTAGCGAGTTTTGAAAACCAGAACTATAAAGTAGCTCATTTCTTGTGTTCCACATTTATAGATTGAGAGACATAGACGAAGTGAAGTAAGCTGTTTTGCTGACGATGAACCAAAATACTTTGAGGTCTTGATTTAAAGATTTCCGAACGTCTCATAGCAAAACGCCCTGTGAGTGGAATTTTCCAATGCTCCTCCCACTAAACCCTTTGCACTTCGGATTCTCTTCTATCGAAGTCTATTGAATAAATGACATTGCTTTAGATGTCGCAGACATTGAAAACTTTCAATTGGTATTGCATTGACAATAAAAACATTAAGCCGCCCATGAATCTAATGAGAGGAAATAAAGATTTATCAGTCAAGGAAGCTTTCAAAATATATAACAATAGACATCTTCGGATCTTGATTGCCTCTCTTTCTCTTTCTTTTCCTTTTTCTTTTCTTTTTCTTTTCTTTTTCTTTTCTTTTTGATGCTTTCAACACTCGAGAGAAATTGTATGTGTCAATCAAAGTTGCTCGACCTAAAAGAGATCATGTATGTTAATCAAAGATTGCTCAATCATATAGAGTATGGTAGGTTTTTTAGAAGTGTCTCATGTGTTAGCTTAGAGAGCTATCAATGGTAATTCATAGCATCAAACATCTTACCTGATTCAAACGCTTCATAACCTTAGCCTTGTAGTGGACAAAAAAAAAAAAGGTTCGATACAAGAAGATGAATTTGGCCTAGAAACAAATGGGAATGGTAGTCAACAAAGAAAGAGAGAAATGACTGAAGGAAGAAAACATAGGTCAAAAATGCCTTCATAAGAAATCTCTTGAACAATAAGAGATTAAATATAATTCAAATGAAAATATTTGTTAAGGTGACCCCAATTCCTTGGACAACCACTACGAGAACAAGGAGTAGCTCCTCAAGGGATTATCTCATATATCTCTTTCTTTCTTTAAGTCAGCTCGAAATCTTTGATGAAAAACCCACATTACTGTGATTGTCATTTATCTGCATGTGATTCTTCTATGAACATGTGATTCAGCTTTCTATTCTTGAATGTAGAGAACTGCTCGAGATTGGAAGATTCTTCATAAGAGAAGCGTGATTCTCTTAACTTGGCTCTTGCCCCAGTCTAAAACAGTTTACATAAATGGTAAAATGACTTTACTGTAGTATAGTGGTGAAGACCCTTTGTCCCAATTTAATAATAACGGTTTTGCCCCAGTATAATGATGAAAGCTTTGCCCCAGATGATAATTGACAAAGAAAATCTCCAAATCGTTTGGAGGTGTGACCTCTTGATCTACATTGATTGCCCCAATCATGCATTTCAAGAATTATCTTGGCCTTGTACATTTCTTTTCCTTTTTTCTTTTTCTTTTTCTCTTTTTCTTTTCTCTTCTTTTTTCTTTTTCTTTTTTCTGTTTTTCATAACTCTTTTTTTTAGGCCAAATACATGCTTTCATGACTAGCAGATGATATAATCACATGTAGAAGATCAACCATTTGTTAAGTCATCACTCCATTTTGTTTCTTTGTCAGCGCTCCTTGATACCATGATAGAGTTATTTCTCACGCAAAACTTATTGAAAGGATTTGAGACTTCGAGACCCCTTCTCAAGTTACTAAGTCCAAATTCTCAAGATTATCGTCTTTAGTCTTGGAGTCACCTTCTAATAAAAGGAGAGAAGACAAAAGATAGAAATGGTAGGAAGCATGTAATTGAAAAATAGTTGAAATATAGGAATACTCAAACAACTACAAGTCTTAATTATGAAGCAGTAAATCATAAGAGTCTAATTCCTATTTCATTACTATTGAAGGTCTCTTGGTAATATTGGGTGGATACTTTGAAATGTTTGTCACATGGTTAGATGTGACAGACTTAACAAAAAGCTCTCAAGTGGGTAGAAAAATATGGAGATTCACCGCAACTATACGTGATGAGTTTAGCAAAGGGTTTGATGGTGAATCAAAAATTCATGTTGGCTTACCACAAAATCACATGTGTGGTGGGTTAGGCTCAAGGTTTTTCAGTGTAATTTCGAACTCTTACTTCACGAGGGGGTGTTTTGCCCCAGTATGATAATTGGAACCTTGTCTGGGAAGAAATGGTAATTTGAAACTTTGCACATGAACGACGGTCAAAATAAAGGTTGTAGTTGATTGAGAGTATAGCTGATAACAACGAACATACTTTCCATGAAAAGGGTAAAATAGGCAAGAATTGACCAATTTTCCTCAACGATTATAGTGAAAGCATCTATTTTCTTTCTTTTTCTTTTTCTCTTTTTCTTTTCTCTTCTTTCTTTTTTCTTTTTTTTTTTTTTTGAAAGAGAGTGGAGAGACTGGACAATGAAATACCCGAACTTGAGATGTAACATGCATAATTTGCATTTGTGATTGACATAAAAATAATAACTATACTGGTCAAAATGGAGGAAGCAAATCTTTTATTAATCAATAAAGTACACAATGAAGAAAAGAAATATCTCCAAATTGAGAGGGTGGAGATGGTGAGGGATAAACAACCCTTTTTTAAACAAAATACTGAGACTGAAATGAAACTTTCCAAAACACTTATTGAGTACTCTGCAACTTTGTTTAGCCTCCTTAGGAAGGGTAGTCAGGCAATCTATGCATAATACTTCCGAACATAGTCTGAATTGACTGGGCTTGATAATTCACAGCCATCCATATTGGTTAAGATTAATGCCCCACCAGAGAAAGCCTTTTTCACCACAAATGGTCCTTCATAATTTGGAGTCCATTTTCCTCGATGATCCTTTTGAAATGGAAGGATCCTTTTTAGCACCAAATCTCCCTCTCTGAATCTTCTTGGGCGAACTTTCTTATCATATGCTCTCATCATCCTTCTTTGATAGAGCTGACCTCTACTCAATGCTGTTAATCTCTTCTCTTCAACGAAATTGAGTTGTTCATAACGATTCTGGACCCATTCAGCCTCTTCCAATTTAGCTTCCATAAGAACTCTTAGTGATGGAATTTCCACCTCAATTGGGAGTACAACCTCCATACCATATACTAAGGAAAAAGGTGTTGCCCCAGTTGATGTACGAACTGACGTGCGATAGCCGTGTAGAGCGAAGGGGAGCATTTCATGCCAATCTTTGTACGTTATAGTCATCTTTTCAACAATTCTTTTTATGTTTTTGTTTGCAGCTTCAACAGCCCCATTCATTTTTGGTCTGTAGGGGGTGGAATTGAGATGTTTAATCTTGAATTGTTCACATAGCTCACTCATCATCTTATTGTTCAAGTTTCTAGCGTTATCTGATATTAGGGTCTCAGGGAGGCCGTATCGACAAATGATCTCCTTCTTGATGAATTTGATCACGACTCCTTTTGTCACATCACGATAAGAGGCTGCCTCCACCCATTTGGTAAAGTAATCTATGGCCACCAAGATAAATCGATGTCCATTTGAAGCTTTAGGATCAATGGGTCCAATCACATCTATTCCCCACATAGAGAAAGGCCAAGGAGCAGTTAAAATGTGTAACTCGGATGAAGGAGCATGAGTCTTGTCTGCATAAATTTGACATTTATGACATTCTCTTGCATACTTAATGCAATCCGTTTCCATAGTCAGCCAATAATAACCAGCTCTCAAAACTTGTCTAGCCATCATATGCCCATTTGCATGGGTACCACAAATTCCCTCATGGATTTCTTTCATAATCTGGTTAGCCTCTGTGGCGTCCACACATCTTAACAGTACCATGTCATAGTTTCTTTTGTAAAGTATCTCTCCATTCAAGAAGAATTTCATTGCCAACCTTCTCAGAGTTCGCTTGTCATTTTCTAATGCATTAGGAGGATAGGTTCCACATTTCAGATATTGTTTGATGTCTTGAAACCACGGCTTTTCATCTGACTCATTCTCAATATTCATGCAGGAGGCGGGAACATCTCGTTTTTCGATTTTAATTGGCTGGACCCCTTCATCAAAATCCACATTAAACATGACTGCTAGAGTAGCCAATGCATCTGCTATCCGATTATTCTCTCTTGGGGAATAATCAAAAGTAATTTGATCAAACTGTTGAGATAATCTTGTTATAAGTTGCTTGTAAGGCAATAATTTAGCATCTCTAGTTTCCCATTCTCCTCTTAGCTGATGAATCACTAGCAAAGAGTCCCCCAAGACCTGAAGCCTTTCAATCTTCATATCTAGAGCAGCTTGAATGCCCATTGAACAAGCTTCGTATTCAGCCATGTTGTGCGTGCAATCAAAACACAGCTTAGCAGTGAGAGGGAATAATTCTCCTCGAGGCGATATTAATATTGCGCCTATTCCGTGACCCAATTCATTTGAAGCCCCATCAAAGAACATGGTCCACATATCTGGATTCGATATTTCTTTCTCTGTTGCTACAGTGAGGATATGCTCATCAGGGAAGTCGAACTTCATTGGCTCATAGTCCTCTATAGGTTGTTGTGCCAGATAATCAGCTAGAGCGCTCCCCTTTACTGACTTTCGAGTCACATATGTGATGTCATACTCGGATAAAAGAACTTGCCACCTTGCAATTCGTCCCGATAAAGATGGCTTCTCGAAGATGTATTTCACAGGATCCATTTTTGAAATAAGCCATGTCGTGTAATACAACATGTATTGCCTTAAGCGACGTGCAGCCCAAGCAAGAGCACAACAAGTTTTTTCCATCGAGGAGTACCTGGTTTCACAACTGGTGAACTTTTTGCTCAAATAGTATATAGCTCGCTCTTTCCTACTAGAGTCATCATGCTGCCCCAGTACACATCCCATTGCACTTTCTGTTACAGTGAGATACAAAATGAGCGGACGTCCAGGCACTGGTGGTACGAGGATCGGTGGATTTCGTAAATACTGCTTAATTTTATCAAATGCTATTTGACAATCTTCATTCCAAATGCCATCATTGTTTTTGCGAAGCAACTTGAAAATAGGCTCACATGTTGTGGTCAATTGCACTATGAATCTGGCAATATAATTTATCCGACCCAAAAATCCTCTAACTTCTTTTTGTGTTTGCGGAGGCGGCATTTCCAGAATTGCCTTAACTTTGTCAGGGTCGACCTTGATACCTTCTTGGCTAACCACAAATCCTAACAATTTACCAGAGGTTGCCCCGAATATACATTTGCTCGGATTGAGCTTCAGCTGGAACTTTCTCAATCGATCGAACAACTTGCGGAGAACGATTGTGTGTTCTTCCTCCTCTTTTGACTTGGCAATCATATCATCTACATACACTTCAATCTCCTTGTGCATCAAATCATGGAATAAAGTAACCATGGCTCGCTGGTAGGTGGCCCCAGCATTTTTCAAACCAAACGGCATAACTTTGTAGCAAAATGTTCCCCACAATGTAATAAATGTAGTTTTTCCTTGATCTTCAGGTGCCATTTTTATTTGATTGTAGCCTGAAAAACCATCCATAAAAGAGAAGGTAGAAAAACCAGCAGTGTTATCTACCAACACATCAATGTGAGGGAGTGGAAAATTATCCTTAGGGCTTGCTTTGTTTAAATCCCTATAATCCACACACATCCTAACTTGCCCATTCTTCTTTGGCACAGGAACAATGTTTGCAACCCATTCAGGATAATTGGACACAGTCAGAAATCCAGCATCAATTTGTTTCCTGACTTCATCCTTTATCTTAATTAACATGTCTGGCTTCATCTTTCGCAACTTTTGCCTTACTGGTTTGCACTCAGGTTTGAGTGGTAAATGATGCATTACAATATTCGTGTCTAGTCCAGGCATGTCTTGATAGGACCAAGCAAAGATATCGACATATTCTGTGAGCAAATCAATAAGCTTTTTGCGAGTTTCTGTAGAGACATTAGCGCCAATTTGAACCTCCTTGACTTCTGCTTGTGATCCCAGGTTAATTATCTCTGTTAACTCTTCATGGGGGCCCAACGCTTTTTCCCCTTCCTCTATCATTTCTAACAACTCAGCACTAGGTTCAAAATCTTCTTCTTCCTCGTCAGACTCAACATTGTGTATAGGAATATCAAGTTCGTATTGAGAATCGTTTGCACATTCAATCTCAGTATTACTGCTTAAGATGTTGATAATTTGGAAAAAAGAAGAAAAGAAGAGTAAATATTTTGCCCTGGAGAGTGTAATTATGCAATAGCAAAAGGAAATGAACTAAAACCTTCATTGAATGATGAAATTTACTATTGAATGAAGAAATTTACTTGAACACATAGAAAGAAGTCTGGAAAATGAAATGAGTAAAATGACTAACCTAACTTGAAATTGAAAATTGAAATTGCAAAAAAACAATAAAAAAGTGGTCAATTACTTTGACATCTTAACAGCAAATGACGGTAATTCAATAGTACTCCAATTGTTGAGCTCGAAGTTTTCTGGGCACGGGTAGATCCATGGACCAAATTCTTCCTCTTTAGTCACTACTGCAACTGCAAAATCTCCTGGACGAATTATACCAGCACTTTCAAATGAATGGTAGAGATGAGGGATGAATTTTTCCCCATATTCTGGTTCACGACTTTCAAATCTGGCCAAACGCCTATCTTTTTCTCGCTTCTGTACCCTGATCATATCTGCTTTATCCGGCTTATACCCAAGCCCAAATCTTTTTGTATTTTTTGATAGGCTTAAAACATCATCTAAACGACTGTTGCTTTCTTTGAACGTCTTGACTGAAGATCGAGATTTAGATTTCTTGCCTTCCCCATATAGTGTTGTAGCACTTGCCACCTCGAATGTTTGAAATGATGACTCAAAAGCTTCCTCTGCTGCATCAATATATGGCATTGAAGCTGGCCTAGAAACCAAGATATCCTCCTGACCAGATACAATTACTAGGCTCCTTCCAATTGAAAATTTAAGTTTCTGGTGCAGCGATGATGGCACAGCTCCTGCAGAATGTATCCAAGGTCGCCCTAATAAGAAACTGTAAGCAGAGGGGATATCCATAACTTGGAAGGTTATGTTAAATGTGCATGGGCCGATTTGTATTGGAATCTCAATGTCACCCACCACCTGACTGCGTGCCCCATCGAAGGCCCTTACTACTACGGTACTTGGCCTCATATGGGACATATCCACTGGCAATCTTTCGAGCGTTGATTTTGGCATTATGTTCAAAGAAGACCCATTATCCACCAGGACTTTTGCTACTAAAAAGTTTTTGCACTTGACTGAAATATGAAGTGCCTTCGTGTGTCCTGTGCCTTCGGGCGGTATCTCATCATCAGTGAAAGTTATGGTGTTGTGAGCAGTTATATTCCCCACGATATTATCTAGACCATCTGGAGTGATGTCTTTGGAAACATATGCTTGATTCAAAGCTTCCAATATCCTGTCTCGATGCGAATCAGAGGATAACAACAAAGATAATATGGAAATCTTAGCAGGCGTCTGAGCTAGCTGTTCCACTACTTTGTATTCACTCTGCTTAACCAACTTTAGAAATTCTTGAGTTTCTTCTTCAGACACAGTCTGTTTGCCCCTTGATTTCTTCATCACTGTTGTTTCTTTAGGCTTGACATTGCTACCTGTGTTACTTTCGACTTTCTCATTTTTCTCTTCTATTGTATTCTTTGAGCACTTCAATAACTGATCTGGAGTGTAGGATTTCCCACTCCGTGTTACGCCTCCCGTTCCGGAAATGTTGTCAACTGGAAGTGAGGGTGTTTCTGAGTTAATAGTTACTTTGTACTCATAACTCCATGGTACTGCCTTAGAACTCTTGTACTTGAAAGGAGTCGGCACCTGAATGGTGATCGACTTTGGATCATGAGTAGTAGTTTTCTCACGGTAATAGATCGTGAGTGGCTTTAGTTTGAAAGATGGATTCAAATTTTCTTTAGGCAACAATTCTTCCACGACGCCTATTTCATTATCCTGGTGATGGGCTTGGGCAACCACAAGAAATTTTGAATCCACCAGTTCTTGGATCCTTTTATGAAAACGATGACATTGTTCTAAAGAATGTCCCTTTGCCCCAGCATGAAATAGGCAAGTCAGATTATCATCAAATTCTTCTTGAACAAGGTCCTTGTGTGCATACTCAATTGATACATATCCGTTAACGAGGAGAATCTCAAAGAGCTTCTCCTTGGGAGTCTTGATCTCTGTAACATCTGCCTTCTTGATAATATCCTGACACTGATCTATTGCATTCACCTGGTGGTTTGGTAAAGGATTATTATCAACATTGGGCCCCTCCTCCTTTTTGAAATTTAACCATCCGGCCTTAATGAGTTCTTGCACCCTATACTTCAAAGCAGTGCAATTTTCTGTAGAATGCCCAACAGCACCTGCATGGTAATCACACCTTGCATTGGGATCATACCATCTTGGATAAGGGGGTTGCAGTGGAGCAACAGGCTTGGGTGCCAACTGATGGTTCTGAATTAACTGAGGCAAGAGCTCAGTATATGTCATCGGAATCGGATCAAATTGGGCTTGCTTGTAAGGTGCTCGATTATTTTGCTGACCTGGAGTGACTGGTTGTTGTTGCCTTCGAGACTGAAAGTTTTGATTCATTTGGGGTCTGGTATTTTGGCCATAAAATGGGGAGTACTGCGCTGATGCATTATTCACCTGGTGTGGATAATATCCGTACGTAGGTAAATAATTCGAAGGATATTGTGTGATGGGTTGGTGGATTTGTCGATGGGACTTATCCACCTTCCCTATCATCTGTACTTCTCCCTCCTTCTTTTTTGAAGTATTGCTCTTCTTCGTGCTTGAGGATTCAGCAGTTTTGGCTATCCTACCATGTTTGATCCCGTACTCAATTCTTTCTCCAATTGTCATGATATCAGAGAAATTGGTTGACGCACTTCCAACCATATGTTCATAGAATGGGGACCTTAAGGTATTGATGAACATGGCAGAAAGCTCCTTATCCGTTAAAGGGGGTTGGACTTGAGCTGCCGTATCCCGCCACCTTTGAGCATAATCTTTAAAGTCTTCAGTACTCTTCTTTTCCATCCTCTGTAAGTCCAGTCGGTCGGGAGCCAAATCAATATTGTGCTTGTACTGTTTGAGGAAGGAATCAGCCAAGTTCTTCCATGTGACAACATGTGAACTATCCAACTGCATATACCAACGGGCAGCTGGACCCTTTAAGCTATCCTGAAAGCAATGTATGAGCAGCTTATCATTATGAACGTGCGCTGCCATCTTCCTACAGTACATAACAATGTGACTTTTAGGGCATGTTGTCCCGTCATATTTTTCAAATTCAGGAAGTTTGAATTTTGGTGGGATCACAACGTCTGGAACTAAACATAATTGAGTGGCATCCATGTTTCCAAAAACACTAGTGCCCTCAACCGCCCTTAACCTTTCCTCTAGAACTTCAAGTTTTTCATTAGAGGGTGTGGCTAACTCGTTTTTTACTTCTGGGTCATCCAAGTTGGGGACCGCAAAAGGTATTTTTGAAAATTCTGGCTTGAAATAAGAAGCACCAGCTTGGCTTGCCATGGGTAATTGGGGAATTTGACCTTCTTTAAATGATGGAAAAGGGTATTGCCCAACAGGTATGTCATATAAGGGGTTGTAGGAAGTATGTTGTGGCATGGACGTTTCTGCTGTCGTACGAATATGTGAAGCGAAACTGGGTGGAAATGGTAGGCCAGCTTGAGGGTTTCCAATCGGAGTGTCTGGTGCAGTTGTATCTGCAATCATTTTGCCCTTTTCCAAAGCGGCAATGATTGCATCAACCTTTTCCCTGATTTCCTCGATGTCCCGCTTAGTCTTCTCTTGTTCACCCTTTTCTTCCATAATCCTTGTTCTACGCCTAGTGTGGTAGACTCTTGTTGAACGAGCTATTTTATTGTTCTGTTTTTATTTTTAAAAGAAAGGTCTTAGAGAAAGTAAAAAGAAATAAGAAAAGTATGAGATGCATGAATGAATGAAATTTTATTATTGAAGGAAAAAAAAAACAATGAATATATCTACAAAATAAACAATTGGAGAATTGGAAAACAAGAAGACAGAGAACATTAATGAAAGTGACCAAAGTACCCAAGGTCTCTACGAATCATCCCTAAAAACTCAAACAACTCCTCCGCATTAGAGGCCATAGGTGATGTATTCTCTCGCAGATCCCTTGCCCATTCTGAAAATCCTCGGGCTCTCCTAGCCATGATCTTGATAGTGTTCATGGTTCGACTTATTTTTCCAAGAATTATCTGCATGTCATCTCTCATAGTGGCATAATCTTCCCTTAATGAGGAGTATTTCTCCTCTAATTGTCCTCTCTCTAGTGACAACTGTTCGCTTGCCCTTTGAAATGCTTGGAGCTGACGTTCCAACGAGCTTGAATAACTTTTAAAAGCTTCAGACTCTTCTAACTGAGCCTGTATATTCACGCGTAGATTGTCCAGCGTTCGCCTTAGAGCAGTATTGGCCTCTTCAAACTCGATAAGTTGTGTTTTCTGCTTGTTGATGGTTTCGTTTAATTCCGCAACTAACTCTAAGAGAGTCTCTTTGCCTCTTGAAAGGTCTTTGATCTTATCCTCTTGTGAACGAGTTGCCCTTCGCAATGCAGTATTTTCATTCCTCAAAGCGTGATTCTCCTTAATCAATCTTCTATTCTCCTCGTCCAATATATCATAATCTCTTTCCCGCTTGGCTCGGTTTTTTGAAACTCTCTCTACTTTTTCGAGTTTGCCACTAGCTTGAGTTACCTGGTCCATCAAACGTTTGACCTCTTGCTGTAATTTTTCATTTTCTAGTTTCAATGTTTGATTTCTTCCCACTAACTCATTTCGCTCTGTCGCTAGCTGGCTAGGCTTATCTACTGCTCTACTGGATGATTCTCCCACATTGTCACGAGTCGTAATTGGGATCTTACTTCTCTTAATGCGCCATTGCAGATATTCTGGAGTAACTCCCTCAGAGTGACTATTGCCATTTATCCTTCTAACTGTTCTCCAGGAAGTCAGCACTTGTCGCTTCTTCTCGTTAGAATCCTCACAACTGTAGGAAAATTCTAATTTATGCAGACCATGAGTTGTTGGTATGAATTGTTTAAACCAACTTTGTCGCAAGGCCAACAACGGAGCATAATGGACGCATCCCCAAGGGCCTACTAGAGGAACTGTGTGGAAGCTCCCGCATCTGTAGATTAAGGCTTTTAGGGGCATCCAATGTGCCTTCCAAATCACATGCTCTAATTTGGAATTCGAAAAGAAAGACATCCATGCTTCTTTCCTCGGAAAACTTGAGTTCCATGGGGCCGTGCCAAATTCTGCAATTGTACTCCTTGTTAGATTCCACGTGCTGCTGAAGTTGATTTTTGGACAGCCAAAATCTTCTGGGAACTTAAAATGACTATGCACCCAAATATAGAGTAAGGGCACACAGCATCTCAACTTCCCGCCTTTGTTGGACTTACAGTAATTGAGCGCTCGAACCGTTTCCGCTAGAAGAGGTATGGCTGGATCCACCCCTTGCTCAATGCCGAAGAATAACTTCAAAACATCACCGTCCACATATCCTTTAACTTTGGGATACAAGACCATCCCGTAGATGCACAAGGCTAACAGCACCAGGCCCCTTTCTTCATTTATGTGTTTGCGAGCGAGTTCTGTTAGATAATCTGCAGATATAGACTCTTCAACCCCTTTCACTTTCACATTTTTCTGCACTTCCTTTAGGTGTACAGCTAGAAATCTGGATAAAGTTCTCTTTGCAGTTAGTTGTGGGTTGAAACAATAGATCATTTCTCCACCTTTTTCTTCAATGTTCAGCATCGTATGGTATTCCTCAATGGTCGGGACTAAGTCGAAATCTTGAAATACGAAACACCTGTAGGCCGGGTCCCAGAATTCTAACACAGCCTGGACGGTGAACCGATTAACTGGAATATACATGAGGTCTGCAATATGGTCGTATCTCTTTGAGAACAAAAATCTTCTTTCTGGCGTTAAACCTTCCCAAATGGCTTTCAGCTCCCCTAGCTCGTTAGCAATGATCTGAACTTGACTTGAGAAGGATGACGACACAGGGCTTTTAAAAGGTAGATTATCCCCATGCTTTAGTTGTGTTTGCTCTGCCCATTGTAGCACAGTACTCAACTCATCATACTCAGAGGAAGATGACCGTATCGACTCTATGGGTACGTTGGCATTCATTTTGTTCCTTTTTGGAGAAAAAGAAAATGTAAGGAAATAATAATTAACTACCGCTTTAAATTAAAATAGATTTTTCATGCGCCTACACGGGAGCATTCGCAATCCCCTCGAAGGTCGACATTACTTCATCCAAAAAAGCAAGATAGTACCATGAAGAAATGAATTTAATTTGAAAATGTGAGAAAACTACTTAATGTCATGAAAAATGGGGAGGACTTTTCATGTGCCTACACGGGAGCATTCGCAATCCCCTCGAAGGTCGACACTACTAATTCCAAAACATGATGCAGGACCCAAACTAAATGGTATGGCTAAACTAAATACTAAATTCGACTTCAAATGGAGCAAAGGGAAAAAAAACGCTTGGGATAAACTCTTTTTAGGGAAAAAAAATAATAAAATAAAATAAAATAAAATAAAATAAAAAAAGAAAATGGAGAGTAAAAATCTAAAATGGAAAGAATGTAGAAATATTTACTTCTCCAATTAAACAAAATAGAAAGACTTTTTTAGAAAACAAGTTTTTCCTCTTAAAGAAAGTTTTTTGTTTTGGCAAGACTTCAATCTCTTAAAAACTCTTTTTTTAAACAAAAAAAAAAAAAATTGAACTCTTTAACCAATCTTACAAAAATTTCTTTGTCTTGTCAAAATTAAACTTTTTTATTAAAAGAAAATCCCTCTTTCAAAACAAAAATTAAGCTAAAAAAAAAATAAAAAAAAAATAAAATTCATGTAAACAAAACTTGAACTTTTATTTTGACAGAACTTTTAACTCTTTAGAATTTCAAGCAAAGTCTTAATTTTAAACTTCAAAGAATTTCTATTCATGACAAAACTTCAATTTTTTTTTAAAAAAATAAAGTTCAAATTTAGTTTTCAAAGAATTTTTCTCTTGACAAAACTTAAAATGCTTGAAAAGAAAACAGTTTTTTTTTTTTAAACAAAGTTAAACTTTTTTAAAGAATTTTATTTGAAAAAAAAAAAAAATTAATCCTTTAAAAGAGAAAATTATTTTACAAAGTCTAAGTTTTTTTTTTTAAATAATTTTTATTCTTGACAAAAACTTAAATTCTTGAAAAGAAAACCCTTTTTTTTTTTTAAAACAAGTTTAAACTTTATTTTTCAAATAATTTTTATTCTTGACAAAAACTTAAATTCTTGAAAAGAAAACCTTTTTTTTTTAAAACAAGTTTAAACTTTATTTTAAAAGAATTTTCTTTTACAAAACTTAAATTCTTGAAAAGAAAACTTAAAGTTTAAGCTTTTTTTTTTTAAAAAAACAAGAAAAAAACAAGTGACACCTAAAAGAGTGGACTTTGACCTATGATAATACAAAATGATGACATGAATATGAAGTGAGGTAGAGAAATTCTAACCCTAATGGATAAAAAGGTCCCCAAATTAATCCAAGTGTTATAAAATAACAAATGAACTAACTTGAGTGAGGATTTTTCATGCGCCTGCACGAGGGCAATTATGTCCCTTCGAAGGTCGACACTACTACATCCTCGATCCTAATCCTAAAGGTAAAGCCCGGGTATAGAGCTGTGGTTGTGTGTGATATGCATGACAATATAATATGAATTAACCATGCATTCATTAAAGCACAAAATATATTCACACAAGTCACTCCAATAATAACTATGCATAAAATAAGATGGACCACATAATAAATAAATAAATAACAAAGTGAATCGAATAATAAATAAAAAAAATGAAAACGGCATTGACCCTCTTAAAAAAAAAGTCCCCAGTGGAGTCGCCAAGCTGTCGCAACGTCATCGCGACGCGGAGCGGCCGACGTCCTTCCCTAAGGGTCTCTTTCGAGGTGAGAGGTTTGGAGTCGCCACCAATCATCTTGGGGTGTGATTGGTCACCCATTTTAAAAAAAGTGGTCTTTGAAAACCAAAAATTAGGTTCGGGGATCAGTTGTGTGTAGGGAAGGTGTTAGCACCCTACAACACCCGTTTGAAAACATTTTATTTTATTACTCTAATTCATTAAACAAAAGGTCCGTGTCTTAACGAAAATAAACAAAAAAAAAAATGAAAATTGAAAATTAATTGTCTCACTAATTTCACCTTATCTTTAAATAAAGTAAGGATTTAATTTTGTGAGTGGGGTTAACCCATGACTTTATTATCATGTAAAAATTTCCTAATTAAAGAAAATCTTTCACCTCAAGAATTTGAAAATTATTTCAACTCCGTCATAGGCTATACATGAGCTAATTTGTCTCTCAACTATTACCTCACATTTCAAAAATAAAATATGAAGTAATAATCATGAGTGGTATGACACCATTCAATGGAAAAATATTTTTTCATTTTTAAATCAAATTCAATTAGAAATTCATTTGGAATTACCAAAGTAAAACTATTTTGAAGTTCATTTGGAAAATCCAATTTAGAATCAAATCGAAGTTGATTTGAAAATTTTCTAATTTAAGATCCAATTGAAATTTTGATTGCCAAAATAATTGACTAGTTAAACTTTAGGCTAATTTCCAGGCAGGGTGTTCCCTTTCGGTCAGCTTAAATACCCGTTCTTAGACAAAATTAGCATTAAAGTTTTCATAATCAATCTATTTTAACCATTCAAAATATTAAATAATGTTTTTGAAATTTGATTTAACCTTTCCAAAATCGAAATTGATTTCCAATTTAGTTTAAAATTGAAATTGATTTTCAATCTAAGACCAAAAGACATTGACTGGAAACTTTAATTTAGAACCAAATTGACATTTACTGAAAAATTCCAAATCACTTTGAAACTCCATGAATTCAAGATTAAAACCAATTGAGGGTGAAAATTCAAATAAAATTCCAATTGAAATTCATTTGGGCAATTCCAAATTAAAATTCATTTGTAAATGTCAAAATGAAATCAAATTAAAAACAAGCAAAGGTTGAAATCCCAAATTAAATCCAATTAAAAATTTATTATAAAATCCCAAATTAATTATTGAAACCAATGGAAGGAAAGTTTAAAATCGTCTTTAAAAAAAAAAAAAAAAAAAAAATCAAGTGAAAATCAAATTGAAAATCTTAGTTCAAATGTCATTTGTTTGAAATTCATTTGAGCATTTCAAAACCCTTTGAAATTCATTTGAACCATTCAAATTAAAGTAAAATTCAAAACATTAAAATTTCCATTTTAAAGAAAATTGAATTTTCTAATTACAAACTAGTGAACATTTATTAGGAAAATACAAATTCAAATTAGAAATTTTATGTTAGAATCCAACTAAAATTAATAAGAAAGACAATTAAAGTTGAAAATGTCATATTAAAATCAAATTGAAATTGGTAATAACAATTCAATTTAAAGCCAATTAAAATTAGTTTGGAAACTCCCAAATAAACTCTAATTGAAATTAGAAAAAAAAAAACTTTCAACTAATATCCAATTAAAGTTCTTTAGAAGTCTAAAATAAATCAATTTAAATTTCTAATTAGAAAATGAAATAAAATAAATTGCAATTGATTTGGGAAACTCAAATTCATAGCCAAAATGAAAAATGGAAAAATTTGGATACATAAAATAATAATAATAATAATAAAAGAATTTAAACATGTGGGACCCACCTTATTCGCTTTACTCTTTCTTCTTCCCCAACTTCCTTCCTTCTCTTTTTCTTTTTTCTCTTCCACTTTCCCTCACTTAGGAGCCTTGTTGGAAAAAAAAAGTGGCGGCACGGTGGCGGCGGTGACAGTGGTGGCGGCAACGGCGGTACGACAGTGAGTGGCGGCGTCGGTACGGTGGTGAGTGGCGGCGGCGGTACGGTGGTGAGTGGCGGCGGCGGCAGTGAGTGGCGGCGTCGGTACGTCAGTGAGTGGCGGCGTCGGTACGGCAGTGAGTGGCGGCGGCGGTACGGTGGTGACGGTAGCTTTGGTTTTTGGAAAATCCTTCTCCAAACTCTATTTTCCCTCTCAAACTCACTTTCTCTCTCTAAGCTCTCTCACTATTCTTCTCTTTTTTCTTGTGTCCTTGTTGTTCTTCCCCCCTCCATCCTCAATGAGCTCTCATTATATAGTAGAGCTTGGAGGAAGGGGTTGAGAAAAAGGGGGAAAGAATGAGAGGTTGGGAGAAATAGGGGGAGTGAGTTGAGAAAGATGGGGAAAGAATGAGAGGTTGGGAGAAGGAAGAGGGAAGAGTTGAGAAAGATGGGGAAAGAATGGGAGGTTGGGAGAAAGAAGGGGAGTGAGTTGAGAAAGAGGGGGAGTGAGTTGAGAAAGATGGGGAAAGAATGGGAGGTTGGGAGAAAGAAGGGGAGTGAGTTGAGAAAGAGGGGGAGTGAGTTGAGAAAGATGGGGAAAGAATGAGAGGTTGGGAGAAGGAAGGGGGAGAGTTGAGAAAGATGGGGAAAGAATGGGAGGTTGGGAGAAGGAAGGGGAATGGAGAAGAAAAAGGGAGAGGGAGAAAGAATAGGAGAGGTTGGGAGAATGAGGGGGGATGGAGAACGTGGAAAGAGGAGTGAAGGAAAAAAAATGAATAAAATAAAAAAAATAAAATAAATAAACAAAAATAAAATAAAATAAAATAAACAAAATAAAGAAATAAAACAAAAAAAAAACAAAAAAAAGATGAAAATGAAAATAAATCATGAAAACTAAAAAACAAATTTTGATAATATGCAAGGAGAGAGATTCGAACCAAAGACCTTGTGATTGTTAATACGACTTTATGCCACTTGAGCTATGCTCTTGTTGACATACCAAAAACAAATTGACTTCCAAATATTGAAAAACTTCAAATATTATTACTAAAATCAAGCCGGACCAAATACGGTGTCTACACTCACCCCCTCCTCTCTCCCCCCAACTACCAGATTTTGCAGGTTATGATGACTGCGTGGACCATGGTGATGCGGAGGAGGCTTATGAGGAGGAACCATAGCTTGTAGCTTGTTCTTGTCCATTTTTTTCTCTTGGTTTAGTTAGGGTAGATGTGCTTGTCGTTTTGAAAGATGTTGGACTTGGTTAATTCTGATTTACCTTTGTTAGTCTCTAGGTTTAGTTGCATTTTTTTAATGAACCCTATTGTTTCATTCAGTTAGTGATCAATAAGTTGAATTCTAGCGTTTAATGTTAAAGGCTCCGTTATCGTTATGTTTTTTATTAGTTATTAGTTGTGATGCGTGGCATGTCTGGCTGTTAGTTTCTGCGAAGCTCTATTGTGTTGTAGTTGATGGAGTTTGTTGAATAATGTTGTTTAGAAGTGTTTTATGCTTAGCAGGTTAAAGTAAAATTTTGGGTTAGTCCAATGTACGCCGTTATGCTGCCGAAATTTTCGGTGCTCACGGTTAGTTCTGGCTTAGGAGTTAGTAATGTCGCTGGGTTAGCTCCTAAAATCCTGGGGCGTTACAGAAACGAACATATTTGAACGACGACAGCGTACAGACTCGTGCGACGGCGGTGACGTGCGACTGACCGGCTGAAAGAAGTTACAGATCTACCATGGGGAGAGATAGAGTAAGGCTGAGATACCACACCCACGGAAGAGAGAGAGAGGGAGGGACTTACTGAAGACACGACAGTGGCGTGTGGCGGTCTACAATGAAGAAGGCGGGGGTGTGCAACGATCTTCGACGGAGAATGCGGTGGCTTCAACTGATACACGAGAGAGAGGGGGAAAGAGAGAGATGAGCGAGAGACCGAGGGATAAAAGAGACGAGAGAGAGAGATAGGAACAGGGAGTTACCGACAGCGGAGAGAGACGACGGCGGGGCGACGAAAATCGAGGATGACGTCGCGGCGGCGAGGAGCGACGGAGGGCGGCGGCTTGCGTGCTGCAGTCGAGAGAGAGAGGTTACGGGCGAGGGAGAGAGATGAGCTGAAAGGGTTTAGTTTTTTTTTTTTTAAATGGTCCTTTGACCGAAATCTTGGGAGGAAAACGTGGGAGTTTCCCCCCATTTTCCTCCCTCAACAATTTAGTCCGTAAGGTTTGGTTTTCGTTACACTTTTAGTCCCTCCATCAAATTTTCTGTCAAATACTAACAGATAGCTGACGTGGCATTAGTTTTTATTAAAAAAAATATTTTTTTATTAATTTTTAAAATAAAATGATATATTAAATATTTTTTATTATTTTATTATTTTTCTTTTCTTTTCTTCATCCATCTTCTTCCCATCTTCTTCTTCTCCACACATCAAACCCTAAACAAACCTTGCAGCCATCACCGCCGCCGGCTGCCGGCAGTGCCAGATTTTTTTTTTCTCTCTTCTTTCTTCTCCTTTCCCTTCTTTCTTTTATTTCTTCTTCTTCTCCTCTTTTCACTGTTTTTTCTTTTTTAAAAGTCATTATAATTAAGCACATCTACTAAAGTTATAATTAACAAGAAAAAACAAAACAAAACAAAATCACAGAGGAATGAACACTTAAAATAATAACAATACCAAATCAATCAATTAGCCTTAAAACCACCTACAAATCTATTCATAATTTACGAATGAAGAAGAAAAAGCATCTTAATCAATTAGATCTTCATATGATAATCGCACTGTTGATCTCCAATTTTCCTCTCCGATATATTCACAGTGAAATCACAGGACGTTGTTGAAACAACGTGAATGTTGAAAATCCCCAAAATCCTCACCTTACCTGAGATTCTCATGTACGTATTCAGCAGAATCGATTCGACAACAACGTCCCAGAACACCGTCGAGTTCATCCACTTGCTCTAATCCGCAGCCGATCCGCCAGATCTAGAACGAATGCTTGTGGTGGTGATTTTCTGGCTGGAACGAGTGCTCGAATGGAACAAAGGGCATGGGTCTCTTCAAGTGAAGCTTCGCGCAGTTGCCGATTGATTTGCCGCTGCACGTGGTGGACGAAGAACCCCTCGCTGAAAAGACGCCATTGAAGAGTTGTTTGAGAGAGAGAGAGAGAAACAAAGGAGAATGCCTGCACACACGAAAAAACGCTGAAGAAACGCTGTGAACGTCGCAACTTGCCAGAGACGCGAAACAAAAGGACTGTCGGAGAGAGATCTGAAAATTGTCGAAGACTATGGAGAGAGATCTGAAAAACGCCGTCAACGCCACAGCTTGTTGGGATGGTGTTGGCGGTAATGAGGTTAGGGTTTAGAAGAAAGAAGATGGAGGAAAAAGAAAAAAGAAAAACAAAAAAGTTAAAAAAAATCTATTTAAACATTATTTTATTTTAAAATATTAAAAAATAATTTTTTAATAAAAAAAAAATGAATGCCACGTCAGCCCTCCGTTAGTACTTAAAGAAAAAATGGATGGAGGGACCAAAATGAAACAAAATTCAAACCTCAGGGACTAAAATGTCGAGTTTGAAAACTTAGGGACCAAAATGAAACCTAACTCAAACCTCAGGGACCAAAAGTGTAGTTTCCCTATTTTTAATAATTTATTTGAAAAAAAAAGTTTATAAGTTGGTTCAAACCTAAATTCCATTAACTGAATAAATTAAAAAATATAGAATGAAGTACATTAACTTTGGAAAAAATTAAGGAAATAAATTCCGAATATGGCAGCATAATTTATGGGAGACCATTTTAAGAAACTAATTTTTTTTATAATCAATGTTATTAATGAGAAAGATCAATTGGTGTCTTATTTGACAGATTTGAGTCGTGCACATTATTTTTTTGAGGTGTTCAAATTTACAGCTAGTAAGCACAAAAAAAAAAAATTATAATAATAAGAAGAAGAAAAATAGTAAATCTTCAAACTCAAGAGTTGTTCGTGGAAATCTTGGGATTTTAACAAAAAAAAAATAATAATATAATAAAAAATTTGCAATTTCTTTAAATTCAAGATTTTTCATAATTGTACGTATTTTGAATTCAAGGGATGTGCTGTCAAATTGCAAGGCTTGATAAAGTGTACTGTGTTGTCAAATTTCATGGCTCGAGAAATTGTACAAATACTAATAAGAAAATAATTGTTATGACACCACGTATTTGTAGCACTTACCACACACGTGAATTCCACTAACTTTCTCCACATGCAATTCTCAGGTGATCAACCAAAGAACACTCACACACACAAAGAACTTTTAGATTCAATTACTCTCTCTTTCACTCACGCGAAGAAGACGAAGGAAGTTCTTTCACAGATTCATTCAAGCAAGCAGACACACAGAGGGAAAAGGAAGAAGATGACACCGGATGTATAGTGGTTCGGCAACTCAGGCCTTCGTCCACTTTGAAGGAAGATTTCTTTACTAGATCAGAATTACAGAGAGTTCTTACAAGGTAATGTCTCTCACTTATTTTATGATTTCCTCACACTTTCTCTAATCTCATTTCATCTATTTATACAACTGAGATATAGAGGTCTTATGATAGGTGTGACGCGGAGAATAATTGGTTACAATATGAACAAATAAGTAATTTGTGTTCTCTTCAATAATATTTATGGGGAAGAAATTATCTTGGAAGCTTAAGAAAAAAATGATAAATAAGAGAGATATTATCTATCCTCTCTTTCTCATCTCCCTTTGATCTTCTAAATACACTCTCATTTCTGTATTATTTGATTCATTTTTGTTCCCTTCGTTTTCTACCTCATCTCTCTTATCCTATCCCTTCGATCCTCTTCTTTCGTGATGAACAAAGGAGAATGATAGCCAACGTAAGGCAAGCAACGAAAGGTCAGAAAAAACACAGAGTAAAAATACAGTAAATCTTCAAACTTTTTGTTTATTTCATAATTTTTTTGTTTCAATAATATTGGTTGCTCTTGTTTTGCATGTTTAGGTAAAGAACATCTATGGCTACGAAAATGGTTAAAATATTTATTGTTTGGAGAAGAAAAGCATCTAGGTGAGTTTCAAAATTTGTGTTTATTTATTTATTATTTATTATTAGTATTATTTTTAATTTGTAACGTCCTAGGTTTTAATAAAATCTAACCTAGTGACATTACTAAACTCCTATTCAAACTAACCGAAAACTCCGAAAATTTCGGCAGCATAACGACATATGTAGGACGAAACCAAAATTTTTAGATCACCTGCTAAACACCAAATATCACTTCTATAATATTTCATTCTACCCCACAACTCCATAGAACAACTACATAATAGATTACGAGTCAGATCTCGTATCTTCAACCAACAACAGATTTAGATTCTTCTAAAGCAACATGCTCTTAACTTCTAGAAACAACTCAACTTTATTAAACATTAACATATTTACAACCTAATGAAAACATGAAGTCTAAACATGTTCAACAACAAGAAAAACTAAACCAATCCAACCTATATGCAAGCTAAAGAATCAACCTATCAACTACCAAGTAAAAGAACTACCCTATCCAACATAAAGAAAAAAATCAAATACACAAGATCCTGTGGTCATCCCTCGTGAACCTCCTCATCTACATCACCGAGCACATAAAGCTCATCACCTGCATAATCTGAAAATGTTGGGGGAAGAAAGGGGGGTATCAGTACAACCATAGTACTGGTAAGTAGCTCACACCCGGTGAGCCACCAAACAACAATCAAACACAATATCATGCTATCCACACACATTATGCTTGTAAAGCGATAAACCATCTAACATGCTCTTGAACAGGAAAATAACCATGGCAACACATGCTTCATGCAAAAATGGACGACAACATGAATCCACCCATCACGCTATGCACCCCTACATGGTTTCCGCGCCATGCCCGCACACTCACACGTGATTTCTGCGTCACGCTCCGCACTCACAACCCACACGTGATTTACGTGTCACGCTCTGCAAACCCACCCAACACATGTATTATAACGCGCCATGCGTAGCGCCACTCACACGTGATTTCCGCGTCACGCTCCGCACTCACACCCAAACGTGATTTCTGCGTCACGCTCCGCACACACACCCAGCACATGATTTACGCGTCATGCTCCGTCTCTCCCCAATGAACATACACCATGTAGACATGACCCATATGCAACATGGCCCACTAATCGACATAACAACTTCCACAACCATAACCAAACATGCTTAAAGTATCTCATGCTTAAGAAACAAACAAGTCGGCATGCTTATCACACATAGCGAAATATATACGTACGTATATCAAACACGAAACTTATAAGCAAGCAAGCAAACAAGTGTCATGCTCAAGCAACAAACTAGCCCATCCAGAAAGAACTACTTACACAAGCTCAAAAAACGCTTCTAAACCAAACTACCGCTAGCTGGAAAAATATTGAAACATGCTCTAAGCACACCTACAAGCACAATAAAGGAGTCCTAGAGGTTAGGAAACAACCTAACAATATTCCTAACACTTGACATAACATAAAAGGGACCTAGAACGTGCTGTAAGGTGCTGAAACTTACCGAACAAGGGCGGAAACCTTGCTGAAAATTACCAATCAGCACTAAAATACCTTATACACGTGCTGTCCGAGCCCAAAATGAGATTATAGATTGACGGTTTCTAATCATTAAAGAACTATTTCAAAATTTAATGATTAATCCTATAATCAAGAATCTAGGGTTTAATTCATTCAACAATCTCATTCAAATTAAATAATTAAACCACACTAATTGCATGAATAATATAACAATTATATTATTAACTATGGATGTTTCATGCTTCATGCAATATTGATTTTCTTTTAATATAACAATTATAAGTCAATCAAGAAAATCAATCAAGCATGCTTCATTCATCACATTAAACATAACTATTTATATTTAATTTAAGTAATGACATGCTTCATGCTTTCCAATTTTTTCATATAATTAATATACACTTATATTAAAAAATATGAAAACAATTCCATGCATTTAAACATACATTATAACAATTTATAATATATAAAAAATGCATGAGCATGTTTATAACCTAAGGTGGGATTAAATATTCTATATGACATCCATAAAGCATATAAATAGCTATTGAACCGGTTAATTTTGGCCCCTAGGATAAAATAAAGCATTAAATTACATTAATTTAGCTAAATTCTATCCTAAAAATCCTTGTACAGCTCCAGAATTTTGTCTAGACCTCACGAACCGCCCCGAACCACCTCGAACCGGCCTCCAAAATCACGAACCATGCCAAAAATTAGCTGAACCGAGCCAATAACACAGAAAATTAGGCTGATCCAGCAAAAAACCGAACCAGACTGATTTCCTGACCATGATCCCGGTCGAGAATTTCCCGGTCTCGATCTCGGTCGGGATCCCGGCCGGGAAATTTTCCAGCAAACCCTATTCCCATCGATTCCTCTGTTCTGCACTCTGTTTTTCCGATTTCCAGCGCTGTTCTTCATGATTTTCGCCCAAAATCATCTCGATTTCCATTGATAACAACCCTAAATCTAGACACGGACTTACAAGGACTCGATTTACGTAAAATACCCGAAACACCGGGCCTTACATGTTCAAAATCACATAAAAATAAAATCTATGGCCATAAAATTAACCCAAGCAGTTCAATGCAAATCGAACATACATTATGCATAAATCTCACCTATTAGAGTCTATCACAACTTTTAATATTAATTAATAGGGACAGTGATGACTATGATGCCGATTGAAGGGAATAAAAGTCCCCACGCAGCGGAAGCACATCGATTGGACCTTACGCCGTATATTAATTAACATTAAAATACCGTTACGAAAACTCAATCAAACTTTAAACATACTTTAAAGTTGCTAAAAAATCAGTTTAAACATGCTGGAAAATAAATCCAAATTTATTTTCATGCTTTTCTAAAGAAAAGGGGAAGAACCGTTACAAACCTCCGTTGTAGACTTGACCGTTCTTCGCCAACGACGCTCCAACGAACAAAACGCAGCAGCCTCCTTTGTCTTGTGATCGCTGGAAAATTCTTCTTGAATGACACAATAACCACAGAGGTTACACCGGTATGACTCTAGGTCTAGGAGGCAAAAGACTTGTGGGAGTCTTTCTCTAAGAGGGAGGCTAGAGAGAATTCTAGGTCTTGTCTTTTGAGAGTCTAAGAGCAAGAGCAAAAATTCATATATCTCTCATGGACCAATTAGGTCTAGTGTTCTATTTATAGAAGAGAGGCCATGAATAAAATATTCAATTAAATCAATATTTTCCAAAATTGATTCAATTTTATTCCTTATTTAATCAATCATGATCAATCAATTCCATAATTGATTAATCTTTTTCACAAATGACTAATTACTTCCATAAGTGATTAGATCATTTCCATAAATGGTTAATCACTTCCTTAAGTGATTAATTATTTCCATAATTGATTAATTCCCGGTTAATGAATTCTTTAATTAATTAACCACCAATTAAATATCACATATTTAATTTCCGGCCTTGAATTAATTAATTCGCCCAAATAGATTTTAGGCCTTAAATTAATTAATTCATTATTTGAACTCTTTCAAACTTCCATAATTTTTTTATTTGAATTTCTTCAAATATTAATTTCTCTCATAATAATATATCAATATATATTATATTTGTTTCCCTTAGTAAATTGAACATTTTCAATTTACATTTATTACTTAGTTGCCTCAAATTACTTTATGAGCTACCAGTGGGACCTAATGGACCTGCAGATCAGAAGCTCCAACGATGTGAGATTAATTGGTCAAACTCATTAACCACATTAATCAATATTCGTTAACTGTGTGTTCATTCCACTATAGACTCACAGTTGCACTCTTCTCACTGCAGACATATTTACCGTTTTACCCCTAGGTTACCTCTTTTTCCTTAAGTACCAGTTCTCCTCTAATGAACAACCTGTTTGTGGTCCAACCATCAAACAGAAAACCCTCTCGTGTCATTGAGAGGGTAGGACCCTTTGTTCAAGACTCAAAGTAACCACTTAAGGGAACATTCATCTGCTTCCCTAAAGTCGAGAATGAGTGAATTCCATATTGTACGATTATGTTCCCAGCTCCCCATTCGGTCTTGTCCCCAAAGTGGTAGGCTTATTGAGTCGGCGTATTGGCCACTCTCACTCATACAAATCAAAGGACAATCTCTCATGAGCAGGAGTCCATAATCAACTCAGGATTAAGACTAAGTTGTCTAGGTCGTCCTAGTGAAATAGAAAACCAACTAGTTAACGGTGTTATAACCAGTGGTTACTATTTCGCGGTCCGGTCTTTTGAAAACTCATTGCATAGGATACCCCCACTCGCATGTCTCCTACACAAACGCGTTGGATCGCAGCGTTTGTATCAAATACAAAGTGGGCCGTATCCATAGTGTCACCAGGATAAGACACCCAGTCTTATCCCTATACTATAGACCATTTAGGCTGTTTCTTGAACAATGATCCCATATGTCGCTACATATTGTTCAAGACTCATATTACAACCTTGGATGTCTAGTTTATTGGATTAGGGTTATTTTTAGGCAAAGACAAATATAAAATAACTAATAACAATTAATGGAAAAATATATCAATATTATTTCATCAATATCCGGTCAATAGTTACATTCACTATCTACGAGTTTTAGGGCATAAAACCCAACAATACCAACAAGGTGCACCTTCCTTTTCGGTGGCTCAATCATAGGAACTTTGAAGTTAAGCATGTTTGGCTTGGAGAAGTTTTATGTTGGGTGACCTCCTAAGAATTTTCCTAGGAAGCATGTGAGTGAGGACAAAGCATGCTAAAAGGACCCCGTGTTGGGTTGTGGGGACAATCTTCAATCAACGTGGTCAGGTCGTAGGGGAATGTCGGGGCCGTCAGGTGCCAAATCCGGATTCCGAATCTTGGGCCTGGGGTGTTACATCTTCTCATAAATATTACTAATTTGTTTTTGGAAAAATACACTTTTAGTTCCTAAGGTTTGGATTTCGTAAAACTTTTGGTCCTCGTCCATTTTTCTGTTAAACCCTAACAGTTTGCTGACGTGACACCATTATTTTAATAAAAAAATTTAAATTTAAATTTTCTAAATAAAAATATATTAAAATAATATAAATATTATTATTTTATTCTTTTTTTAATTCTTTCTCATTCTCTCTCTTATTCTTCTTCTTCTTGTTAGCTTTACGAGCTTCAATCATAATATATGTTTTGATGATAACAAACTTTAATTTACTAATTATTTTAGTGTTTTAAAGTGTTCATAATGTAGAGCTCAGAAAGACGATTCCAACGCAACTTGAATCGCTCAAATCGGAGTTCAAACGAGAAAGTTATAAGCAAAAGAAGATTGGAGAGGAAAATCCAACGTGGCAGTGCCACGTGGCACTACGCCGACGTGGCGGCTGACAAGGACGATCAACGGTCAACTTTTATGACGTGGCAGATGACGTGGCATCTCAAACGGTCAAATTTTGCTGACGTGGCGATGACATGGCAGTGACGTGGCGATGACGTGTCCCAATGATATTGTGACACGTGGCAGTCGATTTTCTTTAATAATAAAGAAAGTCAAACGGTCAACTTTTGAATATAATATTAATTTATTATTAATTTTTATTTTCTTTTATTGCAGCCAATCAGAGAGCGACACGTGGCAGCCAATGGCTAGTTTAGCCATTTTTTGTCTTTTTAAGGCTCGAAAAAATTCTGAAAAAATTGGGAAAAAATTCTGAAAAATTCTACTCATCTTGGGGAGCATTTCAACCAATTTTTGAATTTTTGTAGCTTCATTTTTTCATTTTCCTTAATCCAAATTTATCCAAAATTTATCAATTACATATCATTCAAATTTGAATTCTTTCCAAAATCCATATTCTTAAAATCCTTGAATTATTCTCAAATCTCAAAAATTCCAATATTTCAAAATTCAACCTTAATGTTGAAATCCTTTCCTTTTCTATTTAAATTCAATTTCCACCCTTCATTTTTAATTTGATCTAACGGCCAATATTTATCTCCCTCTCCTATAAATTCGACTTGATTTTACTCTTTATTGACACACCAAAAAGACATTAAAGTCTTAAGCTCTCAAGTCTCCCTACTCTTCAATTCTTGTTTAAAAATCCTCCCTTGCTCCTAAATTGGCCTAGTGTTATTGTGAGGTTTTATTATTGTGAGTGCACAACATTGTGTAATTAGCCTTCAAGAGGTATTTTATTTTGTGAGCTTCTTTTCTTCTTCTACTCATTGTTGGGAACTTGTAATAAGGTGTGGGTGCACCTTGGGAATTGAGTGAGTGGTTTGATCCTGAACCCGAAAAAGGATTTGTAGTGGTTTGATCCTCAACCCGGTTAAAAGGATCACAGTGGTTTGATCTTGAACTCGTGTAAAAAGATCGGTATAGGTTGGGTCCTGAACCTGTAAAAGGATCGGTAAAGGTTTACTCTTGAACCTGGAAAAAGAGTCGGTTTGGTTCTCACCCGTAAGAGAGTCGTTGCAGTAAAATACCCAAGAAGGAGTCTTGGGGAGTGGAGTAGGGATTTCCGAACCACTATAAAATTTCCTGGTGTTATCTCTTTCTCTCTACTCTTTTAATTTCCGCTATTTCATTTTTATGAGTAGATTGCTTGCCTAGAAAAATTGTCAAATAGTTCTAGCATACTTTATGCTTTATAGTGCTTATTAAATTTATTTAGTTTAAATTAAATCAATTCATTTTAATTCAGCAAAAAGTTTTAAATTTTATTAAGCAACTCTATTCACCCCCCTCTAGTGTTGCCATACGATCCTACACTTCTCCATCATCTTTTCTTCATCCTCTTCCTTCTTTTTCTTCAAATCTCTAGCGGCCAACAACCGACGACCACCGTTCGCCGCCGACGATTGTTTTTTTTCCTTCTCTTCCTTTCTTCTTCTTTCTCCTTTCTTTTTTTTTTCTTTTTTCCTTCCTCCCCTCTTTTCACTATTAAAAAAAAAATAAAAACGAAGGGGAAACCCCCTTCGTTTTCTGGCGCCGGAGAGGGAGGGAGTCCCTCCCTCCTCCCCGCATTTCTCTCTGTTAAAAAAAACAAAAGAAAGAAAAGAAAGGAGAAAAAAAATAAAGAAGAAAAAAAAATTTGACCGTCGCTGCCGCCGTTCGCCGGCAGCCGGCCACCGGAGTTGAAGAAGAAGGGAGATGGGGAAGAATGAAGAAGAAGGTGGAGATGGAGAAGAGAAAGAAGAAGGAGAAGAAAGAGAGAGAGAAAGAATTTAAAAAAATAAAAAAATAATAATATTTTTATTTTTTTAATATCTTTTTATTTTAAAATTTTAAAAATTAATTTTTAATTAAAATAATAGTGCCACATTAGCAGTCGGTTAGTATTTAACGGGAAATTGGGTGACAGGGACCAAATTGCTCCTTATCTCAAACCTCAGGGGTTATTTTGTTGAGTTTGAAAACTTAGGGAGCAAAGTGTAACTTAACCCAAACCTGAGGGATCGAAAGTTTATTTTCCCTTTTTTTTTCTAGGAAAAAAAGTTAATTCTTCTAGGATTTGGTTCTGATTTTTTTTTTTTGGATTTTTTAATTAAATATTAGTTTTTTTTTAGAAAAACAAATTAAGTTAATGAATCCTTAAAGCAAGAATATCTATGATAACATCTTTTCATGTGTATTATATTTAAGTTCTGAGGTTGTTAAGATTGTTCACAATCTCTATGTTTAATCATCTTGATTTTTCTTTAATTGAAATTCCATACATTTAAGTATATTTTGACTACCTATTTAAGTTTTAATCCATAACTCAAAGTAAAAAATGAAGGTTAAAAGTCATATCTAATAAAATCTTATTCTCTTAACCAAACAATTGTTTTTTTTTTTGAACAACAACAATATTTCATAGTATAATAATCATATCATTCCACTTTTTACTGCATAGATAATTATGGATTGATTAAAAAAAATATTGACTAAATCTCCCATCTCGCATACTCTAAAAAAGTTATTTTAAATCTTGTAGAACTTGCCAAATTTAACTTCTTCTTGGGTTGTGGACAAACAGAATAAAGATCCACAAACTATTTCTACAAAAATAAAGGAAAATCAAGTTATAAGTAGACAAAATCTCATTATAGATTAATTTGCTTTCAAATTATGTATGTAAAACTAATCCTATAATAATAAATCAATTTCATGATAGGCTAGTTAGATAATTACCTGAACATAATGAAAGATTCTGATGTTAATTTCTCTAAGTGTACATTAGAATTGGATACTTTCTTTCTGCATTGCACTTCAAACTTGCAACCAATACTAATAACAAAAAACTATAGAAATATAAAAGGTGGAATTGAAATAAAACTTGCACATATTTAGAGCTAAAGCAAACTGGAATAGAAAGAATATGTAGCTTATGTATATTTTAATTTTAACTGTTTTATTCTCTACATTAATACTAATCATTATTTCATTTTTAACTGTTAGTGTTTTTATTTAAAAAAAAAAAAACTGCTAGTGTTTTTTTTTTCTTCTTAAATGTGCATTTCTTGAAATTTGAAATATAAGTTACAATATTGAACCATTTTTAAAATTTTGATATATCAGTTACAATATTAAACCATTTTCAATAATTAGAAATTTCAGTTGCAATGTTCTTCAATTTATATTTTATCTTTAATCATGTATCTCCTTTTATCATTTGTAAGACTTATTCTCAGTATTTTATAAGTTAATTGATTACATAATTGGTTAGGATTTTAGACTTTTTTTTTTTTTTTTTTTTTTATTATAGTTGTTTACCAATTTTATTCACCATTTTTTTTTTTGTAATTTCATTTAAGAATAAATAAATATTAAATTTCATTTACCTTTGTAGTATAATAGAATTACACATCTTGTTGAAATAAAAACTTCCAATTTTTTTCCTGTTTAAAATTTAAATTTGTTTCGGTTGGATTGAGAGAATTTTAAAGTTTAATGTTAAATTACCTTATATAATCTAAATATACTTGTTACATCTTAAGTTTACCTTAAATTTAATAAATATTTGTAATTGACATGAGTCTAATATTTAATGGTTGACAATTCATATAAAGTAAATGGACATTGCTTAATTTTCTAATTTTCATTGTATTATTTAGTTTGAATTGTTTATTATGTATTAGTTTTTTTTTTGTTTTTTTTGTTTTTTTGTTTTTTTTTTGAGGAAAGCTTTATTATGTATTAGTTGTTTATTCTAATAGTTGTCAAGATTTAGTATACATTTGTATTTGAGTATTTTATAATTTAATTGATAACATAATTGGTTAGGATTTTAAACTTTTGTTTTAGTTGTTATGTTAAATTACCTTATATAATCTAACACATACTTGTTACATCTTAAGTTTACCTTAAATTTAATATATATTTGTAATTGACATGTGAAAGTGTTAATATCTAAAAAGCGGAAGCAATTTTGGATCTGAGGCACATAATTTGTTCAATTTGATCAAACATTGCATGTTGCCCAAGAAGAAGAAAAACAGAGTATTGTTTACCAACCTTGAATCAATGGAGAATTGGTTGGATTTCTTTGTTGTTTTTCTTCACCAACGAGTCACGAACCACCAAAGGATCTTCCTTGCTATCCTCAAGCCTTTAGAACGGATTGTGGGATCCTCAAGTGATGGAATTTGAGAGAGAAAGTATGAAGGACAAGCTTGCAAGGTGGGTTTTGGTGAGTTTTCAATTTGGCAGCATTTCCTTATCATTCAAGCTTAATTTCTTTAGCCATCTCCTTGCCTTTTATGGAGGGATTAGAGATGCAAGAATGCTCCAGCAATGGACACTCAATTAACCAAAGATTAGTGGGAATTTTAGTGTCCAATTTAGGGTGAGTGCATGGGTTTAGTCACCTTGCACTCCACATCCAAAAATTCAATCATTTTTTAATTTAATTAAATTCATAATTATCCTTATTTAGTTGGATAATTATTTGAACTTTAATAATATGAAAAATTAAAATCCAATTTCAATTTTTCAATTTTAAATTAATTCAAAATTAATTTATAAAAATTATTAAATAAATAAATAATTATTAATTTAATATTAAATATTAAATTAATATAATTTCACCAATCCCAAACATTTCCTTAAATGTCATTTTTAATCATGAATCCCTATTCATGTTATCAGTATTTAAATCATATTTAAATATTAAATACTCACCATAACGGTTTTCACAAAAACCCGACGTATCGACATCGCCTATCACCTCTACT
The DNA here is from genome assembly GCA_036850905.1 of Luffa acutangula. NCBI lineage: Eukaryota > Viridiplantae > Streptophyta > Magnoliopsida > Cucurbitales > Cucurbitaceae > Luffa > Luffa acutangula. The sequence continues at coordinate 49,887,419 of CM072089.1, forward strand.
CATATTTCTCAACATGAACTAAAGCAATTCATATTTTATCCATCATATTGTTCTAAAGGTTAGTCTCGAGCTAGCAAGGGAACCTAATGGACCTACTGTAACGTCCCCAAATTCTTAAGAGACTATCTAAGATTACCATTAAACTTAGTCACATTACTCATTAAGGTGCTACCGAAAATTCAGCAGCATAACGACGTAATCTTGATTAACCCAAAATTTTACAACCTGTTGAAAACATCACATAACAATAAATAAACTTCCAACACGATTACGAGTCAGATCTCGTAATCATTTTCATTCAGTGAACACAATTCAAATTAAGCCTAGTTCGAAAAATAAACGAAGTAAATCGACAACCATAAAGCTAAACAACGCCTCATCACTAACACAAAATTTTATCTCTCCTGACATTGTTTAAAACAACTAAAACGTAATAATAATGAAATAGACTCTTAAACTCTGCTTTCTCAAGCCTACTCCTCAGCATCACCAGGCTCGTAGTATTCCTCATCACCTGCAAAACTGGTGGTGGGTCAGTACATAACCATTGTACTGAGTAAGTGACTCACACCTGAAGAGCCATCAAACATCATACATCATACATAGCCAATCAGGCTTTACAATCACACTATCATGCCTTATATACGAGGCAAACATCTATCATACATATCACAACATGCTCGATTATGTAAACGTGCAACTAACCATGCACCTAACACATGAATTCCACACCATGTCGTGCACATTCAAAACACATGAATTCCGCATCATGCCATGCAAACTCACAACACATGAATTCTGCATCATGCCATGCACACTCAGTTTTCTCTCAAGCTCCACGAGCTCGCTCACTCCTATCCCTCACAAAGCTCTCTGAAACTGACTCCTTCGAGTCACGCTGACCCCTGACCATATTACCCAGGGCCTCGACGTTTCTTTACGGCGCTCAGCGTTCAACCCTTGACCATATTACCCAAGGCCTCGAACTGTGCATCGCCCCTTGGCCATATTACCCAAGGCACCCGATGACTTCACAATCAAACTGTACATCGCCCCTTGGCCATATTATCCAAGGCACCCGATGACTTTCACAACGTATAGACTCATCACATCGCCCCTTGGCCATATTACCCAAAGGACCCGATGCTCCTCTTTGTCCATTGGTGACATACCACCCCTCGACCATTCTTACCCGAGGCACCTGGTATTCACCTAACTTTCCTTTTAGACACACAAGGTCCTCTGACCTCACACTCTCACTAGAATACATGAATCCTACTCATCATGCTTCTAGACCATGCTTCATGCCAGTGACATGCAACTCATAATGCACAATACCAAACATGTTTTCTCAATCATGCATTGAGTCATAAAACATGTCAATTGAACTCCGCGTTTTTCAATCAATCACTATGAAACAACAGTCTTAGCACAATAGTTTCAACATATAAGCTCAACACAGCAGTCCAACGTATTCAAAACTCATCACGATCACATAACACATACATATTTGTACAGTATAAGATAAACCAAACGAGTAAAGCACACATAATGCTAGCACACAAGCAAACAAACCCAACAGATAGAATTCCACTTACCTAATGTCCTAGCGCACTCCTAACAACTCAAGGGACGGTCCTAAGAACAATTAGCCAAGTTTTAAAGGTCGGAACTCAATCTAAGAACTAACTAGGAACATGAGTATTGCTTAAAAGAGTTGTTCTTACCCACAAGTTGGTTCCGATCTTATTGGGCACCTAGGAATTGAATGGAACCAAAAACCACCCTTAAACCTTATTAGAACTCTCTGATATCACCTTGAACCTAAAACAAATGATAACCAAAGGTTAAGGGCTATTCTACGGCATAAAATCGAGCACAAAAATACCTATAGCTTGCTGATACTTACCTGATGCTCGTCGAACAACTTCAAATCCTTGCTGTTTCGTTGTGGTAAGGGCCTAAAATTGCATAAACAAGGCCGTTAGAGAGTGGGTAACTTCGAACTGAGACTATTTATGAATGAGCACGCTCCAACCTACCGAACGGGAGAAGAAGACAAACTTGTAGATGGCTGGAAACTCAGATCACGTGCAAGAAGGCTCGAAAAACACGTGATAGATGAAGATCTTCGCTGAACTCGCGTGGGTCAAGCTACAGGCTAATCAATGGAACGAGTAAGTAGTTAAATCGAGAAAAAACGTTGCGGAGAGACCAGGACTCACCAGAAAAAATGCGGGTTGGCTCGCCACTAGCCGAAATCGCGCCGAAGAACCTGAGTTGTTGCATCGCACGGGCTGGAACGAGGGAGGATGATGGGAAGGGTCGTTGGCGAGCGGAAAAGAGGAAGAAACGGGAGGGAGTTTGGTGGCGGCGATGCGAAACGAGAACCGCGTGAGAGAGAGTGAGGGAGATGAGATTCCGACGAGGCACGACAAGGCGACGATGGGTGCTGGCCGACGAGACTGAAAGCCAAGAGAGGGAGGTGGAGGAACCTCACGTGGGTGTTGGCGGCTGCTGAAGAAATCGCAGATGGTGGGGGGTTGTTCAACGGCGTGAAAACGAGAGGAGTTGGCTGCTGTGTGAAGAAAAGAAAGAAATGAGGGAAATCTAGGTTTTTCTTCTTTCTTTTTCTTTTTTTTTTAACATCTAAAAAAATATCAATTTTCCCTCCAAATCCAATTAGGGCTCTAATTTCCTTTCTCAACTTAGGAAAATTTTGATAATAACTTATTTCCATAACCATAAAAATTGATATCAAAATTTCCACCACTTAAATAACTTAATTCCCCTCAACATAATTCAATACAAACCAATCATTGCTCCAAAATATCCTAAAAGGCTTAATTTTGAAACGCAGGGCATTACACCTATAGATCATGGGCTCCAACGGTACGAGGTTAAACTAGTCAAACTCTTTTAACCTAGTTTACCAACATCCGTTAACTATCGGGACACTCCACTATATCCTAGTAGTTGAACTCCCCTCACTGTAGATATATTTGTGTCCACTCGATGTAACCATGATTAGTAAGTCAATCCTTCACAGGTCGTTCGTTACTATAGATAGGTCAAAAGTTCGTTTTACCCCTATAACACATCTTAGTTCCTTAAGTCCACTATTCCTCTAATGAACAATTTTGTTCATGGTCCAACCATTAAACAAGATCCCTCTCGAGCCAATGAGAGGGTGAGGCCCATTGTTCAAGTCTTGGATTCAGTACTTAAGGGAACAACCTCTCTACTATCCCTAAATGGGGTAGGAGTGAATTACTATGTCCCCAACCATCCATCTAGTGTTATCCCCAAAATGGGAGGTTTATTGAACGGAATTTTAGGACCACTCTCACCTATGCAGATTAAAGGATAACCCTAAACAAACAGGAGTTCATAGTAAGCTCAGGATTAAGATCGAGTTACCTAAGTCATCGCATGAAATAATCAGTCTTAACAGTAAATGGCGTTATAAAGTAAGAGTGACTTATTTCTCGGTCCAGTCTTGTGTAAACATCTTTTACACAGGATTCCCCTACTCGCATGTCTTTACATGAACGAACCAGGATCACGTCGTTTGCCTTATCGCAAAGTAGGCCGCATCCATAGTGTTACCAGAACAAGGTACCCAACCTTATTCATTTACTATATACCATTTAGGTTATATACTCGAACTTGATCCCTGTCCATATTCACTATATAGTTCGAGTATCTCATGTTATAACCATGGATGTTTCTATTGGATTATAAGTTATAAATAAACAATTTCACTGAATAACACCTTTATTTATATAAAGGATAACAAAACCTGAGTTCTAGGACATAAACCCCAACAACATGAGTCTAATATTTAATTGTTGTCAATTCATATATAGTTAGGATTTTAGAAAATAGTATAATTGATAAAGTAAATGGACATTGCTTGATTTTCTAATTTTCATTGTATTATTTGGTTTGAATTGTTTATTATGTATTAGTTGCTTATTCTAATAGTTGTCAATTCATTTAATTGGTTATTTTATTTTAGTTGTAACATCTTGAATTTATTTAAAATTTAATATACATTTGTATCTCAGTATTTGATAATTTAACTGATAACACAATTGGTTAGGATTGATTTTAGACTTTTGTTTTAGTTTACCGTGATTTCATTTTAGAATGGGCAAATATATTAAATTTCCTTTATGTTTGTAGTATAATATAATTACGCATCTTGTTTAAATAGATTTTTTTTTGTTCCATGGAGAGAATTTTATAGTTTAGAGTTTTATTTAGAATAATAAAATGTAAAATTAAATTTCCTTATATATTCTAACATATATATACTTGTTACATCTGAAGTTGACCCTTTATTTTTATTTTTATTTTTTTATTATTTTAAGAAAATCTTAAGTTTGCCTGAAATTTACTATATATTTTTAATTGATATGAGTATAACTATTTAATCGTTGTCAATTCATATATATAGTTAGGATTTTAGAGAATAACATCATTGATAAAGTAATTGGACATTGCCTAATTTTCTAAATTTGTATTAGTTATTGGTTGTTAATTCAAATAATTGATTATTTTTGTTATAAAACGTGAAGAACAATAAGAACACTAAGAGAGAAATGGAGAGAGCAAAGTAGGGAGAAAAGAGAGCAAATGTCTTTTCATTCAAGTGTGTGTTTTTCATACTTCATACAACCCCTATTTATACCAATGCAATGAGAAGAGAGGGAGAGTCTCATGGCTATTCCTAAAGGAGAGGGAGAGTCATGGGAAAGAATAGCTACAATTATGGGTTGGCTAAAGCTAATGGAGTAATATGAATATCTAATATATACCATGTATATTTACAACACTCCCCCTTAGATATCCATTGTATATAAAATATATGTCTCGTTAAAACCTTACTAGGAAAAACCCAATGGAAAAAAAAACCTAGTGAAGGAAAAAAAGTACATTATATTTATATAATAACAACTGCCTCATTAAAAACCTTGCTAGAAAAACCCAGTGAGAAAAATCATAGTCAAGGAAAAAAGAGTGCAATATATTTACTCTCCCTCACGGAAATATCATTTGAGATCTCTGAGTCGTCGCATTCCAATCTTATGCACCAACTTCTCAAAGGTTGCAGTAGGCAATGCCTTCGTAAATAAGTTTGCCAATTTGTCTTTTGAAGAAATTTGTTGAACAGTGATATCACCATTTTCTTCAAGATTGTGAATCTAGAAGAGCTTTGGTGAGATATGCTTCGTTCTATCTCCTTTAATGTATCCTCCTTTGATTTGGGCTATACATGTTGTATTGTCTTCATGTAACGTTGTTGGAAAATCGTTGTTAGAGGACAATTTGCATGTTTCACAAATGTGTTGAGTCATTGATCTTAGCCATACACATTCTTGACTAGTCTCATGAATTACCAGGATCTTAGCATGGTTTGAGGAAGTAGCTGTTATTGTCTGCTTCATAGATCGTCATGATATAGCAGTTCCTCCATATGTAAATAAATAACATGTTTGAGATCTAGCTTTATGTGGGTCAGATAAATAGCTTGCATCTGCATAACCAACTAGATCAAAGTTTGATTTATTAGAATAAAATAAACCCATATCAATTGTCCCTCGAAGATAACAAAGGATATGCTTAACTCCATTCCAATGTCTTTTTGTTGGAGAAAAACTATGTCTAGCTAATAAATTTATTGAAAATGTTATATTAGGTCGTGTATTATTAGAAAAATACATAAGTGCACCAATTGCATTAAGATATGGTACTTCTGGACCAAGAAGCTCTTCATTATCTTCTCAAGATGCCTTTCTTTACATCGAGTGAACAAACTACCATTGGAATGTTCAATGAATGTGTTTTGTCCATGTAAAATCTCTTTAAGATCTTTTCTGTATAAGTTGATTGATGAAAAAATATTCCATCTGCTAGATACTCAATTTGTAAGCCAAGACAAAACTTTGTTTTCCCGAGATCTTTCATCTCAAATTCTTTCTTAAGATATTCTATTACCTTTGAAAGTTCTTCAGGAGTTCCAATTATATTCAAATCATCAACATATACAGTAATGATAGAAAATTTTGACTGTGATTTCTTTATAAAAACACATGGACAAATTGAGTTATTTTGATACCCTTCTTTCAATAAATATTCACTCAGGCGATTATACCACATTCATCCTGATTGTTTTAATCCATATAAAGATCTCTGTAATTTGATTGAATATAATTCTCTAGAATTTGAATTATATGACTCTGGTATTTTTAATCTTTTAGAGATTTTCATATAAATATCATTATCAAGAGATCCATATATATATGATGTAACTACATCCATAAGATGCATGTCAAGCTTTTTATACGCAGTCAGACCAATTAAATATCTCAATGTTATTGCATTCACCATAGGAGAATATGTCTCCTCATAATCAATACTAGGCCTTTGCGAGAATCCTTGTGCAACAAGTCTCGCTTTATATCTTGTGACCTCATTCTTTTCATTTCTTTTTCTTACAAATACCCATTTGTATCCCACAGGTTTGACATCTTCTGGTGTCTGGACTACTGGTCCAAAAACCTCATGTTTTGAGAGTGAGTTTAATTATGTTTGAATTGATTCTTTCCACTCAAGCCAATCATTTCTATGTTGACATTCTTCGATAGATTTTGGTTCATAATCATCATTCTCAGGAATGATGTCATAAGCAACATTATAAGCAAAAATGTTATCAACAACTATATTGTTTCGATTCCATCTTTTGCCAGTCATTACATAGTTTATTGAAATTTCATTATTATCCTTAGGTATTTGACCTTCTTCAATATTCTTATGAGTAGTCACATTCGGGATTTCTTCTGGAATATCCACATTGTCAATTGGATCATTTTGATTATTGACTACTTTTCTTTTTTGAGGATGTTTATCTTTGGAACTCGTTGATCTACCACGCTTCTGGCGTGTCGCAGACTCATTAGTTATGATAGCTTGTTGCGTTGGGATATCAATTTTAGATGGTGTATTTGCAACTGGTATATGTGACTTGGTCACTTTCTTAGCATCTGTAAATGCATCTGGCATTGGATTTTCAATATTTTGCAAATGAATTATCTTTTGAACTTCTAGTTCACATTGATGTGTATGAGGATCTAAATGAGACAATGACGATGCATTCCATGTAATTTCATTTTCCAAATTCTTAATCTCTCCTCCTAATTTTGGAAAATTTGTCTCATTAAAATGACAATCAGCAAATCGTGCAATAAATACATCACCCGTCAGGGGTTCAAGATATCTAATAATTGATGGTGAATCAAATCCAACATATATTCCTAGCCTCCTTTGAGGACCCATCTTAGTACGTTTTGGTGAAGCAATTGGAACATATATTGCACTTCCAAAAGTTCGTAAGTGAGTTATATTTGGCTGTTGGCTATAAGCTAATTATATTGGAGAGTATTTATGATAGGATGCTGGCCTAATGCGTATAAGCGACGCAACATGTAAAATTGCATGACCTCACACAGATATTGGAAGTCTTGCTCTCATAAGCATTGGTCTAGCAATTAATTGCAGACGTTTTATAAATGATTCAGCTAGACGCTTTTGTGTATGAACATGAGCTACAGGATGTTCAACACTTATCCCAATTGACATACAATAATTATTAAATGATTGGGATGTAAACTCACCAGCATTATCAAGACGAATTTTCTTAATTACATAATCAGGAAATTATGCTCTTAACTTAATTATTTGAGCAAGTAATCTTGCAAATTCAAGGTTTCGACTTGATAATAAACACAGATGTGACCATCTACTGGATGCATCAATTAGAACCATAAAATATCTAAAATGGTCCAGTTTGTGGATTTATAGGTCCGCATATATTACCCTGAATTCGTTCTAAAAATGCGGGGGATTCAATCCCAATTTTAGCTCGTGAGGGTCTAATAATTAATTTTCCTTGAGAGCAAGCAACACATGACAATTCATTAGATTGAAGAATCTTCTGGCTTTTCAATGGATGTCCATGTGAATTTTCAATAATCTTTCTCATCATTATTGACCCAGGATGACCCAATCGATCATGCCAAACAAAAAATATAGCTGGATCATTGAACTTCAGGTTCATTGTTGCATATATTTCAATAACACGAATATATGTGTAATATAATCCAGAAGAAAAAGCAGGCAACATTTCTAATATACGTTTTTCATGTGAGACAGTAGATGTAATATATAAAAATACTCTATATTATTCTTCTTATCTGTCTCTATATGATAACCATTAGCACATATATCTTTAAAAGTTAGTAGGTTTCTTTTTTATTTACTAAAGAACAAAACATTATCAATTGTAAATTTTGTTTCTCTAGGCAAAATAATATTTGTTTTTCCAAAACCTTCAATCAAGTCTGCAGGACCTGATATTGTATTGACTTTTGCTTCTAGCATTGTCAATTCTGAAAAGTATTTCCTATTTTTAAGGATAGTGTGTGTTGTTGCGCTATTTGCCAAACATAAATCTTCATTGTTCATCTTGGAGTAAACCAAAATAGGTGAAATATTCATGTTTCTTCAGGAAAATAAAATAATACACAGTGAGCCCCAGAAAAAGAAATTGAATATAAAATTGAACTTAATAAATAAACATAAATGAAACGTTAAATAAAACGATATTCACATAATCTAATATAATATTTGTTGCTCATTTAATGATGTTCATTTTCTCTTCAGGAGATTTAATGAGATCTGCAACATCTATTTCATGTTTCCAAGATTAATTATCTCTTCAGGAGATTTCCAAAGTTTGCTTTCACACATGATTTCAATTTTCGTACAACAGATACAAAATTAATGCTCTAAAATATGAAACATTTCTTTTAGTAACCATATATGTGTGGTTTTTCAAATGGTTCATGATGACCACTAGATGAGTAACTGTTTCTTTCTTATGTATTGATTATTGATCTTGATCTCGACATTAACCATAATTATTCGATATTACAATATTCACTTCAAGGAATGATATTGAAACGATTGGTTGAGATTCATGATATTTAATCAAATGCTCATTTGATTGCTTTAATCTCAAGAAGACATGGTGTTTGCTCATCACAATATTTAAAACTTTATTTCTCAATACTGCTACTACAGGAGCATATTCTATAATTGAAAAGAAAGATAAACAAAATTATTCTTAGCATATGCTCACTTGTTTAAAATCACTTATTGATTAAAATAATGCAACTACAAGTGCATTTAATTAAATTGAGCATTTCTTAATTTAAACTTCTGCAACTACAAGTGCATTTAATCATGAACAATTCTTGATTTGAAATTATGCAACTATAGGTGCATTTAATCTGTAACGCCCTAGGATTTTAAAACTAATCCTAGCGACATTATTAACCCCTAAACCAAATTATCCGGATGCACCGAAAATTTTGACAACATAAGGACATACATAGGACTAAACCAAAAATTTTCTAACACCTGATAAGCATAAAAACACACTTCTATATAACAATCAACCCACAACTTCACATTCACAACACACAGATTCGTAACAGAACTTCTTCCACAAACTAGCGAGTCATATCTCGCAATCACAACCAACATCAGATTCACAACTTACTACGTAAAAGAATGCAACTTAGTTGCTAGAACAACTTAGCTTTATAAAATAAAAAGTGTAACGACCTGTGCTTTTTGGGTGTTATTTAAATTCCACGGATAAAGTCGAATGAAAATGTATTTATTATTTGGGCTTTTGATATGGATTTATAATTTAATACCAAGGCATTGGAGAATTATTCTCGGGATATGAGCGTTACATAAATTAAATTTCTCCCTTAGGCTTGATATATTTTTAAAAGCCAACGTTGATTGCAAGAAAAGTCAAGTGTTGAAAGTTTCACGCTAATAAAAGGGTTTTAGTTGGGGGTGCTATTCTTGGAATACCTATTATTGGGTTTTCTTAATTAAAGAAATTAAGAAAAAGAAAAGGATTCTAAGAAAAGGAAAAAAAAAAAAAAAAAGCCCTAGCTCTCTCTTTCTCCATCCTTTTTCTCTTGCGTGGAAGGACTCTCATCCCCATTCATCCCTTGCCGTGATTTCCAGCCACCAGCCCTCCCCAGAGTGCAGCACCGCCGACCCAGCTGCTAGTGACCGAATCACACCGCCGCCGTGAGCGCCGTCCATCAGCAGTCCGTCGCGTTGCCCAACCATTCGCGGATCTCTCCCTCTCTCCGAGTGAGGCTCCCTCTCTCTCTTCGCGGATCCCTCTCTCTCGCGGTTCCTCCTTCCTGCAGTGAAGCCAACCACCGCCATCTGTCGCAGCTCGAGCAACCGCCTCCCCTCTCCGGTCAGTTCTTGTTGAAAATCAAAACCCACGTGAGGATTTGTGCGGTTCAACTTTCGTGTGGCAAGAAACTCGTGGGTAAGCTCTTTTTTGTTGTTTTTGGTTGCTTTAAGCCCGATCTAAGTCCCTTTAAATCTATTTTGGTCAGATCTCGCGTGTCTAGATCTCAGAGTGTCTCTTCCGCGCAATTTTGCCACTGTCCAGCGGCGTTTTGGCTCCGTTTTGGATCGATACGACGTCATTTAGCGTTTCGGTGCTGGAAATTGAGTTTGTGTTGGTATTTCTGTTCAGCAGCGCCGTCTTTTCTCAAATCGTGGGTGCTCGGCGTTGTTTAAGCAATTCCGGTAAGTCTGGGCATTTACCCATGTTAGGATGGTGTTGAGATTAAAATATCCATTGCTCTAGGTGCTGGAATTTTAATGTGGTGTTGGATTTCCTATTCTACAGCGCCGTTTAAGTGTTCGATTGGGTTCGATACACTTCAACTTGAATACCCACTTCCCAAGGAGCGTTCTAACACGCTGTTCGAGGTTAGACTAACTCGTCTAGCATGGAAACGGGTCCGTTTGGTAAGTTTCTACACTGCCCCTAGCTCGTTAGTCTCAAGTTAATTGCCCATTAGTTATTCTGGTCGTAGAAGCGTGATTTAAGTCGTTACCCATTTGTTACCTAGGCCCTTAAGTATTGCCCAGCCGTTATAGGTCCTAAAATATGCTTTAAAATGGATCGTTGTTGCTGTATGTGGTTTAAAAACATGTAGTGTCAATGCCCATCAAGTGTTGTTGTCTAGTTAGTGTTGCCCAACCCTTGTAGATTCTGAAAGCATGAATTAATGAGTCATTTGCTGTTGTCCGTGGTTTAGAGGCATGCTAAATAAAGTCTCATTAATCATTTAGGCCTTAGCTGCGTTGCCCAATCTCCTAAGTGTTATTAGTATGTCGTAGGTTATATTGATTGTTGTCCAGTGGCTAAAAAGCCTTAGTTATGGTTGTTCAGCGTATACTCGTGGCCCGTTGTGCCTTGGTCATGGTTACCCATGGACTAAAGCTATGGGTTTTCCTTGTGGGGTATGTTTGAAGGTTGTTTAATAAGGAAATAGGCCTAGTAAGGGGGATTTGGCTTTTCAAGCATATCTTAAGGTCTTTAGGTAAATTCTAACCCTTTTTAACTGCCTTTGTGATTTAGGAGCTTATCTTAGCTGCTTTAGGCTTGTTGGAGTTGCTTAGGAGCGCTATAGGTAAGTAGTTTCTACTTACTAAGCTTGTTTGACTGCATGAAGCATGATCGCTTGTTTATCTGCTTTTCTTATATTTGTGTTTTGTATGAAATGCTATTTATATGAACTGTTGTGTTGTGATCCTTAAAGTGCTTTGTATGAAACATGAATTGTACCTTCTGTGTTGCTTGAGTTGTATTCGCTTAAGGAGTATAAGCATGTCAAACACTTGTCTTAAGCATGGTGATTGTTGAGTCAAGCATGTTGAGTCTGGCTTGCATGTTGCATGGGGATGTAACATGAGTCGGGTGTGAGGCACATCACATGGTGCGTAATTCATGTGTAGCGGAGCGTGACGCGAAAATCATGTGGGTGTGAGTGCGGAGCGTGACGCGGAAATCACGTAAGAGTGGCACAACACATGGAGCGAAATTCATGTTGGGTAGGTGCGGAACATGACGTGGAAATCATGCAATTAGCGCAGTACATGGTGCAGAATTCATGTGTAGCGGAGCATGATGCGAAAATCATGTAATTAGTGAAGCATGACGCGGAAATCATGTAGTTGCGGAGCATGACGTGGAAATCATGTGGAGTCTAGTGTGTGTGTTGCATAGCGTGTGATGCATTTGCATGAGTTGGTTGTTCTTAAACATGTTGTAGTTTTTAGTTTAAAAGCATGTTGTTTGTTGTGGTTGTGTAAACCTGTTGGATGCGTGGGCTAAGCATGTTGATTGTATTGGTTGTTGTTTGTGGCTTGGTAAGTGTGAATTGTTTACCAGTACCACGGTTGTACTGATACCCCCTTCCCCCTCTTCCCCCCAACATTTTAGATGTTGCAGGTTTGGTCGATGAGCTGGACCTTGGTGATGAGGAGAGCTACGAGGAAGATGCTAGGATGTCGTGGATTTTATTTCGTACCTATGTTTTGATAGGCTAGTTTGGATTAGTTGTTTATGTTGTAGTCCTGTTATGGTGATATTTGTTGAGTTGCTTATATTGTGAACTTAGAGTTTAGTTCCATTGTTATTCATTTAATGAATAAAGTTGTTTAGTCGGTATTCTTTTGGGACAAGTAGCTAGTGATAATAAAAGTTGAATCTGTAATCTGGTTTTTGCATGTTTTATTTAATGCATGTTGCTACGAGGCCTGACTTGTATAGAGAAGTAGGTTGTGAATTTGGAATGGAGCTGGTGGAGTTGAGTTGGTTGCTTTGGAGTGTTTTACTTGTTTATCAGATGTAAAAATTTTGGGTCAGACCATTTTACGTCGTTATGCTGTCGAAATTTTCTGTGCTTCCAATTTAAAGTGATTCATATATGTGGATAATAATTTGAGGGTTGTAGTAGCGCCTCTAGGCTAGAGGTTGGGAAACCTGGGGCGTTACAAAAAGAGTTCGAATGTCAAATGAGTTATACATGACTAAGTCTAACTTCTCAAAATAAGACAACTAAACAACCCTCTGAAAACATCAAATATAAGGCACTATCCTAATCAAAACAACTTAACAACAACTAAATAACAATTAAGCAAAACTTTCCTCTCTAGACCAACAAAAGACGGTCAATGAAAATGTAACAACTAGTGTAAAAAAAAAATAATAGTGAACTCTCTCTCTCCCTCACGCTCCCGTTCCCTCTCTCGGCAATCTCTCTCTCCCTCACGCTTCTCCTCTCTACAACACGCTGCCGCCTCCGCCCGTGCCGCCGCCTGCAGCTCACCGTCGCCGCACTCCACCGCCCATCGTCGCGCCGCGAGCCGCCGCCAATATTGTTTTTTCTCTGTCTCTCTCAGCCACTCTCTCACGTTTATAGCAGACCCATTGCGCTGTCGCCCCCATTTGACGTCGCCGCCGCTGCCGGTAAATCTCGTTCCCTCTCGATCCTCTCTCACCCCACACGCCACGCGTCGCAACCCTGTTGCCGCGAGTCGTCGACTCATCGTCGCCACACACGAGCTGCCGTCGATGAGCTTTATTTCGAGTTGTGGTGTTTCTTTTTCTCTCGCGTTTCTTTGCTCTCAGCACACCCTCTCTCTCTGTGACAGATCTGCAAGTCGTCGCCGCCACTGTGCAAGTTGCTGCAGCCACCACGAGCCGTTGTCGTCGCCTTTTAGATCTGTTCGTCGTCGTCGTTCGAAATTTTCAGCCTCTTTGAGCGAGTTCGTCATTGGGTAAGTGAATTAAGTCAAGTTTTGGAATGATTTATGTGTGTTAGATGAATACCCATTGATTTTGGCTATTGAATTTAAGATGCCCATTGTGTTTGGTGATTAAATTGTTGGATTTAGGTGGATTTGAGAGCCCGGACAACCAGCTAAGTTTCTGCTTTGGTTGCTTGAAGTCTTGGAATTTAAAGGAAAATTGGTTAGAGGTCGATCAAAGATTTGTTGGGCTAAAGTAAGTAGTTTTTTTTTGTTTATGTCGTATGCTTTGGACCCATGTATTCATTATGTCACTATGCTAGCACGAGGTAAGTATGAATGGTTAGCCTTAGAATTGGGGAACATGATTGTTTTACTCTTTTGGAAGCATGAGATGGATTTAAAATCTAAGTCTTACCCTTGGGTTCCAATAAGCATGATTGATTCACTTTGAAGCAAGAGGATAGTATGAAAATGTTAAGGTTAGTTGTAGCATGTTGAGTTAGCCTTAATGTAAGTAGCTTGCTGCATTGGAATGGAATGTATATGTTCTGAAATGTTTGCTTACTTCTGGCATGAGTATGGGTATAAGTTATTCGGATTGTGACTGAGGTGATATGTTGCGTTAATTTTAAAGATCATGGATACGACACACATATATATATATATGTGTTGTGTGATAGAAGCGAGTGTATGACTGTTGCATATTTTTAAAGCTGACTAACATTGTTTGTGGGCAACGAGAAGTTGTGGTTTTCTCTGTTAGGAGTATCAGTTGTCGCCTCCATTTCTTTTTCTTGAGATATGACTGAGTTGGGATGATACCTATTAGTTAGCCTGTCAGTAATCTGTGAAAAGAAACCGATGTATTAAACAGGGTTGCAGTTAAAAATAGCAAGAGTTAAGGGGTCCTAAAAGGGGAAGGATTAAGAAAGGGAAAGGAATAGGCTAGTGCCTTAGACGAGGGTCGTGTCAATTAAACACCTAGGACTGAGATGTAATAGACTGAAATGAGGGGCTTAATGGGCAGGACTTGACTTCGCAGTCTGGGTGCCATTTACTAACTGTGGAAGTTAATTCCTGACTTAAACCCATGAACGCCCCACCAGTGAAATGGTAGATTAGAGCGCTACGCGCCCATTAGTGCCTTGAGGGACGAGACTTAGCTCCATTGACTGGGTGCCATCTACCATCAGTAGGAGTAGAGACCTCCCAAAACTCCCACTTGTGCACTATCAGTGAGTTGGCAAACTTATATGTATATAGGTGTACTAATTGAACACGAGACCCGAACTACAGATAAATGAAATGAAATGAAATGAAATGAATGAGAATGAGATAACCTAACCCTTAGGCCCTTAACTCGAATAAAATGTTAAAACCTTGATTGCTACTTACTGAGTATTTTCTTAAATACTCATTCTTTTCCCTTACATACAACTGCAGGTAAAGGTAAAGGTGTACAGGACGCGTCACGGAGAGTTGCTGAGCCATGGATCTCCTTTAGGATAGTATTCCGCACTTTGTGTTTGAAATTCTTATTTTTGAACTTGTGTTGAGAATGATTTAAGGTTGATTCCGCTTTAGGTTTTGTTTGAATAACTGAAGGTTTCGTTTGTTCTGTTTTAACTGGGATCCCAGGTTGGAAGGTTTCGCAAAATTCCTAAGTATATTTTCTTAAAATGATAGTTCCTCGCTGTTCTTAGAAGTAGAATCGAATGCATGTAGTAGCGGCCTTAGGATCTAGGCATGAAAAGTAGGGTCGTTACAGAAAACTAAACTAGTGGGTCACCCTTCGTGAGCCTCCTCATCCGCATCACCAGACTCTTCGTACTCGAATTCACCTGCATCATCTAAAAATGTTGGGGGGAGAAAGGGGATGGGGTCAGTACAACCACAGTACTGGTAAGCAACTCACACCCGGTGAGCCATCAAACAACAAACAACACATCAATCATGCTCGGCACACGCATCCAACATACTTTTAAAACAATAAACAACAATTCATGTTTCTTACAGCGAGAACTAAACATCAAGACTCATGCTAACTCAATAGGATGACCCATGCATACACACAACATGTTATGCAACCCCACATGGTTTCTGCGCCATGCTCGCTTTCTTAGCACATGATTTACATAAAACCTAAGAATAAAAATCCCAATTTAATTAGGAATAAGGTCTTATCTAGGGTTTGATTTTAAATCCCCCATTTGAAATTTAAACCCAATTGATTAAGGATTTGGGTCTTTTGATATTTAAAATAAATATCGAATATTAATCTCCAAACTTTAGGAAATTAAAGATTTAATTAAAAATCTCTTTTCCCTAAATTATAGAAATTTAATTTAACGACCCAAGACTAAACTTAAATTCTAATTTTTCAAATTAGAATAAAAATGCCCAATTAATTCCAAAATGGCTCAATGTCAAAATGCAGGGCGTTACATAATCACAAGTATTTCTTGATTTGAAATAATGCAACTTTAGGTGCATTAAATCAAAATTGACATTTTTATGAAACTTCGTGTGTATAACATCAAAATTAACTTTAGAAAAGGCAATTAACTACTATATAAGTCTTGCAAACTTTGTCATGGGAGAATTTAAACTAATGCATGTGTCTACCATGAATTTCAAAAGTTAATCAACATAAACAAAAATATTCAAATGTATATATGATGCCCAATAAATTTTACCATTGAATATTAGTGAAAAATCATATATTGACTTTGATATTAAGAGACTCAACTCTAATAATTACATAAAGAAATATCTTATATATGCATTCTAAAAAAAACTGTAGGTAAACAACATATTGCAATATTATATAAGATATATTACAACATATATAACATGTTATATACATAAAGGATCTGCGATAGTATATCAAATATGTACACTATATATATATTGTTGGGATTGTGTCCTAAAACTCGTAGATAGTGAATGTTAAACAAATTATACATACTTATTCGATAAAGGCGTTATCGAGATTAATTCAGTAAAGTTATTACTGAATAAAGTAAATTTCACATATAATAACCCAAATCCAATAAACTAAGATCCATGGCTATAGGATGAATACTTGAGCTTTATGTAGAGACATAAAAAATGGATCAAGCTTGAGTAATAGCCAAAACGGTCTATAGTATAGGGATAGAGTTGGGTACCTTATTCTGGAGACACTATGAGACGCGACCCACTTTATAGATGGTATTGACGATGTGATCCTAAATCGTCCATGTAGAGACATGCAAGTGGGGGCGTCCTATGCAATGAGTTTGCATAAGACCAGGACCGAGAAATAAGTCGCTCTCGCTTTATAACACCGTTTACTGACGAGACTGACTATTTCATGTGATGACCTAGGTAACTCGATCTTAATCCTGAGCTAACTATGAACTCCTGTTTATTCGGGCTTATCCTTAGATCTGCATAGGTGAGAGTGGCTCAGTATCGCCGACTCAATAAGCCTCCCATTTCAGGGATAGGAACGGGTAGATAGTTGGGGACATAGTCGTGCAAGAAGAAATTCACTCCTACCCGAATTAAGGATAGTAGAGAGGTTGTTCCCTTAAGTGCTGACTCTGGGGCTTGAACAAAGGGATCCCGCCCTCTCATTGGTCTGAGAGGGACTCAGTTTTATGGTTGGACCATAAACCAATTGTTCATTAGAGGATCAGTTGGACTTAAGGAACTAGAAGTACTATAGGGGTGAAACGGCTTTTTGACCTAGCTATAGCTACGAACAACCTGTGAAGGATCGACTTACTAATCATGGTTAAATCAAGTGGACGGAAATATATCTATAGTAAGGGGAGTGCAACTATCGGGCTATAGTGGAGTGTCCCGGTAGTTAACGAATGTTGGCTAGCTTGGATAATGAGATTAGTCGGTTAGCCTCGAATCGTTGGAGCCCATGATCTATAGGTCCATTAGGTCCCCCTACTAGCTAATATCGGAACAAAGCCTAGAACAAAAAGATAGGAAGCTTTGAATCGTTCAAAATCGGGAAAACGGGTATTATCGTAAATTATGTTTGACACAATAATTTAATTATGAATTAAATTAGAAAATGAGAGATGTAGTATTTAAAAGTGTTTTTAATACCATATATATGTATTAGGATTCATATATAATTCATGGTACTAGGTGATAAAGATTAATTGGATTAATCATGTAAAAATTACTTGGAATTGTACCAATTAATTGTCTAGAAATTAATTTCAATTTTGAATTGAAATAGGAATGAATTGCAAGCTGAAAATTGAGAATTTAGATTCAATTTTAAGTGGATTTAGTGGCATTCCCACTCTTGCATGTTCATGCATAGTGGAAAACAACACAACCATGCACTAGTTGCATGTGTTGTGAATTAAACACCTAGAATCCACTTTGAGTTGCATTTTCACCATGTGTCTAGTGTCATGAGGCTTCTCTATATAAGGAGTATGAATTAGATTCAAAGGAAGATAGCCATTTTCCATATTGTTATGCTGCTAGATTTTGGTCTCAAACTCTCTCATCTCCATACATCTCTCTAGTGCTTGAACTTTCAAACATTCTCTTCCCATTCCCTATCTCTATAGACTCCCACAGGTCGTTCTTGGCCCGAAGAATAGTAGGGAAGACACTAGAGGTGGTTCACACACCGTTCGTGATCAAAGGAATCAAAGGGAGTCGTTGAATCGGTCTCCAAAAGGTTGGTAAAAATTCTGTTCTCTCCTTACGGTATTTGGACAGCATGTTTTCATTTTCTAAAATTGATGTAGTTAAGTGTCTCCGATTCTAAAATTGCTTCCGCATGTGTTATATGAACACCTTCATATATATATATATATTAAATACACATGATATAAGTATACAAATGATCATGTGAAAATTATACTGGACAAAGAATACATAAACTAACGAGAACAATATACATTAGCTGATTAACAAAATGAACAATTTTAGAAGATGTATATGATTCAAAAATGAGATATATACAAGGGTATATATGTGCATTATGTTTATCGAATATGTATTAAACATTCTAGATTATTATTTTCTCAAAAAAAAAACATTCTAGATTATTACAAAGATAATTAAGATAAAACATACTCTCAATATCTAAATTATTTGGACAATATAAATATCATAAATATCATTGACAAATATAGAATCACGATGTTAATATCATCATAAACAAACATGATACTTACTAATCTCATGTAGTATGCACAATAATGAAGAACATGTTAATCTTGCATAGAATATATGTTGCCAACGTTCAATACACAATGTATATATGAGGTATATATAACATATACACTGCATACGTGAAATGTACCGAAGACAATTGCAACAAATAAAAATGAACCCTACCTTCAACTGAACAAAAATGGCAGAGACTTGTGCTGATAATGTGTTATAAAACGTGAAGAACAATAAGAACACTAAGAGAAAAATGGAGAGAGCAAAGTAGGGAGAAAAGAGAGGAATTGTCTTTTCATTCAAGTGTGTGTTTTCCATACTTAATATAACCCCTATTTATACTAATGCAATGAGGTGGGTTATAACTTAAAAATACTGAAAATAGAAGAGAGGGAGAGTCTCATGGCTATTCCTAAGGGTGAGGGAGAGTCATGAGGAAGAATAGCTACGATTATGG
The DNA here is from genome assembly GCA_036850905.1 of Luffa acutangula. Classification (NCBI taxonomy): domain Eukaryota; kingdom Viridiplantae; phylum Streptophyta; class Magnoliopsida; order Cucurbitales; family Cucurbitaceae; genus Luffa; species Luffa acutangula. The sequence continues at coordinate 49,906,788 of CM072089.1, forward strand.
GTTGACTAAAGCTAATGGAGTAATATGGATATCTAATATATACCAGGTATATTTACAACAATAATTTTGTTTTAGTTGTAACATGCTGAGTTTATTTGAAATTTAATATACAGTTGTAAGTGACACATTCTTAGTATTTTATAATTTAATTGATAACATAATTTGTTAGGATTTTAGATTTTTGTTTTAATTGTAACATTCGGCAACACATAAATAAATATAAGATGTCAAAAGCATAATTCATTAAAAATAGAATATCATATTATAACATAAAAATGAAAATTTGAAATATCTTAACATAAAAAAGAAACATGGAAAGATGTCATGAATAGTTCAAAACATATAACATCTCTTGAACTATCCATTTAATCTGCCAATTTTGCACGCCTGGTGTTTTCTGTTGCATGCTCTAATTTTTTTCTTCCAACTTTTTTCTCATGTTTTTTAATTGCCATTGAACCAACAATGCAACTTCTTGAACAACAATTTGCTTTCTTGCTCGATCATGCTCCCCTGTTTTATCCATCCTCACCAAAAAGTAATATTTTTTATTTTTAGCCACCACCAAGTTTTTATAACATTTGCTTTTCTCCTTTTTGGTATCAGGCATCATACAATTGTATTGATTTTTTAATTAAAAAATAGAATGGAAATAAATTATTTTTAAATATTTACCTTTAAATCATTAAAATATTATGTTGCACTACATCCAATCAAGTATTTGGCAGCATCAAACATTGTCAAATAAGCTTCTTCTTCACCATCTGATACGATTAACCTCAACAAATATTTTCTCACAAATTTTGACTTCTCATCCTCACAAATTAGATAGGATGTTGTTGAATCCTATTCCATAGAATAGTCTTTCATTACATGCAATACATTTTTCAAACCATGGATTGTCCTTATTTTGTATTTTCACAATTCTTCCAATAAACGAACAATATAGATCATCAACAATTCCTTTAATTATGTCTTCCAATGTTGCTTTTTTTGCTTCTACCAATCTTTTTTATGGATGTAAAAGATCTCTATGTTTTTTATCTTTTGACAGACTTTGCATCCTAAAAAATGCATTTGAAAAATTTAACACAAATAAACTATTTTAAACAAAAAATAATGCTCCTTTAATTTTTAACTTTTTTCTTTTAAAAAAAATACTTGTCTGGTTTTTAGTGTCTCTGCTCTATCTATGGGTGGATTTATTGTGACCACACTTAAATTAGTGGATGATATCAAAATTTCACCTGAAATAATTAGTGTTAGGCATATGATTTTTATTGGTTCAAATTTCTAGTATACACAAAGAAGAACTATTTACCTTCGTAGTTACTTCTTTTGATATTTGTGATGAGAATTTGTATTATTTTGGCTGCAATTATCTTCTAAGAATTGTCCTTCAACTTCAGCCAAATCATCCCATAGACTCAACTTGATAATATTAAGGCTACACATATATTAAGTGATTAACACATTTTTATGCATTGGTAGAGTAAAACATAAAATTGCAAATATAAATAAATGGTACATGTTGTCCATGACCTTAATTTCACGCTTCTTGGTATAGTTGGTCTGGCACTTTCTAATAATCATTGAATTTACTTGTATCACACCAGCTATAACATCTGAAAATAAAGTAATAAGTTATTATTTGAAAGATATTAAGCTAAAGAAAAAAAATATATTAAACTTACCCATGTGAGAATCCATGTCTTTGTCATTTGCCAACAATTCAAAGTTGATGAATTTTAGATTCTTCAAATTATATCCTTCCCCCTCAATTTCTTCTATTTCACTTGTTTGTGATAGTGATATCTCAATTCTATCATTAACATTTTGATATCTTGTATCGATTGGTTTTATACTTCCATCAAGTATTTGATAGGTTTTTCCCCTTTCTAATTTCTCAGAAAATTTCTCAATCAGCTCGTTAAATAAGGTTACCTGAATGCTTTCACCCTATAGAAACATGTTATAACTGATTGTATTAAAATGAATGTTGATAAATTAGAAGTTATTTTTACCTCCTTATCAATAACAATGAACTTTTGTATGTTGAGTGGTTCTCCATTTCGATTTTTGAATTGTTGCCTCAGAAATTTTTTAACAACGGTAACTGTTGTTGATCATCCTCTTTGAAATGACTTTAGTTCAGCGATTATCATCTCTGTCATCTAATAACAATCAAACAGTATTTTAATGATGTTAAAAAAAAAACAGTATTTTAATGAATTACGTACACATAACAAAATAATACAAAATCAAACAATAATACCTTGTACCTACCTTCAATGGTCACGTTTCAGATTGTGTATGAAAAGTAGAACACAATTGGGATAGACTCAAATTTTATAATTGCTTCAGGGTAGTGTTAGTTCCAGGTTAAGGTAATCTATTTATATACTAAATAAAAGAAGTTTGAAAGATAACTGTTATAGAGAAATTTGAATGCCAATAAGTAAAAATAAATGCATTTCATTGAAATCACGTTTTTTTTTTTTTTTTTTTTTTTTTTTTTTTTTTTTTTTTTGCTTCTGTTACAAATAAATAGTATTTACACATTCTTAAAAACGATATGTAATGATTATTTTATTTCAGTAGATTAGAGTTGGTTTTCAAACTGTAAAAATGGCAAGGATGTAATTAACTAAATATTTTGAGGGTAAAATTGACAAGAAATGTTTTTCAATGTTAGTAGCATTTAATATAGTATATATATATATATATATTAATTTGAATACATTAACTTAAAACTAAATGTTATTTTGAAAATTTTATATGAGTAATTTGTCTAAAATATACTTTCTTTATCTTAAAATTACTAGATTTTCCACACGTGTGTTGCACATGGTTTTCCTATTTTAAAATTTAATTTTAATAATATAATTTGAAAGTATTTACGAATAATAATTATATTATTTGTTAATTATGAATTACAATTTTGAAAGTATTGTTTGCTTACACTCTTAACCAAGAGGTTAGAGGTTCGACTCCCACCTCAAATATTGTTGAACACACAAAAAAAAAAAAAAACTCATCTAATAAATGAAGAAGAGACTTACACATATCAAAATTTTTTCAAATAATTATAAGAACTAAAAATATGTTTGGTGGTTCCGAAAATCTTACATTTCTCTATAAAAAAAATGAAAGAGGAAAAAACACACACAAGCACATCTATAAAAAAAAAAAAAAAAAAAAAAAAAGTAGGTACGACAATAAAAAGAGAAGAAGAAAATGAATTAAGAAATCACCTCAAATGTTTGAGGTGGTTCTAATCTTCTATTACTATAATTTTTTTTAAAAAAAAAAAGAAATAAAGAAAACACACAAAAAAGTATACCTACATAAAAAAGTAGATGCAACAAGAAAGAGAGTGAATTAAGAAATTACCTTGAATGCTTATCCTTTGGGGTCGTTTGGTTTAAGGTTTTATAGATGTCTGGGAATAAAGGATGCCTGAGAATACGATTGTTGTGAATCAAAGATACATGCGTTTGGTTGTGAATGGAAATGTCATCAGGATTTTATGAGAACGAATTATGTCAGCATTTATTTTTTAGTACTAATCATGTAAACTTTATGTAATTATAATAAATTAATCAATAAAATAATCAAAATTAATTCAAAGTATTAATAAAAATTAATGAATTAATAATCATGAAATAATTTTAATTGGATAAACTTTGTTAATTTAACTAATTAAAAATATTTAATTAATTTTTTAATAAATATCTTTAACTACAATAATTTAATATATAATTGTATCCATAAAAATTAATTACATAAATATTTTAATAATAATATAATTATTTATTTATTATAAAGAAATCCAAAAAAAATTAATTAATTATAAATAATTAATAAGTAATTAAACATAATTATTGAAAAATGAATTTTTATACTAATTTCATTTAAATAATTTTAGTTCAATAATTAAATATAATTTCGATAATTTTAACTAATTAATTATAATTTTAGTAAATATGTAATTGCATCTCATTTAATAAACTTGGACTAAGTATTTGTTTTTTAAAAAAACTTAAAATTCTTGACAAATTATTATTTATTTAATCTAATTAAATAATTTATTATATTATTTTTTAATGTAGTATCCATTAGTTAATTAATTAACTATATTCAAAATAAAATTGCATATAAAAATTAAAAAAAAAGGTAAAAAGAAAACCTATGCTTTTGCAAGGACATAGAAAGTCTTGCCAATGAACATAAATATAATGATGCCTGAGAATGTTGTTTTATTTCCAGGGGCCCACCATAGAAACCTTGAAACAAACAAGGGTATCAGAAACTTTTGTCCATTCCCATATCCAAAACCCTGCACCAAACGACCCCTTTAGGTTTTGGTTTTGGAGTTGATCTAGTTTTATCTATTTATTTACAAACACATAAAAAGCAAGAGGAATGAGTAGTATATGGTAATCAACGAAGATGAAGAAAGAGAAACAATAAGGGAATGGTGTTACTTCTTTTTTTTCCAAGAAGATATTAATTTTTTTTTAAAAAATAAATAGTAACATTTGACCCACAAATTAGGGAGGTGGTGTTGTTTCCCACCTTTTCACAAAGACAATAAAATAATAATAATAATAAAAAATAAAAAAAGTAATAATATCCAACTCATAATTTGTCTATTTTTTTTAAAAAGGGAAAAATACACATTTAGTCCCTGAGGTTTGGGTTAGGTTTTATTTTGGTCCCTCAGTTTTAAAACTCAACAATTTAGTCCCTGAGGTTTGGTTTTAGTTTCATTTTAGTCCTTCCATCCATTTTTCCGTTAAAAACTAATGGTTTGCTGACGTTGCACTATTTTTTTTATTAAAAAAATATTTTTTTTTTAATTTTTGTAAAATAAATATATTAAAACAATAAAAATATTATTATTATTTAAAATAAAACTATATTATTTTTTTCCTTTTTCTCTTTCTTCTTCTTTTTTTTCATATTTCTCTTTCTTCTTCCTCTTCTTCTTCAATGCCTTCGTCGGAGAGTTGCTGCCACTGCCGTCGGATACCGCCGCCGCCGCTAGACTCTGCCGTCTCCGCCGCCAGACTTCGCCGTCTCCGTCGCTGTCGTCGGACTCTAGCTTTTTTTTTCTCTCTTTTTTTTTTCTCTTCTTTACTTCTTCTTCCTCCCCCTTTTCTTCTTCTTCCATATCCTCCCCCTTCTTCTTCTTCCCTCTTCCTCCATTCCCTTTCTTCTTCACTGTTTGATTTTTTTAAAAAGAAAAGAATGAAAGGAAAAACCCCATTCACAGATCTGGAACGCGAATTCGAGGGTTTCCGCCTTACTTCTTTTTTTTTGTCAAACAAACTAGAAAGACGCCTCTCGTAGCTTTCTTCTCCGTCGACGACCACGAGTTTCACGGGGAGAGTTCAAATCTGCGTTTTCTTTCTTTAAACAAACTCAAAAGACCCATCCACGAACTGAAACAGCGCGTTTCAGCCCAGATCTGTGTTTCCACAAGCACGTTCCAACCTAGATCTGGTGCTCGATAGTGACATGTTTCAATTTATTTAGCGATCGAGGGGTTTCAGTGGATTCAACCCAGATCTTTGTTTCCACAAGCACGTTTCAGCCTAGATTTGGTGCTCGACGATGATGGGTTTCAGTGGATTCAGCGGCCAACAGGTTTCCATAGGCGCGTTCCTGGTTTTTTTAAACAAACTCGAAAAACCCATCCACGAGAGTGCGACGGCGACGACGACCGACAACAACAGCAGCTGGAGGTGGGAGAAGAAGAAGATGAGTAGGAAGAGGTGGAAGAAAGAAATTAAAAAAAAAACACACACAAACAATAATATTTTTATTATTTTTATTTTTTAAAAAATTAAAAAATATTTTTTTAATAAAAAAATAGTGACCAAAATGAAACCTAACCCAAACCTGAGGGACTAAAAATGTATTTTTTTCCTAAAAAAAACCTCAATTTGTCATTTTTATAAATAAGCTTAAATTAAGTTTGTTCTTATTCATCAATTATATTATTATAAAATAAGGTAAAACCAATTTTAAAAGAGAAAATAACTTTGATGTTTGAAAAAAAAAAATCTTTGAACTCGAAACATTTATGTGTCAAGCTTGAAATGGTAGGTTGAAAAGTTTCGTTAAATTTCTAAGCATGTTTTACTCCAATGTTATTTCATCTTCACCATTTGAAAGTAAAATGAAATGCATATAGTAATGGCCCTAGGATCGAGGCATGAAAGTAAAATGAAATGCATATAGTAATGGCCCTACTTAGAAATTTTGCGAAACTTTTATCCCAGGTTGAAATGCATATAGTAATGGCCCTACTTAGGAAGACTATCCTAAGGAAATCCATGGCTTGCTCAGCAGCACTTCGTCACGCGTTCTATACACCCTTACCTCTACCTGCAGTTATATGTTAGGGAAAAGAATGAGTATTTAAGAAAATACTCAGTAAGTAACAATACTGCTAGACACTTGCAACAACCAAGGTTTCAACATTTTATTCAAACTAAGGGACTAAGGGTTAGGTCATCTCATTCTCATTCATTTCATTTCATTTATCTGTAGTTTGGGTCTCGTGATCAATTAACTCACCTTTATATAAGTTTGCCAACTCACTGGTAGTGCACATGTGGGTATTTTGGGAGATCTCTACTCCTACTGATGGTAGAAGGCACCCAATCGGTGGAGCTGAGTCTCATCCCTCAAGGCACTAATGTGAGCATAGCGCTCTAAACTACCATTTCACTGGTGGGGCGTTCATGGGTTTAAGTCAGAAATTAACTTCCATAGTTAGTAAATGGCACCTAGTCTGCGAAGCCAAGTCCCTCCCATTAAGCCCCTCATTTCAGTCTAATACATCTCAGCCCTAGGTGTTTAATTGACACGGCCCTCAACCGAGGCAACTAGCCTATTCTTTTCCCTTTCTTAATCATTTACCCTTTAGGTCCCCTTAACACTTACTAATTTTTAACTGCAACCTGTTTAATATAATCGGTTTCTTTTCATAGATTACTGACAGGCGAACTGGTATGTACCATCCCAACTCAGTCACATCTCAAGAACAAGAAATGGAGGCGACAACCAACACTCCTAAACAGAGAAACCACAAACTTCCCGTTGTCCACAAACAATGCCAGTCAACTTATAATATAAAACAATCAAGCACTTTCACCTATCACGTAGCACAAGTACACAACAACCCAAATTCTTGAAGGCAAACGCATTCATATCAACTCAATCTCAATCCAAAATATTTGATACCAACTCATGCCAGAAGTAAACAGTCATTTCAATGCATGAACATTTCATTCCAATGCAGCAAGTTACTTACCTTGAGGTAACTAAGCTTGATTGAAAACACCCAAACAACTTGATATAACGCCAACCACGTGATGCGAAATAATAATCTAATAACACATACAATATATTCACACATCAGAGGCATAACAATCTCAATAATTTCCTAAAACACAAGAGTTGAGAAGGTCGAAAACTCACCCAAGTGAAACTACTATTCGCTTCGCCTTTACGAATTCGACCACCACTCACTACGAACACCTTGGATTAAGCCTCAACATTATTGGGTATTCCATTAAAGGATAAAAGACTAATTAGATTTGAAACTTACACCCTCCTTAACAACTGTTTGATTAATCACATCATCGAACGCTCAAGATCTAAAGCGACTCGAGGCGGCGTACAACTGTTTGGCTGAAGACAGCAGCGACTCATATTAAATTCACCAACTGCATGTGAATTAATCACGAACTAGTGTGAACACCACCACTATGGCTACACCGGTATGACTCTGAGACTTCTAGAGGCAGGAGACTGGTGGGAGTCTAGAGGAATCCTTGAGGGGAATTCTCTGAGAGAAGGAGAATGAATGGGATGCTTTTCACCCCACCTGAGGGGTCCTATTTATAGGTAAAGGCCAAGACCTTTTTCCTAATAGGAAAAGGAAGACTTTTTTCTAATAGGAAAAGGTCTCTAATTTTAATAAATAATTAATTAATTCCATAATTAATTAATTTCCCTAATTAAATATCATATATTTAATATTACGGATTTTATTAAAATTAAAGTTAATATGAATCCAATTCATATTAAATTTATTTGAACTCTTTCAAATATTTTTTTTCCTAATAGGAAAAGGTCTCTAATTTTAATAATTAATTAATTAATTCCATAATTAATTAATTTCTCTAATTAAATATCATATATTTAATATTAGGGATTTTATTAAAATTAAAATTAATATGAATCCAATTCATATTAAATTTATTTGAACTCTTTCAAATATTTTCTCCCAAGAATTAATTTTTGAAATTAATTCAAAAATTATATTATAAAGTTTCATAAACTTTATATTATAATGCATCAATATACATTATACGATTCCTCAAATAAATTGAACACTTTCAATTTACAATTTATACTTAATTGCCTCAAGTCTCTTTATGAGCTACCAGTGGGACCTAATGGACCTACAGATCAGAGGCTCCAACGATACGAGACTAATTGGCCAAACTCATTGACCAAGTTTAGTCAACATTCGTTAACTGTGGGTCACTCCACTAAAGACCCACAGCTGCACTCTTCTCACTGTAGAATATTTCTGTGTCCATGGATATCGACCAAGCAGTAAGTCAATCCTTCACGTGTGTTCGTAACACCAGCTGGGTCAAATTACCGTTTTACCCCTGGGTTACCTTTGGTTCCTTAAGTACTACTGATTCCTCTAATGAACAAGTTGTTTAAGGTCTAACCACTAAACAGGAGTTCCTCTCGGCCTAGGAGAGGACGGCGCGCCTTTGTTCAAGCCCTGAAATCAGCCCTTAAGGGAACACACATCTACTTACCCCAATAGGGGAAGGAGTGAATTCCATCTTGTACTGTTATGTTCCCAGCCCCCATTCGATCTTGCCCCTGAAATGGTAGGATTATTGAGTCGGCGAACTGGCCACTCTCACCCATACAAATCTAAGGACAATCCCTCCTGAAAGGGGTTCATAACAAGCTCATGATTGAGATTGAGTTACCTAGGTCATCCTATTGAAATAGAAACCTAAACTAGTTAACGGCGTTACATCTAATGGTTACTATTTCGTGGTCCGGTCTTATGCAAACTCATTGCATAGGATACCCCCACCCGCATGTCTCCTACATGGATGCTTTGGATCATTGCATCTGTATCGAATACAAGGTGGGCCGTATCACATAATGTCACCAAGATAAGATACCCAGCCTTATCCTTATACTATAGACCTTTTAGGTTGTTACTTGGACACTGATCCTCGTATGTCCCCACATACTAGTCCAAGTTTCATTTAAACAACCTTGGATCTTAGTTTATTGGATTTAGGGTTTATTAATGCAAACTCGATTATTCAATAACCAAATTATTGAATCACTCAAATAACATTTTATTGAGATCGATGAATTTGTTTCATTTACTATCTACGAGTTTTAGGGCATAAAACCCAACGACTCCCACTTTAACTAAAACTCTAGTGGGCAATGTACATCAACAATCAAAATTGAATGAATAATCATTGAAGTAGGAATAGTAGTTTGTATTAATACTGTATAATACATGAAAAGTACAAATATAGATAAATACAATAAACTAGGGCATCCACAATACCCATTACACTTCTCCCACTTGCCCTAGATTATTCTATGTACATATCTCGCAGACCTAGACCCTCTAGATGACCCTCGAACACTTTAGCCGTGAGAGCCTTCGTAAATGGATCAGCAATATTGTGCTCAGAGGCTACCTTCGTGACGATCACGTCCCCTCGTTGCACGATCTCTCTAATGAGATGATATTTGCGCTCTATGTGCTTGCCTCTTTTGTGACTGCGAGGTTCTTTAGAATTTGCCACTGCACCACTATTATCACAGTAAAGGGTGATTGGCAAGTTCATGTTTGGAACAACTTCCAAATCCATCAAGAACTTCCGTAGCCATACAACCTCCTTAGCTACTTCCCAAGTAGCGATATATTCGGCCTCCATGGTGGAGTCTATAATGCATCCTTGCTTGATGCTACGCCAGACTACAACTCCCCCGTTGAGGGTAAATACTGACCCTGATGTTGATTTCCTAGAATCCTTATCAGTCTGAAAGTCAGAGTCTGTGTATCCTGTAAGGATCAAATCCTTAGAGCCATACACAAGTTGATAGTCCCTCGTTCTCCGAAGATACCTGAGGATGTTTTTAACTGCAGTCCAGTGGTCTAACCCTGGATTGGACTGGTACCTGTTGACTATCCCAACTGCATAGCAAATGTCAGGCCTAGTACATAACATGGCGTACATAAGACTGCCCACAGCTGAAGCATAAGGGATGCGTCTCATATCCTCAATTTCTTGAGGTGTCTTAGGACACTGTTCCTTAAACAAATGAACTAAATGCTTGAAGGGTAGTACACCCCTCTTGGAATTTTGCATCTTATATCTAGACAACATCTTGTCTATATATGATGCTTGAGACAGGACTAACGTTCTGTTCTTACGATTCCTGATAATTTGAATCCCTAGAACATACTGAGCTTCACCCAAATCTTTTATTTGGAACTCAGTCGATAGCCATTTTTTAATGTCAGCCATATATTCTACATCATTCCCAATGAGAAGAATATCATCTACATACAACACCAGAAAAGCTACTGAACTGTTGATAATCCTTTTGTAAACACAAGGCTCATCAACGTTCTGGTCAAAGCCATAAGATTTGACAGTAGTGTCAAACTTTATATTCCAAGATCTGGAAGCTTGCTTCAACCCATAAATGGATCGTCTAAGCTTGCAAACTTTTTGCTCCTGACCTTGAGCAACGAACCCCTCTGGTTGAGACATAAAGATGTTCTCATCAAGATTGCCATTCAGAAAAGCAGTCTTGACGCCCATTTGCCAAATCTCATAATCATAAAAGGTGGCAATGGACAAGAGAATTCTTATCGACTTTGACATGGCAACTGGGGAGAAGGTTTCCTCATAGTCCACCCCCTCCTTTTGGGTATAACCCTTTGCCACAAGTCGAGCTTTGAAAGTCTGTACTTTTCCAGCTGCGTCTCGTTTTCTCTTGTAGATCCATTTGCACCCTATGGGTTTAACCCCTTCAGGTAGGTCTATAAGATCCCAGACTTGATTGAAGTACATAGTCTCCATCTCTAGGTCCATAGCTTTGACCCACTGGTCATGGTCCACATCATTCATTGCCTGTCTAAAGGTCAATGGATCCTCAACCCCATCATCAGGTATGACAGTTGGAGTTTCTGCTAAACCCAGATAGCGTTCAGGTTGAATAACAACCCTCCCACTACGTCGAAGCATTCTCAACTCTTGAGAAGGATGGGTCTGACCAGATGTACTGGGCTCATCAATAACTCTTGTTGAAGGTCCAACCTCTGAACTGGGCTCATCAACAACTCTTGTTGAAGGTCTAGCCTCATCAACAACTCTTGTTGATTCATTTGTAGCTTTACTAGAAAGTTCACTTAACACAATTTTACTGCGTGGCATGTGTTCTTTAACGTGGTCTTCTTCCAAGAAAGTAGCATTTGTCGATACAAACACTTTATTTTCTTTTGGATCAAAAAAGTATCCACCTCTTGTTTCTTTTGGGTAGCCTACGAATAGACATAATTTTGAACGTGAATCCAATTTCTTTGGATTTGCTACTAACACATGTGCAGGGCAACCCCAAATTCTGAATGACGTAAACTAGCTTTACGCCCTTTCCAAAGCTCAAATGGTGTTTCAGAAACACTCTTTGAGGGAACAACATTCAAAATATAAACTGCAGTCTCTACTGCATAACCCCAAAAAGAACTAGGCAACTGAGCATAGCTCATCATAGATCGAACCATGTCTAACAAGGTTCTGTTTCTCCTTTCAGATACACCATTCTGCTGAGGTGTACCTGGTGTTGAGAGTTGGGACGATATTCCATGTTTTATCAAATAGTTTTGGAATTTTAAGTCCAAATACTCTCCACCTCGATCAGATCAAAGTGTTTTAATGGTCTTACCTAACAAGTTCTCAACTTCAGTCCTGTATTCCTTGAAATTTTCAAGGGCTTCAGACTTATGACTCATTAGGTATAAATAACCATACCTTGAATAATCATCTATAAAAGAGATGAAATATTCATACCCTCCTCGAGCTCTTACATTCATTGGACCACAGAGATCCGTATGTACTAGTTCTAAGGGCTCCTTGGCACGATAACTTTTTCCAGTAAAAGGTCGTTTGGTCATCTTACCTTCGAGACATGACTCACATGGAGGTAAAGTACCATCTTCTAACTGGCTTAGAAGTCCGTTCTTAACCAATCTCCCAATCCTATTGAGATTTATGTGGCCAAGTCTCAAGTGCCAAAGATAGGTACTTTGAGAAACTTTTTGCCTTTTTGGTTGAGTCTCAGCTGTTTTAAACATTTCATTGTTCAAAATAGCCCTAGACTCTATTGGTCTTAAGACATACAAATTGTTCTCCATTTTTGCAGAACATATATCAGCACCCCAGGATAAATTAGACATATGGGCTTGAGGACCGTCCTTAGTTAAGACCAATTCCACGCATTTAGTGTTTAAGTTCATTTTCTTAGTTGTATTAGAAATACCAGTTTTGTAATTAGCGTTATTTGAGGCATACAAAGAACGTTTCATTGCTGATAGAACAAACAAATTAACTTAATAAGTATTGTTGTATTAACCCATTACACAAAATAATATTATTATTATTTTAATCCAATCAATTTAGCAAAAGTAATGATCAACCCATAGAATAAACATTCATTTTGCAACGATACTTCAGAGGTTTAGAACAACAACTACAGTAGGGTAGTCAGCTACTCCTCCTTTGAATTGAGCAATCTCAGCCAATCCCTATTCCTGGAATAACTCATATTCCAATAGTTCTTAGCTACCGTTTTTTTCGGTCAGGAAATTATTAACACCTTAACAATTTCCCGTAAGTGTGACCCTCCATTTTTCAGATTTCAGAGGTCGGCCCCAACAATGCTACCGTAGGAAAAGTCAAAGTTGGAAATGGACCTAAGAAACCCTATCCATTTCTGGAGTTTGCATTGTTTCGACTCCCATGATCAAACCCTCCGTAGGGTGATCGCTCCCAGGGCGATTCGCAGGCAGATCATGGGCATCTCACGGTGCAACCTAATGGAGGAGACCGTAGGATACGTTGACACGTGTCCTGCTCCCACTTACTATAAAATACTCCCTCATTCACCTTGATATTAATCCATGCAAACACCATCCGTAGGGGGTCACTCCCAGGGTGACTCGAGGCCAAGCATGAACCTCACGTTGTGAACTTTTGAGGATGTGAGAGCAAAACTTGATTTATGAAAATCTTGTTTTGATATATATTTCCTCCCACTAAGTATTTTTATAATTATAGGGTCTATTACTTAGGTAAATTCCGGCTAAATGAATCTATCTAAGTCTATGCCTGCATATAACTTTTATATATATAGGTCTTTTCTCTGATGTGTCTATGTGAATTAGACACTGTTAATTACCTAGAGACATTGCATGCTAATATAACTATGGTTAATTCAACTCAAGTTCCGGCTCAGTTCCCAGGTAGCAGGTGTTCCGTAAACCGTCATCTTAAGTACCTCCAGCCATAGACAGAACTTTACCGGTAGAGTTCCCTTATAACCAATAGTTATGATAAATCTTTACTCTAAAGATCTAGGTGAATTAAACACTTTTAATAAACCTACTGACATTGCATGCTAACATTTAGCTATGATTAATTCAACTCCGGTATTCCGGGTTAGTTCCCAGGTAGGAGGTGTTTCGTAAACTGTCATCTTAAGTACCCCCAGCCTTAAACAGAACTTTACCAGTGGAGTTCCCTTATAATCATAGTAATGTTTTCCCTACTTAGTCAATAAAAACTATTTTTAATTCTAAGTAAGAAAATAATTCTAATCATATTAGAATTATACTGAGCTTAGGTCTAATTAATTTTAAACATTTTAAAATTAATTCATTTTAACCTAAGGTCCTATGTTTGCATGCAACTCTTTGTTATAGGTTGACGGTTTCTAATCAATTTTATAACTTATTATAAAATTTTAATGATTAGCCCTATAACATGCTTCTATGGTGTTGGAAAAATAACAATCATATTCTAATTATTAAACACCATATTATTATGACACCGATAACGATAATATAACGATTATATTAATCTAAGGTGGTGTCATCCCTCATGCAATTTCAATTTCATTTAATTAATATCGATTATATTAATTAAACATCCACGAAATTAAATTACATGAAATTTCACATTAATATAATATAACTCTTATAATAATCTAATTAGTGCCATGCTCAATGTTGTTCCATTTTCATTTTATTAATATAACATTTTATATTAAATCATACATGAAAACAAGCATTGATATATATTGATTATTCTCATTCATAATATAACTAATTATATTAATTCTCATGAAAATAATCCTAAGCATGCATGCTACATTAATAAAATATAACAATTATATTTATCTAATTAATGTCATGCATCATGCTTTTCCAATTTCATATATTTAATATAACAATTATACTAAATAACTCATGAAATTTAAATTCATGCATAATTATCATACATTATAACAATTATAACATAAATATGCATGAAAACTTGCTTAACCTATGGTGGGAATTTAAGCTATATGACATCCATAAAGCAAATAAATAGCAATTGAACCGGTTAATTTTGGCCCCTAGGATAAAATAAAGCATAAATTACAATAATTATAGCTAAATTCTATCCTAAAAATCCTTCTCCAGCTCCAAATATTGGTCTAGACCGCTTGAACCGACCCGAACCACTTCAAACCAGCTACGAAAACCACGAATCGAGCCAAATTCTAGTTGAACCAGACCAAATCAGTCCCAGCCCAGCCAGATCGCGTAAACTGGACAGCCCAACAGCCTTGAACCGTCCTATTTGCGAATTTCTAACGCGTGCCGTAATCGTGTTAGCGTCGCAATTTCTTCGATTTTTATATTATAAAAACCTATTCTAGACCCAAACTTACATAGGACTCGATTTTACATAAAATACCCGAAACACCGAGCCCTTACATGATCAAATCACATAAAAACAGTAAAATCTATGGCCATAAAATTAACCAAAACAACTCAATGCAAACCATACATACATTATGCATTAATCAATCCCACCAATAGCCAATGCAAATTTTAGTGAAACAAAATCAGATTTACGATCGGCTCTGATACCAATTGAAGGATTGGAATTCTGTAATTTCGTAAAGCGAAAGCGTGATTGGGACCGATTCGTAATTAATTTTGTTTAATCTAAAATACCAATACATTGGCAATAATATTAGAACTATTCTAAATATATATTGAGGCTAAGCATACAAAAATATTAGATCTAAATCTAATTTATAAAGTAACAAATTACTTACTCTCGTTGACGGCTCAGATTAAATTCACCAACTGCATGTGAATTAATCACGAACTAGTGTGAACACCACCACTATGGCTACACCGGTATGACTCTGAGACTTCTAGAGGCAGGAGACTGGTGGGAGTCTAGAGGAAGCCTTGAGGGGAATTCTCTGAGAGAATGAGAATGAATGGGATGTCTTTCACCCCACCTTAGGGGTCCTATTTATAGGTAAAGGTCAAGACCTTTTTCCTAATAGGAAAAGGAAGACCTTTTTCTAATAGGAAAAGGTCTCTAATTTTAATAAATAAATAATTAATTCAATAATTAATTAATTTCCCTAATTAAATATCATATATTTAATATTAGGGATTTTATTAAAATTAAAATTAGTATGAATCCAATTCATATTAAATTTATTTGAACACTTTCAAATATTTTCTTTCCTAATAGGAAAAGGTCTCTAATTTTAATAAATAATTAATTAATTCCATAATTAATTAATTTTCCTAATTAAATATCATATATTTAATATTAGGGATTTTATTAAAATTAAAATTAATATGAATCCAATTCATATTAAATTTATTTGAACTCTTTTAAATATTTTCTCCCAAGAATTAATTTTTGAAATTAATTCAAAAATTATATTATAAAGTTTCATAAACTTTATATTATAATGCATCAATATACATTATACGATTCCTCAAATAAATTGAACACTTTCAATTTACAATTTATACTTAATTGCCTCAAGTCTCTTTGCGAGCTACCAGTGGGACATAATGGACCTACAGATTAGAAGCTCCAACGATACGAGACTAATTGGCCAAACTCATTGACCAAGTTTAGTCAACATTCGTTAACTGTGGGTCACTCCACTAAAGACCCACAGCTGCACTCTTCTCACTGTAGAATATTTCTGTGTCCATGGATATCGACCAAGCAGTAAGTCAATCCTTCACGTGTGTTCGTAACACCAGCTGGGTCAAATTACCGTTTTACCCCTGGGTTACCTCTGGTTCCTTAAGCACTACTGATTCCTCTAATGAATAAGTTGTTTAGGGTCCAACCACTAAACAGGAGTTCCTCTCGGCCTAGGAGAGGACGGCGTGCCTTTGTTCAAGCCCTGAAATCATCCCTTAAGGGAACACACATCTACTTACCCCAATAGGGGAAGGAGTGAATTCCATCTTGTACTGTTATGTTCCCAGCCCCCATTCGGTCTTGCCCCTGAAATGGTAGGATTATTGAGTCGGCGAATTGGCCACTCTCACCCATACAAATCTAAGGACAATCCTTCCTGAAAGGGGTTCATAACAGACTCATGATTGAGATTGAGTTACCTAGGTCATCCTATTGAAATAGAAACCTAAACTAGTTAACGGCGTTACATCTAGTGGTTACTATTTTGCGGTCCGGTCTTATGCAAACTCATTGCATAGGATACCCCCACCCGCATGTCTCCTACATGGATGCTTTGGATCATTGCATCTGTATCGAATACAAGGTGGGCCGTATCACATAGTGTAACCAAGATAAGGTACCCAGCCTTATCCTTATACTATAGACCTTTTAGGTTGTTACTTGGACACTGATCCCCGTATGTCCCCACATACTAGTCCAAGTTTCATTTAAACAACCTTGGATCTTAGTTTATTGGATTTAGGGTTTATTAATGCAAACTCGATTATTCAATAACCAAATTACTGAATCACTCAAATAACACTTTATTGAGATCGATGAATTTGTTTCATTTACTATCTACGAGTTTTAGGGCATAAAACCCAACAGGGACGTGATTCCATGTTCTATCAAATAGTTTTGGAATCTTAAGTCCATATACTCTCCACCTCGATCAGATCGAAGTGTTTTAATGGTTTTACCTAATAAGTTCTCAACTTTAGCCTTATACTCCTTAAACTTTTCAAGGGCTTCAGACTAATGACTCGTTAGCTAGGTATAAATAACCATACCTCGAATAATCATCTATGAAAGAGATGAAGTATGTGTACCCTCCTCGAGCTTTAATATTTATTGGACCACAGAGATCCAAATGTATGAGCTCTAAGAGCTCTTTGGCTCTATAACCTTTTCCAGTAAAATGTTGTTTTGTCATTTTACATTCGAGACAAGACTCACATGGAGGTAATGAATCATCTTCAAACTTGTTTAAAAGTCCATTCTTGACCAATCTCTCAATCCTATTGAGATTAATGCAACAAAGTCTAAAATGCTAAAGATAGGTATTTTGAGAAACTTTTTGCCTTTTAGGTTGAGTCGCAACAGTTTTAAACATCTCATGATTTAAAATTGTTTTTGACTCTATTGGTCTTAAAACATACAGGTTATTTTCTAGTTTTGCAGAACAAATATAAATTCTCCTTTTTGTAATGAACGCTTCATTAACTGAAAAAGAAATGGAGTAGTCTTGTTCCAGTAAACAAGATATAGAAATCAAATTTCTTTTAATCTTTGGAACTATATACACGTTATCTAATAACATGTATCGTTCCTTAGTGAAAAATAACTTTATGTCTCCCACTGCCACAGTTGAGATGACTTCTCCTGTTCCAACTTTGAGATTCCCTTATAATCAATAGTTATGTTTGTCCTACTTAGTCATATTAAAACTATTTTAAAAACTAAGAAGACTTAATTCTAATCCTATTAGAATTAATGTGATCTTAGGTCTAATTAATTTTAAACATTTTAAAATTAATTCACTTTCCTATGATCTTATTGTTGGGTTTTATGCCCTAAAACTCGTAGATAGTAAGTGAAACAAATTAATCGATCTCAATAAAGAGTTATTTGAGTGATTCAGTAATTTGGTTATTGAATAATCGATTTTGCATTAATAAACCCTAAATCCAATAAACTAAGATCCAAGGTTGTTCAAATGAAACTTGGACTAGTATGTGGGGACATACGGGGATTGGTGTTCAAGTAATAACCTAAATGATCTATAGTATAGGGATAAGGTTTTGTACCTTATCCTGGTGACATTATGTGACGACCCACTTTGTATTCGATACAGATGTATTGATCCAAAGCATCCATGTAGAAGACATGCGAGTGGGGGTATCCTATGCAATTAGTTTGCATATGACCGAACCACGAAATAGTAACCACTAGATGTAACACCGTTAACTAGTTTAGGTGTCTATTTCAATAGAATGACCTAGGTAACTCAATCTCAATCCTGAGTCTTTTATGAACCCTTTTTCAAGAGGGATTGTCCTTATATTTGTATGGGTGAGAGTGACTTATTCGTTGACTCAACAATCCTACCATTTCAGGAGCAAGGCTGAATGGGGCCTGGGAACATGATAGTACAAGATGGAATTCACTCATTTCCCTATTGGGGTAAGTAGATGTGTGTTCCCTTAAGGAATGATTTCGGGGCTTGAGCAAAGGCGTGTCGTCCTCTCCTAGCTCGAGTGGAACTCTTGTTTAGTGGTTGGACCCAAAACAACTTGTTCATTAGAGGGATCAGTGGTATTTGAGGACCCAGAGGTAACCCAGGGGTAAAACGGTAATTTGACCCAACTGGTGTTACGAATAGTCGTGAAGGATTGACTTACTGTATTGGTCAATATATCCATGGACACAGAAATATTCTACAGTGAGAATAGTGCAGTTGTGGGTCTTTAGTGGAGTGAACCACAGTTAACGAATGTTGATTAACCTGGTTAATGAGTTTAGCCAGTTAATCTCGTATCGTTGGAGCTTCTGATCTGTAGGTTCATTAGGTCCACCTGCTAGCTCGTAACGGGTACTGAATCAAGGATCCAGGCTGAATCATCATTTTTCACTATGCACGTTTCAATGAAAAGTAAATCATATTTACTGTCTCTGGTATTGGCTAGGAAATTACTGTCATATTCACTACGAACAATTTGTGATGAACCAGACATTAGGGCTTGAGAAATTTCCTCATTTAAGACTAAACCTGAATTATTTGCCATGAGTTTAATGTCTAAGTTCAATTTCTCTGTTGTATATGATATACCATTATTACATTTGGCGTTGGACAAGGCATTCACAGAAATAAACATGCTGATATCAAACAAATTAATTTGAATTAATTATCTTGCATTAATCCATTACACAAGCTATACAAGCATCCAATCAAATTTAGCAAAAACAAGCAATCAAAGAACCCTAATAACTATTGATTTAGTTTTTGCAATGATACTTCAGAGGTTTAGAGAAACAACTATCGTAGGGCAGTCAGCTACACCTCCCCTGAATTGAGACAATCTCAACCAATCACTATTGCCATAATAACTCGTATTCCAATAGTTTTTAGCTACTGTTTTTCGGTCAAGAAATCGTTAACAACTTAATAATTTCTCGTAAGTGTGACCTGCCATTTTCAGATCCCAAAGGTCTGCCCCAACAAGCTATTATAGGGTAAGACAATGTTGGTGCAAAATCTAAGAAACCCTATCCATTTCTGGAGTTTGCATTGTTCCAACTCATATGCTCAAGCCTTCCATAGGGTGATCGCTCCCAAAGCGACTCGCAGGTGGAACATGAAAATCTCACGGTGCAACCTAATGGAAGAGACCGTAGGATACGTTGACACGTGTCCTTCTCCCACTTACTATGAATACTTTCTCCATTCACCTTGTTATTGATCCATGCAAACCCCATCCGTAGGGGGACGCTCTCAGGGCGCCTCGAGGCCAAGCATGGATCTCACTGTGTGAACTCTTTGAGACGTGAAAGCTAAAAAATTGATATATCATATATATTATTTTTCTCCCACTAAGTATTTTAAATATTAAGGTCTATTACTTAGGTAAATTTCGGCTAAATGAATCTTTCTAAGTCTATCCCTTATATAACTCTTATATGAAGGTCTTTAATTTAATGTCTTAGATGAATTAAACTCTTTTAATTAACCTAGCGACATTGCATGCTAACATAACTATGGTTAATTCAACTCAGGTTCCAGGTTAGTTCCCAGGTAGCAAGTGTTTCATAAACTGTCAGCTTAAATACCTCCAGCCTTAGACAGAACCTTGTCGATGGAATTCCCTTATAACCAAGAGTTATCTTTGTCCGAATGTTCTAGGTGAATTAAACCCTTTTATTTAAGCTAGCGACATTGCATGCTAACATAACTATGGTTAATTCAACTCAGGTTTCGAGTCAATTCCCAGGTAGCAGGTGTTCCGAAAACTGTTAGCTTAAACACCTCCAGCCTTAGACAGAACCTTGCCGGTAGAGTTCCCTTATAATCAATAGTTATGTTTGTCCTACTTAGTCATATTAAAACTATTTTAAAAACTAAGAAGACTTAATTCTAATCCTATTAGAATTAATGTGATCTTAGGTCTAATTAATTTTAAACATTTTCAAATTAATTCACTTTCCTATGATCTTATTGTTGGGTTTTATGCCCTAAAACTCGTAGATAGTAAGTGAAACAAATTAATCGATCTCAATAAAGAGTTATTTGAGTGATTCAGTAATTTGGTTATTGAATAATCGATTTTGCATTAATAAACCCTAAATCCAATAAACTAAGATCCAAGGTTGTTCAAATGAAACTTGGACTAGTATGTGGGGACATACGGGGATTGGTGTTCAAGTAACAACCTAAATGATCTATAGTATAGGGATAAGGTTTTGTACCTTATCCTGGTGACATTATGTGACGACCCACTTTGTATTCGATACAGATGTATTGATCCAAAGCATCCATGTAGAAGACATGCGAGTGGGGGTATCCTATGCAATTAGTTTGCATATGACCGAACCACGAAATAGTAACCACTAGATGTAACACCGTTAACTAGTTTAGGTGTCTATTTCAATAGAATGACCTAGGTAACTCAATCTCAATCCTGAGTCTTTTATGAACCATTTTTCAAGAGGGATTGTCCTTATATTTGTATGGGTGAGAGTGACCTATTCGTTGACTCAACAATCCTACCATTTCAGGAGCAAGACTGAATGGGGCCTGGGAACATGATAGTATAAGATGGAATTCACTCATTTCCCTATTGGGGTAAGTAGATGTGTGTTCCCTTAAAGAATGATTTCGGGGCTTGAGCAAAGGCGTGTCGTCCTCTCCTAGCTCGAGAGGAACTCTTGTTTAGTGGTTGGACCCAAAGCAACTTGTTCATTAGAGGGATCAGTGGTATTTGAGGACCCAGAGGTAACCCAGGGGTAAAACGGTAATTTGACCCAACTGGTGTTACGAACAGTCGTGAAGGATTGACTTACTGTATTGGTCAATATATCCATGGACACAGAAATATTCTACAGTGAGAATAGTGCAGTTGTGGGTCTTTAGTGGAGTGAACCACAGTTAACGAATGTTGATTAACTTGGTTAATGAGTTTAGCCAGTTAATCTCGTATCGTTGGAGCTTCTGATCTGTAGGTTCATTAGGTCCACCTGCTAGCTCGTAACGGGTATTGAGATAATTTAGTCTTGAATATTAAGGGAATTTTAGTTAATTGTATTTGATATAATTAATATAATGTATGGAAATACATTATACTATAAGTTTAATTAGTGAATTAAACTTTATAATAAAGTTAATTTTGGATGTGATTCAAAATTAATTTATGAGAGAATTATGAATTTAATTAAATATGTGATATTTGATTAATACATAAACTAATTAATTAATTGGAGAATTAATTAATTTAATTTAATTTGGTTAAATGTGGTTTAATCAAATTAATTATATAGTTTATAATTAATGTACATCTGATGCACAATAAAACTATAGGTTAAATGAGAGAAGTACATTTGAATATGATTCAATTGTAAAATTAATTAAATATTTGATGTTTAATTAATGTGGGGAAACAATTAATTGAGAATTAATTGATTGGCCAATTTAATTCAATTGAATATGATTTAAATTGAATTAAATACTTTATTTTATAATTAATTTAATTAATTATTATTTGATAATAATTGATGGCCAAGATCGCTTTGATTATGATCAACGGTTGAGATCTTGTAGGGAAGGTAACTTCCCTTTTCCCCACGTATCAGTTAGGGCAGAGGGGTTATGCTTTGGTGCTCTCTCATTTTTTTCTAAAAAAAACGTTTTTTACGCTATACAGAGAAGAAAGCCCTCTCAATTTTCCCTCAAAAAACTCACAGCAACCATGATGTAATTTATCCCTTTGCAAGACACTTAGGATCCCATAATCCTATTTTCACAACCCAAGAGAATAGGGGGTGAATTCTTTTGGTAGTGTTCTTAGAGGAGAAATTCACAACGCACGGAATGTGACCAGGAGAATACTGCATTGAAGATTTGTCTTCAAATCAATGTAATTTCCTTAAATCTAAAATAGTCTTAGATCTGAAAATGCAAGCATAATCTGTAGTTTAGAAATTGTTTCTGAATTTTGTCCAAATGTACGATATTCTAATGACTTAATTACATTCACAACGATGAAAATCACTTCCATTGAGGATTAAATTCCTTCACTTATATTTGCATGCAACTCTTTATTATAGGTTATAGTTCCTAATCATCAATTTTGTAACTTTTACACATTTTAATGAATAGCCCTATAATAAACTTTCTATGGTTTTAATTAATTAACAATCAAATTCAAATTAATTAATAAATGACATTTGCATTTCATGACTTAATATAACAATTATATTAAACTATGGATGTGTCATGCTCAATGCAAATCGTTTTTCATATTTATTAATATAACTCCTTATATTAAATAAATCATGAAAAACATACAAGCATCCACAAGCATTAAATTAAATATAACTCTTTATATTTAAACTATGTAATGTCATGCTACGTGCATACTCAATTTCATAAATTTAACATAACCATTATATTAAATTACTCATGAAATCCATCCATCATGCATGAATACCATACATTATAACATTTATAATATACTAAAATGCATGATCATGCGTTTAACCTAAGGTGAGATTTTAATCTAAATGACATCCATAAAGCATTTAAATAGCAAATGAACCAATAATTTGGCCCCTAGGATAAAATAAAACAATAAATTACAATAATTATGCTAAATTTCATCCTAATAAGTCTTCTGCCGCTCTAGAACTGGACCAAAAACAACCCGAATCGGCCTCCAAAACCTCGAACCAAGCCAAAACACCATGAACCGAAGTTGAACCATTCAAAACTGACCAAACCGAACCGCCTACTGTTGGGTTTTATGCCCTAAAACTCGTAGATAGTAAATGAAACAAATTAATCGATCTCAATAAGTCGTTATTTGAGTGATTCAGTAATTTGGTTATTGAATAAATTGAGTTTGCATTAATAAACCCTAAATCCAATAAACTAAGATCCGAGGTTGTTTAAATGAAACTTGGACTAGTATGTAGGGACATACGGGGATCAGTGTCCAAGTAACAACCTAAATGGTCTATAGTATAGGGATAAGGCTGGGTACCTTATCCTGGTGACACTATGAGATACGACCCACCTTGTATCCGATACAGATGCAATGATCCAAAGCATCCATGTAGGAGACATGCGGGTGGGGGTATCCTATGCAATGAGTTTGCATAAGACCGGACCGCGAAATAGTAACCACTAGATGTAACGTCGTTAACTAGTTTAGGTTTCTATTTCAATAGGATGACCTAGGTAACTCAATCTCAATCCTGAGTCTGTTATGAACTCCTTTTCAGGAGGGATTGTCCCTAGATTTGTATGGGTGAGAGTGGCCTGCTCGCCGACTCAATATTCCTACCATATCAGGGGCAAGACCGAATGGGGGCTGGGAACATAACAGTACAAGATGGAATTCACTCCTTCCTCTATTGGGGTAAGTAGATGTGTGTTCCCTTAAGGGCTGATTCCGGGGCTTGAACAAAAGCGCGCTGTCCTCTCCTGGTACGAGAGGAATTTCTGTTTAGTGGTTGGACCCTAAACAGGTTGTTCATTAGAGGGATCAGTGGTACTTAAGGATCCAGAGGTAACCCAGGGGTAAAACGGTAATTTGACCCAGCTGGTGTTACGAACACACGTGAAGGATTGACTTACTGCTATTGGTCGATATCCGTGGACACAGAAATATTCTACAGTGAGAAGAGTGCAGCTGTGGGTCTTTAGTGGAGTGACCCACGGTTAACGAATGTTGATTGACTCGGTTAATGAGTTTAGCTGATCAATCTCGTATCGTTGGAGCTTCTGATCTGTAGGTCCATTAGGTCCACCTGCTAGCTCATAACGGGTTCTGAGATAATTTAGTCTTGATATTAAAGGGAATTAATATAATGTATGGAGATACATTATAGTATAAAGTTTAATTAAAGAATTAAACTTTATAATTAATTTTGGATATGATTTGAAATTAATTATTGAGAGAATAATGAATTTAATTAAATATGTGATATTTGATTAATTCATGGATTAATTAATTGAGGAATTAATTAATTTAATTTAGTTTGATTAAATGTGATTTAATCAAATTAATACTATAGTTTATATTAATGTACATTATGATGCACATTAAAACTATAGGTTAATTGAGAGAGATTAAAAATTGAATATGATTCAATTGTAAAATTAATTAAATATTTGATATTTAATTAATGAGAATTCAATTAATAAGATTAATTGAATGGCCAATTTAATTCAATTGAATATGATTCAAATTGAATTAAATACCTTAGGTTATAATTGGTTTAATTAATATTGATTTAATTAAATTAATTATAATTATTTAATTAATTAAACGATAATTGATAATTATTATTTAATTAATAGACGGCCTGGATCGCGTTGATTATGATCAACGGTAGAGATCAAGTAGGGAATAACTCCCTCCCCACTTATCGTAAAGTTGGAGGGAGTTTCCCTAACGCTGGTGGCTCTCTCTCATTCACGAAAAAGACAGAGAGAAAAGAACTCTCAAATTCTCTCAAAAATTCCAGCACTTCCTTGCTGTAATTTTCCCTTCCAAGACGATCTTTGGGTTCCCACAAGCCAATCTTGAGTCCCAAGAGTCATAGCGGGTGAATCGACGTGGTGGTGTTCGTTGAGAGGAAGAAGAACGTACATTGGAGCATTGTGCAGTGTTCTTCAATTCCATGTAAGTTCTTCTTAGATCTAAAATGGTTTTAGATTTTCTAATTATTCAGCATGCTTAATCTGTAATGAAATTGTTTCTAATTTTAATTTGCCAACGTATTGGTTTTTTCTACAATTGATATTTAAAAACGAGATCGTTCTTGATTTCTTCCGCTGCCAAAAGGAATTTTAATCCTTCAATTGGTATCAGAGCCATCTCGTTAATTGATTTCAATTAATGAAAATTGCGTTGGTTTTGGTGGGATTATGCATTATGAATGTGGTTTGCTGAAAAACTGTTTTGGTTATATTTGGCCTTAGATTTACAATTTTGTATGATTTGATCATGTAAGGGCCCATGTTTTTGGGGCAAAAATATTGTAAATCGAGTCTTGTAAGTCCGTGTCTAGAAATTAGGAATCAATTTGTTGATTGGTGCTCGAATCGGGGTTCAATTTGGCGAAGAACGGCTGCTGGAAACGAAGAACAGAGGTTGTCCAGAGGCGTAGCGTCGCGACCCTACTCAACGGAGTCGCGACGCTCATGAGCAGTTGCTGGGAAAAAATCGGGGCAGCGTCGAGACGCTATGCCTACAGCGTCTCAACGCTGACGGAAGTTTTCGGATTTGCGGAGCGTTGAACGCATCGTGGGGCAGCAGTTATTTAGACAGTTACGAAATAACTATTTTCTGCGTAAAATAAGACTCGAACTTGCGTGGTTGGACGAGATGGTTTGCGCGCGTGCCTGTTGTCTGTGAGTTCCTGTGTTCGCCCACGAGCGTGGGCACTTATTCTCAGTTATTTGTTTTGGCCTGCGGTTTGATCATGGGCGGTCCGGTTCAGTTCAATCGGTCTGGTTCATATATTTCTGGTCCGGTTCGAGTGTTATGGGTCCGGTTTGAAGCGGTTCAAGCTGGTTCGGGTCGATTCTGGAGCGGTTCAAGACTCAGAATGATAATTAAATTAAAATTATTGTAATTTTTGTTTATTTTAATTATCCTAGGGGCCAATATACCGGTTTTTCAGCTATTTATTGCTTTATGAATGTCATTTAGCTAGATCCCACCATAGGTTAAGCATGTTTCATGCATTTTTATGTTATAAATGTTATAATATATGATAATTATGTATGAATTTAAATTTCATGAGTTATTTAGTATAATTGTTATATTAAATATATGAAATTGGAAAAACATGTTGCATGACATTAATTAGATAAATATAAGATGTTATATTTTATTAATGTAGCATGCATGCTTAGATTTATTTTCATGAGTATTAATATAATAGTTATATTATGAATGGAAATAAATTTCAATGCTTGTTTTCATGTATAATATTAATATAAAATGTTATATTAATTTAACGAAAATGGAATAGCATTGAGCATGACATTAATTAAATTAATATAAGAGTTATATTATATTAATGTCTAATTTCATGTGATTTAATTTCGTAAACGATTAATTAATATAATCGATATTAATTAAATGAAATTGAAATTGCATGAAGCATGACACCACCTTAGATTAATATAATTGTTATATTATCGGCGTCATGACCGTTATGGTGTTTAATAATTTGAATTAGATTGTTATTAAGAAACACCATAGAAACTTGTTATAGGGCTAATTATTAAAATTTTATAATAGTTATAAAATTGATTAGAAACCGTCAACCTATAACAAAGAGTTGCATGCAAACATAGGACCTTAGGTTAAAATTGAATTAATTTTAAAATGTTTAAAATTAATTAGACCTAAGCTCATCCTTTTAATTCTAATAGGATTAGAATTATATTCTTACTTAGGATTAAAATAGTTTTAATTTACTAAGTAGGAATAGCATTACTATGATTATAAGGGAACTCTCCCGGTGAGGTTCTGTCTAGGCTGGGGGTACTTAAGTTGACGGTTTACGGAACACCTCCTACCTGGAAACTGACCCGGAACCTGAGTTGAATTAATCATAGTTTAATGTTAGCATGCAATGTCACTAGGTAATTAAAAGGGTTTAATTCACCTAGACATTAGAGTAAAGACCTTTATATAAGAGTTATATACAGACTTAGACTTAGATAGATTCACTTAGCCGGAATTTACCTAAGTAATAGACCCTTTAATTATAAAAATACTTAGTGGGAGGAAATATATCAAAACAAGATTTTCATAAATCAATGTTTTGCTCTCACGTCCTCAAGAGTTCACAACGTGAGGTCCATGCTTGGCCTCGAGTCACCCTGGGAGTGACCCCCTACGGATGGCGTTTGCATGGATCAATATCAAGGTGAATGAGGGAGTATTTTATAGTAAGTGGGAGTAGGACACGTGTCAACGTATCCTACGGTCTCCTCCATTAGGTTGCACCGTGAGATCCCCATGATCTGCCTGCGAGTCGCCCTGGGAGCGATCACCCTACGGAGGGCTTGATCATGGGAGTCGGAACAACGCAAACTCCAGAAATGGATAGGGTTTCTTAGGTCCATTTCCAACTTTGACTTTCCCTACGGTAGCATTGTTGGGACCGACCTTTGAAATCTGAAAATGGAGGGTCACACTTACAGGAAATTGTTAAGATGTTAATAATTTCCTGACCGAATAACAGTAGCTAAGAACTATTGGAATATGAGTTATTCTGGGAATATGGATTGGCTGAGATTGTCTCAATTCAGGGGAGGAGTAATTGACTGCCCTACGGTAGCTGTTGCTCTAACCCTCTGAAGTATCGTTGCAAAATGAATGTTTATTCTATGGGTCGACCATTACTTTTGCTAAATTGATTGGATTAAAATAATAATAATATTATTTTGTGTAATGGGTTAATGCATGATAACTAATTAAATTAATTTGTTTGTTTCAGCATGAATCGTTCTTTATATGCCTCTAATTACGCCGTCTGTAATAAAACTGGTATCGCTAATACAACTAAGGAAATGCACTCAAACACTAATTGCGTGGATTTGGTCTTAACTGAGGACTGTCCTCAGACCCACATGTCTAATTCATCTGAAATTGTTCATGATGAATATGACATAGACTGCTTAGCAAAACTCAATGAAAATAAATGTGATTTATTGGTCATTGAAACGTGTATAGTGGAAAATGATGATACAGCCTGGATCCTTGATTCAGGTGCCACTCATCACGTATGTTCTTCCTTTGAAGGAATGAGCTCCTGGCAACAATTAGATGCTGGGGAAATGACTCTCAGAGTTGGGACTGGGGAGTTCATTTCAGCTAAAGCGGTGGGAGACATTAAAATGTTCTTCTCCAGGGAACGTTATATGTTATTAGATAATGTATATATAGTTCCTAAAATAAAAAGAAATTTGATTTCTGTATCTTGTTTGCTTGAACAAGGATGTTCAGTGTCCTTTTCTGTAAATGAAGCTCTCATTACTAAAAGGGGTGCAGATATCTGTTCTGCAAACTTGGAGAACAATTTATATGTTATAAGACCAATAGAGTCTAGGGCTATTTTGAACAATGAGATGTTTAAAACAGCTGAGACTCAACCTAAAAGGCAAAAGGTTTCTCAAAGTACCTATCTTTGGCACTTGAGACTTGGTCACATAAATCTCAATAGGATTGGGAGATTGGTTAAGAACGGACTTTTAAGCCAGTTAAAAGATGGTACTTTACCTCCGTGTGAGTCTTGTCTCGAAGGTAAGATGACCAAACGACCTTTTACTGGAAAAGGTTATCGTGCCAAGGAGCCCTTAGAGCTCGTACATACGGATCTCTGTGGTCCAATAAATGTTAGGGCTCGAGGAGGGTATGAATATTTCATCTCTTTCATAGATGATTATTCCAGGTATGGTTATTTATACTTAATGAGTCATAAGTCTGAAGCCCTTGAAAAGTTCAAGGAGTATAAGGCTGAAGTTGAGAACTTATTAGGTAAGACCATTAAAACACTTCGATCTGATCGAGGTGGAGAGTATTTGGACTTAGAATTCCAGAACTATTTGATAGAACATGGAATCACGTCCCAACTCTCAGCACCAGGTACACCTCAGCAGAATGACGTATCTGAAAGGAGAAACAGAACCTTGTTAGACATGGTTCGATCTATGATGAGCTATGCTCAGTTGCCTAATTCTTTTTGGGGTTATGCAGTAGAGACTGCAGTTTATATTTTGAATGTTGTTCCCTCAAAGAGTGTTTCTGAAACACCATTTGAGCTCTGGAAAGGGCGTAAAGCTAGTTTACGTCATTTCAGAATTTGGGGCTGCCCTGCACATGTGCTAGTGGCAAATCCAAAGAAATTGGATTCACGTTCAAAATTATGCCTATTCGTAGGCTACCCAAAAGAAACAAGAGGTGGATATTTTTTCGATCCACAAGAAAATAAAGTGTTTGTATCGACAAATGCTACTTTCTTGGAAGAAGACCACGTTAGAGAACACAAACCACGCAGTAAAATTGTGTTGAGTGAACTTTCTGGGGAAGCTACAAATGAATCAACAAGAGTTGTTGATGAGGCTGGACCTTCAACAAGGGTTGTTGATGAGCCCAGTTCAGAGGCTGGACCTTCAACAAGAGTTGTTGATGAGCCCAGTACATCTGGTCAAGCCCATCCTTCTCAAGAGTTGAGAATGCCTCGACGTAGTGGGAGGGTTGTTATTCAACCTGAACGCTATCTGGGTTTAGCAGAAACTCCAGTTGTCATACCTGATGATGGTGTTGAGGATCCATTGACCTTTAGACAGGCAATGAATGATGTGGATCATGACCAGTGGGTCAAAGCTATGGACCTAGAGATGGAGTCTATGTACTTCAATCAAGTCTGGGATCTTGTAGACTTACCTGAAGGGGTAAAACCCATAGGGTGCAAATGGATCTACAAGAGAAAACGAGACGCAGCTGGGAAAGTACAGACTTTCAAAGCTCGACTTGTGGCAAAGGGTTATACCCAAAAGGAAGGGGTGGACTATGAAGAAACCTTTTCTCCAGTTGCCATGTTAAAGTCGATAAGGATACTCTTGTCCATTGCCACGTTTTATGATTATGAAATTTGGCAAATGGATGTCAAGACTGCTTTTCTGAATGGCAATCTTGAAGAGAACATCTTTATGTCTCAACCAGAAGGGTTCATCGCTCAAGATCAAAAGCAAAAAGTTTGCAAGCTTAAACGATCCATTTATGGGTTGAAGCAAGCTTCTAGATCTTGGAATATAAGGTTTGACACTGCTGTCAAATCTTATGGCTTTGACCAGAACGTTGATGAGCCTTGTGTTTACAAAAGGATTATCAGCGGTTTAGTAGCTTTTCTAGTGGTTTATGTAGATGATATTCTGCTTATTGGGAATGATGTAGAATATCTAACTGAAATTAAAACTTGGCTATCAACTGAGTTCCAAATGAAAGATTTGGGTGAAGCTCAATATGTTCTAGGGATTCAAATTATCAGGAATCGTAAGAACAGAACGTTAGCCCTGTCTCAAGCATCCTATATAGACAAGATGTTGTCTAAATATAAGATGCAGAATTCCAAGAGGGGTTTACTCCCCTTCAGGCATGGAGTTCATCTGTCTAAGGAACAGTGTCCTAAGACACCTCAAGAAATTGAGGATATGAGACGGATCCCTTATGCTTCAGTAGTGGGCAGCCTTATGTATGCCATGTTGTGTACTAGGCCTGACATATGCTATGCAGTTGGGATAGTTAGTAGATACCAGTCTAATCCAGGGTTAGACCACTGGACTGCAGTGAAAAACATCCTCAAGTATCTTAGGAGAACGAGGGACTATCAGCTTGTGTATGGCGCTAAGGATTTGATCCTTACAGGATACACAGACTCTGACTTTCAGACTGATAAGGATTCTAGGAAATCCACATCGGGGTCAGTGTTTACCCTAAATGGGGGCGCTGTAGTCTGGCGTAGCATCAAACAAGGATGCATTGCAGACTCCACCATGGAGGCCGAATATGTCGCTGCTTGTGAAGCAGCAAAGAAGGCTGTATGGCTTAGGAAGTTCTTGATGGATTTGGAAGTTGTTCCAAATATGAACTTGCCAATCACCCTTTATTGTGATAATAGTGGTGCAGTGGCAAATTCTAAAGAACCTCGCAGTCACAAGAGAGGCAAGCACATAGAGCGCAAATATCATCTCATCAGAGAGATCGTGCAACGAGGTGATGTGATCGTCACGAAGATAGCTTCGGAGCACAATATTGCTGATCCATTTACGAAGGCTCTCACGGCTAAAGTGTTCGAGGGTCATCTAGATGGTCTAGGTCTGCGAGATATGTACATAGAATAATCTAGGGCAAGTGGGAGAAGTGTAATGGGTATTCAAATGCCCTAGTTTATTGTATTTATCTGTATTTGTACTTTTCATGTATTATACAGTATTAATACAAACGATTATTCCTACTTCAATGATTATTCATTCAATTCTGATTGTTGATGTACATTGCCCACTAGAGTTTTAGTTCAAGTGGGAGTTGTTGGGTTTTATGCCCTAAAACTCGTAGATAGTAAATGAAACAAATTAATCGATATCAATAAGTCGTTATTTGAGTGATTCAGTAATTTGGTTATTGAATAAATCGAGTTTGCATTAATAAACCCTAAATCCAATAAACTAAGATCCGAGGTTGTTTAAATGAAACTTGGACTAGTATGTAGGGACATACGGGGATCAGTGTCCAAGTAACAACCTAAATGGTCTATAGTATAGGGATAAGGCTGGGTACCTTATCCTGGTGACACTATGAGATACGGCCCACCTTGTATCCAATACAGATGCAATGATCCAAAGCATCCATGTAAGAGACATGCGGGTGGGGGTATCCTATGCAATGAGTTTGCATAAGACCGGACCGCGAAATAGTAACCACTAGATGTAACGCCGTTAACTAGTTTAGGTTTCTATTTCAATAGGATGACCTAGGTAACTCAATCTCAATCCTGAGTCTGTTATGAACTCCTTTTCAGGAGGGATTGTCCTTAGATTTGTATGGGTGAGAGTGGCATGCTCGCCGACTCAATATTCCTACCATATCAGGGGCAAGACCGAATGGGGGCTGGGAACATAACAGTACAAGATGGAATTCACTCCTTCCTCTATTGGGGTAAGTAGATGTGTGTTCCCTTAAGGGCTGATTCCGGGGCTTGAACAAAAGCGCGCTGTCCTCTCCTGGCCCGAGAGGAATTTCTGTTTAGTGGTTGGACCCTAAACAGGTTGTTCATTAGAGGGATCAGTGGTACTTAAGGATCCAGAGGTAACCCAGGGGTAAAACGGTAATTTGACCCAGCTGGTGTTACGAACACACGTGAAGGATTGACTTACTGCTATTGGTCGATATCCGTGGACACAGAAATATTCTACAGTGAGAAGAGTGCAGCTGTGGGTCTTTAGTGGAGTGACCCACGGTTAACGAATGTTGATTGACTCGGTTAATGAGTTTAGCTGATCAATCTCGTATCGTTGGAGCTTCTGATCTGTAGGTCCATTAGGTCCACCTGCTAGCTCATAACGGGTTCTAAGATAATTTAGTCTTGATATTAAAGGGAATTAATATAATGTATGGAGATACATTATAGTATAAAGTTTAATTAAAGAATTAAACTTTATAATTAATTTTGGATATGATTTGAAATTAATTATTGAGAGAATAATGAATTTAATTAAATATGTGATATTTGATTAATTCATGGATTAATTAATTGGGGAATTAATTAATTTAATTTAGTTTGATTAAATGTGATTTAATCAAATTAATACTATAGTTTATATTAATGTACATTATGACGCACATTAAAACTATAGGTTAATTGAGAGAGATTAAAAATTGAATATGATTCAATTGTAAAATTAATTAAATATTTGATATTTAATTAATGAGAATTCAATTAATAAGATTAATTGAATGGCTAATTTAATTCAATTGAATATGATTCAAATTGAATTAAATACCTTAGGTTATAATTGGTTTAATTAATATTGATTTAATTAAATTAATTATAATTATTTAATTAATTAAACGATAATTGATAATTATTATTTAATTAATAGACGACCTGGATCGCGTTGATTATGATCAACGGTAGAGATCAAGTAGGGAATAACTCCCTCCCCACTTATCGTAAAGTTGGAGGGAGTTTCCCTAACGCTGGTGGCTCTCTTTCATTCACGAAAAAGACAGAGAGAAAAGAACTCTCAAATTCTCTCAAAAATTCCAGCACTTCCTTGCTGTAATTTTCCCTTCCAAGACGATCTTTGGGTTCCCACAAGTCAATCTTGAGTCCCAAGAGTCATAGCGGGTGAATCGACGTGGTGGTGTTCGTTGAGAGGAAGAAGAACGTACATTGGAGCATTGTGCAGTGTTCTTCAATTCCATGTAAGTTCTTCTTAGATCTAAAATGGTTTTAGATTTTCTAATTATTCAGCATGCTTAATCTGTAATGAAATTGTTTCTAATTTTAATTTGCCAACGTATTGGGTTTTTCTACAATTGATATTTAAAAACGAGATCGTTCTTGATTGCTTCCACTGCCAAAAGGAATTTTAATCCTTCACCTACATCATGAATCAGACCACTTGAAACCCTAACTACCAGTGCTATAAATCGAGACAGCGTCTCAACGCTGTCTCGTTTTCACGTACAGTTGGGATTCAACACAACGTTGAGACGCTGATGAACCAGCATCTCGACGTTGTTGCGTCTGGAGGCAAAATCTGGGCTATTCGGCGACTTGTTCTTCCATTTTGGTCAAATTTGGTCTCAATCTCCATTGATTTTTTAGCCTAATCTAGACTCAGACTTACATAAGACTCGAATTTACAATTAATTGCCCAAAAATACAAGAGCCCTTACAATTGTGATCAAATCAAAGCAGTAAATTCTAAGGCCAAATCTATCGAAAACATTTATTCGCAAACCACATTCATAATGCAATTTAATCCCACCAAATCCAATGCAAATTTTAGAATACTAAAATTAAACATACGAAAAGTCTCTGATACCAATTGAAGGACTAAAATTCCTAAATTCCCAGTATTAGTGTATAGGACCGATTCGTATTTTAATTAAATTTTTTTAAAATACCAGTACATTGGCAAACAATACAAAACATTTCTATATATAAACTAGGCTAAGCAATGCATAAGATCTAAATCTAAGAATAAAATTACTTACTTGTTGAAGACTTTCTTCAACGAACTCCCACCAAGAATAGTATGATCACAGTAGAGACACTATGACCGAGATCTTCCACTGTTATATCTCTGGGACGACTAGGAACCAAGTTGTGGGACTTGGTCTTCTTGAATTTGGGAAAAGATTTTTACTAGAATGTTGTGAAAATTCTGAGAGAAATTTTGCTTGAGAGTGAAGTGAGTGCTCCAACTGGGGGGACATTTTGTGTTGTATATAAAATGTCATACCCTTTTTCCTAGTCATAATAGGATAGAGATTTAATTAATTAATAATTAATTACTTTTTCCAGTCGTAATATGATAGAGATTTATTTATTGAAATCATATTTAAATGAACATCTCCCACATAACCTATAGTTTTTAATTAAATTAAATAATTAATTAATTCTCCAATTAATTAATTACCAAATTAAATATCTCATATTTAATTTAAGTCTACAATTCAATCATATTTAATTGTATATCTCTCAATTAATAAAGTTTAATTTCAAATTAAACTTTATATTATAATGGATCACATACATTATAATATAAATTTGGGAAAAATACACTTATGGTCCCTGAAGTTTGGGTTAAGTTACACTATATTATAATGGATCACATACATTATAATATATATTCAGGAAAAATACACTTTTGGTCCCTGAGGTTTGGGTTAAGTTACACTTTGGCCCCTGAGTTTTAAAACTGAACAAAAGTACCCTGAGGTTTGGATTTCGTTACACTTTTGGTCCCTACATCCATTTTTATGTTAAACTCTCACGGAATCCTGACGTGGCCCATATTTTTTATTTTAAAAAATTATTTTTTGATTTTTTAAAATAAAAATATATTAAAATAATTAAAAAAATATTTTTTTAATTATTATTTCTTTTCTTCTTCTTCCCCATTACTCTTAATTCTTCTTCATTATCCTTCTCCATCTCATCTCCCTTCTTCAACTCAACCCTACCGCCGCTTGCCGGCGGCGACTGGATTTTTTTTTCTTTCCTCCTCTTCTTCTCTCTTTTCCCACTTTTTTTCTTTTCTTTTTTTTTTCCTTTCCTTTTCCCTCCCCGTCCACTTTTCTTCTCTCTTCTTTTCTTTCCTCCCCATCCTGCCGGTCACTACCATTGTTGTTGACGGAGTTTCAGAATGGAAAAATCCATTTGTTCATATTGGAGATTCCATCCGTAAGTACACAAAAACAAATTCTCTCTCTTTTTTTTTTGGATAAATTTCTCACTCTGTTTTCTTCTTGTTCTTAGTTTTCAAGCATAAGTTTCATTCTGAGCTCTTCATTTTCCACAATCAAAGGGCTTTCAATTTGTGCAATTACACTCATGCAACTTTTCTCAGCAAACCCAATTCCACTACATTTATGGTATGTATATATATATATATATATATATATATATATCTTTTTTTCCTCTTATTTTTGAAGAAATTTTAATTGGGTGTTGAAAAAATGGCTGATTCTCCATTTTTTCTTTCTGGGGTTTGCAAAATTAGTGGAAATTTGTCATCTTTATTCAAATTCCCATATGGGTTTTGAGTTTCTCCTTCATTGAATTGGTGGGGTTAACAAAATTAGTGGAAATTTCTCTTCTTTTCCCAAAAATTCATCTGGGTTTTGAGTTTTTAATTGGTATTTTGTGTTTTTGAACTTCAAAATTTCAGTGGCATCCATCGCGGCCTGTCATTTTCTTCTTCTCTTTCAACAATGGCTCTAAGAGCTCTTGCAATGGCTCTCAAAAGCTTGCTGTGAAGGTCTCTACTTCAGCTCCACCAAAAAGTTCCCATCTTTCTCCACAGATCCCTCCAATGGCGTCTCCGGTGCCGATTTCCGGCAGAGTTCTGTCGTCTTCTCTAACATACCCTTGGTCGTTTCACCCTCGACAAGTGGCACCGTCGCCTAGTCCACAGCCGAGTCTACCGTCGAGTGGAAGTTCGTCGTTGACGTTGCCACCGTTGATGCCGGAGAAAGGAAGAGCTCTGTCGTTTATTAACAGTAATCCGACGGTTCCTCTTCCCATCGGCAAAGTGGACTCTGCCACTATTCTTCCTTTGCCAACTTCAGACCATGGAACACATAGGGTACCCTTCTCTCTCTTTACAATTGCTAGGGCTAAAAATGTCATTTTGGCCTCCAGCGCCCCTCCTCCTCCTCTATTAAAAAAAGAAGAAGAAGAAGAAAAGTGGGAGAAAAGAGAAGAAAAGGAGGAAAAAAAATTCAGTCGGCGGCGAGCGACGGTAGGATTAAGTTGAAGAAGGGAGATGAGATGGAGAAGGATAATGAAGAAGAGGAAGAAAGGGTAATGGGGAAGAAGAAGAAAAGAAATAATAATTAAAAAAATATATATTTTTAATTATTTTAATATATTTTTATTTTAAAAAATCTAAATCCAAACCTTAAGGGTACTTTTGTTCAGTTTTAAAACTCAGGGATGAATGTGTAACTTAACCCAAACATCTGGGACCAAAAGTGTATTTTTCCCTATAAATTCTGATACATTGGCCTTAAAATGCAGAATGATTTCTACAGACTTTCTAAGTTAAGCATTCTGTTAAATCTACTCTAAACTACTTTAGAGATTTGAGATTTACATGTGAAGATCAAAGACAACACAATGTTCCTCTCCTACTGCGAGCAAGATCATGTACAGTGAGATTATCCCAACGAACACCACTAATTAGCGAACACCCGCTATATCTCTGAGATGACTGAGATATGGATTGTGGGATCCTTTGTCTCGAAATGGGAAATCCTAGCAAGAATAGTTGTTGTGTGTATTCTTGAGAGATGTGAGAGTTTTTTAGAGTTAGAGAGAAAAAAATGTTTCTATGATTGCCATTGCAAAAACTACAACACTACCATTTTTTTGCCACACGTTGGTTGAAGGTGGATGAGGGAAGGGGAGTTACAATGGTGTAACTCCCCAATGAGGTGTCACTCCCTCATTGCCCAATATATATTAATTTAACCATTAAATCAATATATATTAAAACTATATATTATGCACATGAAATTAATTTTAACCAAATCAAAAATTTGATTAAATTAAATTTAACATATAGTTTTAAATTCAATTAAATCATATTTAAATGAATTAATTCAACCAACTAATTAAATATCATATATTTAATCAACTTTGTATTTGAATCAAATTCAAATATATCTCTCTCTATTAACCTATAGTTTTTAATATGCATCCAATGTACAT
Organism: Luffa acutangula; assembly: GCA_036850905.1. Classification (NCBI taxonomy): domain Eukaryota; kingdom Viridiplantae; phylum Streptophyta; class Magnoliopsida; order Cucurbitales; family Cucurbitaceae; genus Luffa; species Luffa acutangula. The sequence goes on from CM072089.1 coordinate 49,944,677, forward strand.
TAATTATAAACTATAGTATTGATTTAATTAAATCATATTTAATCAAATTAAATTAATTAATCAATTCTTTAATTAAATATCAAATATTTAATTAATTTCCAATTTGAATCATATTCAAATAATTCTCTCATATACTATAGTTTATTGTGAATCTCATTCACATAAAGTTTAACCTATAATATTAATATGAATCTAATTCATATTTAATATTTGAACCCCTTCAAATATTTAATTCTCTCAATAAATAAGTTTGAATCATATCCAAAAATAATCAAGTTTAATTCACTAATTAAACTTATATTATAATGTATATCTATACATTATATTAATTGCATCACATACAATTAACTAAAGTTCCCTTAACGAATTTGAACACACTACAAATTCTATTCAAGACACTTTAACTTCAGAACTCTTTACGAGCTAGCAGGTGGACCTAATGGACCTACAGATCAAAAGCTCCAACGATAGGAGACTAATTGGCTAAACTCATTAAGCAAGTTAGTCAACCTTCGTTAACTGTCGGTCACTCGGCTAAAGACCCACAACTGCACTTTTCTCACTATAGAATATTTATGTGTCCATGGATATCGACCAATAACGATAAGTCAATCATTCACGAGTGTTCGTAACGCCAGTTGGGTCAAATTACCGTTTTACACCTGGGTTACCTCTGAATCCTTAAGTACCATTGATTCCTCTAATGAACAATCTATTTATGGTCCAACCAATAAACAGCAGTTCCTCTCGGACCAATAGTGGATGGGCGTGAATTCCATCTTGTAATGTTATGTTCCCAACCCCCACTCGGTCTTGCCCCTAAAGTGGTAGGCTTATTGAGTCGGCGAACTGACCACTCTCACCCATACAAATCTAAGGACAATCCCTCTTGAAAAAGGGGTTCATAACATATTCAGGATTTAGATTGAGTTACCTAGGTCATCCTATTGAAATAGAAACCTAAACTAGTTAACAATGTTACATCTAGTGGTTACTATTTCGTAGTCCGGTCTTATGCAAACTCATTGCATAGGATACCCCCACTCGCATGTCTCCTACATGAATGCTTTGGATCATTTCATCTGTATCGAATACAAAGTGGGTCGTATCTCATAGTGTCACCAGGATAAGGTACCCAACCTTATTCCTATACTATAGACCATTTAGGTTGTTACTTGAACACTGATCCCTGTATGTCCCCACTATTGGGTTTTATGCCCTAAAACTCGTAGATAGTGAATGTAAAAATATTGTATACTTATTTCAATAAAGTGTTATTGAGTTTCTACAATAAAGTGTTATTGTTAAATATTGCACAATTTGACTCAAATCCAATAAACTAAGATCCAAGGTTGTTTGTATGTAACTTGAACTAGTATGTGGGGACATACGGGGATCGATGTTCAAGTAACAACCTAAAAGGTCTATAGTACAAGGATAAGGTTGGGTACCTTATCCTGGTAACACTATGTGATACATCCCACTTTGTATTGGATACAGATGTATTGATCCAAAGCATCCATGTAGTAGACATGCGAGCGGGGGTATACTATGCAATGAGTTTGCATAAGATCGGACCATGAAATGGTAAACCACTAGATATAACTGAAGGGAATAAAAGTCCCCACGCAGCGGAAGCGAATCGATTGGACCTTATGCCGTATATTAATTAACATTAAAATACCGTTACGAAAACTCAAACAAACTTTAAACATACTTTAAAGTTGCTGGAAAATCAGTTTAAACATGCTGAAAAATAAATCTAAATTTATTTTCATGCTTTTCTAAAGAAAAGGGGAAGAACCGTTACAAACCTTCGTTGTAGACTTGACCGTTCTTCGCCCAACGATGCTCCAATGATCAAAACGCAGCAACCCCCTTTTAAGTTTCTTTGCTGGAAAATCCTTCTTGAATGACAAAATAACCACAGAGGTTACACCGGTATGTCTCTAAGTCTAGGAGGCAAAAGACTTGTGGGAGTCTTTCTCTAAGAGGGAGGTTAGAGAGAATTCTAGGTCTTGTCTTGAGAGTCTAAGAGCAAGAGCAAAGTGTCATGGACCAATTAGGTCTAGTGTTCTATTTATAGAAGAGAGGCCATGAATACAATATTCAATTAAATCAATCTTTTCCAAAATTGATTCAATCTTATTCCTTATTTAATCAATCATGATCAATCAATTCCACAATTGATTAATCTTTTCCACAAATGACTAATTCACTACAACAAATATCCCTTTTAATAGCATTTTAGGATAGCTTTTTATATAAAAAGCTATTGAAAAAAATAACAAAACAAGCGGGAAGTGAAAATTAGGGCGCGCTACTCACATTACGGAAAAAGTTTCACATTACACACTTTCCCTCCGTCTCTTCCTGTTTAGCCACTACCACTCTCATTTCCTCTTCTTCTCCGTCAACTGTCACCCTCTTCTTCATTTTTCATTCCACCATATGAATTCTCGCACCGAACATTTCCTCAGCCGCCCCAATCCTCTGGCGACGAGTGCCGTCTCATTTGGGTTTCAGAAGATACGACGAGAATGACCAGTTTCGGGCCAATTATGTTGCAATTATAGTCGTGAATTGCACCAGAAGTGGTGTAGATACCAAGTTGGATTTGTCTGAGTCCATCGATTCCGTGGGGATTGCTTAGGATGTGGAGTGCGTGGTTTCATCGAGTGATGAAGTTGAAGATCCTTTGTCCTCAATTGGGGAGTCACTGGAATTAGGAATTTCATCTGATGTTGTTGGTGGTGGTGGTGATGGCTCTGTGGCAATCTTGGAGAAAGCCTGGGAGTTCATCGTGTTGGTTTTGCCATTTTTCTTTTGGAGTACGACTATGGTGGCAATGAAGGAGGTGCTTCCAAGGTCTGGTCCTTTTTTCGTTTATGTCTTTCATCTTATACCTGTCGATTTCCTTTTGATTGCCTTTGCTGTTTTTCTTTTGGGGTACGACTATGGTTGCGATGAAGGAGGTGCTTCCAAGGTCTGGTCCTTTTTTCGTTTCCGTCTTTCATCTTTTATCTTTTGTGTTTGCTGCAACTGTTGATGGAATGCAAAGAATGACATCAGTGGAAAACTATAAAAGTTTGTGTTTGAGTTAGGCCATTTATGTCGTGCTTGTGTTTCATGTTTGTGTTTGTGTTTGTAAATATTCAAGTCTCTCTATTTTGAATATACAGATGTACAATTTTTTTTTTTTTTGGTTATAGATGTACAATTATCTGTATCATCACTTTTGGCATTATTGATCAAAGATGCCTTTTATGTTGTAAAATTGTAGCTCAAGGCTTGATGTTTGGAAACAACATCTTTTGGATGCGCTTTTATGAAGAATATGCCGAAAAGGTGAAAGCTGTTTTGTAATGGAACCCTACTTGTAATTACATCGAGATTGCAACTAACAGTTATTCATTTTTGCTGGTTTAGAAATTTAACGCTTCCAGTCCCTTTGGTATAAAGTACTTGTTTCATCTAGAGGTATAATATCTAATATATGATCAGTGTTGTAGTCTTCCTTATTAGATAACATAACTTCCTAAGAGGTGTGGTTGTTCATGGCCTTTTGGGTATGTTTCTATGATTTTGCTTTAATATTGGAGATATCTTCCTGTTGCAGGATGCTATTGATTGCCCTGAATGCCATTTCATATTTTCAAATTGTTGGCTGAAGAGGTAACAACTTACTAGAAAAGTTGACAAATATTTATATTGAAACTTTTTCTTCTTCTCGCGTTCTCACTACTCCTAAGATAATTATGACCGCTCACAATTCTGTCGCATTCCAGTTTTCAGGCCTAGTTAATCGGCCATGGCAGTTGATACGGAGCAGGAACTCTTACCTCAAAAAAATAAAGAGCCTTTCGAGTATGAGAAGAGGTATCCCTTATTGCCCTGAAATGCTGGCTTCTTCACACATTCACCTCCCAGCCCCTTTTCATAACAATAATTCTTAATAATCAGAGCTTCTGATGTTCTTCATATTTTGCTTGTGTATTTAATTTTGGACTAAAAGGAAGGCGAAAATTCTGTCGGGAAGCTTGATGAAAGCCTTGATGAGTTTCGGAGGTGGTGATTGACACCTTCGAAAGGTGATCAGGTTGCTCATATACACGATTCTATAGTTGTTGTTTATTATTTATTTTTTAATTTAATTTTAATTTGTTGTTGTTGTTGAGACTTGTTAACATGTTCACTGTGTTGGTTATTTTAGATCAAATTCATAAATTCGAAGTTTATGCAACACACGACTTGGGTTTGAGTCTTAAATTCCATTTGTTTCTCAGACACGTGTTGAATCTTAGAGTAATGGGATAAGAGAAATGGGATTGTGTGTTTTGGTGTTGTAGGTTGTCTATCACTGCACCATACGGACACTTGATGGATTTGTTGTTGAATCCACTTGATCAGAATATGGAGGTGAGTTGATAATATACTTTTAAGCAATACATCTTTGGGCAATATGGATTTTGATGGAGCTCACTATATGAATAATCATGTGACATACTGCCTTAGCGGTTGACTCAATAACAAAGTTATTTTCATTCTGTTTGGAGTCATGAACATACTCTATCATGGACCTCTACGCAATGTGGAAACTGTTGGATGGCATGGAACATTTGTTGGCTTTAATTAGAAGAATCACTATTATAGTGATTTAGACTTTAAAGCAAAAAAATTCATTGTTGTTTCGATTGTGTAGTTGCTAAGTCTTCTTTTAACATATCAGGGAAGGGCATTCCAACAAGGCATATTTTAGGCAAAAGCAAAATGATACTGGGATTACTAGAAGGTATTCCAACAATGTTGAAAGGTGAAGTGGCTATGGTAATTTCCTTTCTTGAACTTGGTGCATCTGTATTCCCTTAGGGTAAGAAAAAATAACATCTCTTGGACGTTTATTACAATGAACTGTTTTTGTTGTTGTTTCAATTCAAGATAAAACCTCAAATGCACTATGGCGAGGAGGATTGCCCACTTTCAGTCAGTAGCAGCTTCCCGAAGGAAGATGAACTGTATTTTGAGTGAGATGATAGATTCTTTTAAGGCCAAGGTAAGAAATGTCAAAGTTAAATGTTTTTCTTGTCATGTGGATCACGTAAAAGTCTTGAATGTCAATAATATCTTCTCAAATATAAGACTCATGTGGTAAATGATATTTACTTAAGAACCATAGATGAAATCTAGTGATATTGACTCATTAATGTGCATGCACCTTTTCACTTCCTAACTTTCTCAACATATATTTTTGCCTGCTTGATTTATTTGCACAACCGTAAAGATATTGGCTTGTTTTTTTATCATGATCTAGTAGTTATTTAACTTTTCTTTTCGATATGTTTGCAGGTCATAAGCAATGATTTTGGTGTCGCGAAGAAGGTAATGGAAAAAATAAAATCGCATTATCGAGTAATTTATAATGCTTCTCGAGTGGAACTATACATTTTAAAGAAATATTATTCTAGAACAAATAATTTCAACTCTCAAGTATACAAACATAGATATATCATTGGAATTTTCGGTAGTTGCATTAGCATTGCTTTTTAATGGAACAATTGTTGATTCAAATATATCTAGTGATATTAGAAAATAACTTCAGGGGATGATATGCATGTGATGAGTACGTACTAAAAGAGTTTCAGATAGGATGTTGAATGTAGGGGGAGCTGGGAAAATTTATCTTTTAACTTGTGGAAACTATGTAGAATGCTTTGAAGAATATGAAAGGTGAGTTTACGATTTTTATGTTCTGATTTTTTAAAACAGGTTATAAATGAGGGGCAAGGTTGGGAATGCTATTATGCTCTGTTTACTCAAAAAGATTTTCCATTGAACTAAAAAAGAAGTAGTATGGAGCAAGTCAAGTGTGTGTTCAAGTTTCTGCAATTTCCGTGTCTGGTTATTTTAGGGTGATTTTATTGTTCTACATCCTGGTTTTAAGTAGTTTCAAGGTGAAAAATAAACAGAATATTGTGACATTAACTTAAGCATATTAGAGCTGAATGTTAACTTTCTTTTAACAACCTTCTGTACATGAACATTCTTTTGTCATAGCTTTACTATTTTATCCTAAGTTTTACTTTTTTATCCTAAGGGTGTTAACTTTATTTTCTCCTATTGTTCTTGTACATGAACTTCACTGGAGGAAGCTACTGCAATCAGAGCTACGGGCAAAGCATGGTATCAGACGACGATCTTAGGCAGTGATTACGTCGAGTTCGAGAGCTTCTTGAAATGGCTCCGTGTCTCTTAGTAATCTTGTTTTTCTTTATTCAAAATCTCATAGACCTCATTACTTTGTTAATCTATTTCGTTAAGGAGTTATTTTTCTTGCTTTGATTGTTTTTGCGTGTATGAAGGGAAGTAATTTGGGAGAACAGTGAGTGAAATAACATAGATAAGTTACTTTTGCCTTTTGCTCTCCATTTTTATCTAGTTTCCTTCTCTTTGTTTAGTACTTAATGTCAAAACCGAATTTACTCAGGAATGTAGCTATTTATCTTTTCTTCATTGTGGTGTTATATTCACTCAGGAGATGAGTTGTTGCACATCCAAATGGCATGATCTTGAGGTTGGTATCATCTCATATCTATTGAATCATTGTTTATTGTGATCTTATTGTGATTATGGCCATGATTGTTTTGATTTAATCATTTTTGTAGGGAGGACTTGATGTTCCCAAAATAATTGCAATCAAGCTATATAGTTCCTTTTTCTAGTTATTGTAAAAAGATCTCTTTGTTTAAGTACACAGTGTGAAAAAACTTGTAAACTTAGTTTCAGTTAGTCTTGGCCCAAAGGGAGAAATGTGGTTCTTGAGAGAGCTAAGTATGACTCCTCAAAAATTGTTAATGATGGTGTAATTGATTCAAAATAGGTATCACATTCCCACTTTTGCATTTAAACTTCTATTTGTATGTACTGAAATACTTTCAAATTTATATTTGTTTCATTATAGTTAAATATTTTTTAGATATGGATAGAAACTTGAACTCACAAAATTTACTTGTGTCGGCTAGGTTGAATTGGAGGATCCAGTTGAGAATGTTAGTGCCAAACTAGTTAGACAAGATGCTGCAAAGACCAGTGGCTTGTCTAAGTAATGGAATTACACAACTTATTTTGTTTTGGTTCATGGTCTTATTATTGAAGGCATCAAGGTATCTAGATTTGGAGTAGCGCTATGTTTATACATCCCTACTTAGAATTTTACTAACTAATCTAAATATATTTTAGGTAGTAGCAGTTGGAGCAAACTCTGTTTTTATCACAAGAAACATTGAAAAAAACAGCCAAAGCTAGTGTTGGTCTCTGAACTCAAACAAATGTCAAAAGAGGTAAAATTCTATGGTTTAACGATTCTGTCATTTTGATGGTTGTATGAATTGTTTCTTCACAGGTGATCATTATATTTGTGAATGGTTAGATTAAGATGTGATATGATCATGTTCTTAAATTGTTGGTAAGAAAGACAATTGTACTTGTGAATGGTTAAATTAAGAAGGTTTTAGTTAAAAAAAAAAAAATCTTTGCCCTTTATATGATCATGTCCTTCAATTTTTTGATAAGAAAGACAAAGAACATTTGTACCATTTTTATTTTGGAATTGGATGCAACATAATTGAAGGTTTTAGTTCTTACCAATTCCTATTTTGTAATTTGTTTTTGTAGGTGGATAAAATGAAACTTTACATATGGATGAAGATGACGACTCACTTGGTTCTGAAAGCTTGTACTCCATATTAGTTTGAATGTGAAAATTTGGTGAATTTTCTATTTTGCCTACTCACTCATTAGAAATAACTTTGTGAATTTCTATTATTGTGTTGAACTCTAATTCGAATTATGTACTTTTTTTTATTTTCATTTTTAGTTTAGGATTTATGAATTACATATGTATTAGTTAGAACACTTTGAGATGATCAAGTTTTAGTATTACTCTTGAAAACATATATGTAAATGCGTTAAAATACATTAAATGCTTATATAATTGAGTTGATATTACAATTGCATTTGAAATAATTTGTTGGTTATATGAAATGCTATAAAAACTATTGCGTACTATTGGAAAATGGTACAAAATGTAAAAAAAAAAAAAAAAAAAAAAAAGAACGCTGGCAAAAGTTACTATCTATAACATTGTCTATAAGGTTAAAAATGCTATTAAAGATCAATCATAGCGTTTTTTACTAATGCTATGAAAAGTTCTAATAACATTAAAATTATGCAATAAAAAATGAACTTTTTTTTATAGCTCTTTCTATTGCGTTGAAAAAATGCTATGAAAAGCCAGGGACTTTCAATAACATCGGCTATGACAGCGTGCCTAAAAACGCTATGATATGTCTTTTATAGCGTTTTTTCATGGCTATAAAAAAACGCTATTAAAGAGAAATCATAGCGTTTTTTCAACGCTATGACAAGTTTCCATGACATTAAAATAACGTAATAAAAATAGACCTTTTATAGTGTTTTCAATAGCATTGAAAAAACGCTATGAAAAGTTAGAGACTTTCAATAATATCGGCTACAACAACGTGGTAAAAACGCTATAATATGTCTTTTATAGCGTTTTTTCACAGCTATAAAAAACGTTATTAAAGAGAAATCATAGCGTTTTTTCCAACGCTATGAAAAGTTTCCATAACATTAAAATAACGCAATAAAAATAGGTTTTCTACAGCGATTTCGATAGCGGTAAAAAAACGCTATTAAAAGTCTCAGACTTTCAATAACATGGGCTACGACAGCGTTTCATAAAACGCTATCGTAGCCTTACAATAGCGTTTTTTGAATGCTATCGTATGTGATTTTTCTTGTAGTGATTACTTCCATAAGTGATTAGATCATTTCCATAAATGATTAATCACTTCCTTAAGTGATTAATTATTTCCATAATTGATTAATTCCCGGTTAATGAATTCTTTAATTAATTAACCACCAATTAAATATCACATATTTAATTTTCGGCCTTGAATTAATTGATTTGCCCAAATAGATTTTATGCCTTAAACTAATTAATTCATTATTTGAACTCTTTCATACTTCCATAAATTTATATTTGAATTTCTTCAAATATTAATTTCTCTCACAACAATATATCAATATATATTATATTTGTTTCCCTTAGTAAATTGAACATTTTCAATTTACTTTTATTACTTAGTTGCCTCAAATTACTTTATGAGCTACCAGTGGGACCAAATGGACCTGCAGATCAGAAGCTCCAACGATGTGAGATTAATTGGTCAAACTCATTAACCACATTAATCAATATTCGTTAACTGTGTGTTCATTCCACTATAGAACTCACAGTTGCACTCTTCTCACTGCAGACATATTTTCTATGTCCACGGATATAGACCAATATCGACTAGTTAGTCCTTCACGAGTGTCCTTAACACCAGCTGCGTCAAATTACTGTTTTACCCCTAGGTTACCTCTATTTCCTTAAGTACCAGTTCTCCTCTAATGAACAACCTGTTTGTGGTCCAACCATCAAATAGAAAACCCTCTCGTGTCATTGAGAGGGTAGGGCCCTTTGTTCAAGACTTGGAGTAACCACTTAAGGGAACACTCATCTACTTTCCTAAATTTGGGAAGGAGTGAATTCCATCTTGCACGATTACGTTTCCAGCTCCCCATTCGGTCTTGTCCCCAAAATGGTAGGCTTATTGAGTCGGCGTACTGGCCACTCTCACCCATGCAAATCAAAGGACAATCTCTCATGAGCAGGAGTCCATAATCAACTCAGGATTAAGACTAAGTCGTCTAGATCGTCCTAGTGAAATAGAAAACCAACTAGTTAACGGTGTTATAACTAGTGGTTACTATTTCGCGGTCCGATCTTATGCAAACTCATTGCATAGGATACCCCCACTCGCATGTCTCCTACACGAACGCGTTGGATCGAAGCGTTTGTATCAAATACAAAGTGGGTCGTATTCATAGACTCACCAAGATAAAACACCCAGTCTTATCCCTATACTATAGACCCTTTAGGCTGTTTCTTGAACAATGATCCCATATGTCGCTACATATAGTTCAAGACTCATATTATAGCCTTGGATGTCTAGTTTATTGGATTAGGATTATTATTAGGCAAAGACAAATATAAAATAACTAATAACAATTAATGGAAAAATATATCAATATTATTTCATTAATATCCGGTCAACGGTTACATTCACTATCTACGAGTTTTAGGGCATAAAACCCAAAAAACTCCCACTTGAACTAAAACAGTAGTTAGTGGGATGTAAATGAAATAATCTAAAGCTGGAAATGTCATGTATATTAAAAATAATACAATGAACTAGGGCATCCTTATACCCATTATACATTTCTCCCACTTGCCCTAGATTAGATGGCATACATATCTCGTAGACCTAGACCCTCTAGATGACCCTCAAACACTTTAGTCGTGAGAGCCTTCGTAAATGGATCAGCGATGTTCTGCTCCGAGGCGATCTTAGTGACGATCACATCTCCTCGTTGCACAATCTCCCGTATCAGGTGATACTTCCTCTCGATGTGTTTACCCCGTTTGTGGCTTCGAGGTTCTTTCGAGTTGGCTACAGCCCCAATGTTGTCACAGTATAGTGTTATGGGCACGTTCATATTCGGAACCACTTCCAAATCAGTCAAGAACTTTCTAAGTCATACTGCCTCCTTAGCTGCTTCGCAAGCTGCTACATACTCAGCCTCCATGGTTGAGTCTGCTATGCATCCTTGTTTGATGCTTCTCCACACTACTGCTCCTCCATTGAGGGTGAATACTGACCCTGATGTGGATTTCCTTGAATCCTTATCAGCTTGAAAGTCAGAGTCAGTGTATCCAGTAAGAATCAAATCCTTAGCTCCATACACAAGCATGTAGTCCCTCGTTCTCCGAAGATACTTGAGGATACTCTTAACTGCTCCCCAGTGGTCCAACCCTGGATTAGACTGATACCTACTGACTACTCCCACTGCATAACATATGTCAGGCCTAGTGCAGAGCATAGCTTACATTAAGCTGCCCACAGCTGAGGCGTAGGGAATGTGTCTGATGTTCTCAACTTCTTGAGGTGTCTTAGGAGATTGTTCCTTAGACAGGTGTACCCCATGTCTGAAGGGTAGTAGTCCCTTCTTGGAGTTTTGCATCGAATATCGAGACAACATCTTGTCAATATACGTTGCTTGAGACAAAGCTAGCGTTTTGTTCTTACGATCCCTAATGATTTGGATTCCCAGAACATATTGAGCCTCTCCCAGATCTTTCATTTGGAATTGGGTTGCTAGCCATTTCTTAATGTCAGTGAGGTATCCTACATCATTCCCAATGAGTAGGATATCGTCTACATAAAGTATTAGAAAAGCTATTTTCCTTTTGTTGACTTTCTTGTACACGCAAGGCTCATCAACGTTTTGGTCAAAGCCAAAAGATTTGATTGCAGTATCAAATCTAATGTTCCATGATCTGGACGCTTGTTTCAATCCATAAATGGATCGATTGAGCTTACAAACTTTTTGTTCCTGACCTTGGGCTATGAACCCTTCGGGTTGAGACATGAAGATATTCTCTTCAAGATTACCATTCAGAAAGGCAGTCTTGGCGTCCATTTGCCATATTTTATAGTCATAATATGTGGCTATGGATAAGAGAATTCTTATGGACTTTAACATGGCTACAGGAGAAAAGGTTTCCTCATAGTCAACCCCTTCCTTTTGGGTATAACCCTTTGCCACTAGTTTAGCTTTGAAGGTCTGTACCTTTCCAGCTGCATCTCTTTTTCTCTTATAGATCCATTTGCACCCTATGGGTTTTACCCCATTTGGTAGATCTGTAAGTTCCCATATAGAATTGGAGTGCATTGACTCCATTTCCAGGTTCATGGCTTTGACCCATTCATCCTTATCTTCGTCATTCATTGCCTGTCGATAGGACAATGGATCCTCAATGCCATCATTAGGTATGACAACCTGAGTTTCAGTTAAACCCAAGTAGCGGTCAGGTTGTAATACAACCCTCCCACTGCGTCGAGGCATTCCCAACATTTGAGATGGACGGGATGGATCTGAAGAACTAGTTCCTTCATCAACCCTTGTTGAAGGTCCAACTTCATCAACAACTCTTGATGATTCTTCAGTAGCTTCTCCTAATATTATTTTGCTGCGTGGTTTATGATCTCTCATGTGGTATTCCTCTAAGAAAGTGGCGTTTGTCGATACAATCACCTTATTTTCTTGTGGGTCGTAGAAATAACCACCTCTCGTTTCTTTAGGGTAACCAACAAATTGGCACAGTTTTGAACGAGGTTCCAATTTCTTAGGATTTGTCACAAGCACGTGTGCTGGACAACCCCAGATGCGAAAGTGATGCAAACTAGGTTTACGCCCCTTCCATAATTCGAAAGGTGTTTCAGAAACACTTTTCGAGGGAACATTGTTCAAGATGTATACTGCAGTCTCTACTGCATACCCCCAAAACGAGCTAGGCAATTGAGCATAACTCATCATTGTTCGAACCATGTCTAACAAGGTTCTATTTCTCCTTTCTGACACACCATTCTGCTGAGGTGTACCAGGGGCTGAGAGTTGAGATTGGATTCTATGGTCTATCATATAATCCTGGAATCTTTGATCCATATACTCCCCTCCTCGATCAGATCGAAGTATTTTAATAGATTTACCTAATAGGTTTTCAACTTCAGCCTTAAACTCCTTAAACTTTTCAAGGGCTTCAGACTTATGTCCCATTAGGTACAAGTAACCATATCTTGAATAATCATCTATAAATGAGATGAAATATTCATACCCTCCTCGAGCTTTTACATTCATTGGACCACATAGGTCCGAATGTATTAACTCTAAGGGTTCTTTGGCTCTGTAACCTTTTCCAGTAAAGGGTCTCTTGGTCATTTTTCCCTCGAGACAAGATTCACAAGGTGGTAGTGAATCATCTTCTAACTTACTTAGAAGTCCATTCTTTACCAAATGACCGATCCTATCGATGTTTATATGACCAAGTCTAAGATGCCAAAGATGAGTATTGTTACTTGTTGGAGAAATCTTTTGCCTTTTCCTTTGAGTTTCAACAGTTTTAAATAATTCGTGATTTAAAAGTGCTTTGTTGTCGGTTGGTCTTAAAACATACAAGTTATTTTCCAATTTGGCTGAACAAATAAGTACATCATTTTTATAAATGAACGCTTCATTCATATCAAAAGTAACTGTATACGATTGTTCAATCAAACATAAAATAGAAATTAAGTTCCTCTTAATCTTGGGAACAATTAACAAACTTTCTAAAAGTAAGAATCTATTTCTAAAAAATAACTTCGCAGCTCCCACTGCTTTAGCTGAAATGACTTCTCCAGTTCTGACCCTGAGTGTCATTTCCCCATCGTTCAACTGCCGAAAGGAACTATTTTCCTGAAAAGAAGAGCAAACATGATTAGTTGCTCCTGAATCAAGTATCCAGGTAAACTCATCATTTCTACCAGGCATGTTTCTAAAACAAGTAAATCAAATTTACCTTCCTTTTCCTTCTTTTTCTCAGTAAGGTACTTTGGGCAGTTTCTCTTCCAATGTCCATCTACATTGCAGTGGAAACACTTGCCCTTATATGCCATAGCTTTGGCTTTTCCCTTGCTTTTAGCAGCAGTACTGGGAGCTTTCCCCTTGTTTCCTTTCTTCTTCTGAGTTTTCTTTGAAGAAGTGGCTACAGATTTAATTCCAGAGGATGAACCCTTCTCGAACTTTCTTTTAAAGTGAACAATGTTTGTCTCTCCTTCTATCTGTCCCTTGTTCTTAAGAAGAGACTGATAGAGTTGTAGCTCATTCAGGAGGCTAGTCAGGTTGAATGTTATTTTATTCATCATTGCATTGCTTCGAAACTGCAAGAAACTCTTCGGAAGAGATTCTAAGATGAATGCAACCTGACTACGCTCATCTATGACCGCCCCGTTTGCTTCTGCCACGTTGAATTGGACCATCATATCCAGGATATTCTCCCGAACAGACGTGCCCTCTTTCATGCGACAACTATAAACGTATTTGAGAGCGTCATGGTGGAGTTGGTAGGACGGTTGTCCAAACATCTCCCGGAGAGAGTTCATAATCTTCCTCGCTTTTACCATGCCTTCATGTCTTTTAGCCAAAACTTCAGATAAGCTGGCTAAGATATAGACGCGAGTCTTATCATTGGCCTTTGTCCAGCGGTCATAAGCATCCTTAACTGCTTGGGATGCATTACGAGCAGGGGTTGGAGGACAATCCTCCGTTAAGACGAACCGCAGATCATCGACAACAAGAATTGTATTCAGGTTCGACTTCCACGTAGCATAATTTTCACCAGTTAATTTCTCAATTTTAAGCAGAGAAACAATTGAGAAAGACATTGCTGAAATTTAAACAAACAATGATCGTATTAGTTATCTTTGCCTTGACCCATCATTCTAGCAAAAAATTGCACACAATCCAATCAATTTAGCAAAACAGACAATCACAGAACCCTAAAACTATCGATTTAGTTTTGCAACGATGTTTCAGAGGTTTAGAATGTCAGCCACCGAAGGGTGATCAGGCACTCCTCCTTTGAAATGAGACACCTCTATGCTAATTCTAATTCCAGAATAACTCATATTCCTATAGACATTAGCCACCGTTGTTCGGTCAAGGATTTGTTAACACTTTTAACTCATCCTCGTAAGTGTAACCCTCCCACTTTTAGATCTCAGAGGCACACACCAACAGGCTACCGAAGGGAAAGACAACTGTCTTGGTGATTAGCCTAAGAGGTCCTATCCTTTTTCAGGAGTTCACGATGTTCCGAATCCTATGACCAGGCCCTCCGAAGGGATGGTTGCGCCAGGACAACCTGCAGGCGGATCACAGGACTTTGACGGTGCGAACTATGGGTGGAGACCGAGGGCTAGTTGACACGTGTCCCGCTCCCACTTACTCTAGACATTTTTCCCATTCACCTTGATATTAATTTACACAAACACTTTCCGAAGGGAGGCCGCTCCTAAGGCGACTCGAAGCCGAGCATGAAACTCACGTTGTGAATATAGGGACATAGGAGCAAAACTTGATTTAAATCTCGTTTTGTAATTTTCCTCCCACTGAAAATGTCTTGAGATTAATATAGGGTTGTTTAACTTAGATAGTATTCGGCTAAGTAAATCTATCTAAGTCTGATCCTATTATAACAATTATGGAAAGGATTCAACTGCAATCTTTTGGGTGAATTAAACTTCTTTTAATAAACCCAACATTGCAAGTCAACATTACTATGGTTAATTCAACTCAATGTTCGGGTCAGTTCCCAGGTAAGAGGTGTTCCGTAAACCGTCAACTTAAATACCCCCAGCCTTAGACAGAACTTTACCGAGAGAGTTCCCTTATAACCTCAGTAATGTAAGGTCTTTACTCTAAAGATCTAGGTGCATTAAACACTTAAATACCTCCAGCCTTAGACAGAACTTTACCGGTAGAGTTCCCTTATAACCAATAGTTATGATAAATCTTTACTCTAAAGATCTAGGTGAATTAAACACTTTTAATAAACCTAGTGACATTGCATGCTAACATTTAACTATGATTAATTCAACTCCGATATTCCAGGTCAGTTCCCAGGTAGGAGGTGTTCCGTAAACCGTCAACTTAAATACCCCCAGCCTTAGACAGAACATTACCAGTGGAGTTCCCTTATAATCATAGCAATGTTTTCCCTACTTAGTCGATTAAAACTATTTTTAATTCTAAGTAAGAAAAGATTCTAATCTTATTAGAAATTGATCTAGGTCTAATTAATTTTAAACAATTTAAAATTAATCAAATTTTATCCTATGATCTTATGTTTGCATGCAAGTCTTGATTATAGATTGACGGTTTCTAATCATTAATATTAAAGAACTATTTCAAATTTAATGATTAATCCTATAATCAAGAATCTAGGGTTTAATTCATTTAACAATCTCATTCAAATTAAATAATTAAACCACACTAATTGCATGAATAATATAACAATTATATTATTAACTATGGATGTTTCATGTTTCATGCAATTTTGATTTTCTTTTAATATAACAATTATAAGCCAATCAAGAAAATCAATCAAGCATGCTTCATTCATCACATTAAACATAACTATTTATATTTAATTTAAGTAATGACATGCTTCATGCTTTCCAATTTTTCATATAATTAATATACACTTATATTAAAAATATGAAAACAATTCCATGCATTTAAACATACATTATAACAATTTATAATATATATATAAAAAAATGCATGAGCATGTTTATAACCTAAGGTGGGATTAAATATTCTATAAGACATCCATAAAGCATATAAATAGCAATTGAACTGGTTAATTTTGGCCCCTAGGATAAAATAAAGCATTAAATTACATTAATTTAGCTAAATTCTATCCTAAAAATCCTTGTATAGCTCCAGAATTTTGTCTAGTCATCACGAACCGCCCCGAACCACCTCGAACTGGCCTCCAAAATCACGAACCATGCCAAAAGTTGGCTGAACTGGACCAAATAGGTCCCAGCCTAGTCGACCCGGTCCGAACCGGATTGTCCTTCTCTTGAACCGCGCCTTTTGAAACCCTAATGCGTGCCTCCATCGTGACAGCGTCGAGACTCTGTGTTGATAGCGTCCCGACGCTGCGCGCTTTCTATATATGGCGCCTGCGGTATCGAGAAAGCGTCGAGACGCTGTTGCGTCTGGAAGCAGAATCTGGGCAAAATAGAAGCGATTTCTTCAGTTTAGGCCTCGATTTCAGCGGCGATTGCTTCGATTTTCATCTCATAAAAACCTATTCTAGACCCGGACTTACATAGGACTCGATTTTACATAAAATACCCGAAACACCAGGCCTTACATGATAAAAATCACATAAAAATAAAATCTATGGCCATCAAATTAACCCAAACAGTTCAACGCAAACCGAACATACATTATGCATAAATCCCACCTATTAGAGCCTATCGCAACTTTTAATATTAATTAATAGGGACAACGATGGCTCTGATGCCGATTGAAGGGAATAAAAGTCCTCATGCAGCGGAAGCGCATCGATTGGACCTTACGCCGTATATTAATTAACATTAAAATATCGTTACGAAAACTCAAACAAACTTTAAACATACTTTAAAGTTGCTGGAAAATTAGTTTAAACATGCTGAAAAATAAATCTAAATTTATTTTCATGCTTTTCTAAAGAAAAGGGGAAGAACCGTTACAAACCTTCGTTGTAGACTTGACCGTTCTTCGCCAACGATGCTCCAACGATCAAAACGCAGCAACCCCCTTTTAAGTTTCTTCGCTGGAAAATCCTTCTTGAATGATACAATAACCACAGAGGTTACATTGGTATGTCTCTAAGTCTAGGAGGCAAAAGACTTGTGGGAGTCTTTCTCTAAGAGGGAGGTTAGAGAGAATTCTAGGTCTTGTCTCGAGAGTCTGAGAGCAAGAGCAAAGTGTCATGGACCAATTAGGTCTAGTGTTCTATTTATAGAAGAGAGGCCATGAATAAAATATTCAATTAAATCAATCTTTTCCAAAATTGATTCAATCCTATTCCTTATTTAATCAATCATGATCAATCAATTCCACAATTGATTAATCTTTTCCACAAATGACTAATTACTTCCATAAGTGATTAGATCATTTCCATAAATGATCAATCACTTCCTTAAGTGATTAATTATTTCCATAATTGATTAATTCCCGGTTAATGAATTCTTTAATTAATTAACCACCAATTAAATATCACATTTTTAATTTTCGGCCTTGAATTAATTAATTTGCCCAAATAGATTTGAGGCCTTAAACTAATTAATTCATTATTTGAACTCTTTTAAACTTCCATAAATTTATATTTGAATTTCTTCAAATATTAATTTCTCTCACAATAATATATCAATATATATTATATTTGTTTCCCTTAGTAAATTGAACATTTTCAATTACTTTTATTACTTAGTTGCCTCAAATTACTTTATGAGCTACCAGTGGGACCTAATGGACCTGCAGATCAGAAGCTCCAACGATGTGAGATTAATTGGTAAAACTCATTAACCACATTAATCAATATTCGTTAACTGTGTGTTCATTCCACTATAGACTCACAGTTACACTCTTCTCACTGCAGACATATTTTCTGTGTCCACGGATATAGACCAATATCGACTAGTTAGTCCTTCACGAGTGTCCGTAACACCAGCTGGGTCAAATTACCGTTTTACCCCTAGGTTACCTCTATTTCCTTAAGTACCAGTTCTCCTCTAATGAACAACCTATTTGTGGTCCAACCATCAAACAGAAAACCCTCTTGTGCCATTGAGAGGGTAGGGCCCTTTGTTCAAGACTCGGAGTAACCACTTAAGGGAACACTCATCTGCTTCCCTAAAGTCGGGAAGAAGTGAATTCCATCTTCCACGATTACGTTCCCAGCTCCCCATTCGGTCTTGTCCCCAAAATGGTAGGTTTATTGAGTCGGCGTACTGGCCACTGATGTGCAATTTGCTTACCGCAAGTGTACGGGTCAAGTAATAATATAGTGTTTTCGTGTAAAACGAGTGTCGTCCTCTGGATTGGTTTTCTAGCAAATTAAGTATCGCGAATACTTTTGTTCAATTTTATTTAGGGAGCAAAACTCAATGATAAAGATAAATCTAAAGACAAAAAGCATAAAATAAAAGTGGAGAATCAAATGGAAAGATTGTTAGGGAATTGATTTCATTGATAAGATTGAGGATTAATTAATGGGATGAATTTAGCATGCAATTATTCTACCAAGTCTAGGAACCTTTTATCACAACTATCTCTCCCGAGTATAGTTGATTCTCATGCAAATTAATCAACTTTTTATCCCTATCTAAGTTTGTTAACATGCAAGACAATGAGATCTTTTGACCAATTCCAAGGTTAATCTAAAACCGTCACGAATTAGAAAATAAACCTTAGTCATGCAATCTTGAGTAAGTCTATATTAAATCCCCTCTCCTGAGCTAGATTCAAAACTTAAATCATTCAACTAATGGCCAATTAATTGAAAGCATTAAATCAAGATTACAAACATAATAAACATTGCACAACTTAAACCATAAATCAATCCATGAACAAAATCAACTACATCAATCCATAAGCTATGAGTTTAGCTACTCATGAATGTAAATACAAGCTCAACTAAACATAATAATGCCATAAACTCTAGCTAAAGAAAAGGAAAGGGAAAAGAAAACTCAATGTAGGCCGAGACCGACGTCCCCGTCACAATCCCCACGAACAATGGGTTGATTTCTGAATCTCTCCCTTTGTTTCAGCCTTCAATTCCTCTGTTTCTGCCCTCTTTACGGCTCCAAGAAGTCCCAAAATTGAATCCCCCAAAAACCTAGCCGAAAAGAACTATAAATACTGATTTTTCGTTGTAGCGTCGAGACGCTGTCCCTAAACACGCGTATTCTGGAAAGGAAAATATGCAGCGTCGAGACGCTGCGACGATTTCGTGCCTATTCTGATATGGAATGCCAGCGTCGAGACGCTCAAGGGCTGGCGTCTCGACGCTAGCCTGTATTTGACCCAATTTTGACTTTTTTCTCTTTGAAGCTTTTTCAATCCTTTGCATCTTTTCGCGTCCCGAGCACCCGATTAACTCCATTATTACGCTATAGCTCCAATCAACCATTTTCTACAAAATAAACAATTAAGTGCAATAAAATGACCAATAATCATCAAAGACTAGCTAAATTAAATAAGTAAAGATAGCTAGCTATGCTTGCTATCAGCCATTCTCACCCATGCAAATCAAAGGACAATCTCTCATGAGCAGGAGTCCATAATCAACTCAGGATTAAGACTAAGTCGTCTAGGTCATCCTAGTGAAATAGAAAACCAACTAGTTAACGGTGTTATAACCAGTGGTTAGTATTTCGAGGTCCGGTCTTATGCAAACTCATTGCATAGGATACCCCCACTCGCATGTCTCCTACACGAACGCGTTGGATCGCAGCGTTTGTATCAAATACAAAGTGGGCGGTATTCATAGTGTCACCAGGATAAGACACCCAGTCTTATCCCTATACTATAGACCCTTTAGGTTGTCTCTTGAACAATGATCCCATATGTCGCTACATATAGTTCAAGACTCATATTACAGCCTTGGATGTCTAGTTTATTGGATTAGGGTTATTATTAGGCAAAGACAAATATAAAATAACTAATAACAATTAATGGAAAAATATATCAATATTATTTCATTAATATCCGGTCAACGGTTACATTCACTATCTACGAGTTTTAGGGCATAAAACCCAACAATAACACCGTTAACTAGTTAGGTTACTGTTTCAATAGGATGACGTAGGTAACTCAGTCTTATTCCTGAGTGTGTCATGAACTCCTTCTCATGAGAGATTGTCCTTTACTTAGCATGGGTGAGAGTGGCCAATACGCCGACTCAATATGCCTTTCTTTTTTTGAAACAAGACCGAGTGGGAGGCTAGGGACATGACAACACAAGAAGGAATTCACTCCTTCCCACTTCTAGGAGAAGTAGATGAGTGTTCCCTTAAGTGGTAACTCCGGGACTTGAACAAAGGGATCCCGCCCTCTCACTGGCCCGAAAGGGACTTTTTGTTTATTGGTTGGACCATAAACAGGTTGTTCATTAGAGGAGCATTGGTACTTAAGGAGACATATGTAACACAGAGGTAAAACGATAATTTGACCCAACTATGATTACGGACACTCGTGAAGGATTAACTTACAGGTATAGGTTTATATCCGTGGACACAAAAATGTTCAACAGTGAGAAGAGTTCAGCTGTGGGTCTTTAGTGGAATGACCCACCGTTAATGAATATTGGTTAACGTGATTAATGAGTTTAATCAGTTAACCTCATATCATTGGAGCTTCTGATCTGTAGGTCCAATAGGTCCCCCTGCTAGCTCGTAAAAAGTAATTAGGAACAATTATATCTTGAGAGAATTTGAATAATTCAAATTCATATTGGGAATTAAGTTAATTGTATGAGATACAAATTAATATAGTGTATAGTGATACATTAAAATATAAAGTCTAATTTGAAATTAAGCTTTATTATTATGAGAGAAATAAATATTTGAAGAAGTTCAAATATTAATATGAAGTTGATTCATATTAAATTTATAGGATATAAGAGAATTTGAAGGAGTTCAAATTTTAATATGAATTTGATTCATATTATAGAATTAATTAATTGAAGTCGTGGAATTAAATATATGATATTTAATTGGGTAATTAATTAATTAACTAATAGAAGGTCTGAAATTAAATATATGATATTTAATTGATGATTAATTAATTAAAGAATTAATTAATTGGAAATTAATCAATTATGGAAATTATTAATCACTTATGGAAGTAATTAATCATTTATGGAAATGATTTAATCACTTATGGAAGTGATCAATCATTTATGGAAAAGATTAATCAATTATGGAATTGACTGGTTATGGAATTGATTAACTATGGAAAAGATTAAATCAGTTATGAAAATAATTGATTTTAAATGAATATTTTATTCATGGTCTTTCTCCTATAAATATAACACTAAGCCTAGGGTTTAGGTACTACAACGCTACAAGAATGCACTCGTGCATTCTCTCTAGCCTCCCTCTCATATTCTCTCAACCCAAGAACTCTAGGGAGATTTTTCTCTCTAGAGTTTTTCCCATTCAAGATTAGGTAGTTTCACAACTTCGTTCCTAATCTCAGAGTCATAGCGGGGAAGATAAATTAGTGTTGTCCCAATTGTTGACGTTTGGTCCCTATGAAACCAAGAAATGCGTTCTTGATATTTCAAAGACGATAATTACGGTATGTTTGCTTCTCCCCTTTAGATTTAGATCTAATAATTTTTGTATGCTTAGCCATAAGTTTGTATAAAATTTGTTCTATGTTTTTTTTGCCAATGTAATGGTATTTTTGGATAAACAAAATTAACTACGAATCGGTCCCAATTACGCTTCCACTTTAACAGAATTGAGGAATTCCAAAATCCATCACCCACATACTAGTCCAAGTTTCATCTAAACAACCCAGGATCTTAGTTTATTGAATTTGGGTCAAATTTTGCTATTTTAGTAACAATAACTCTTTATTGTACAAACCTCAATAATAACGTATTGAGACAAGTAAACAATTTTGTCACCATTCACTATCTACGAGTTTTAGGGCATAAAACCCAACAACATTATATTAATTGTATCTCATACAATTAATTTAATTTCCCATAATGAATTTGAACTTATTCAAATTCTTTCCAAGACTAATTGTTCCTAATTTACCTTTATGAGCTAGCAGGGGGACCTAATGGACCTACAAATTAGAAGCTCCAATGATATGAGGTTAACTAACTAAACTCTTAAATCAGATTAACCAATATTCATTAACTGTGGGTCACTCCACTAAAGACTCATAGCGATACTCTTCTCACTGTAGAATGTTTATGTGTTCACGGATATAGGCCAATACCGGTAAGTCAATCTTTCACGAGTGTTCATAATGCCAGTTGGGTCAAATTACTGTTATACCCCTAGGTTACCTCTGTCTCCTTAAGTACCAATGATTCCTCTAATGAACAACCCGTTTATGGTTCACTAATAAACGGAAGTTCCTCTCAGGCCAGGAGAGGATGGGCGCCCTTGTTCAAGACTCGGAATCATCCCTTAAGGGAACACTCATCTACTTCTCCTAAAGACGACAATGAGTGAATTCCATCTTGTGTTGTTATGTTCCCAACCTTCACTCGGTCTTATCCCTGAAATGGTAGCCTTATTGAATCGAAGAATCCAACCACTCTCACCCATACAAATCTGAGGATAATCCTCTGTGAAAAGGAGTCCATAACACACTCAGGATTAAGATTGAGTTACCTAGGTCATCATATTAAAATAGAAACCTAACTAGTCAACGATGTTACATCTAGTGGTTACTATTTCGCGGTTCGGTCTTATGCAAACTCATTGCATATGATACCCCCACTTGAATGTCCACTACACGATGTTGGAAAAAATATATTCTAACCAAAAAGGCAGGGCAGGAATACATAACAAATAATAACAACCAACAGATCAAATATATTAATCAGAGAAGGTAGAGTTTAAGAAAGCCTGTTGTTTTGGATCGAGGCGCGATGCAGAACGCTGTCCTTAGAGAAGACGTGCCCCCACTTGCACTGAGTTATTCGACATTCCACTCCTAGGATACAACTCCCTTCAAGAAAGCTTGTGTGCAACTAAGTCTTCTTACGAATGCTCGTTGACTTGTATGCTCAGAAAAATAAAAAGATTTGTAATATGTTTGTAGGAAAACTTATGTCAGATGTTATGGTCTGGTCTGGGTAAGAAAGTGATCTTTATCGAGAAGAAGAAGACAGTTGGCCAGATCCAACTTACACGCTAACTTCTCTCCTTACAAGGAGGAACCACCATCTGATTATTCCCATTTTAATTTAAAAATTATAATTAATAAATTAATAAAAAGAAAATTATTTAATAAAATAAATAAACTAAATACAAGATAATCTTAAATTTTCCAACACACGAAAGCTTTGGATCAATGTGGTTGTATCGAATACAAAGTGGGTCGTATCACATAGTGTCACCAAGATAAGGTACCCAACCATATCACTATACTATAGACTCTTTAGGTTGTTACTTGAACATTGATCCCCGTATGTCTCCACATACAGTTCAAGTTTCATAAAACAATCTTGGGATGTTTAGTTTATTGGATTTAAGGTTAATTATTGCAAGACTAAGAATAACAAATTCGATAACTCCTTATTGAATAATTTCAATAACTCTTTATTGATGTTAATTAATTTGTTACATTTATTATCCACGAGTTTTAGGCACATAAAACCCAACAGAGCTATCCCTAGCGCCAACTGTAGTGCCCTAGTCAAATTTGCTCACTTTGAATATTTCCAGATGTCTCAGTCTTTCCACTGCCTAAACATGCTACTACTTGACGTCAATTGGCCAAAGGAACAAACAATTTCAACAAACACTTTTAAAGAGAAGACTCAAATGGATTTCAATATTAAGATAAAATAGGCTTAAAAGTCATACATTGCAATAGGGGCTTGGCTGAGCCAATACATGGTAAAAACTAAACTAAGAATACAAATATAAAGGAGAAGAAATGAAAGTAGAGTAGATGGTGATGTTGGACGCAGTCGAGTCTCTGGCTGCCTCACTCTTCAATGAAGTTTTTTCTTCTTTCTTACTTGAAGAATTTCCAAGGAAAATCTCTTGATATAGAGAAAATAAGTTGCAGATCTGAAGAAGACGATGAAAATAATCGGATTTCTACTAAAAACCCTAAAATGTTGCTTATAAATGGAGAGAGAAAGAGTGATAGTTGTTGGGTAGTCCTGGAAACTTTTCGGGCATACAGTAAACTCGGAATCAGGGCTGCAGGTGGTCCCCGCACATAGACTTGCTTTATTGTCAACCTCATTTTCTTCTGATTTTTCTAGAGGCGCCACCCACCTATCTGCCACTTTGAAAAGGCACATTCGTGTCCTTTTCACTTTTTGACTTTCTCTTCCCAATTATCACCGCGTAGGGATAATGACCAGCGCCTCAATGCTTCCTTGTGGTCAATGCCTCCATACTTTCCTGCGTCACAACATTCAACGAGGTAGAATGACACATTTAGTACGAATAAAATGTATATGTGTGCTTAGAGCATGCATTATGTATAGATGTGGCTCCTTTTGCCTATTATTACTATCTTGCCTTGAATTTATGTGTTTAGGCGCCAATTTAGCACGTTAATGGTATTCAATAGCCACTTTTGGTTGCCTAGAATAACATGTGTTGACAAATTATCAAATACCAAAATAGAAATTTTGAAAGTACTAAAGCAAACAAAAACTAAAAGTATTAGGACCGAAATATGATTTAAATTTATAGGTTCAAATTCCATTTTGGTTCTTGAACTTTCAGACTTATTTTGTTTTGGTCACTGAATTTTTAAAATATCTATAATAATCTTTGATCTTTAAAAAATTAACTATTTTGGTCATTAAGCTTTTGAAATGTTTACTTTAGTCTCTGGGGTGGAATTTCAAATACTTAACATATTGGTAGAGGTTATAATGTCTTTAACTAGTTGCGCTATGCCCAAATTGTCTCTTGGGCATGTTGTTTTGTACCTAATATCGTTAACTCAATACTCATATCCAACATGTGTAGTATGAATACATGCTCATGTTAATAAGTCAATATGCGTACGTACTCAAAGTCATGTCATCATTTTGTTAAAAGAAAAATAATGACAAACACTAAAATAGTTATTTTTTTTAATTTAGATATTATAATAAAAAATTTAAAAGTTTAAGGACTAAAATAAAACGAATCTAAAATTAGAAATCAAAATAAACATAATTCAACACTCAAATAAAACCAACAAATTCAAATCTAAACCTTTTTATTTTTTTTTTCCTTATGGAGTCCGTCAAAATTCTTCCTCCCCCTCCCCTCACACAAGTTCTCTAGTTTTGCTCAAGACTAGAAAACAAATCTCCCTGGTGGGTGATTCTTTTTTCCCCCAAAGAAAAAGATATTCATCTTTCTTCCTCGGACCAGATCAACTTCCACTTTACCAAATTCCTACAAATTCCTTCCTCACTCTAATTTCCCCACTTCTTCATCGCCATTAGCCATTTTTTCCTTCCCCTGATCCATTTTCCACTTGTTCATGCGACCTTCCCTTCCCAAGCTCTCCAATCTTCATCAATGGTGACCATTACCGAAGAACCAGACGAGCCAGTGCCGAAGCCATCAAAGCCCAAAACCAACAAATCAAGTTCATCCTCGAAGCCACCGCCGAGCACCGCCGCCGCAACCCCCAAAACCCCTTCTTCTCCGACCCCAAATCCGTTCACCTTCTGGTTCTATTTCACTTTGATCGTCTCTATCATAACCTTTTTCTTCATCTCTCTCCCTTCTCTCTCTCCCCAAGACCCCAAATCCTGGTTCTTAAGCTTACCCAACAGCCTCCGTCACCATTACTCAAAGGGCCGTTTTCTTAAGGTACAAATTAGCCCTAATTTATCTCCAATTGAAGTTTTCGCCGTTGAAAATGGCGCAAAAGGGAACGAAAATGTGGTCATTGTTCATGGGCTGGGGCTGAGCTCTTACTCCTTCCGCAAGGTTTTGGACTCATTAGGCTCCAAAGGAGTCCGGGCTTTGGCGTTTGATCTACCCGGCAATGGCTTTTCTGACAAATCCACGGTTGAGATCGACGAGAGCACAAATGGGGTTTTAGGGAGGCTTTTGGATGTTTATAATTTGATCCATGAAAAGGGTATCTTCTGGGCGTTTGATCAGATCATTGAAACTGGGCAGATTCCTTATGAAGAAATTCAGAAACATGTTCCGAAGAGGAAGATTTTGAAGCCAATTGGGTTAGGTCCTGAAGAGATTAGCAGTATTTTGGGGCAAATCATTGATACTATTGGTTTGGCTCCTGTGCATTTGGTTCTTCATGATTCAGCTTTATCAATGGCGGGATATTGGGTTGCAGAGAATTCAGGATTTGTGAGGAGTTTAACTCTTATTGATACCTTATCGAAACCTTCTCTTCCTTTATGGCTCTTGGAGTTGCCTGTTGTGAGAGAGGTTATTTTGGGATCTAATTTTGTGTATTCAAGGTTGATCAACTTCTGTTGTTCTAAAGGGAATGATGCTGCCTTGGATGTGGAGGCTCATAGAGTTCTTTTGAAGGGCCGGGGTGGGCGGAGGGCGGTTGTTAGCATGGGGAAGAAGTTGAACCATAGCTTTGACATTGCAGAATGGGGTGGTTTGGATGATCTGAAAAGTGTGCCGATTCAAGTTATTTGGTCCAACGGTTGGTCAAATGAATGGAGCGTGGAGGGACGCCGGGTTGCTGATGTGCTTCCACAGGCAGCTTTTGTTAAACATTCCGGTGGACGGTGGGCTCAGGTAAGGATTCATTACTTTGATTGAGAAGTTGTAATGAGTTTGGCTTGTATTTTATGTAATGAATTTGCAGTCTATATTGTGTTTTGCTGAGTTCAGAAGTATCAGTAGTCCTTTTGAGGATGAGGATTTTCATGGATTTAAATGAAACATGAATGATATAGTTAGGCCTGCCTACAGAAGCTGTTTTAGCATTCGAGTTCGAATTTTCATATCTTAGAACCATCACTGTTTTTCTCTAAAGTACAATGTGAAAAGTTTGAGTGACGTAGGGTGTATAATATGCAGCTTAACAAAATTAAAAGAAATCTGTTACTTCGAAATTTAACATTATCAAGCAGGACATGTCAAGCATGAAGGTTGTTCAAAATTTCAACAAACATCAAACTTCTAAGTAGGAAGTTGGAGTCCTTTGGATTCAATTCTGCTAGACTAGGTGAAAGTAAAACTTAGAGAGGGGCTAGGGAGGGGAGAGAAATGAGTGATGTGACACCGGATAACTTAGTGAGGAAGCATAGGCTCGGCTAATGAGGAGTTTGAGATGATGTTTCTGTCAACCAGCAGTCGAGATGGTGGAAAAAGTTTTCTTTTCTAGCTTTACAGAGAAAGTTACATAGACATATAGACTCACAGTTGTGCTTGCTGAACTGGAGATAGTAGAGAGTTGGGAAGAGACGCTCAAGACATCAACCCCCTGTTTAGATCATATGAGAGTCAAAACAGAAGGAAATGAAAAATGTTGACTTGTACCCATATGAACACTATATTTGAGGCATCGTGAGTGCTTAAGCGTTGATTGTAAGAGATTACTTAGTCTCTCGGTGCAAAGAGGGTCACTTTTTGGCTTGGAGAGAACCTATTAAAACTCTCCCTAATCCATTCAGTTTGTCATCATGATTGTTTAACTTGTCCATGGTAACAAGTTGATTTCATCTGTCTTTGTGGATTGGCTCCTTGATTTTCATTTGTTTCCATAAATGGCCTCTCTTAGTGAAAGTTTATGTCATCTCCTTATTTTGGTACTTGGATGTTTGATATCACATTTTGCTCAATATCTTTGTCAATGTTTCTTTAATGGGAATCATGACTATTGATCGAACATAAGTGGGACTATTTTCATGCTAGAATTGCTACCCAGAAAGCTTGAATATATGTCTCTCTTTGAAGTTCAAATAAGCTCTTTATCTTTCTTGACCTTAGGAAGATGCAGCCAATGTCGTAGCTGACAGTATAGCTCAGTTTGTGTCCTCATTACCCCCCACGGTCAGGAAAACTGTCGAAGAGCCCGAACACATTCAGAAAGTTTTTGATGAATTGGGGAACAACGATGACCACCACCACGATCACCATCACCACCACGACCATGGCAGCCACGGTATTCATGGAGCTGGCTACATGGACGGCTATGGGCTCGGCGGTCATGCATGGTGAAATGATATCCTCTTTTATCTGCAGGACAGTTCCTCAAGAAGAGATCAGATACACATATACCCAAATGAGTCCCCACTTTTTCTGCCTGATTGATTGATTGTACTTTTGCTTGAGCTCCTCACGAAGAACTTCCTAACGGTAAACATATTGCGATGACTTGTTAGCTTCTTAGAATCTAAAAAAAAAAAAGAAAAAAAAAACTTACAAGACATTAGATTGTTGCTTGCTGATTGCCCTGAGATCATTTAATCATGTGTTGCTTCATTGTTTGAATGTATCTGATCTTACACTTTCTTTTATTCATACTGAATTTGGTTCAAAAGAAGACTAGAACTTATGCCAGTCTTGGTATAGTTTTGTGTTGTAGAATGCAAAACTTTACAAATGTAAGGATTTTATGAATGAAAAAAAAAATCTTATTATATGTGTTATCAAAGTCTCGTTTTTATTTAACCTTCTTTTCACCTATTGCTTGTTTGTTGTCTACTTTTTCACCCTTGCAGAAGAAACTTGATATAAGTGACCTAAATTTAATATATGTTTTGATAATAGAACATTGGGGAGAAGAAAGTCTTTTAAGCCTCTTTTTGATAACTAGTTTTTAGTTTTTGAAAATTATGCGGGTCTTTTCCCCATTTCTTTACCACCGTTTTTGTCCTCGTTGAGGAAATATTTGAATTCTTAACCTAATTTAAACAAAGGAAAGTTTTTGAAAACTTTTTTTTTTAGTTTTCAAAACTTGGTTTTTGAAGTCAAAGTAATCATAGCTAAGTGGTAATTAACATATATCTTTGACAGATGTTAGAGGTTCGAATCCAACCACTCCCAAATGTTGAACTAAAAAAATTTGGTTTTTGAAAACGTGAGAAAAAAGGTAGATAACAAAACAAAGAAACTCATAGGTGAGACTTGGAAACAGTGTTTATAAGCTTTATTTTAGAAAACCAAATGATTATCAAATGAGATCATGATTTTTTGTTTTTAGGTTTTTGAAAATCAAGCTTATAAACACTACTAGGTTCTACTATGAGTTTCTTTGTTTTGTTTGTTATCGACTTTTTGGAAATGTTTTCGAAATCCAATTCGAGTTTTGAAAACTAAAAAAAGTCTTTTTTAAAATTTATTTTGGAATTTGATTAACAATTCAAATACTTGTTTAAGAAGGGTGAAAATGTGGAAACAAGAAACAAACATAATTAGTTCGTTTGATAATATTCTCGTTTTTTATTTCTTGTTCCCTGTTTCCTATTTCTTGTTTTTTAAGAACTAAAAATAGAAATATGTTTGATAACTATTTCTGTTTCTTATTTCTCTAAAAAAAAAACCAGAAACAAATGTGTTTGATAACGGTTGTTTCTTGATTTTTATTTGAAATAAAATTTGGTACATATAATATAAAAAAAAATATATAAGATGCATTAAAATTATAGTCGGAGGTTGCTGGTGGCAGTTGGTCGGTGGCGGTCGGTAATCGGTGGTCAACGGTGGCGGTCGGTAATCGGAGGTCGACGGTAGCGACCAGTAGTCGGAGGTCGAAGGTGGCGGCCAGTCAGTGGAGGTCGGTGGTGGTCGGTTAGCGGAGGTCGGTGGCACCCAATAGTCGGAGGTCGACGACAGCACCCGGTAGTCAGAGGCCGACTGTAGCAGTCGGTCAACAGAGGTCAATCAGTGGAGGTCGACGACAACCAATAGTCAGAGGTCGATAGTAATGGTCGGTCGCGGCTGGTAGTCAGAGGTCGATGGAGGTCGACGACGACCAGTAGTCGCAGGTCGAAGGTGGCAACCAGTAGTCGAAGGTTGACGATCGCTGCAGGTTAGCAGAGGTCGACGACACCCAATAGTTGGAGGTCGACGTTGGCACCCGATAGTCAGAGGTCGACAGTGGCTGTCGGTCAGCGGAGGTCAACGGTGGCGGTCGGTCAACGAAGGTCGACAGCGACGGGTCGTCGGAGGTCGACAGTGGTGGTTGGTCGGCGAAGGGCGACAGCTGCCGGTCGTCAGAGGTCGACGGTAGCGATCGACCACGATCATTATTCAAAGGTCGACGATGGCAACTTTTCGGCAGAGGTCGGTAGTCGGAGGTCGACGGTTGCACCTGATAGTTAGAGGTCGACAATGACGGTCGGTCAACGGAGGTTGGCGACATCTGATAGTCAGAGGTCGACGGTGGCAAACGGTAGGTGGAGGTCGGTGGCGGCCTGTAGTCGGAGGTCAACGGTGGCGGTCGGTTGATGGAGGTTGGTCAGCGAAGGTCGATGATGGCGACTAGTCGACGAAGGTCGACGACGATCGGTAGTCGGAGGACGACTGGTAGTCGGAGGTCGACGACACCTATTAGTCGGAGGTTGACGATGGTGGTCAGTCGTAGGAGGTCGCGGTAGCAGTCAGCCACGGCCGGTATTCGGAGGTCGAAGACGATCGGTAGTTGGAGGTGGACAATGGCGGTCAGTCGGCGGAGGTCGACAGCGACCCGTAGTCGGAGGTCAACGGTGGTGGTCGGGTGGCGGAGGTCAACAATGGCTAACCGTCGGAGGTCGACGATAGCGATCGGCTGCTACCGGTATTCGGAGGTCGACGATGGTGATCGATCGACGGAGGTCGACGATGACTGGTAGTTGGAGGTCGACGGTGGCGGTCGTCGACTTCAGTTGTCGAAGGTCGACAGCTGCCGGTAGTAGAAGGTTGACGGTAGTGGTCGGTCGGCGATGAACGATAGTCGGAGGTTGACGGTTGCGGCTGGTCGGCAAAGGTCGGCGACGACAGATAGTCGGAGGTTATCGATGGCGGTCGATCGGTAGAGGTTAGTGGCAGCTGGTAGTCAGAGATCGGCAAAGGTGATAAACAAAGGAAAAAAGGAAAGAAATAACATAAATAATAAAAAATGAAAAAGAAAAAAAAGAAAAGAGAACGAAATAATGGGAAAAAAAAGACGAGGAAGTGATTTAAAAAATAGAGGAAGAGAAGAGATTGGTGTGGGAATGGGAGAGAGAGATGGATACATGTGTTGATGCCAAAATCTGGCCAAGCGCTCACCTGCCCTTCACGTGACACCAACAATGAATTTGTTGTGATATGGAGAAGACGTGACCTGCAAGGAAAGAAAGCGAGCACTGCACACCGGTGTGGTGCTTGCCACACGCGCTCCGAAGCTTAAGTCAGTGATCGGTCAAACTCCGACCGATTTCCCAGTCGAAAAGTACAGTTCAATGGAGTTCAGAGTTCAGATATCAGTTACCCCTTTTTCTGGATCATCTCTAGCCTTTTATACCTCTCTTGCTAGGGTTTTTCCCTTTCCGCGTCGTCCACCGCACGTAGCCTCCCGCTAATGGGCCCAAGGAGATTGACCCGGGCAACCCAAGTGGCCAGTGGGCTTAATTGGCCTGGTCGGCCTCGACATTGGGCCGAGGCCGACCAGACCCTTGGCCTCGGCATTGGGCCGAGGCCGAGGTGACATTCCACCTCTTGCGGGCCTTTATCTCCTCGGGCCAATTTCAGCTGGGTTCGAAGCCCTTCTTCTTTGGTGTACCTGCCAAGCCAAAATTACCCACAACATTAAGCCCCCGCTCTCTTAACCGGGTTATGAGTGCTTTGCCTCAATCCAGCTAGTTTCAATAACCCAATTAGAGAGCATAACTCAATTTTGGCAGCTCATCAGAGAATGTGCAACAAGTTCGAATTCACCCTCGGAGTTTGTCACATGGGAGTTCTTGTTAAACCCCTCTAGTTGGACAAATATCAAAGTGGTTGAATTGCAATTGAGTCAATCTTGTTGGGGCGGTAAGGTTAATAAAAAGGGGGAAAAAGACAAATGCTACAAAAGAGAGAGGAGAGAGAAAGAGACGAGGACCGAGGCTTATCTGCCTCGGTCTGGCGTGTCAGGCGGCGCACCTGACACGCCTGGCGCGCCTGTCTGGCTGCAGGCGCGCTTTGGCCTCGGCAAAAAGCCGAGGCCGATGTGACCCGACGGGACCCCCCGGTCCTGTCACGTCAGGTACTTTGTCTAGGTTCTGGAAATTCAAATTTTGAATTTTGAATTTCCCACCATTTCGATCAATCCGAGCTTATAAAAGCCTTCTTTCCTCCTTTACTCTTCTCCATCAACACCTGCATTCCTTGCTTGCCCTCTTGCTGATTCCAACTTAATCACGGTAGGCTTCTAGCGAGAGCTTTCCTTTTTACTTTCTTTTGCTACGCATATGGCTAGCGAAGGCTCTGTTACCTCTCCGGACGTGGAGGAATCTTATTCCGATGACGGTCCTTCAAGCTCGGACTGCTTTGTGGACCCGGAGATTTCAGATAGCAGTGATGGGGAGCCCCCTGCACACTCATCGAACTTATCATCCTCGTCGACCGCAGCTCGCTTAGAGTTTTTGCGGCGCAAGTATGATATTCCCGACGATGTGCATCTTCAGCTCCCCAATGCTGACAAGAACTTTGAGAATCCCCCGGATGGAGAGGTCGCTTTTTACCATGCCATGTTTAAGTTTGGGGTTCGCTTGCCACTGCCATTGTTTTTGCAAGACTTCTTGGTCTGTACGGGTCTAGCCCTTGCCCAGCTCGCTCCAAACGGATGGTGCCACCTCATCGGTTGCTTCACCCTTTGGGCGATGCACGGTGGGGGATCTCTAATGACCGTTGACGATTTTTTGCCTTTGCATACCATCAATCGCAACCCCGCCTTTGGTGACCTTTTTTATTACGCAAGTACCAAAAAAGGCACCTTAATCAGCGGACCCACTTCCGTAAAAAAGTGGAAAAACGGTTGGTTCTTTGTTAGTGGTAACTGGCTTGAAAAAACAGAAGACGGTTGCTTTTTCGGGGTTCCAATGAGGTTTGGAGAATATGGTGAGCTCTCTATTCTCCTCCCCATTGGAATCCAATTCTCATCGCTTCTTTCTTCCCTTTCTAATTTTTCTCTTTGCTTCTCAGTGCCTCGCAACGTTCGACGCTCCCCGACAGCTAGGAAATTTGCCAAATACGTCCTGACCCTCGAGAAGATTAATCGCCACGGTCCTTAGTTGATCAGAGTGTCCTTGAAGCATCCGGTCTAGCCAGGCGTTGTACCATCAGCTCGGAAGGTAAACTCCCACTGCATCTTCCCTCTGGTCGGCCTCGGCGTGGTCGGCCTCGGCCTAGTCAGCCTTGGCCTGGTCGCCATTTTTCTGCAAACAAAAAGAAACATAACATCACTCTTCTACAATATTTCACAGAAATGGCTTTCCGTGGAGTGTACGACTCGCAGCGGAAGAGGCGTGAAGCGCGCAACAGGGCTGGGACCTCCCGGGCCTCCGTGGACTTAACCGAGGATGAGGCTCCACGGGTTGTGGCTGAGGCCTCTCGCCGACCCGCCCATGCTGCTCGCAGGACTCGGTACCAGACGCGCTCCTCGGTCACCGAGACAGACCTTAGCACAGGCATCCCGATTTTTGCCCTTCCCGAGGACTATGGGAGTGGCGGCAATGAGGCAGAGATCCTAACTCAAAACTTTATGTGCTGGCAAGGGTTGCAATCTCGAAGGCCAAAAGGCGAGCTAGGAGTTGAGGATCCGGCCCAAGGAATGCGAGAATTCCAGAGGCACCTTCGAGATGTAAGCTCTTCTGCTCCTTCCCCTCTACTCTTGCTACTCTCCCTCCTCACCTGACTTTTTCCTTTTTTGGATACAGGCTTTCACGAAGGCCACTGCTTCTGCAATTGGCCTGGCAAGCAAAATTAACGAGCTTCAATTGAATAGCGTCCCGCGTAGTGAGCTCATTCAAGCCCAAGAGAGGCTCAATGAGGCCAACCGCCTGCTGGAAGAAGTGCGAACGAAACTCAAATCCAGGGATGCTGAGCTGGAATCCACAAAAGCTCAACTGATGGAGGCTAAAGCCCATTTGGCCAGCGCTGACTACCTAGCTGAAGAGTTCAAGAAAACCAGCGAGTTTTATGCCATGCAGGACGAGATATGGAATGACGGCATCAAATGGGCACAAAAGAGATACAGCAAGCGCCACCCCACCGTGGATGGTTCATTTATCCAAGAAGATCTTGCTACTCTCGCCACCAACCCTGATGCCTTCGTCTCTTCTGATGAGTCCTCTGGTGGTAGAGACCACATGGACCTCTGATGGTCTTGGACTCCTACGTTGCCCTTGCTATTACTTGCCTCTGCTTTTTATGACGCAATCTTATGTAGCCCTTACGTAGCTTATTCAGATTTTTAATGAAAATGCCCTGATTTTTGTTTTAATCACTCTTCTCTGGCTGTTCTTGCTTACACTTACCTTGGAGCAAGTTAATCTAGAACAAATACACTCGGTCGGCCTCATGCAAATGTCGAGGCCGACCCTTAACTCAACACAACAGAATGAGACAAAAGGAACTAACAACCAGTAAAATGAACCGAAATCCTAGCACAGTGATGTGAAACGACAGGAACTAAGGAACAGCAAAATGAACCAAACCTGTACAGTAGGCCCAGTCAGTCTGGGTCTGCTCGGCCTGGGTGTGACCAATTATAATGCCTTGGTTTCAACTCGTCCGACCACGACAATCTCCTTATCCCTAGCCCCCTACTCAAGTATCATTTCAAACTCAACGAATTATACTTGAGTAAGTATGCCTTGGATATTGTTTACTTTGCTGTGAAACCTTAAAGCCCCCGCTCCTTCCTCTGTTGCCACGGGGCTCGCCCTAGGAGTATAGGCATTGCCACTCCTACAAGGATCTTTTGACAAGTAGACGCCACGGGGCACGCCCTAGGAGTATAGGCATTGCCACTCCTACAAGGACTTTTTGACAAGTAGACGCCACGGGGCACGCCCTAGGAGTATAGGCATTGCCACTCCTACAAGGACTTTTTGACAAGTAGACGCCACGGGGCACGCCCTAGGAGTATAGGCATTGCCACTCCTACAAGGACTTTTCAATAAGTAGACGCCACGGGGCACGCCCTAGGAGTATAGGCATTGCCACTCCTACAAGGACTTTTCGACAAGTAGATGCACCGGGGCACGCCCTAGGAGCATAGGCATTGCCACTCCTACAAGGACTTTTCGATAAGTAGACGCCACGGGGCACGCCCTAGGAGTATAGGCATTGCCACTCCTACAAGGACTTTTCGACAAGTAGATGCACCGGGGCACGCCCTAGGAGTATAGGCATTGCCACTCCTACAAGGACTTTTCGATAAGTAGACGCCACGGGGCACGCCCTAGGAGTATAGGCATTGCCACTCCTACAAGGACTTTTCGACAAGTAGATGCACCAGGGCACGCCCTAGGAGTATAGGCATTGCCACTCCTACAAGGACTTTTCGACAAGTAGATGCACCGGGGCACGCCCTAGGAGTATAGGCATTGCCACTCCTACAAGGACTTTTCGACAAGTAGATGCACCGGGGCACGCCCTAGGAGTATAGACATTGCCACTCCTACAAGGACTTTTCGACAAGTAGATGCACCGGGGCACGCCCTAGG
This sequence comes from Luffa acutangula, assembly GCA_036850905.1. NCBI lineage: Eukaryota > Viridiplantae > Streptophyta > Magnoliopsida > Cucurbitales > Cucurbitaceae > Luffa > Luffa acutangula. Next base: position 49,980,567 of record CM072089.1, read on the forward strand.
AGTATAGGCATTGCCACTCCTACAAGGACTTTTTGACAGTAGATGCACCGGGGCACGCCTTAGGAGTATAGGCATTGCCACTGCTACAAGGACTTTTCGATAAGTAGACGCCACGGGGCACGCCCTAGGAGTATAGGCATTGCCACTCCTACAAGGACTTTTCGACAAGTAGATGCACCGGGGCACGCCCTAGGAGTATAGGCATTGCCACTCCTACAAGGACTTTTCGACAAGTAGATGCACCGGGGCACGCCCTAGGAGTATAGGCATTGCCACTCCTACAAGGACTTTTTGACAGTAGATGCACCGGGGCACGCCCTAGGAGTATAGGCATTGCCACTCCTACAAGGACTTTTTGACAGTAGATGCACCGGGGCACACCCTAGGAGTATAGGCATTGCCACTCCTACAAGGACTTTTTGACAGTAGATGCACCGGGGCACGCCCTAGGAGTATAGGCATTGCCACTCCTACAAGGACTTGTTTGGTTAAACACCTGTTATAACGAAATCACTTAAGAAACTTTATTAATAACAAAAACCAGAGTTCAATTCTAGCTACATTCGTTGTTGAATGAAGTTTATAGACTTAACAGGCAGCAAAACTATCCTATGCGAAAAGCTTATAAAGGAAAATACAACAGTTCCAATCAGAATTCCATTGGCAAAGGGCATCCCTCTGCTCGACCTCGGACTGGTCGGCCTCGGCCCTCGTCCCGGGCCGAGCCGTGCTGCCTTGTTCGCTGGCTCGCTCCTCTGAGCGCGGTGTAATAGCATTCGCGTGAAGCTTGTTGTTCTCCTCTCACAACTCCTATTCCGCTATCGGTTGGGAACTTCATCATTTGGTGGTATGTTGATGCCACCGCTTTCAATTCATGCAAAGCTGGCCTTCCCAGTATGGCGTTATAGGCGGATACACAATTTACTACCAAGAAATTAACTATTTTCGTCACCACATTCTGCCTTTCTCCATAGGTCACCGACAACTCAATGCTTCCCTCTGGTAGCACTCTTTCTCCCCCAAAACCAACCAGCGGAACAGCGCTTGTCTTCAACCGTTCCTTCCCCAATTTCATGGCCTCAAACACTTTCGTGGACAGGATGTCTGCTGAACTTCCACCATCAACTAAAATCCGATGAACCCGCGTATTGGCAACTGTCAGGGTCACCACCAGTGCGTCATTGTGAGGCTGGTGTATGCCGGAAGCTTCCAGCTCGGTGAACTCTACTGATGGCAACCCCTTTGAGAGTCGTACCGAATACACCCTTCTTTCCTCAAGATCACACCTTGCCTCTCTAGCCGCTGCTTTCCTTTTCCGGTTCGAGTCTCCTCCTACGGGTCCTCCCAAAATTGTTTTAATTTCCAGTGGGGGGTCATTGCCTTCCTCCTTGCCATCGCCTCTGGTCGGCCTCGGCTTTTTGCTCTCCTCACCGTCCACAAACTCCTTCAGATACCCGTCCCTGATTAGATTTTCGATCTCGTCTCGAAGCTGTATGCAATTTCGTGTCGTGTGACCATGATCTCGATGGAAGTAGCAAAATTTGCTCCTATCTCTCCTATCGGGGTTTCCTTTCAATCTATCCGGGCGTTTCAGCAAATCTGTATGGTTGATTGCTACCAGAACCTGGTCGGGTGTGACAGAGAGGGGTGTGTACCTCTCATACTTTCCTTTGTACTCTGGTCGGCCTCGGCCTTCCTTCTGGTCTTGCTGGCCCCGACCAACAGAATACCTGAGACGGCTCCGACCCTCGTCCTCTTCCCGCGGCCGTTTGCCCCTCTCCTCCTTTCGTCTGCCCTTATCGATGGTGGTTACCCTCTGCGCTTCCCTTTCCGCCCGCTTGGATTTCATTAGCTCCTCTGCGTTTATGTATTTTTGCGCTCTGGCCACGAACTCAGTGTACGTCCGCGGTTGGTCCTCCCCCACGGAATTCAACAATCTTTCATCCTGTAACCCGACGATAACCGCGGTTAGCGCCACTGCATCGTCATACCCCTCTACTTGCACGACCTCGTTACTGAACCTTGTGATATACCCATTCAAGCTCTCCCCTGGCCTTTGCTTTATAGTCAACAAATTGAACTGTGGCTTCTTCCGATCCCTTGCTCCTAAAAACTGGGTGGCAAAAAGGCGGGACAATTCTTTGAATGAATCGATGGATTTAGGTGGCAATTTACCGTACCATTGCTGTGCCGTTCCGGTTAGGGTTAACGAGAACACCCGACACTTAGTCGCCTCGGAAGCCCCATGAAATCCCATCCAAGATCGGTAGGTGTCCAAATGTTGCACTGGGTCTTTTTTCCCGTCGTACTGCGGAAAAGTCGGTAACTTGAACTTGTGTGGAACCTCGACTTGCATGATCTCATCGACGAAGGGTGGGTCAGCCTGCCCTATCAAACTTTCCAAATAATCCCTGTCCGCATCCCTAGGGCGTGCGCTTCCCTGGGTACCTTCCTTGGCCTTAACCTTAGGCTGCTCGGCCTCGGCCTTTGCCTTGGCCGCAGCTTCGGCCTCGGCTCTCAGCTTACCTTCTAGCTCGACCCTGATCTTTGCCTCGAGCTCGACCTTTTCCTGCATCTGGGCTGTGGCTATGGCTTCGGCCTCGGCCTCGGCCTCGATCCTCCTGTGCGAGCCTACTGTGCTAACCTCATCTGGGACATCAAGTGCACCCTTGCGCTCTGCCCCTCTGCTCGGCCCTGGTTCCTTTAAGACAAGTTTTCCACCATCCCTTGGCTGGCGCAGCTTGCTGGTGGCACTATCCGTTTCCTCTTCCTCTTCACCGGAGGCCCCTCTCTTCCTCTCTTGGTCCCGCACGGAACTTCTCTTGTACGTCGTACCAGGATTCGGTTGCTTCAATATACCCAAAATCTCAGCCAAACTCTGGCCTATCTCGTTCACCCTTCCTCTAAGGTCTTCCATCTCAGTGCCCGGGGCACTCACCTTGGACTGTTGACCTCTCTCACTCGCTGGATTTTCCTGTTCCATTATCCTGTTGCACCGGCCTGCAATGCTCTCAATCCGACACACTTCCCCACAGACGGCGCCAACTGTTGATGCCAAAATCTGGCCAAGCGCTCACCTGCCATTCACGTGACACCAACAATGAATTTGTTGTGATATGGAGAAGACGTGACCTGCAAGGAAAGAAAGCGAGCACTGCACACCGGTGTGGTGCTTGCCACACGCGCTCCGAAGCTTAAGTCAGTGATCGGTCAAACTCCGACCGGTCTCCCAGTCGAAAAGTACAATTCAATGGAGTTCAGAGTTCAGATATCAGTTACCCCTTTTTCTGGATCATCTCTAGCCTTTTATACCTCTCTTGCTAGGGTTTTTCCCTTTCCGCGTCGTCCACCGCACGTAGCCTCCCGCTACTGGGCCCAAGGAGATTGACCCGGGCAACCCAAGTGGCCAGTGGACATTAGCCTGGTCGGCCTCGGCATTGGGCCGAGGCCGACCAGACCCTCGGCCTCGGCATTGGGCCGAGGCCGAGGTGACATTCCACCTCTTGCGGGCCTTTATCTCCTCGAGCCGATTTCAGCTGGGTCCGAAGCCCTTCTTCTTTGGTGTACCTGCCAAGCCAAAATTACCCACAACAACATGCATGAAAGATAAAAAAAAAAAACATAAACGAAATGTGAGAAACAACTTTTTGTAGTTTCTCAAATTTGGCATGTTTTTTAGAAACGTTTCTAGAAATTTAGAAACAAGAAGCATGGATGAGTTATCAAACAAGTTTGTTTCTTAAAAAAGAAGAAACGGGAACAAGAAATAGGAAACAGGAACGTTATCAAACGAGCTCTAAAAAACTGAAAATGAAATCATGGTTAGATGGGGCCTAAAATTCTTAAATCATAAATTTTAATCTCCTAGAGGTAAAAGGTAACATGTCTAGTACTTATTTCTCTCACCCCTCTAAATGGATATAGGTTTAACCTTCTAATACTCTTGTTATTTTAACTGTCGATTAATCTCTCAAATTATTATTTGATTCTAAGTATATTAGAATATTGTCCTTGAAACCTCCTTAGGCAATCATTCCATTGTCCCTAAACTTTTGACTCGATAATATATCGACTAACTTGACAATCCTAAACATTTTATAATGTCGTCCTTTGCCCAATTACCTTTCCACTTTCTAAATTTATTGCATCATCCTTGAAATCTTTCTTGACTACCTTAATAGTTAATAGTCAATGCGTGCATGACCAAAGATTAAAGTCCCGAAACTAATTTGACTTGGTTTTTGAAAACAATGGATGGATGTAGATAACAAAATAAAGAAACTTGTGGGTAAAAGTAGAGTTGATAGACCTAATTTTCAAAAACCAAAAACAAAAAACGAAATGGTTATCAAACAGGATTTAGATATCGATATTGAGATTTCAATTTTATGAACATATTGGCCACACTTGGAGCCTCCATTTTTTTTTTTTGACAATGTAGGGATGGGGATTCGAACCTTTAACCTTTTGGTCGATGATATATACTTTATACCAGTTGAACTATGCCCGTGTTGGTAATTGTTTTGCCGTTCTTAGCTTAACTTTATGATGTTTTTTTTTTTTTTTTTTGAGTTCAACAATTGTGGGGTGGGGATTGAACCATCAACCTGTAAGATGGTAATTGAGGCTTTATCCAATAAGTTAGGCTAGTATTGTCTACTAAATAACAGGGTTAACTACTTGTATTTATAGCTACAAATGTCCTAAATGTGTGTAACATACATATTTCATCAAAGAAGAAACAACTATTCATGTTCGACTTAGGGATGTTCATCGGTCGGCTGTCACATGACTGTACTTGTGTCATGGATTTCCATTTTTAACCTCATATGAAAATAGATTTTGTTTCCCTTAGATTATATTTTGAATAAAAAGTATCTTTTCACAACCAAATTCAAACTCAAATCTTTTTCCTCCTACACCAGATCAACCAAATTTTTGCCTTGGAGGAAGTCAAGTTAACACACCCTAAGCCTATCACCTCTGGTACTTGCAAGAGTGAGGTATTCCCATGATTCAAAATATATTTCTTCATCTATTCATTCCATGGCCATATCATATTCTAGTGTGTTCATGTGAGGTTGATACAACTTCTTTATGGGCAGTAACCAAAAAACAATGAATAGATGAAGAAATGGGGGAGGGAATTGAAGTAGTGAGGTTATAAGGAGTGTAATTTGTGTGGTTCTAAGAAAGAAAGAGGCACAAATTACCATCTCACCTTGCATTTGATATCTTAGCTTACCAACAAGAGCACGAAAAATTTTAAAGAACAAAATTGCATCGACCCTACAAGTTGGCAAGGACTCATTTGTTTGAAGCTTTGTTCCCTTCTTGGTTCTGCCATTGTCGATGTGCTCCTATCTGTATATGTTTAGTTTGGCGTAGTGATTTCTAATGTGATTCTGTCTTGTTATGGGATCAAATATGGATATCAGAATATTTTTGAAGTTAGTAGCTTGGTGAAACCTGAGCGTAGCTATGTCACGTGAAGTGAAGAACCTCTGCTTCCTTTTTTAGACACCTTCTTGGATTATTCCCCGGAGCACAAGAGTTAGGGTAAACTCGTCAGCTGGATAGCTATAGTACAGAGTTTCAGGGGGGAATAACTATATCGCTTTTCCGGGGGGACCGAGAAAAAGGGAAGGAGATATGGAGCCAGTGAGTGGCAACAGGTGAAGCGGTGCTATCAAAAACAGCGTTCTATGTGTTATCAGAGCCACTCGTCCCTTCTCCTTTCCTTTCAGTCAAGGTCCTTTATTTTAGTAGACATAGTATTCTTACTAGAGCAATAGAATCTAAAAGAGAAATAGAAATACACGTTGACACTCTCATTGTCATACTCTATCGATTGAATACAATGTATTTCTATGGCTCAATGCTGCAAAGATATTCAATAGAAATTGATTACAAAGATATTCAATAAGAATTTGAATAGCAACATACTATGAAGATTTTTTATATTTGCGTATCTCTTAATGCCTAAAATCTAAATTAGACTTTGTTCCTTAAATTTAAATGCATGGTATTTCTTACGTCTTGAATGCATGTATTTGCAGCCATTAAAATCATATGTTTTTTTGGGATAATTGTAATGGGTAGCAATATATGTTTTCCTATTTGCAAATATAGCAAAATTTTTAAAAATTTGCAAATATGACAAATCTGTAAAATGAAACTTTATTATTCTCGTTTTGCCATTTATTCTATCGGTGAAGTCACTGATAGAATTCTATCTGTGACTATCAGTGATAGAATTTTATCTGTGATAGTCATTGATATAGATGTTGCCTTCTGGAGTGGTTAAAGATATAGGTCAAATTTACTCCAAAATACTGTGCAAGCATACACAATCTGCAACAAGTGATAAGTATTTATCAAATCCACAGGGTTTTGAATAGCCTCAGTCTATCGATTTTAAATAGTTCATAGCGATTTCAAAGTTGGTTAAATTGATTGGGTTTTAACATGCTACAACAAAATAAATGAGAAAATAGAAAACGTATACGAATAGAGAAAACAGAATGGAAACAGGCACATGCTAAGACTTCTGTAATTGTTATAGAAATGATCTAGCAATTCTTTTGATCAAGCAATCTCATGCAGACTTATTAGCAGGATCCTCTCGAAACTCTGGATTTTTGGAATGTGTTTCAACTCCAATGAAGTTCTACCGATCATGCATTAGGCAATTGGTTATCCCTAACTCAACTGTTGGCGTCCACCAACTATCAACAATCTAATGTGATTAAATGTCACACAACTCTTAAATCATCCCTGAAACTAAGAGAAGTTATACATTCCAGCTGGCCAAGTAGGCACATAATAAAAATAAACTTCAACAAATAATCAAGATGCTCAAGACCAAATAGAATTTCCAGATTAATAAAAGATTACAACTACATTGTTCTTAACCCATGCCTAAAATAAATTAGTTCATAAAAATAAACATAAAGCACGTTACAATCTGATAAAGTACATCCATAATATAAATTCTACAAGAAAGTACTAATCCTCCTTGAGAGAATTCACAAATGGTCTTCTTGAGTCTCCAATCGGTCTCCAAAAGATGAAATGAATTGACTTCATACGGCTACTTTTATTTATAAGATGAGACTTAACCTAATTAGGTCAAATATGACACATGGAACACTTCAAAAGTCTGATATATCTGAGATCTATGTTGAAAACGCCACCTCATTTAATGAATCACGTGCAGCTCACGTGACCCATTTTGTTGATATTTTGCTGGATCACAAACTTTGCTCCCTTAAATTGTTCAACATTTACATTTTCCTGCAAAAGAAATTCTCAAGCATCAATTCTTATGATTAGGCTAAAACACAATGAATCCATACAATAAACATATCTAAATGGCACAATTAACATATAAATCATCAGATAATAGGGTATAAATAACTTCTTTTTGGAGAGTTATCACACCCCCAAACTTGAACTATTGCTCGTCCCGAGCAATACCAACTCACATTCTCAGAAATTCAGAACAATGGACATAACACAACTCAATCAAAACATATAATCCGACACTATCTTCTTCCTTTACCTAAGCATCCTACAAAACTCATGCATTGCCACAACAAAATAGTTCTTTCAACATTAAACAAATAATCATCACCTTTAACTCAATCCTAAGAACTACCACAACCCAGCTACATTAAAAGATTTTCATATATTTAAGGGGATTTTACTTTTGTTTTTCAGACTTAGAGCAGCCCTATAGTCATAAACTTTTATGCCCGGGATGACCCATTTTATGATGCAGTATACCCTTGCCTTCAAGCTTCACCAACTAGGCTAAACACTCATTGCTGAACCCCAAAAAATCATTAGTTATCTATCCCTTTCTTCTCAGAATGGCAACATGTTATGATGAACCTCACCTAAGCCCTGGGAGATAGAGAACTACCAGATCATCATTCATCCTTCAAAAGTCTTTCAGCAAAATCTTTTTCATTTTCTTTTCTTTCGAGCACATACCTTTTTTCATCATTTTTCAGTACTTTCCTAGGCCATATTTTGAAGCAAAGACAAACTGTGAGTATCACAAATGTCTCTGGTTACTCAACAACCTAGAAAAATTGCGAAGGAGAGGAATGCTCGGGGCAAACAAGAGGAGTGCCTCTAAGTCCCCCAAACTTAAATTATTCATTTGTCCCCAATGAATTAATAACACATCACCAACTCCCCCAAACTTAATTTTTTTCTCTGAATTTAAACTAAGCGCGAGACTAGAACTAAGCTTAATGTGGATCAAATACGATAATGCTACCTTAGAACTTTTTGTTGCAGCTACGACTACGCTAGGAGGAATGCTCAAGCAAAAGGTTTCTGGAAATCAGAATACCTTGATCTAATCTAAGCTACCTAGTTCAAGCTCCAACAATTCAGAAGAAAATAAGTTAGTTACATACTCAGATGTGCCATGAAAAACAAACAAAAGATAGATTTCATTAAAAATAAGAATAAAGATTTACATCAGTAGAGATAGTTTTGAAACAATAGTAGAAAATAAAAAGAAGCATAACATCAAAAAGCAAAAATCGAAGATTACACGAGCATTAAAAAAAATGATCAGACAAAAAGGTTTGCTCGCTCAAACAGATCTGGTGCGACAGTGGCTGAATGATGGTGGATATGTTAGAAAAGGGTGGTGGATAAAGATTAAGAAGAATGATTCAGCCCACCTTAGTGCAAGTATACACTATCACACGTAGTAATAAAAACCTTAGAAGTATTCCAAGGGTATCGATCCCACGAGAACTAATTTGGAAACTCAGATTTGAAGAAGAATCTGTTCAAAGATTGCTTAGAATAGGTAACCAAAGAAATAATTGTTGATTGATATTTGGAAAATAAACAAAACAAATAAGTAAAAAAATAACAATGATAATTAAAACGAGGTGTTCAATATAGTTTCATCCCAAAGGCAAATAATTATAATCATAGCTTATTCAACTTAAGCCAATTCAATGCATTGGGTCAGATTTAACTTCTATTTGGCCTTGCTCCCAAGAACCGTTAGAAGGCTAAGCGAGTACCGTTATGCACATTTCTGTGACTTGATGTGGACTTTTCCTAACCGCAAGCGCACGGGTCAAGTAATAATAAAGAGTTCGTATAAACGAGTGTCGTCCTCTGGATTGGATTTTTAAGCAAATCAAGTATTGTGAATTATCTTGCCCAATTTTATTTAGGGATCAAAAAGTGATGATTAAATGATATGAAAACTAATTCAAAGCAAGTAAAAAGTATGGAATTTCAATTGGGAAAACTATTTAGGGAATTGATTTCGCCGATTTAGTTTAGGATTGATTTTAATGAATAAGTTATTATGCACAATGAAATTATGAGCCAAAGACCCTTTAATCACAACTACCTCTCCCGAGTATAATTGATTCTCATGCAAATTAACCAACTTGATATCCCTATCTAAGATTATTAATCATGCAAGGCAATGAGATCTTTTAACCAATTCTAAAGTTAATCTAAAACCGTCACGAATTAGAAACTAAACTTTAGTCATGCAATATTGAGTAAGTCTAAATCAAATCCCCTCTCCCGAGCTAGATTCGAAACTTAAATCATCCAACTAATGGCCAATTAATTGAAAGCATTAAATCAAGATTACAAACATAATAACACTGCACAACTTAAACCATAAATCAATCCATAAACACAATCAACTACATCAATCCCTAAGCTTACAAGTTTAGCTACTCATGATCAAAATTACAAGCTCAACTAAACATGTAAAAGCCATAAAAATCTAACTAAAGTGAGGGAAAGAAGAATTAAACTCGTTGTAGGCCGAGACCGAACGTCCCCGTCACGATCCCCACGAACAATGGGTTGATTTCCGAATTTTCCCCTTTGCTTCAGCCTTGAATTGCTCTGTTTTTCCTCTGTTTACGGCTCCAAGAAGTCCCAAAATTGGTTCCCCCCAAAAACCTAGCCGAAAAGAACTATTTATTTTGAAATTTCTTCGTAGCGTCGAGACGCTGCCTCTAAACATGCGCGTTCTGGAAAGGAAATTACGGTAGCGTCGAGACGCTAAGGTCGCAGCGTCTCGATGCTGCGACGATTTCGCGCCTATCTGAGTAAGGAATGCTAGCGTCGAGACGCTAGTCACCTTTTGACCAAATTTTGACTTTTTTTCCCATTTGATTCTTTTCCTTCCTTTGCATCTTTTCGCGTCCCGAGCACCCAATTACTTCCACTATTGCATTTTAGCTCCAATCAACATTTTCCTACAAAATAAACATTAAAGCACAATAAAATGGCCCAGAAATCATAAAAGACTACCTAAATTAAATAATTAAAGATAGCTAGCTATGCTCGCTATCAAATACCCCCAAACTTAAACTTTTGCTAGTCCTCGAGCAAACTACAAATCAAACATACAGTAGAAAAATGGATGCAACAATCAAAACTCAATCCTCAAGGCTCAAAAGTCAATAACCAAGCAAGCAAGAGACATGCACATAAGGACCAATGAGGGAGACAAATTAAAATTTTTCCAAAATTAACTTGCACAAGCAAGATCTAACTCAACAAGATCAGACTCTACTAGCTCGGGATTGGATTATTAAACTCTCAGCTCATCTTCCCTCTACACTGGCACTAAGGCTTCACTAATGAGTTAATGGAACAAATTAGATTGTTTTCCTCCAAACTTAGGTGCTTATAATTAACAATTAAATTAAGCATGTATATGTGGCACTAGCTTTCACACACCCATTGCAGGGACCCTTAACCTGAGTTTTCTCTGGTTGGCCTAACTGATCACAACAGGGGTAGCTCTTTTTGCCTTAATCTTTATTAAACATTGCAAACTGTGCACAGGCCATGACATAATAATTTTTTTCAACAGTAACAACAAGAATGATTTTTCTTTATGAGCATAAATAGCATATATTCTTTTCTTTCCTCCTAAGCAAGATCAAACATGCTAATTTGCAAAACATTAACTTTTTAGCTCTTCCCTACACCTATCGAGGTGACAACAAGCATATGAACCTAATAATTCGCTCCTAAGCATTCAAATCCAAATCTAGCCAAGACAAATACTCTACTCATGCAAGCCATCTTCTAGAAAAATTTTAAAAAGTCTCCCTTTTTGGGCACTCATGCTTACAACTCATCACAAGCTTGAAAATTGACAAGAAAGCTTATCCTAGGACATCATAATCATGCAAAAGTAGCATCCAGAGAACAATCATATGCATAATTCAAAGAATGCTCAAAACTATAGCCCGAACTCAGATGCTCAAGGGCTCCACAAACATGCTAATCCACCCCAAACTTAAAATATGCATTGTCCTCAATGTATAAAGAAAATAAGGCATAAACAAGCATGAGAACAATAAAAGAATGATAGGAGTGAACAATACTGGCCTGGAATGATGATGACTTCTTGCTTGAGATCTTGGAATCTTGAAAGCTTGAAAGCACAGGAGAGAAAGAAAACAAGACCTACAAAACAAAAACAACCAATAAATCAAAAACAAAAAGAAAACACACTAAACTTACTTGGGTTGCCTCCCATAAGCGCTTGTTTAACGTCATTAGCTCGACGTGTTGATCGTGCTTCAAGGGGGCTTTTGTTCTGTGAATCCAACAGAGGTGCTCTTTCTTGCACGTTTCCTATATCCCATGAAAAGCACTTCATCTTTAGAGTCTTCAACTGCTTTAAAGATTTCTTTTTCGTTCTTGACTCTAATAGTGAGCTCCATGCGCTCAATATCTATAATCACTCGCCCAGTAGCGAGGAATGGTCTTCCTAATATGACAGGCATCGAAGGATTTTCTATCATGTCCATAACATACAAGTCAATAGGGAGGAAAAATCTGCCTACTCTGATTAAAACATTTTCTACAATGCCAACTGGTCTAACCACAGACTGATCAGCCAATTGGAGCTTTACAGGAGTAGATTTAATCTCACCTATGTCTAACTTTTTACACAAGGACAATGGAATAATATTAATGCTAGCACCTAAATCACATAATGCTCTAAAAGAGTAAGTACAAAAACTACAAGGAACAGAAAAACTCCCTGGATCTGCTACTTTTCAGTTACTTTCTGTTGTACTCTAGTGCTGCATGTGGAAGCAAGATATACAGTGTCAACCTTCTTTTCCTTTCGCTTCTTTGCTAACCACTCCTTCATGAACCTGTTGTATTGGGGCATCTCTAATGCCTCTGCAAAAGGAATATTAATGTTCAGATTCATAAACGCATTCATAAATTTATCAAACTGAACCTGTTTGTTCTTTTTCTTCTTTTTCTTTTTCTTTTCCTTGGAAACCATCAGTGTGGGAGAAGGAATAGGAGGCTCAGGTTCAGGCTTTTCAGCCTCATTAGATGATGTGTCCTCCTCAGCTTCCCCTGTAGGCGTTTCATAGTCCTCAGATTCAGGTCCCTCTTCAGATTCCTCCTGGTGCACAGTGATTGCCATACAATACTCAATCTGGGGTTTCTCATGTTCAGCTGGGGCCTTACCTTTATTCATGGTGCTTACAACATTCACCAACTGTCCCAGCTGAGTCTCAATATTCTTGATGGCAGCGCTGTGGCCATTCACTGGTTAATTGATGGCAATGACTGCCTCCTCTAACTCGGTTGTCCTGTTACTTGACTCTGCAATGAAAGCTCCAACTGTTGGGTTTTATGCCCTAAAACTCGTAGATAGTAAATGTACATTTGACCGAACATTAATAAAGTGATGTATTATTCAGTGTTTGTATTATATCTTGTCTTATTAACCCTAATCCAATAAACTAAACATCCAAGGCTAATAGAATGAGACTTGAACTAGTATGTAGGGACATACGGGGATCAATGTTCAAGTTTTAGCCTAAAGGGTCTGTAGTATAGGGATAAGGCTGGGTACCTTATCCTGGTGACACTATGGATACTGCCCGCTTTATATATTGATACAAACGTATTGATCCAACGCGTTCATGTGGTTGACATGCGAGTGGGGGTATCCTGTGCAATGAGTTTGCACAAAGACCGGACCGCGAAATAGTTAACCACTAACTGTAACACCGTTAGTTAGCTCGGTTTCTATTTCACTAGGATGACCTAGGCAACTTGGCCTTAATCCTGAGTGGATTATGGACTCCTGTCCATGAGGGATTGTCCTTTGATTTGTACGGGTGAGAGTTGCCAGTTCGCCGACTCAATAAGCCTACCATTTTGGGGACAAGACCGAGTGGGGAGCTGGGAACGTAGTCTTACAAGATGGAATTCACTCATTCCCGATATTAGGGCAAGTAGAGGTGTGTTCCCTTAAGTGGTGTCTCCGGGTCTTGAACAATGGGCCCTACCCTCTTTATGGCACGAGAGGGTTTTCTGTTTGCTGGTTGGACCACAAACAGGTTGTTCATTAGAGGAGCACTGGTACTTAAGGACCAAGAGGTAGCCCAGGGGTAAAACGGTAACACACGTGAAGGGCTAACTTGCTGTTGACGGTCGATATCCGTGGACACAGAAATATATCTGCAGTGAGAAGAGTGCAGCTGTGGTTCTTTAGTGGAGTGAACCACAGTTAACGAATATTGATTAACTTGGTTAATGAGTTTAGCCAACTAATCTCATATCGTTGGAGCTTGTGATCTACAGGTCCATTAGGTCCCACCGGTAGCTCATTTAGGGCGTTGAGGTAAAATTCTAAGGAAGGATTGAATATTCGAAGGTGTTCGAATATTAAACTGAAATATGAATTTGATTCATATTAAAACTATAGGTTATAATTAATGTGCATTGGATGTATATTAATATTATAGTTTTGAGAGAGAAAATAATAATTGAATATGTGATGTTCAATTTTATTATTTTAAATTTAATTAATTGATTTAGTTTAATTAAATTTGATTTAATTAAACTATAGGTTAAAGAGGGATATTAGTTTAAATAGGATTTGAATTAATATTGATTTAATTAATATTGATTAATTAAAAATTTAATTAATATTGATTAATTAAAAATTTAATTAATATTGATTAATTAAAAATTTAATTAATATTGATTAATTAAAAATTTAATTAATATTGATTAATTAAAAATTTAATTAATATTGATTAATTAAAAATTTAATTAATTACAATTTAAATTGTTTTATTTTGTAATTAATTAAAATCAGGTAACTGACTATGCAGTTACCTGATGATGCGTGAGGTGGCCCTAACCATCCTTTTCTAATCGTGGTCTTCATTCAGTTGCTACAGATCCAATTCTCACGCAGAACTCTCCCTCTCTCAAACTCTCTCGTTCTTCTCCCTCTGTGTGATTAACAGAAAGAAAATCCTCTAGTGAATCCTTAGGGTTTTTGCTCCCACAAGCTCCCTATGCAAGATCCTGTTCGAGAATACCGATGTGATTGCTTGGTGGTGTTCAAGGGTATTTTTCAGCATGATCAAAGTGCTTTGTGTTGCTGGAATTTTCTGCAAAATCAAAGGAGAAGGCGAAACGATCAAGAAACTCTTCAAGGGTAAGTAGTTCTTGATCTAGGATCATTAGGATCCAATTCTAGATTAGATCTAGAATTTTTTTCTCCCATGTACAGCATGCTTTAATGAGTTTTTACAGCATGTTTATAATTATTTTTCTGCTGTAAATAGTTGTGTTTGTGATCCGTATTGGTTTTTCAATCTTGGTTAAAATCAATGTGGTTTTCTGTTCGTTTCCGCTGCGAAAAGGGCTTTTATCCCTTCACCAACAAGATCCTCTAACTTTTTATTTTCTTGAGTTTGAGGGGCAAAACCAGGGGGGTTAAGAATATTCTTCGTATTTGCATAAGAGAAATTTTCATGGTTCCTATTGTTAGGGTGATAATGTGTAGGTGTAACATTATTATTATATCCCCTAAAATTAGAATTTGATACATATTGAACCTGTTCAATGGTCTCCTCCTGAGGTCTAGATGCTAAAGCAGCAGCTGATTCAATTGAATAGCATTGATTTCGCCGATTTAGTTTAGGATTGATTTTAAGGAATAAGTTATTATGCACAATGAAATTATGAGCCAAAGACCCTTTAATCACAACTACCTCTCCCGAGTATAATTGATTCTCATGCAAATTAACCAACTTGATATCCCTATCTAAGTTTATTAATCATGCAAGGCAATGAGATCTTTTAACCAATTCTAAAGTTAATCTAAAACCGTCACGAATTAGAAACTAAACTTTAGTCATGCAATCTTGAGTAAGTCTAAATCAAATCCCCTCTCCCGAGCTAGATTCGAAACTTAAATCATCCAACTAATGGCCAATTAATTGAAAGCATTAAATCAAGATTACAAACATAATAACATTGTACAACTTAAACCATAAATCAATCCATAAACACAATCAACTAAATCAATCCCTAAGCTTACAAGTTTAGCTACTCATGATCAAAATTACAAGCTCAACTAAACATGTAAAAGCCATAAAAATCTAACTAAAGTGAGGGAAAGAAGAATTAAACTCGTTGTAGGTCGAGACCGAACGTCCCCGTCACGATCCCCACGAACAATGGGTTGATTTCCGAATTTTCCCCTTTGCTTCAGCCTTGAATTGCTCTGTTTTTCCTCTGTTTACGGCTCCAAGAAGTCCCAAAATTGGTTCCCTCCAAAAACCTAGCCGAAAAGAACTATTTATTTTGAAATTTCATCGTAGCGTCGAGACACTGTCAAGACAGCGACTCGACGCTGCCTCTGAACACGCGCGTTCTGGAAAGGAAATTACGGTAGCGTCGAGACGCTAAGGTCGCAGCGTCGAGACGCTGCGACGATTTCGCGCCTATCCGAATAAGGAATGCTAGCGTCGAGACGCCTAATGGCTAGCGTCTCGACGCTAGTCACCTTTTGACCGAATTTTGACTTTTTTTCCATTTGATTCTTTTCCTTCCTTTGCATCTTTTCGCGTCCCGAGCACCCAATTACTTCCACTATTGCATTTTAGCTCCAATCAACCTTTTCCTACAAAATAAACATTAAAGCACAATAAAATGGCCCAGAAATCATAAAAGACTAGCTAAATTAAATAATTAAAGATAGCTAGCTATGCTCGCTATCATGACTCGACTCCGACATAGATAAAGTAAGCATGCAATCTATAACCCTATAGTTGTTATAGGGTGCCTTAGACAGCCTCGCCCTATAACACCGAATACACTCTTTCGAGCCTTTTCTTCTATATCACCTTTATAAGAACCGATATCGTTCGTCCCTTTCGAGATCAAACTCACATAGCATGAAAAGTCTAAGTGATGAATTTAAATTCAGCAAGATTAGAATGATAATCAATAAAGAATGACATGCATTGAATACTACTTAAGCAAGTAAACACTTTTAAGCTATTGAACCATAAGGGAATTCACTATATTGAACCCCTCAACGGGATTTAGCTAAGCATGATGGGATAAAGTGCAAACGAACAACTTTCTATTGAATAAAATATAAAGAATACAAATGAATGAAAAGTGACAAGTGTTGGAAATAATGAGCAGTAGCTAAATACTAGGGTTTTTTCTTTTATCTAATCCTTCTAGAGTTCGCTCGACACTCTACTCTCCTTTACAAATGGGAATAGGGTGAAAAACCCCACAAACACTTAGGTTTGATGTCTAACTAAGGTTAGAACTTAGTCATCTAAGAAGGACCTCGAGCATCCTCCCTCAGTCCGGCGTGAAATTCTTGAACTAAAGGCACCACAGCCTCCTAAGGATGAGCACAGAACTCCTGTCACTTGTACTGTGTGATTGAAGGGGATGAAAGCCCCGACGCAGCAGAAGCGCATCGATAGGACCTTGCGCCGTATATTAATTAATATCAAAATACCAATACGAATAGGCAAAACAAAACTTTAAACATGCTTTAAAGCGGCTGCAAAACGCTATAAACATGCTGAAAAACTAGAAAAATAAAACTACTTTTATTTTCATGCTTTTCTAAAGAAAATGGTAACCGTTACAAACCTTCGTTGTAGACTTAACCGTTCTTCACCAAAGATGTTTCAACGATAAAAAACGCAACAGCCTCCTTGTTGTTCTTCATTCGAAATTTCTTCTCAAGAACACAATCATCCAAAGAGGTTACACCGGTATGTCTCTAAGTCTAGGAGGCAATGGACTAGTGGGAGTCTATCTCTAAGAGGGAGGCTAGAGAGAATTCGAGGGTCTTATCTTGTGAGTCTAAGAGCAAGAGAGCTACCAAACCAATTAGGTCTAGTGTTCTATTTATAGAAGAGTGGCCGTGAATAAAATATTCAATTAAATCAATCTTTTCCAAAATTGATTCAATCTTATACCTTATTTAATCAATCCAAGATCAATCAATTCCATAATTGATTAATATTTTCCACAAATGACTAATTACTTCCATAAGTGATTAGATCATTTTCATAAATGATTAATCACTTCCATAAGTGATTAATTATTTCCATAATTGATTAATTTTCAATTAATTAACTCTTTAATTAATTAGTCACCAATTAAATATCACATATTTAATTTTCGGCCTTGAATTAATTAATCGCCCAAATTAATTTTAGGCCTTAAATTAATTAATTCATATTTGAACTCTTTCAAATTCCTATAAATCTAATATGAATCAAATTCATATTTATATTTGAAATTTCTTCAAATATTTATTTCTCTCATAATAATATATCAATATATATTATATTGTTTCCCTTAGTAAATTGAACACTTTCAATTTACAATTATTACTTAGTTGCCTCAAATTACTTTATGAGCTACCAGTGGGACCTAATGGACCTGCAGATCAAAAGCTCCAACGATGTGAGATTAATTGGTCAAACTCATTAACCAAATTAATCAATATTCGTTAACTGTGTGTACATTCCACTATAGACTCACAGTTGCACTCTTCTCACTACAGAAATATTTTCTCTGTCCATGGATATAGACCAATATCGACTAGTTAGTCTTTCACGAGTGTTCGTAACACCAGCTGGGTCAAATTACCATTTTACCCTTGGGTTACTTCTATTTCCTTAAGTATCAGTTTTCCTCTAATGAACAACCTGTTTGTGGTCCAACCATCAAACACATAAACCCTCTCGTGCCATTGAGAGGGTAGGGCCCTTTGTTCAAGACTCGGAGTCACCACTTAAGGGAACACTCATTTGCTTCCTTAAAGTCGGGAAGGAGTGAATTCCATCTTGTACGATTATGTTCCCAGCTCCCCATTCGGTCTTGTCCCCAAAATGGTAGGCTTATTGAGTCGGCGTATTGGCCACTCTCACCCATACAAATCAAAGGACAATCCCTCAAGAGCAGGATCCATAATCAACTCAGGATTAAGACTAAGTTGTCTAGGTCGTCCTAGTGAAATAGAAAACCAACTAGTTAACGGAGTTATAACCAGTGGTTACTATTTCGCGGTCCGGTCTTATGCAAACTCATTGCATAGGATATCCCCACTCGCATGTCTCCTACACGAACGCGTTGGATCATAGCGTTTGTATCAAATACAAAGTGGGTCGTATCCATAGTGTCCCCAAGATAAGGCACCCAGTCTTATCCCTATACTATAGACCCTTTAGGCTGTTTCTTGAACAATGATCCCATATGTCGCTACATATAGTTCAAGACTCATATTACAGCCTAGGATGTCTAGTTTATTGGATTAGGGTTATTTTAGGCAAAGACAAATATAAAATAACTAATAATATTTAATGAAAAAATATATCAATATTATTTCACTAATATCCGGTCAACGGTTACATTCACTATCTACGAGTTTTAGGGCATAAAACCCAACAAACTCCCACTTGAACTAAAACACTAGTTAGTGGGATGTAAATGCAATAATCTAAAGCTAGAAATGTCATGTATTCTATAATAATACAATGAACTAAGGCATCCGTATACCCATTATACATTTCTCCCACTTGCCCTAAATTAGATGTCATACATATCTCGTAGACCTAGACCCTCTAGATGACCTTCAAACACTTTAGTCGTGAGAGCCTTCGAAAATGGATCAACGATGTTGTGCTCTTAAGCCATCTTAGTGACCATCACATCTCCTCGTTGCACAATCTCCCGTATCAGGTGATACTTCCTCTCGATGTGTTTACCCCGTTTGTGGCTTCGAGGTTCTTTTGAGTTGGTTACAGCCCCACTGTTGTCACAGTATAGTGTTATGGGCACGTTCATATTCGGAACAACTTCCAAATCAGTCAAGAACTTTCTAGGCCATACTGCCTCCTTAGCTGCTTCGCAAGCTGCTACATACTCAGCCTCCATGGTTGAGTCTTCTATGCATCCTTGTTTGATGCTTCTCCAAACTACTGCTCCTCCATTGAGGGTAAATACTGACCCTGATGTGGATTTCCTTGAATCCTTATCAGCTTGAAAGTTAGAGTCAATGTATCAAGTAAAAATCAAATCCTTAGCTCCATACACAAGCATGTAGTCCCTCGTTCTCCGAAGATACTTGAGGATATTCTTAACCGCTCCCCAGTGGTCCAACCTTGGATTAGACTGATACCTACTGACTACTCCCACTGCATAACATATGTCAAGCCTAGTGCAGAGCATAACATACATTAAGTTGCCCAAATCTGAGGCGTAGGGAATGTGTCTCATGTTCTCAATTTCTTGAGGTGTCTTAGGAGACTGTTCCTTAGACAGGTGTACCCCATGTCTGAAGGGTAATAGTCCCTTCTTGGAGTTTTGCATCGAATATCGAGACAACATTTTGTCAATATACGTTGCTTGAGACAGTGCTAGCGTTTTGTTCTTACGATTCCTAATGAGTCGGATTCCTAGAACATATTGAGCCTCTCCCAGATCTTTCATTTGGAATTGGGCTGCTAGCCACTTCTTAATGTCAGTGAGGTATCCTACATCATTCCCAATAAGTAGGATATCGTCTACATAAAGTATTAAAAAAGCTACTTTCCTTTTGTTGACTTTCTTGTACACACAAGGCTCATCAACGTTTTGGTCAAAACCAAAAGATTTGATTACAGTATCAAATCTAATGTTCCATGATCTGGACGCTTGTTTGAAACCATAAATGGATCGATTGAGCTTACAAACATTTTGTTCCTGACCTTGGGCTATGAACCCATCGGGTTGAGACATGAAGATATTCTCTTCAAGATTACCATTCAGAAAGGCAATCTTGACATCCATTTGCCATATTTCATAGTCATAATATGTGGCTATGGATAAGAGAATTCTTATGGACTTTAACATGGCTACAGGAGAAAAGGTTTCCTCATAGTCAACCCTTTCCTTTTGGGTATAACCTTTTGCCACTAGTCTAGCTTTGAAGGTTTGTACCTTCCCAACTGCATCTCTTTTTCTCTTATAGATCAATTTGCACCCTCTTGGTTTTACCCCATCTAGTAAATCTGCGAGTTCCCATACAAAATTGGAGTGCATTGACTCCATTTCTAGGTTCATGGCTTTGACCCATTCATCCTTATCTTCGTCATTCATTGCCTGTTGATAGGACAATGGATCCTCAATGCCATCATTAGGTATGACAACCTGAGTTTCAGTTAAACCCAAGTAGCGATCAGGTTGAAATACAATCCTCCTTCTACGTCGAGGCATTCTAGACGTTTGATATGGACGGGATGGATCTGAAGAACTACTTCCTTCATCAATCCTTGTTGAAGGTCCAACTTCGTCAATAACCCTTGGTGATTCTTCAGTAGCTTCTCCTAATATTATTTTGCTACATGGTTTATGATCCCCCATGTGGTCTTTCTCCAAGAAGGTGACATTTGTTGATACAATCACCTTATTTTCTTGTGGGTCATAGAAATAATCACCTCTCGTTTCTTTAGGGTAACCAACAAATTGGCACAGTTTTGAACGAGGTTCCAGTTTCTTAGGATTTGTCACAAGCACATGTGCTGGACAACCCCAGTTGCGAAAGTGATGCAAACTAGGTTTACGTCCCTTCCATAATTCGAAAGGCGTTTCTGAAAAACTTTTCGAGGGAACATTGTTCAAGATGTGTACTGCAGTCTCTACTACATACCCCCAAAACGAGCTAGGCAATTGAGCATAGCTCATCATTGATCGAACCATGTCTAACAAGGTTCTATTTCTCATTTCTGATACACCATTTTGCTGAGGTGTACCAGGGGTTGAGAGTTGAGATTGGATTCCATGTTCTGTCATATAATCCTGGAATCTTTGATCCATATACTCCCCTCCTCGATCAGATCGAAGTGATTTAATAGATTTACCTAATAGGTTTTCAACTTCAGCCTTAAACTCCTTAAACTTTTCAAGGGCTTCAGACTTATGTCCCATTAGGTACAAGTAACCATATCTTGAATAATCATCTATAAATAAGATGAAATATTCGTACACTCCTCGAGCTTTTACATTCATTGGACCACATAGATCCGAATGTATTAACTCTAAGGGTTCTTTGGCTCTGTAACCTTTTTCCAGTAAAGGATCTTTTTGTCATTTTTCCCTCGAGACAAGATTCACAAGGTGGTAGAGAATCATCTTCTAACTTGCTTAGAAGTCCATTCTTTACCAAACGACCGATTCTATCGATGTTTATATGACCAAGTCTAAGATGCCAAAGATGAGTATTGTTACTTGTTGGAGAAATCTTTTGCCTTTTTCTTTGAGTTTAAGCAGTTTTAAATAATTCGTGATTTAAAAGTGCTTTGTTTTCGGTTGGTCTTAATACATACAAGTTATTTTCTAATTTGGTTGAACAAATGAGTACACCATTCTTATAAATGAACGCTTCATTCATATCAAAAGTAACTGTATACGATTGTTCAATCAAACATGAAATAGAAATTAAGTTCCTCTTAATCTTGGGAACAATTAACAAACTTTCTAAAAGTAAGAATCTATTTCTAAAAAATAACTTCGTAGCTCCCACTGCTTTAGCTGAAATGACTCTTCCAGTTCCGACCCTGAGTGTCATTTCCCCATCGTTCAACTGTCGAAAGGAATTATTTTCCAGAAAAGAAGAGTAAACATGATTAGTTGCTCCTGAATCAAGTATCCAGGTAAACTCATCATGTTCTACTAGGCATGTTTCTAAAACTAGTAAATCAAATTTACCTTCCTTTTCCTTTTTTTTCCCAGCAAGGTACTTTGGGCAGTTTCTCTTCCAGTGTCCATCTACATTGCAGTGGAAACACTTGCCCTTGTCTGCCACAACTTTGGTTTTTCCCTTGCTTTTAGCAGCAGTACTGGGAGCTTTCCCCTTGTTTCCTTTCTTCTTCTGAGTTTTCTTTGAAGAAGTGGCTACAGATTTAGTTCCAGAGGATGAACCCTTCTCGAACTTTCTTTTAGAGTGAACAATGTTTGCCTCTCTTTCTATCTATCCCTTGTTCTTAAGAAGAGACTGACAGAGTTGTAGCTCATTCAGGAGGCTAGTCATGTTGAATGTTATTTTATTCATCATTGTATTGCTTCGAAACTGTACAAAACTCTTCGAAAGAGATTCTAAGATGAATGCAACCTGACTATGCTCATCTATGACCGTCCCGTTTGCTTCTGCCACGTTGAATTGGACCATCATATCACGGACATGCTCCCGAACAGACGTGCCCTCTTTCATGCGGCAGCTATAAACGTATTTGAGAGCGTCATGGTGGAGTTGGTAAGACGGTTGTCCAAACATCTCCTGGAGAGAGTTCATAATTTCCCTCGCTGTTACCATGCCCTCATGCCTTTTAGCCAAAAATTTAGATAAGTTGGCTAGGATATAGACGCGAGCCTTATCATTGGCCTTTGTCCAGCGGTCATAAGCATCCTTAATTGCTTGGGATGCATTACGAGTAGGGGCTGGAGGACAATCCTCCATTAAGACGAACTACAGATCATCAACAACACGAATCGTATTTAGGTTCGACTTCCACGTAGCGTAATTTTCGCCAGTTAATTTCTCATTTTTAAGCAGAAAGACAATTGAGGAAGACATTGTTGAAATTTCAACAAACAATGACGGTCTTTTGCAAACTCATTGCATAGGATACCCCCACTCGTATGTCTCCTACACGAACGAGTTGGATCATAGCGTTTGTATCAAATACAAAGTGGGTCGTATCCATAGTGTCGTCAGGATAAGGAACCTAGTTTTATCCCTATACTATAGACCCTTTAGGTTGTTTCTTGAACAATGATCCCATATGTCGCTACATATAGTTCAAGACTCATATTACAACCTAGGATGTCTAGTTTATTGGATTAGGGTTATTTTTAGGCAAAAACAAATATAAAATAACTAATAACATTTAATGGAAAATATATCAATATTATTTTATTAATATCCGGTCAACGGTTACATTCACTATCTACGAGTTTAGTTTTAGGGCATAAAACCCAACAACACCCACACTCTACTAGACCACACATGATTTACTCATCATGCTTCGCACCTAACGCATGAATTATGCGTCATGCAACGCAAACCAACACGTGAATTACGCGCCACGCTGCGCTCCTAGTCCAGTTGATTCCCACGTCATGCCACACTACAAACACATGCTTTACGCGACATGCTACGCTAAACAACATATGTTTTACGCAACATGCTATGCTAACCAAAACACATGCATTACGCACCATGTTACGCACTACCAAACACGTGAATTACGTGTCAAGTTGAACACCTACACATGAATTACGTGTCATGTAAATCAATTGCTAGACTCATGCTACACATCCCGTGACAACATGCTAGCCCAACTAAACATGTTTAACACTCAAACACATCCATCTCAGGCAATGCAAGAGAAACATTACATGCTTCACACAAGCACTTCAGCAACCACAACTCAGCAGTTCATATTTCTTGCTCAACACAAACGATAATTAGTACATGTTCATCTCAAGCATTACAGTACATATAAATACAACAGATCATGTTTTTCACAAGTACAAAGATAAAACATAAAAACATACAACATGCTTCACGCAATCAAACAAACTCAGCAAGTACAAACTAGTTACCTACAACACTTTTAAATTAAACCAACGCTTGCTGGAAATTGCACAACCATGCTCCAAAACGAACGTCCAGCTACAATAAAACTACTAGCCATTAAAGGAAGTCTAAACTAGAGAATAACACCCTAAAACATGATGTTAAGGGTAAAACTTAACCAATAACGGTTTATTTCCTTGTTGGACAGCATCTAAACATAACCCAAATTGAAAACCCAAAATCATTAGACCATGGGCAACCACATCTAAGGCGTTACGAGCAGTGGGTATTTGTTGGATGTCGTAAATCGTAATTAAGGTTATACAGCCACTGGACATCCAGCAACAACCACATAATAACACATTCTAGGAACCTCTAAGGGTTGGGAAACACTTTAAAGCCCTAAACGACTAATGAGTAACGATTAAATCATGCATCTAAAGCTTAAACACCTAACGACCAATAAACCTCAACACTATCAAACAAAGGAGAGCAAGGAAACTTACCCAAACGGACCCGCTTCCACGCTAGACGGGTTATTCTAACCTCGAACAGCGTGTTAGAAGGCTCCTTGGGTAGTGGGTGATCAAGCTGAAGTGTTTCGAACTCAATCGAACACTTAGACAGCGCTGCAGAACAAAAAATCAATGCTAACTTAAAATTTCCAACTCCTAGAGCAATGGGCATTCTACTTTAAGCTCTAAACAAGAATGGGTAAGAGTTAAACTTACCGGAATCGCTAAGCGACGCCGAAACACCCACGAACCGAGCAAAGACGGCGCTGGACAGCAACTAATTAGACCTTAAATCCTGAAATACGGAGTCCATATCAAATGGGCATTTGCTCAAACTTGACTAAAGGCCTAAAGGAGCATGGGTAAGGGATTAGTCTTACCGAAAATGCCTATCGACCTTGAAAACACCCGAAAACGCTACTGGACAAAAGCCAAATCGTGAGGAAACGAGGCTCCGAGCTGCTGCCTACGCAATATCTAACCGAAACAGAACAAGGGACTCTTAGATCAAGCCTTGAATGACTAAGACGACAGTGGGTTGGGCTGCGCAACTCAGACGACGGTGGTGGCAGCTGGGAGGCTGCGACGGCGACTCACGATAGGGGAAGGGCTGCACGAAAAGTTGAAGAGATGGAGATGGGTCTCACGGCAAGAGGGAAAGAGACGGGGAAAGAGAGAGCTTTAGAGTTTCTTTTCTTATTTTTGCTTTTCCTTTGAATTTCTTTTCTTTTTCCTTAAACCCATAAAACCAACACCCAACAATAGAATTCTAAGAATAGGATGATGGTTGAACAAAGCGTCACAATTGAATTCACTCATTCTCGACTTTTGAGGAAGTAGATGAGTGTTCCTTTAAGTGGTGTCTCCGGGTCTTGAACAAAGGGTCCTACTCTCTCACTGGCCTGAGAGGGGTTTTTGTTTGATGGTTGGATCACAAACAGGTTGTTCATCAGAGGAGCACTTTGGTACTTAAGGAGGTAGAGGTAACTCGGGGGTAAAACGGTAATTTGACCCAATTGGAGTTACGAACACTCGTGAAGGACTAACTTGCTGTTATTGGTCTATATCCGTGGACACAAAATTATGTCTGCATTGAGAATAGTGCAATTGTGGGTCTTTAGTGGAATGAACCCACAGTTAACGAAAATTGATTAATTGGTTAATGAGGTTAGCCGGTTAATCTCATATCGTTGGAGCTTCTGATTTTCAGGTCTATTAGGTCCCAATAGTAGCTCGTAAAGAGACTTGAGGCAATTAAGTATTAATTGTAAATTGAAAGTATTTAATTTAGGGGAATCATATAATGTATGTTGATGCATTATAATATAAAGTTTATGAAACTTTATAATATAATTTTGAATTAATTTCAAAATTAAATTTTTTGAGAGAAAATATTTGAAAGAGTTCAAATAATTAATATGAATTGGATTCATATTTATAATTTAATAAAATCCCTAAAATTAAATATATGTTACAAATACACTGTATATTTAATTATAGATATCCATTTTAGGGAATTCAACCCCACCATTTTAGGGCAACTCCCCATGACTCCTTAACTTTAGGCTCAAGACTCTCCCTCCCTCTCCTATTTTAGGTCTTGTAAGTTGTAACCATCTCTATTGTACTAGTATAAATAGGGAGGTTCATGAAGGGTTAAAAACAACTCAATTGAATGCAATTCATTTGCTCTCTTCTCCCTACCTTTGCTCTCTCTATTTCTCTAAGTGTTCTTAGTGTTCTTGTTATTGTTCTTCACATTTTGTAACACGTTATCAACACGATTCTCTTCCATTTTTGTTCAGTTGAAGGTAGGGTTCATTTTACTTTCCATTATTGGTTGCACTTGTCTTCTGTACGTTTCACATATACAGTGTACATGTATTATATATACTTCGTACATACACTGTGTATTGAACGTTGACAACATATGTGTTAAGCAAGATTATCATATTATTTGTTATTATGCATACTATATGTGATTAGTAAAGTATCATATTTATGTATTGATGATATTGACATTTGAATCATTTTTTTATTGTTTATGATTCTATATTTCTTAATGATATTTATGTTAATTACATTATCCACATAATTGAAATGTTGATAGTATGCTTATATTCTTATTATTTCTGTGATAATCTAGAATGTTTAATACATATTCAATGAACATGATGCACATATATACCCTGTATATATCTCAATTTCAAATCATGCATGTGCATTTTCTATACTTTCCCACTTTTCTAATGTATATTACCCTCATTAGTTTATGAGTTATTTGTTCGGTATAACTTTCACATGATCCTCTGTATATTTTATATCATGTGCATTTAGTATATATACATAGTATTTGCTATACTGTCACAACTTTATATACATAATATGTTATATATATTGTTATATATCTTATACAAATATTTGAATATGTTGTTTACTAACAATTTTTTATTTGGGTTCCATACGTATGTTTGAATATATTTTTGTTTGTGTTGATTAACTTTTGAAATTCATAATAAACACATGTATTAGTTCAAATTTTCTCATGGCAAAGTTTGCAAGACTTGTATAGTAGTTAGTTGCTCTTCCTAAAGTTAAGTTTGATGTTATGCACACGAAGTTGCATAAAAATGCTCCTTTTGACTGAATGCACCTGAAGTTGCATCATTTTCAAATCAAGAATTACTCATGATTAAATGCACCTGTAGTTGCACAAGTTTAATGCTCACTTTAATTAAATGCACTTGCAGTTGCATAATTTTAATCAATAAGTGATTTTAAACAAGTGAACATATATTAAGAATAATGTTTCTTTCTTCTCAATTATAGATTATGCTCCTGTAGTAGCAATATCGAGAAAGAAAATTTTAAATATGTGATGAGCAAATATCATGTCTTATTAAGATTAAATCAATCAAATGAGCATTTGATGAAAAATCAAGAATCTCAACCAATTGTTTCAATATCATTCCCTGAAGTGAATACTATAATATCGAATAATTGTTGTCAATGTCGAGATCATGTTTAATAATAAAGGAAGAAGAAATTACTCATCTAGTGGTGGTTACTGAAAGAAAAGTTTCATATTTTAGATATGATATAAAAGATGCATTAGTTTCGTACCTGTTGTACGAAAATGAGAACCATGTGTGAAAGCAAACTTTGCAATCTCCTGAAGAGATGATTAATCTTGGAAATATGAGATAAATGTTGTAATTCTTATTAAATCTCCTGAAGAGAAAATGAACATCATTAAATGAGCAACAAATGCTATATTAGATTATATGAATATCATTTCATTTAATGTTTAATTTATGTTTATTTATTAAGTTCAATTTTATATTTAATTTCTTATTCTGGGGCTCACTATGTGTTATTTTATTTTCCTGAAGAAACATGAATATTTCACATATTTTGGTTGACTCCAAGATGAACAATGAAGATTTATGTTTGGCAGATAGCGCAACAACACACACTATCCTTAAAAGTAGGAAATATTTTTTAGAATTTACAATGCTAGAAGCAAAAGTCAATTCAATATCAGGTCCTGCAGACTTGATTGAAGGTTTTGGAAAAGCAAATATTATTTTGCCTAGAGGAACAAAATTTACAATTGATATTGCTTTATTCTCTAGTAAATAAAAAAGAAACCTACTGAGTTTTAAAGATATAATTGGTAATGGTTATCATATAGAGTCTGATAAAAAGAATAATATAGAGTATCTTTATATTATATCAACTGTCTCACATGAAAAACATATATTAGAAAAGTTGTCTGCCTTTTCTTCTGGATTATATTACACGCATATTCGTGTTATTGAAACATATGCAACAATGAACCTGAAGTTCAATGGTCTAGATATATTTTCTGTTTGGCATGATCGATTGGGTCATCCTGGGTCAATAATGATGAGAAAGATTATTGAAAACTCACATGGACATCCATTGAAGAACCAGAAGATTCTTCAATCTAATGAATTGTCATGTGCTGCTTGCTATCAAGGAAAATTAATTATTAGACCCTCACCAGCTAAAATTGGGATTGAATCCCCCGCATTTTTAGAACGAATTCAGGGTGATATATGTGGACCTATAAATCCACCAAGTGGACCATTTAGATATTTTATGGTTCTAATTCACGCATCCAGTAGATGGTCACATGTGTGTTTATTATCAAGTCGAAACCTTGCATTTGCAAGATTACTTGCTCAAATAATTAAGTTAAGAGCACAATTTCCTGATTATGTAATCAAGAACATTCGTCTTGATAATGCTGGTGAGTTTACATCCCAATCATTTAATAATTATTGTATGTCAGTTGGGATAAGTGTTGAACATCATGTAGCTCGTGTTCATACACAAAATGGTCTAGCTGAATCATTTATAAAACGTCTGCAATTAATTGCTAGACCGATCCTTATGAGAGCAAGACTTCCAATATCTGTATGGGGTCATGCAATTTTACATGATGCATCGCTTATACCCATTAGGCCAGCAGCCTATCATAAATACTCTCCAATACAATTAGCTTATGGCCAGCAGCCAAATATATCACTTACGAACTTTTGGAAGTGCAGTATATGTTCCAATTGCTCCACCAAAACGTACTAAGATGGGTCCTCAAAGGAGGCTGGAGGATTTGATTCCCCATCAATTATTAGATATCTTGAACCCCTGACGGGTGATGTATTTACTGCACGATTTGCTGATTGTCATTTTAATGAGACAAATTTTCCAACATTAGGGGGAGAGATTAAGAAGTTGGAAAATGAAATTACATGGAATGCAGCGTCATTGTCTCATTTAGATCCCCGTACAAATCAATGTGAACTAGAAGTTCAAAAGATGATTCATTTGCAATATATTGCAAATCAAATGCCATATGCATTTACAGATGCTAAGAAAGTGACCAAGTCACATATACCAGCCGC
The DNA here is from genome assembly GCA_036850905.1 of Luffa acutangula. Taxonomy (NCBI): domain Eukaryota; kingdom Viridiplantae; phylum Streptophyta; class Magnoliopsida; order Cucurbitales; family Cucurbitaceae; genus Luffa; species Luffa acutangula. Next base: position 50,009,978 of record CM072089.1, read on the forward strand.
AAATACACCATCGAAAATTGATATCCCTACGCAGCAAGTTATCATAACTAATGATTCTGCGACACGCCAGAAGAGTGGTAGACCAATGGGTTCCAAAGATAAAAATCCTCGAAAAAGAAAAGTAGTCAATAATCAAAATGACTTAATTGATAATGTGGATATTCCAGAAGAAATCCCGAATGTGACTACTCATGAGAATATCGAAGAAGGTGAAATACCTGAGGATAATAATGAAATTTCGATAAATTATATAATGAATGGAAAAAGATGGAATCGGGACAATATAGTTATTGATAACATTTTTGAGTATAATGTTGCTTATGACATCATTTCTGAAAATGATGATTATGAACCAAAATCTGTCGAAGAATGTCGACTTAGAAAGGATTGGCTTAAGTGGAAAAAAGCAATCCAAACAGAATTAAACTCACTTTCAAAACGTGAGGTTTTTGGACCAGTAGTTCAGACACCAGAAGATGTCAAACCTGTGGGATACAAATGGGTATTTGTAAGAAAAAAAAATGAAAAGAATGAGGTCACAAGATATAAAGCTAGACTTGTTGCACAAGGATTCTCGTAAAGACCTGGTATTGATTATGATGAGACATATTCTCCTGTGGTGGATGCAACAACATTGAGATATTTGATTGGCCTGACTGTGTATAAAGAGCTTGACATGCATCTTATGGATGTAATTACAGCATATTTATATGGATCTCTTGATACTGATATTTATATGAAAATCCCTGAAGGATTAAAAATACCAGAGTCATATAATTCAAATCCTAGAGAATTATATTTGATTAAATTACAGAGATCTTTATATGGATTGAAACAATCAGGACGAATATGGTATAATCGCCTTAGTGAATATTTATTGAAAGAAGGGTATCAAAATAACCCGATTTGTCCATGTGTTTTTATAAAGAAATCACAGTCAGGATTTGCTATTATTGTTGTATATGTTGATGATTTGAATATAATTGGAACTCCTGAAGAGTTTCCAAAGGCAATAGAATATCTTAAGAAATAATTTGAGATGAAAGATCTCGGGAAAACAAAGTTTTGCCTTGGCTTACAAATTGAGCATCTAGCAGATGGAATATTTATTCATCAATCAACTTATACAGAAAATATATTAAAGAGATTTTACATGGATAAAACACATCCATTGAACATTCCAATGGTAGTTCTTTCACTCGATGTGAAGAAAGACATCTTTCGACCTCGAGAAGATAATGAAGAACTTCTTGATCCAGAAGTACCATATCTTAGTGCAATTGGTGCACTTATGTATCTTGCTAATAATACATGACCTGATATAACATTTTCATTAAATTTATTAGTTAGATATAGTTCTTCTCCAACAAAAAGACATTGGAATGGAGTTAAGCATATCCTCCGTTATCTTCGAGGGACAATTGATATGGGTTTATTTTATTCTAATAAATCAAATTTTGATCTAGTTGGTTATGCAGATGCATGTCATTTATCTGACCCACATAAAGTTGGATCTCAAACAGGTTATTTATTTACATTTGGAGGAACTGCTATATCGTGGCGATCTATGAAGCAGACAATAACAGCTACTTCCTCAAACCATGCCGAGATCTTGGCAATTCATGAGGCTAGTTGAGAATGTGTATGGTTAAGATCAATGACTCAACACATTTGTGAAACATGTGGATTGTCCTCTAGCAAAGATTGTCCAACAACATTATATGAAGACAATACAACATGTATAGCTCAAATCAAAGGAGGATACATTAAACGAGATAGAACGGAGCATATCTCACCAAAGCTCTTCTACACTCACGATCTTGAAGAAAATGGCGATATCATTGTTCAACAAATTTCTTCAAAAGACAACTTGGCAGACTTATTTACGAAGGCATTACCTACTGCAACATTTGAGAAGATGGTGCACAACATTGGGATGCGACGACTCAAAGATCTCAAATGATGTTTTCATGAGGGGGAGTAAATACACTGCACTCTTTTTCCCTTCGCTATGGTTTTTCCCACTAGGTTTTCCTAGCAAGGATTTTAATGATGCAGTAATTAATGTATATAAAAATAATGTACTCTTTTTCCTTCACTGGGGTTTTTCCCATTGTGTTTTTCCTAGTAAGGTTTTAATGAGGCATATATTTCATATACAATGGATATCTAAGGGGGAGTGTTACAAATACACTATATATTTAATTATAGATATCCATTTTAGGGAATTCAACCCCACCATTTTAGGGCAACTCCCCATGACTCCTTAACTTTAGGTTCAAGACTCTCCCTCCCTCTCCTATTTTATGTCTTGTAAGTTGTAACCATCTCTATTGTACTAGTATAAATAAGGAGGTCCATGAAGGGTTAAAAACAACTCAATTGAATGCAATTCATTTGCTTTATTCTCCCTACCTTTGCTCTCTCTATTTCTCTAAGTGTTCTTAGTGTTCTTGTTATTGTTCTTCACATTTTATAACAATATATGATATTTAATTGGGTAATTAATTAATTGTGGAATTAATTATTTATTTATTAAAATTAGATATGAATAAGATAATAGATTTGATTAGATCTTATTCATGATATTTTCCTATAAATAGGACCCCTGGGGTGGGGTGAAAGACATTTCATTCATTCTTCTACTCTCAGAGAATTCCCTTGAAGGATCCCACTAGTCTCCTGCCTCTAGAAGTCTCAGAGTCATACCGGTGTAGCCATAGTGGTAGTGTTCGCAGTAGTTCGTGATTATTTCACAGCAGTTGGTGAATTTAATATGAGTCGTCAACGAGAGTAAGTAACTAGTTACTATATAAATTAGAATTAGATTCTATAGATTTTCAACATGCTTAATCTAGATATTCATTAGATTATGAATATATGTATGTTGCTAGTGTATTAGTATTTCATAATACTAAATTAATTACGAATTGTTCCTGAAATCGCTTCCGCTATATCGGGACCCAATTCCCTTCAAATAGGATTATTTCTAGATTTTTATTTGATTTCAAGAATTCTCGGGGTTAGAAATTTGAAGGAAAAATTGGAATTTTAGCATTTAATGTTGGGCAACAAATTTCAATGGTAGAATTTAGGGGTGAGCAAGACACGCCGAAAAACCGATCCGACCGACCGAAACCGACCGAACCGACGTCGGTCGGTCGGTTCTATAGCAGGTTCGGTCGGAGGTCGGTTTTTCTATAAGAAAAACCGACCATTCGGTCGGTCGGTGGGCCTAAAAAAGCCCAAACCGACCGAACCGACCGAATATTCATTTATATTATATAAAATTAAAAAAAAAAAAAAAGAAAGAAAGAAAGGTGAAAACGCGTGCTCTGCTGTGCTGCTGCAGCCAGCTGTCTTTCCAAGCATTAATTACCTATATATAGGTAATGATTACCTATATATAGGTAATCATTATTTATTTAAAATAAATTATTATTTTTCTCTTCCTTCTTCAACGATCTTCCCACCTTCACTTTCATTTTCTTTCTTTTTTCAGTCATTCTTTTAACTTTCTCTCAGTTTCTTTTTTTCGACCATGAGCATTGAGCAAGCACTTCACCGGAATAACACATTTCTTCACCGGAGTTTAGTGTTACACGGATCGTCATGTATTTTTTTCTTCTTAGTTCTTTATTTATCTTTCATCTCTTTCTCTTTGTTTTCTTGTTGTATGTAAATATCATCTTCTCGTCTCGTCTTCGTTCTTTTTTTCTCCTTCACCTTACCGGAACAACGGCGTCATCGCTGAAACTTTCAAAACCGACCGAAACTGACCGATTTTTGCATGTGGTCGGTCGGTCGGTCTCATAGAACTCTCAAAACCGACATTCACCGACCGACTCAAACCGAGGTATCGGTGGTCGGAGTCGGTTTGAGCCCAAAACCTATGCCGACCGACCGATGATCACCCCTAGTAGAATTGACCTATTTTAAAAATTAAAAAATTATAAAAGGTTGTTTTCATTGTTTTTTAATTATTTTTTTTTTTTTGAAAATCATTGTTTTTTAATCTTTCGAAATAATGGAATCACATATACAACTTTAAAAACAATATTTTCTATTTTTGATTTACAAATTCTCTCCAACTCTAAATAATATATATATATACACAAAACTATTGTTGTATAAATAGTGTGTGATGCTTTGTTTGACATTTTTTCATATTCTTGTCAATTCTATTGTAATCCCCCGCTATGCAAATCAAAACCTTCCTACAATACAATTATCTTGTATTTTTTTATTTTATAATTTCAATTTCAGCTTTTTTTTTTCAAAAATCAATTCGAACAATTCATAACATCTCGCTATTAAAAAGATAAGTAAATGTCTTTCCTTTCGTTAACTTAATTAAATTTTTTCTCTTTTACTTTTTAAGAAAATCAATAACCAATTTAATACAACTCACAAGATGAATAAGAAAAACTATTTTCCTTCTCTAATCGAAAAATACTTATTTTACTTTTTTACGGAGAAATTTCTTAGATTTCATCTTTCTTTCTGTCGAAATGAGATTTTTCTTCCTCTTATAAACTATTGTTTTTGTTATTAGGTTTTTTTTTATTATTATAGATCATTTAAATATATATATATATATATATATATATTATCCATTCATTAATATTATCGATAACAAATAATTATATTAAATTAATTTTTTTATAAAAAAAATGAATTTTACCACATATATTAATCTTTCCCTGTATTTTAAAATTTATAATCAAATACAATTTTCAAGATTTGAATTTAAATTCAAAGTTCTTAAATTGGAATAAAAGCGTTTTCAGATAGGATGGAAATAAAAAATTTGTTCTCTCTTTATGCTGAACCCAAAAACATGAATCGAAAGAGCCGAACATTTTTTGAAATTGTACCGTATGGCTAAATTAAAATAACAGTTTTGAAATTTGGCTAAAAATTATAAGATTTTTAAAAATGGGTAATCTGTATTTTTAAATGATTTTATCTTTTTCGTTTTCCATTTTTACCCTTCCATTAAATACAAAATCAAAACTAAATCTTTTAGGTTTTCCAAAATCTTTTCAAATTCTCTTTCAACCATTATTTTAAATCATTTTCAAATCCCTTGACGTTTTCTAAATTTAAACATTCATAATACATTTCAAAATTTATATTATTTTTTAAAAAATTTCACATTTTCTAATTGTAGTTTTTTTTTAAAATAAAAGATTTCTCATTGTAGTTATACAAACATCCTATCCAAATTTCATGAATTTTTCAAACTCAAATACCAATTAAATTCTATGAGTAAACATTTGAAATTTTTAGAATTTTTGTAAATTCAACGTTACATTTTCGTAAGTAAAAAATTAATCATAAATTGCAACACTTTCCAATTTTATAGTGTTTGTCTACTAACAATGAGTTTTCAAAATTTGATACCAATAGGAATTTAACATTTTCCAATTTTAAAATATATTCCAAATTGCAACCTTAGCAAACTTTTTAGTCATGGGATTTTTTTTTTTTTTGAAACGTTTATTCATGGGATTTGATATTTAAAAATATCCAATATTTAATATAACCATTAACTTTTTCATGAAAATTATTTTTTTTTTCTAATATTTTTTTCTCACTAAGCACAATTTGTAACGACCCGACTTCTTAAATAGTCTTTTCCAGATCGTTACGACAATGCATGCTTTGGAGACCCTTTTAAATAAAAACATTTTAAAACATAAACACTAATTTAAGTAAAAACCTCACAACAAAACTTTTATTCGGGATCCCTAATTTTAAAAGTTTTAATTATTCTTAAATAATTTCAAAAATATAAATGTACATGGTCTCTAGAAAATTTCTCAAAAAAATTTACAAATCAAATAAAATAAAACAAAGTTCTTTAAGCGGAAGAAAAATAAAATATGAGGTCCTTAGTTCCCTCATGGTTGTCTAACAGATTCTCATCGTCCGCCTTGCACCTGCCTTGCCTTTACCTGAAAAAAAAATATTTTTGAAAAGAATGGGTATTTAAAATACTCAGTAAGTGATCCTACTGTTGATGTTGGGTCACACTTAAACACGTTTTAAAAATCAACAATAAATATTTTTTTGGTGGCTCTAAAATTTATTTTAAACTTATTAATGAGAGGGTATTGATGACATGCAAAAATGTCATCATTTTCCTATTAATTTTAGCTAGTTTTGTGCATGAATTGTGAGCTTTAATGCATTTTTATGTTGATTTTGTAGAAAACCGAGTTCGAGAAGCAAAACCAAGAATTTAACCAATTTTAGGGGTAAAAAGAAGACTTTGGGCCAGAAAAGAAGAAAAGAAAAAAAGATCATTTAAAGTGGAGGCCCAAAAAGCCCAAAAGAAAGGAGAAAGGAGGCAAAAATCTGTGTTTAAGGCTTCTAGAAGGCCTAGCTGAAGGATTGGAATTCCCAATTCCGTTACAGCGAAAGCAATTAGACAGTTCGTAAATTAATTTTGTTCTACAAAATACCAATACATTGGCGAAAGGTTAAGCGATGAGAAACATACCTCCGTTGACGACTATGAATACTTCAACGGACATCTTTCTTGATTTATGACCAAGCGTCAACAATTGGGACACCACCAATTGATCTTCCCCGCTATAACTCTGAGATTAGGAACATAGTTGTGGGACTACCTAATCTTGAATGGGAAAAACTCTAGAGAGAAAATTCTCCCTAGAGTTCTTGAGTTGAGAGAATATGAGAGGGAGGCTAGAGAAAATGCAAGAGTACATTCTTGTGGCCTTATGTTGTTGTACCTAAACCTTAGGTTTAGTGTTCTATTTATAGGAGAAAGGTCATGAATAAAATATTCATTTAAAATCAATTATTTCCATAACTGATTTAATCTTTTCCATAATTAATCAATTCCATGACCAACCAATTCCATGACCAACCAATTTCATGACCAATCAATTCCATAATTGATTAATCTTTTCCATAAATGATTGATCACTTCCATAAGTGATTAAATCATTTCCATAAATGATTAATTACTTCTATAAGTGATTAATCATTTTCATAATTGATTAATTTCCAATTAATTAATTCTTTAATTAATTAGTCACCAATTAAATATCATATATTTAATTTCAGACATTGTATTAGTTAATTAATTAATTACCCAATTAAATACCATATATTTAATTTGAGACCTTCAATTAATGAATTCTATAATATGAATCAAATTCATATTAAAATTTGAACTCCTTCAAATTCTCTTATGTCCTATAAATTTAATAAGAATCAAATTCATATTAATATTTGAACTTCTTCAAATATTTATTTCTGTCATAGACTATAGTTTAATTAAATCTCATTTAATTTAAACTAAATTGAATAATTCATTAATTCATAATTAATTGATTCATCTTCTAATTAAATACCATATATTTAATTAGACATATATTTGAACTCTTTCAAATATATCAATCTTTCAATATTATAAAGTTTAATCTCAAATTAGACTTTATATTTTAATGCATCACTATACATTATATTAATTTGTATCTCGTACAATTAACTTAATTCCCAATATGAATTTGAACTATTCAAATTCTCTCAAGATATATTTGTTCCTAATTACTCTTTACGAGCTAGTAGGGGGACCTAATGGACCTACAGATCAGAAGCTCCAATGATATGAGGTTAATAGATTAAACTCATTAATCAGGTTAACCAATATTCATTAACTGTGGGTCATTCCACTAAAGACCCACAGTTGAAATCTTCTCACTGTAGAACATTTATGTGTCCATGGATGTAGATCTATGCCGGTAAGTCAATCCTTCACGACTGTCTGTAATCACAGCTAGGTCAAATTACCGTTTTACCCCTGTGTTACATCTGTCACCTTAAGTACCAGCGCTCCTCTAATGAACAACATGTTTATGGCCCAACCATTAAACAGAAAGTCCCTCTCGGGCCAGTGAGAGGGTGGGATCCTTTTGTTCAAGTGATAGCGAGCATAGCTAGCTATCTTTAATTATTTAATTTAGCTAGTCTTTTATGATTTTTGGGCCATTTTATTGTGCTTTAATGTTTATTTTGTAGGAAAAGGTTGATTGGAGCTAAAATGCAATAGTGGAGTTAATAGGGTGCTCGGGACGCGAAAAGATGCAAAGGAAGGAAAAGAATAAAAAGGGAAAAAAGTCAAAATTCGGTCAAAAGGTGACTAGCGTCGAGATGCTAGCCCTTAGGCGTCTCGACGCTAGCATTCCTTATTCGGATAGGCGCGAAATCGTCGCAGCGTCGAGACGCTGCGACCTTAGTGTCTCGACGCTACCGTAATTTCCTTTCCAGAACGCGTGTGTTTAGAGGCAGCGTCTCGACGCTATGATGAAATTTCAAAATAAATAGTTCTTTTCGGCTAGGTTTTTGGGAGAACCAATTTTGGGACTTCTTGGAGCCGTAAACAGAGGAAAAACAGAGCAATTCAAGGTTGAAGCAAAGGGGAAAATTCGGAAATCAACCCATTGTTCGTGGGGATCGTGACGGGGACGTTCGGTCTCGGCCTACAACGAGTTTAATTCTTCTTTCCCTCACTTTAGTTAGATTTTTATGGCTTTTACATGTTTAGTTGAGCTTGTAATTTTGATCATGAGTAGCTAAACTTGTAAGCTTAGGGATTGATGTAGTTGATTGTGTTTATGGATTGATTTATGGTTTAAGTTGTGCAATGTTATTATGTTTGTAATCTTGATTTAATGCTTTCAATTAATTGGCCATTAGTTGGATGATTTAAGTTTCGAATCTAGCTCGGGAGAGGGGATTTGATTTAGACTTACTCAAGATTGCATGACTAAAGTTTAGTTTCTAACTCGTGACGGTTTTAGATTAACTTTAGAATTGGTTAAAAGATCTCATTGCCTTGCATGATTAATAAACTTAGATAGGGATATCAAGTTGGTTAATTTGCATGATAATCAATTATACTCGGGAGAGGTAGTTGTGATTAAAGGGTCTTTGGCTCATAATTTCATTGTACATAATAACTTATTCCTTAAAATCAATCCTAAACTAAATCGGTGAAATCAATTCCCTAAGTAGTTTTCCCAATTGAAATTCCACACTTTTTACTTGCTTTGATTTGGTTTTCTTATCATTCATTCTTCACTTTTTGATCCCTAAATAAAATTGGGCAAGATAATTCACAATACTTGATTTGCTTAAAAATCCAATCCAGAGGATGACACTCGTTTATACGAACTCTTTATTATTACTTGACCCGTGCGCTTGCGGTTAGGAAAAGTCCACATGAAGTTTTTGGCGCCGTTGCCGGGGATTGGCACATTTAGCTAGATTGATATTGTGACAAAATTGCTTGATCTTAATTTAGGGTGTATTTTTACTTTTTTAGGTTGTTTGCATTTTTTTTTCCTTATTTGTTTTTCTTTCCAAATTTGCTATCTAGTTTTAGTTTTTCTTTTAGTTGTGTAATCTTTTCCTTATTTGTTTCTTGTTATTCCTTTTTAGATTAGTTTTTCCTTATTTGTTAGTTTCCTTATTTGTGTTTTGCCATATTTATTTTTGCATTCCATTTTAGGTTATTTTCTTTCTTTTTCTAGATTATATTTTCCATATTTAAATTAGATATTTTTTTCCATATTAGGTTTTTTTGTTTGAATCTTTGTCATTTGTTCTTGTTGGGTTATTGTTTGATTGAAAACATAATTATCATTGTTGTTTTAATTGATGTGAATGGCTTTTTATTCAACACCATATTTCAATTTTTCATCTTCAAGTTATACCCCTTTAAATGAAAATTCTTCCTTGGAAAGCATAGTTCAAAATTATATTGAGGAGTCTAGAGCGAGGAATCTAAAAATTGATGAAATCATAAGAGGACTTCAAGCTCCACAGGAAGTTAGTGAGGTGGGATCCACTTCCATAAGTTGTCTAGTGAGTCGTGTGGTAGATGATTCATTGGCACTCATTCATGAGCGTAGTTCTTTTGATCTTGATGAGGATGAGCAGTTAGGGGTGAGTTGCATGAATAATGGGGACGAATTGGAGAGTTGGAGCACCTTTCAAAAACATGGTTGTGAGGAGAAAAAAGAAAATGAGCTTGTAGTGTTAGAGGAAGTTCAGGAGGTAGAGTTTGAGGTTGAAAAACCTTCGTCGGTTTTATCTTCTCCATCCTTTGTAGATTTTGATTGTTCTTTTTTCTATTCTCACGAGTCAGTTTTAGAGTCAGAGTCTCTTTATTTTGATATTTCTCCTTTTATGCTTCTTTTATCCAAAAATACCAAAAATAATTCTGTTTCAGGGGCCCATGAGAAGCTAGTAAGTTTACTAGCGATCGTTGGTTATATTGATTCAAGGAAGAAGGGCCCAAAGAAATACGAGAATTTTTATGTGCCTTGATAGACTGGACAAACACGTCGAGCTAATGACGTTAAACAAGCGCTTATGGGAGGCAACCCAAGTAAGTTTAGTGTGTTTTCTTCTTTGTTTTTAATTTATTGTTTGTTTTTGTTTTGTAGGTCTTGTTTTCTTTCTCTCCTTTGCTTTCAAGCTTTCAAGATTCCAAGCTTTCAGTCAAGAAGTCATCATTATTCCAGGCCAGTATTGTTCACTCATTTCATTCTTTTATTGTTCCCATGCTTGTTATAACTAATGGTTGACTATTTCGTGGTCCGGTCTTATGCAAACTCATTGCATAGGATACCCCCACTTGCATGTCTACTACATGGACGTTTTGGATCAATACGTCTGTATCAAATACAAAGCGGGTCGTATCTCATAATGTTACCAGGATAAGGAACCCAACCTTATCCTTGTACTATAGACCTTTTAGGTTGTTACTTGAACATCGATCATCTTATGTCCCCACATACTAGTTCAAGTTACATACAAACAACCTTGGATCTTAGTTTATTGGATTTGGGTCAAATTGTGCAATACTTAACAATAACACTTTATTGTAGAAACTCAATAACACTTTATTGAAACAAGTATACAATTTGTTTACATTTACTATCTACGAGTTTTAGGGCATAAAACCCAACACTAGCGTCGAGACGCTAGGTGATCAACGAGGAAAATTCCAGAATCGCGACAGCGTCGCGACGCTGTCCTTGTAACGTCGCGACGCTGCGACAACTTTCGCCCCAAGACAACATGACATCACAGCGTCGAGACTTGTTCAGCAAGAAATTTCCAGCCTCTTTCCCTATAAAAAGCCCCCTCTCCCAAGGTGAAAATCATTCCATTTTTTGGGGAGCATGATAGCGAGCATAGCTAGCTATTTTTCTCTGATTAATTAAGCTAATCTTTTACAATTATTTGCCCAAATTTATGCATTTTTATGTTTTATTTGTAGGAAGTATGTGTTTGAAGCTTATGTGACGCCCGTGCTTTTTGGGTGTTATTTAAATTCCATGGATAAAGTCGAACGAAAATATATTTATCATTTGGGCTTTTGATATGTATTTATAATTTAATATCAAGGCATTGGAAAATTATTTTGGGATATGAGCGTTAAAGTAATTAAATCCCTTCTTAACGCTAGTTAAATTCCAAGTTACTGTGGTTATAAGGTTGGTGTTGAAAAGTTCATGCTATCTTAGAGGTTTAAGTTGAGTTCTATTCATGGAGTGCTATTTTGGGCATTTTGGTTGGTTATGTATTAAAAAAAAAGAGAAATATCTCAAAAAGGAAAAGAAGAAAAAGCCCTAACTCTCCATCCATCTCTTTTCTCTCTTCACGCGTGAACCCCCCTTCAGCCGTTTTCGCGCCGACGCCGCTCGGCTCGCGTCGTCGCCGGTCATCGCGCCGTCGCCCAGGTTCTGCAGCCGCCGCCGTCGACACGCCTAGCCGTGGGTCTCTCTCTCCGCGCCGTTTCTCCTCTCGTGGTCGTCGCGCAGGCCGCCGTCCCTCCCTTCTCTTCGCGCGTGGAAGTCCAGCCGCCGCCACTTCTCCTTGCAGCCGAGCGCCGCCGTTCGTGAGTCGTAGTGCCGCCGCTACCCAGATCGAAGCTGTCGCATCTCTTCCTTCTCTCGTTCCCTTGCATTTTCGGCCAAGAAGAACTCGTGGGTAAGCCTCATACTCACTCATTTGTATTCGATAAGGCCCGATCTAACTCTCTTTAGTCCTTGTTGGTTAGATCTTGCGCGGACAGCAACCGGAAGCACCGTTTTCTTCGCGTATCAGCCTTAAAAACCGTGGGTAAACCTCTTTCTTTTCCTTTTCTTGTGGTTTTAAGGCTGGATCTAAGTTTCTCTTGGTTCAATGTTGTTAGATCTCGCGTGTCAAGCGATTCGGAGCCCTGTCGTTCCCTTTTCAGTCGATTCCGCCTCTGTCCAGCAACGTCTCGGCTGTTGTTGGTGTCGTTTGGCGTTTCCGGTAAGTCTAATCTCTTACCCATGCTTGTATGGTGTTAGGATTAATTACCCATAGTGTTTAGGTGCTGGAAAATTAAGTTTGGCTTGATTTTCTGATCTGCAGCGCCGTAAAAGTGTTCGATAAGGTTCGAAACACTTCAGCTTGGATGCCCATTGCCCAAGGAGCGTTCTACCACGTTGTTAGAGGTTAGAATAACCCGCCTTTCGTGAAAGCGAGTCCGTTTGGTAAGGTTTCTTGTTGTTCCTTCGCTTTTAGCGTTAAAAAGTGTGTTGTCCAATGGCTATCCTAGCCTTAGAATCATGTTTAGGTCGTTACCCATTGGTTACCTAGGCCCTCAAGTGTTGCCCAGTCGTGATAGGTCCTAGAATATGCTTTAAAATGGATCGTGATTGTTGTATGTGGTTCAAAAGCATGAAATTACCTTTGCCCATTAGTTGTTTAAGCCTTAGAAGCATGTGTTAGTTGTTACCCATGGTTTATCTAGGCTTGTAGGTGTTGCTCAACCTTCATAAGTCCTAGAACATGTTTGAAAATGGGTTGTCGTTGCCGTTTTAGTTGGAATTCATTTAGTTCATCAATGCCCATTAAAAACTCGTTGTCTTAAAATGTTTCCTAAACCTTATAGGTTCTTAAAGGATGGATAATTAAGAGGTTTTGCTTGCTGGTCGTGGTTTAAAAAGCATGTTTAAATATCACCTATCGATTTTCTAGGCTCGAGTAGTGTTGTCCAATCTCTAGGAGCCCTTCGAATCTCTAATTACACTTTTTGTGCTTGCTGTCCAGCGCTTGAAAAGCCTTAAATATGGTCGTTCAACGTTACCCATGGCCCGTTGTGCCTTAGACATGGTTGCCCATGGACTAAAGCTTTTGGGTTTTCAGTTTGGGAACTGCTGAAGGCTGTTTGGTAAAATAATAGGCCTAGTAAGTGGGTTTTGGCTTTTCAAGCTTTTCTTAAGGTCTTTAGGTAGATTCTAACCCCTTTTAGTTGCCTTGTAATTTAGGAGTTCATCTTGGTTGCTTTAAGCTGGTTGGAGTTGCTTAGGAGCGCTATAGGTAAGTAGTTTCTACTTACCAAACTTGTTTGACTGCATGGAGCATGTTCGCTTGTTACTTGCTTTACTCGTATATGTGCTTTGTATGAAATGTGTATATGAACTGCTGCGTTGTAATCTTTAGAGTGTTTGTATGAATCATGAAATGTACTTTTTGTGTTGTTTGAGATGTATGTGCTTAGGAAGTATAAGCATGTTAGATACTTGCCTTAAGCATGATCATTGATGAGTCTGGCTTGCATGTTGCATGGGGGATGTGTAGCATGAGTCGGGTGTGAGGCACAGCACATGGTGCGGAATTCATGTGTAGCGGAGCGTGACGCGGAAATCACGTAAGAGGGGCGCAACACATGGCGCGGAATTCATGTGGGGTAGGTGCGGAGCGTGACGCAGAAATCACGTAAATTGCGCAGCACATGGCGCGGAATTCATGTGTAGCGGAGCATGACGCGGAAATCATGTAAGTAGCGCAGCACATGGCGCGGAATTTATGTGTAGCGGAGCATGACGCGGAAATCATGTAGTTGCGGAGCATGACGCAGAAATCATGTGGAGTCTAGTGCGTGTGTTGCATAGTGTGTTGCATTTGCACGAGTTTGTAGTTTTAAGCATATTGTTAGTTTATGACTTAGTAGCCTGTTGGATATCTGTGGTTGCATAAGCATGATGCTTGCTTGTGGTTGTGAAAGCATGTTGGATGCGTGTGTAAGGCATGTTGATTGCGTTGTTGATGTTTGTGGTTTGGTGAGTGTGAGCTGCTTACCAGTACCACGGTTGTACTGATACCCCCTTCCCCACCTTCCCCCAAACATTTTAGATGTTGCAGGTATCGAGGATGATCCGGACCTTGGTGGCGAGGAGGAGAACTGCGAGGAAAGGTTCCTAGGGTGTTAGTTTCCGTGTTGTTATGTTTTCCTAGTGCTGTAATAAGTTAGTAGGAGAATGACTTGTTTTCGAGTTTATAAACTAGAGTGGATAGTTTGGATGAGTTTAATAAATTGTATAGCTAGTGGACTAGCTCCTTTGTTAATAGAATGAATTTATGATTCCGCTGCATGATTTTTGAGTTAATGTATGATGTGATGAGCCTTGATTTGTCTAGAGGAGATAGGTTGTGAAATCTGATTGAAGTTTGGTGGAGTTTTGGCTTGTTGCATGATTTAGAAGTGTTGATATTTATATCAAGTGTGAAAAAAATTGGTTCAGGCCATTTTACGCCGTTATGCTGCCGAAATTTTCGGTACATCCGGTTTGAGTGGTCCAGTTCCATAGATAAGGGTTTATAGGGTTGAAGTAGCGTCTCTAGGCTAAGGGTTGGAAAACCTGGGGCGTTACAGTTGGTATCAGAGCGATTACGTTCTTGTAGACTAACCTAGATAGCCTAGTTTGTTTAGTTTTGTGTGAGTTAGAGGTTGTTCCTCGTTCTCCTCTCCATCACCAGGTATGGGAACATCATTATTTATTGTTGGTTGGTATACTTTTGGATGTATGAGTTATCTGCCTGCCTGATATTGTTTTGTTTGTTTGCTTGTTAGTTGCTTTGCCTTGTTCAAGCATGATGATTGTTTTCCTTGGTTGTTTTGGTAGAAGCTTGGCTTAGGATGCTCCCTTTAGGTGGCTAGATAGCTTGTTGTTTTGTTGCGTGCCTGATGCATGGTAGTAGGTATAGGATGTTGCCATAGTTCCTAGATAGATTGCATATTTCTCCTTGCATGTCGTGTGCCTTCTAATCTAGGTGATTGCCTTTGTTGAGATTAACCCTCATATTCTAGTTCTTAGGAGAATTCTTTAAGCGAGTTCATCGTTTCCTTTCAGCGATGAGTTTGGATAGCAGTCAAGGTAGTGGACGTTCTGGTCCTCCAGACGTTCCCGAGGTTAATTCACATCTCGAGGCGGATCCTCCTGCTTTTCCCCCAGCGCCTCCTGTGCTGGCAACAGAGGCATTGCAGGCGATGCTTGGCAATGCAACTCCGAACAACCTATAGCACGTCGGTGCTAACGAAGCCCCTGCTCATGGCGAAGAGGTGCAGTTTATCAAGAGTTTCGTGAAGGCGAAGCCTCCTTCATTTGATGGACGCTCGGAAGGTTCTGAAGCAGTTGTAGAATGGACTGCCGCGTTGGAAGCGATATTTCAATTTCTTGAAGCTAATGCCCAGCAACGGGTCCAAGGAGCTGCCTTTATGCTTAAAGGTTACGCTCGCACTTGGTGGAAGGCAGTGGGTCAAACCAAGAATCGCCCGGAGAACCCCATTTCCTGGTCAGGGTTCAAGGGTCTGGTGCAAGACCATTTTGGCTGCCGTTTTGCTGGAGTTGAGGTAGAAGCGGAATTTGTCTCTCTGGTTCAAGGGATTTTGTCCGTAGAGCAATACGTCAGGAGGTTCGAAGAGTTGTCCTGTCGTGTCCCAGAGTTGGTTGCTACCGAGGAAATTAGGATCAACCGATTCGTTAACGGGCTCCGCGCAGAAATTCGAGGTTTGGTCAGGCTGGGTCGACCAACCACGTTTGCAGCAGCTCTGGCAAGCGCCCGGATGTTGGATAGGGACATCCCTAGGACAGAGCAGTCCCAAGAGGTTGGCACGTCATCTGGTGCCAAGAAGAAGCACGAAGAGGAAGCGTTTGTGCCTAGTCAGAAGGTTAGAAGATCTCCATCAGGATCTCGCGAGTGCGCTGATGAGTTCTGGCCCTGTGTCACCGATGAGGAGCTCAAGGCAGAGTACCCAGAACTTTACAATGACGATGACTCTGATGATGAGGGAAGCTCCTAAGGTGGGGAGTCAGTGTACCCCTCGCTCAAGGTTAGTGATTTCTCTCCTTAAATCTATAATCTTTGGCTTGAAATCTCTCTTCTTGTGATTTATGCTTGTCTCGTGCATATCTGTTGGGTGTTGTGTGTATGCATGAGTCGCTCCTTAATTTTGAGGCTTTGTTTGTGAAGCAAATCTTGAAGCTAGAATTGCTAGGGTATCCCTTTTGTTTGATGCCTTGTTATTTAAATCTCCTTGTATAGGCTAATTTCAAGGGGAGAAAGATCATCCGAGAATAGGATTTGTGATCTAGCTTCTTAAGTTGAGATCATGGAATTACCGTTCCAAAGTTGTTTTCAAAATCGAGTTTGAGTATTGCAAGCTTGCTGTGAGGTCTTCGGGCTAAAATAGCTTTGCAACTCTTATGGATGCTTCGTAAGTGCTTAGGTTCTTTATTCTTCAGTTCATTTCAAGGCTTTGTTGGTGTTGCCTAGTTCCTAAGGAGTTGAAAAACTTCCTTTGAGATAAGCAGAAGGTTTCCTTAGGGTAGTTCTGTATCCAATTCAAGGAGTTAGCTTTCCAAGGATGCCTAAGAATCCAAGTTTGAACGTTGCAAGCTTCGGGGATGTCTCCAGACTCCTTATTAGCCTTGCTGCTGCTTGGATCTAATGAATCAAGTCTCAAGGGTTTTTGGGCTTGCTCGTGACGATGCTCTCAATGATGTTGGTTCTCAAACCAAGAGTTAGAGCATTTTCCCTCACGCAGTAAGGTCTCAACCAAAGCCAAGGTGATATTGAGAATCAGTATCGAGTCATGACTGCAGCGTCAGTTGTCGTCACGACGAAGTTACCTTGGTTTGCAGTTATAAGGATGTGTCAACAGTGGAGTTAGTGTGATCTCGTAGCCTTTCTTGAAGGATGGTTTGAAAAGGTGAGTTGGCGCAGCGGAAGCCGTTTCGAAGTGGTCGTTTCTTCTTTGGTGATGCCTGTTTGAAGTTGGCGGTTGAACTTACCAACTAAGTGGGTTTAATGTTGGTGGAGTTGCTGATGAAGCTTTCTGCAGATTGGAGTCGTGGTTAAGTCGTTGATGGTAGGTTCTAAGTGTCTAGCTCAAGGCTTAAGCTGGCATTGACAATCTATGTGGTGTTAGTAGCATCAGCGAATAGAAGTTCCTTGTAGGTCGTGCAAGATCGAAGTTCGGTTTCAATCTTGTTAGGCCATTTGAGTTCTCGGTGTGTGCAGTTAGGTTGCTCGTAAGCAAGCTTTGCATCAAGTGTTGTATGTTCAACACGACTCGTCTCAAGAGTTGTTGTTATGCATACACATCACCTGTTCCTCTTGTGCCTCAGTTTTAAGCGTTGGGATCCTAGAGGAAATTGGTTTGATGAGCAAAAGCCTTTGGTGTTAAATGCCTTGTGAAGCGTGAGTTGCAGTCAAGGCCAGTCCACCGGTGTGGTTAGGTGAGCACTTTCGAGAATTTGGAGTTCAGCTTTGGTGATCTCGTGTTCTTGCCCTTGGAATATGAAAAGGCTTCTTTGCTCGTTGATAAGAAGCTTAACCTGGGTTATTGGTCCTTAAAAGGTCTTGGAGCACATCAAGCCTGTTGTTTACAAACTGGCGTTATCGCCGACCATGTCAGCTATGCAGGATGTGTTCTATGTGTCCATGGTGTGGAAATGCGTGCGTGATCCTTCGCATGTGCTGAATCCTAAACCCCTGTCGTCGATCGAGGACTTGGCATTTGTGGTAGAGAAGTTTGTCAAGATCCTAGCAAATGAAGCGAAGGTTCTGAGGAGCAAGGCCTTTGTTTTGGTGGAAGTGTTTTGGTTGAACTGCAAGGCAGAAAGGTGCTTTTGGGAAAGCAGTTGGACTTGTTCGAGCAATGGTCTTTCGAGGACGAAAGCTTTTAAGGTGGGGAGAATGTGACGCCCGTGCTTTTTGGGTGTTATTTAAATTCCATGGATAAAGTCGAACGAAAATATATTTATCATTTGGGCTTTTGATATGGATTTATAATTTAATATCAAGGCAGTGGAAAATTATTTTGGGATATGAGCGTTAAAGTAATTAAATCCCTTCTTAACGCTAGTTAAATTCCAAGTTACTGTGGTTATAAGGTTGGTGTTGAAAAGTTCATGCTATCTTAGAGGTTTAAGTTGAGTTCTATTCATGGAGTGCTATTTTGGGCATTTTGGTTGGTTATGTATTAAAAAAAAAAAAAAGAGAAATATCTCAAAAAGGAAAAGAAGAAGAAAAAGCCCTAACTCTCCATCCATCTCTTTTCTCTCTTCACGCGTGAACCCCCCTTCAGCCGTTTTCGCGCCGACGCCGCTCAGCTCGCGTCGCCGCCGGTCATCGCGCCGCCGCCCAGGTTCTGCAGCCGCCGCCGTCGACACGCCAAGCCGTGGGTCTCTCTCTCCGCGCCGTTTCTCCTCTCGTGGTCGTCGCGCAGGCCGCCGTCCCTCCCTTCTCTTCGCGCGTGGAAGTCCAGCCGCCGTCGCTTCTCCTTGCAGCCGAGCGCCGCCGTTCGTGAGTCGTAGTGCCGCCGCTACCCAGATCGAAGCTGTCGCATCTCTTCCTTCTCTCGTTCCCTTGCATTTTCGGCCAAGAAGAACTCGTGGGTAAGCCTCATACTCACTCATTTGTATTCGATAAGGCCCGATCTAACTCTCTTTAGTCCTTGTTGGTTAGATCTTGCGCGGACAGCAACCGGAAGCACCGTTTTCTTCGCGTATCAGCCTTAAAAACCGTGGGTAAACCTCTTTCCTTTCCTTTTCTTGTGGTTTTAAGGCTGGATCTAAGTTTCTCTTGGTTCAATGTTGTTAGATCTCGCGTGTCAAGCGATTCGGAGCCCTGTCGTTCCCTTTTCAGTCGATTCCGCCTCTGTCCAGCAACGTCTCGGCTGTTGTTGGTGTCGTTTGGCGTTTCCGGTAAGTCTAATCTCTTACCCATGCTTGTATGGTGTTAGGATTAATTACCCATAGTGTTTAGGTGCTGGAAAATTAAGTTTGGCTTGATTTTCTGATCTGCAGCGCCGTAAAAGTGTTCGATAAGGTTCGAAACACTTCAGCTTGGATGCCCATTGCCCAAGGAGCGTTCTACCACGTTGTTAGAGGTTAGAATAACCCGCCTTTCGTGAAAGCGAGTCCGTTTGGTAAGGTTTCTTGTTGTTCCTTCGCTTTTAGCGTTAAAAAGTGTGCTGTCCAATGGCTATCCTAGCCTTAGAATCATGTTTAGGTCGTTACCCATTGGTTACCTAGGCCCTCAAGTGTTGCCCAGTCGTGATAGGTCCTAGAATATGCTTTAAAATGGATCGTGATTGCTGTATGTGGTTCAAAAGCATGAAATTACCTTTGCCCATTAGTTGTTTAAGCCTTAGAAGCATGTGTTAGTTGTTACCCATGGTTTATCTAGGCTTGTAGGTGTTGCTCAACCTTCATAAGTCCTAGAACATGTTTGAAAATGGGTTGTCGTTGCCGTTTTAGTTGGAATTCATTTAGTTCATCAATGCCCATTAAAACCTCGTTGTCTTAAAATGTTTCCTAAACCTTATAGGTTCTTAAAGGATGGATAATTAAGAGGTTTTGCTTGCTGGTCGTGGTTTAAAAAGCATGTTTAAATATCACCTATCGATTTTCTAGGCTCGAGTAGTGTTGTCCAATCTCTAAGAGCCCTTCGAATCTCTAAATACACTTTTTGTGCTTGCTGTCCAGCGGTTGAAAAGCCTTAAATATGGTCGTTCAACGTTACCCATGGCCCGTTGTGCCTTAGACATGGTTGCCCATGGACTAAAGCTTTTGGGTTTTCAGTTTGGGAACTGCTGAAGGCTGTTTGGTAAAATAATAGGCCTAGTAAGTGGGTTTTGGCTTTTCAAGCTTTTCTTAAGGTCTTTAGGTAGATTCTAACCCCTTTTAGTTGCCTTGTAATTTAGGAGTTCATCTTGGTTGCTTTAAGCTGGTTGGAGTTGCTTAGGAGCGTTATAGGTAAGTAGTTTCTACTTACCAAACTTGTTTGACTGCATGGAGCATGTTCGCTTGTTACTTGCTTTACTCGTATATGTGCTTTGTATGAAATGTGTATATGAACTGCTGCGTTGTAATCTTTAGAGTGTTTGTATGAATCATGAAATGTACTTTTTGTGTTGTTTGAGATGTATGTGCTTAGGAAGTATAAGCATGTTAGATACTTGCCTTAAGCATGATCATTGATGAGTCTGGCTTGCATGTTGCATGGGGGATGTGTAGCATGAGTCGGGTGTGAGGCACAGCACATGGTGCGGAATTCATGTGTAGCGGAGCGTGACGCGAAAATCACGTAAGAGGGGCGCAACACATGGCGCGGAATTCATGTGGGGTAGGTGCGGAGCGTGACGCGGAAATCACGTAAATTGCGCAGCACATGGCGCGGAATTCATGTGTAGCGGAGCATGACGCGGAAATCATGTAAGTAGCGCAGCACATGGCGCGGAATTTATGTGTAGCGGAGCATGACGCGGAAATCATGTAAGTAGCGCAGCACATGGCGCGGAATTTATGTGTAGCGGAGCATGACGCGGAAATCATGTAGTTGCGGAGCATGACGCAGAAATCATGTGGAGTCTAGTGCGTGTGTTACATAGTGTGTTGCATTTGCACGAGTTTGTAGTTTTAAGCATATTGTTAGTTTATGACTTAGTAGCCTGTTGGATATCTGTGGTTGCATAAGCATGATGCTTGCTTGTGGTTGTGAAAGCATGTTGGATGCGTGTGTAAGGCATGTTGATTGCGTTGTTGATGTTTGTGGTTTGGTGAGTGTGAGCTGCTTACCAGTACCACGGTTGTACTGATACCCCCTTCCCCACCTTCCCCCAAACATTTTAGATGTTGCAGGTATCGAGGATGATCTGGACCTTGGTGGCGAGGAGGAGAACTGCGAGGAAAGGTTCCTAGGGTGTTAGTTTCCGTGTTGTTATGTTTTCCTAGTGCTGTAATAAGTTAGTAGGAGAATGACTTGTTTTCGAGTTTATAAACTAGAGTGGATAGTTTGGATGAGTTTAATAAATTGTATAGCTAGTGGACTAGCTCCTTTGTTAATAGAATGAATTTATGATTCCGCTGCATGATTTTTGAGTTAATGTATGATGTGATGAGCCTTGATTTGTCTAGAGGAGATAGGTTGTGAAATCTGATTGAAGTTTGGTGGAGTTTTGGCTTGTTGCATGATTTAGAAGTGTTGATATTTATATCAAGTGTGAAAAAAATTGGTTCAGGCCATTTTACGCCGTTATGCTGCCGAAATTTTCGGTACATCCGGTTTGAGTGGTCCAGTTCCATAGATAAGGGTTTATAGGGTTGAAGTAGCGTCTCTAGGCTAAGGGTTGGAAAACCTGGGGCGTTACAGTTGGTATCAGAGCGATTACGTTCTTGTAGACTAACCTAGATAGCCTAGGTTGTTTAGTTTTGTGTGAGTTAGAGGTTGTTCCTCGTTCTCCTCTCCATCACCAGGTATGGGAACATCATTATTTATTGTTGGTTGGTATACTTTTGGATGTATGAGTTATCTGCCTGCCTGATATTGTTTTGTTTGTTTGCTTGTTAGTTGCTTTGCCTTGTTCAAGCATGATGATTGTTTTCCTTGGTTGTTTTGGTAGAAGCTTGGCTTAGGATGCTCCCTTTAGGTGGCTAGATAGCTTGTTGTTTTGTTGCGTGCCTGATGCATGGTAGTAGGTATAGGATGTTGCCATAGTTCCTAGATAGATTGCATATTTCTCCTTGCATGTCGTGTGCCTTCTAATCTAGGTGATTGCCTTTGTTGAGATTAACCCTCATATTCTAGTTCTTAGGAGAATTCTTTAAGCGAGTTCATCGTTTCCTTTCAGCGATGAGTTTGGATAGCAGTCAAGGTAGTGGACGTTCTGGTCCTCCAGACGTTCCCGAGGTTAATTCACATCTCGAGGCGGATCCTCCTGCTTTTCCCCCAGCGCCTCCTGTGCTGGCAACAGAGGCATTGCAGGCGATGCTTGGCAATGCAACTCCGAACAACCTATAGCACGTCGGTGCTAACGAAGCCCCTGCTCATGGCGAAGAGGTGCAGTTTATCAAGAGTTTCGTGAAGGCGAAGCCTCCTTCATTTGATGGACGCTCGGAAGGTTCTGAAGCAGTTGTAGAATGGACTGCCGCGTTGGAAGCGATATTTCAATTTCTTGAAGCTAATGCCCAGCAACGGGTCCAAGGAGCTGCCTTTATGCTTAAAGGTTACGCTCGCACTTGGTGGAAGGCAGTGGGTCAAACCAAGAATCGCCCGGAGAACCCCATTTCCTGGTCAGGGTTCAAGGGTCTGGTGCAAGACCATTTTGGCTGCCGTTTTGCTGGAGTTGAGGTAGAAGCGGAATTTGTCTCTCTGGTTCAAGGGATTTTGTCCGTAGAGCAATACGTCAGGAGGTTCGAAGAGTTGTCCTGTCGTGTCCCAGAGTTGGTTGCTACCGAGGAAATTAGGATCAACCGATTCGTTAACGGGCTCCGCGCAGAAATTCGAGGTTTGGTCAGGCTGGGTCGACCAACCACGTTTGCAGCAGCTCTGGCAAGCGCCCGGATGTTGGATAGGGACATCCCTAGGACAGAGCAGTCCCAAGAGGTTGGCACGTCATCTGGTGCCAAGAAGAAGCACGAAGAGGAAGCGTTTGTGCCTAGTCAGAAGGTTAGAAGATCTCCATCAGGATCTCGCGAGTGCGCTGATGAGTTCTGGCCCTGTGTCACCGATGAGGAGCTCAAGGCAGAGTACCCAGAACTTTACAATGACGATGACTCTGATGATGAGGGAAGCTCCTAAGGTGGGGAGTCAGTGTACCCCTCGCTCAAGGTTAGTGATTTCTCTCCTTAAATCTATAATCTTTGGCTTGAAATCTCTCTTCTTGTGATTTATGCTTGTCTCGTGCATATCTGTTGGGTGTTGTGTGTATGCATGAGTCGCTCCTTAATTTTGAGGCTTTGTTTGTGAAGCAAATCTTGAAGCTAGAATTGCTAGGGTATCCCTTTTGTTTGATGCCTTGTTATTTAAATCTCCTTGTATAGGCTAATTTCAAGGGGAGAAAGATCATCCGAGAATAGGATTTGTGATCTAGCTTCTTAAGTTGAGATCATGGAATTACCGTTCCAAAGTTGTTTTCAAAATCGAGTTTGAGTATTGCAAGCTTGCTGTGAGGTCTTCGGGCTAAAATAGCTTTGCAACTCTTATGGATGCTTCGTAAGTGCTTAGGTTCTTTATTCTTCAGTTCATTTCAAGGCTTTGTTGGTGTTGCCTAGTTCCTAAGGAGTTGAAAAACTTCCTTTGAGATAAGCAGAAGGTTTCCTTAGGGTAGTTCTGTATCCAATTCAAGGAGTTAGCTTTCCAAGGATGCCTAAGAATCCAAGTTTGAACGTTGCAAGCTTCGGGGATGTCTCCAGACTCCTTATTAGCCTTGCTGCTGCTTGGATCTAATGAATCAAGTCTCAAGGGTTTTTGGGCTTGCTCGTGACGATGCTCTCAATGATGTTGGTTCTCAAACCAAGAGTTAGAGCATTTTCCCTCACGCAGTAAGGTCTCAACCAAAGCCAAGGTGATATTGAGAATCAGTATCGAGTCATGACTGCAGCGTCAGTTGTCGTCACGACGAAGTTACCTTGGTTTGCAGTTATAAGGATGTGTCAACAGTGGAGTTAGTGTGATCTCGTAGCCTTTCTTGAAGGATGGTTTGAAAAGGTGAGTTGGCGCAGCGGAAGCCGTTTCGAAGTGGTCGTTTCTTCTTTGGTGATGCCTGTTTGAAGTTGGCGGTTGAACTTACCAACTAAGTGGGTTTAATGTTGGTGGAGTTGCTGATGAAGCTTTCTGCAGATTGGAGTCGTGGTTAAGTCGTTGATGGTAGGTTCTAAGTGTCTAGCTCAAGGCTTAAGCTGGCATTGACAATCTATGTGGTGTTAGTAGCATCAGCGAATAGAAGTTCCTTGTAGGTCGTGCAAGATCGAAGTTCGGTTTCAATCTTGTTAGGCCATTTGAGTTCTCGGTGTGTGCAGTTAGGTTGCTCGTAAGCAAGCTTTGCATCAAGTGTTGTATGTTCAACACGACTCGTCTCAAGAGTTGTTGTTATGCATACACATCACCTGTTCCTCTTGTGCCTCAGTTTTAAGCGTTGGGATCCTAGAGGAAATTGGTTTGATGAGCAAAAGCCTTTGGTGTTAAATGCCTTGTGAAGCGTGAGTTGCAGTCAAGGCCAGTCCACCGGTGTGGTTAGGTGAGCACTTTCGAGAATTTGGAGTTCAGCTTTGGTGATCTCGTGTTCTTGCCCTTGGAATATGAAAAGGCTTCTTTGCTCGTTGATAAGAAGCTTAACCTGGGTTATTGGTCCTTAAAAGGTCTTGGAGCACATCAAGCCTGTTGTTTACAAACTGGCGTTATCGCCGACCATGTCAGCTATGCAGGATGTGTTCTATGTGTCCATGGTGTGGAAATGCGTGCGTGATCCTTCGCATGTGCTGAATCCTAAACCCCTGTCGTCGATCGAGGACTTGGCATTTGTGGTAGAGAAGTTTGTCAAGATCCTAGCAAATGAAGCGAAGGTTCTGAGGAGCAAGGCCTTTGTTTTGGTGGAAGTGTTTTGGTTGAACTGCAAGGCAGAAAGGTGCTTTTGGGAAAGCAGTTGGACTTGTTCGAGCAATGGTCTTTCGAGGACGAAAGCTTTTAAGGTGGGGAGAATGTGACGCCCGTGCTTTTTGGGTGTTATTTAAATTCCATGGATAAAGTCGAACGAAAATATATTTATCATTTGGGCTTTTGATATGGATTTATAATTTAATATCAAGGCAGTGGAAAATTATTTTGGGATATGAGCGTTAAAGTAATTAAATCCCTTCTTAACGCTAGTTAAATTCCAAGTTACTGTGGTTATAAGGTTGGTGTTGAAAAGTTCATGCTATCTTAGAGGTTTAAGTTGAGTTCTATTCATGGAGTGCTATTTTGGGCATTTTGGTTGGTTATGTATTAAAAAAAAAAAAAAAGAGAAATATCTCAAAAAGGAAAAGAAGAAGAAAAAGCCCTAACTCTCCATCCATCTCTTTTCTCTCTTCACGCGTGAACCCCCCCTTCAGCCGTTTTCGCGCCGACGCCGCTCAGCTCGCGTCGCCGCCGGTCATTGCGCCGCCGCCCAGGTTCTGCAGCTGCCGCCGTCGACACGCCAAGCCGTGGGTCTCTCTCTCCGCGCCGTTTCTCCTCTCGTGGTCGTCGCGCAGGCCGCCGTCCCTCCCTTCTCTTCGCGCGTGGAAGTCCAGCCGCCGCCGCTTCTCCTTGCAGCCGAGCGCCGCCGTTCGTGAGTCGTAATGCCGCCGCTACCCAGATCGAAGCTGTCGCATCTCTTCCTTCTCTCGTTCCCTTGCATTTTCGGCCAAGAAGAACTCGTGGGTAAGCCTCATACTCACTCATTTGTATTCGATAAGGCCCGATCTAACTCTCTTTAGTCCTTGTTGGTTAGATCTTGCGCGGACAGCAACCGGAAGCACCGTTTTCTTCGCGTATCAGCCTTAAAAACCGTGGGTAAACCTCTTTCCTTTCCTTTTCTTGTGGTTTTAAGGCTGGATCTAAGTTTCTCTTGGTTCAATGTTGTTAGATCTCGCGTGTCAAGCGATTCGGAGCCCTGTCGTTCCCTTTTCAGTCGATTCCGCCTCTGTCCAGCAACGTCTCGGCTGTTGTTGGTGTCGTTTGGCGTTTCCGGTAAGTCTAATCTCTTACCCATGCTTGTATGGTGTTAGGATTAATTACCCATAGTGTTTAGGTGCTGGAAAATTAAGTTTGGCTTGATTTTCTGATCTGCAGCGCCGTAAAAGTGTTCGATAAGGTTCGAAACACTTCAGCTTGGATGCCCATTGCCCAAGGAGCGTTCTACCACGTTGTTAGAGGTTAGAATAACCCGCCTTTCGTGAAAGCGAGTCCGTTTGGTAAGGTTTCTTGTTGTTCCTTCGCTTTTAGCGTTAAAAAGTGTGCTGTCCAATGGCTATCCTAGCCTTAGAATCATGTTTAGGTCGTTACCCATTGGTTACCTAGGCCCTCAAGTGTTGCCCAGTCGTGATAGGTCCTAGAATATGCTTTAAAATGGATCGTGATTGTTGTATGTGGTTCAAAAGCATTAAATTACCTTTGCCCATTAGTTGTTTAAGCCTTAGAAGCATGTGTTAGTTGTTACCCATGGTTTATCTAGGCTTGTAGGTGTTGCTCAACCTTCATAAGTCCTAGAACATGTTTGAAAATGGGTTGTCGTTGCCGTTTTAGTTGGAATTCATTTAGTTCATCAATGCCCATTAAAACCTCGTTGTCTTAAAATGTTTCCTAAACCTTATAGGTTCTTAAAGGATGGATAATTAAGAGGTTTTGCTTGCTGGTCGTGGTTTAAAAAGCATGTTTAAATATCACCTATCGATTTTCTAGGCTCGAGTAGTGTTGTCCAATCTCTAGGAGCCCTTCGAATCTCTAAATACACTTTTTGTGCTTGCTGTCCAGCGGTTGAAAAGCCTTAAATATGGTCGTTCAACGTTACCCATGGCTCGTTGTGCCTTAGACATGGTTGCCCATGGACTAAAGCTTTTGGGTTTTCAGTTTGGGAACTGCTGAAGGCTGTTTGGTAAAATAATAGGCCTAGTAAGTGGGTTTTGGCTTTTCAAGCTTTTCTTAAGGTCTTTAGGTAGATTCTAACCCCTTTTAGTTGCCTTGTAATTTAGGAGTTCATCTTGGTTGCTTTAAGCTGGTTGGAGTTGCTTAGGAGCGTTATAGGTAAGTAGTTTCTACTTACCAAACTTGTTTGACTGCATGGAGCATGTTCGCTTGTTACTTGCTTTACTCGTATATGTGCTTTGTATGAAATGTGTATATGAACTGCTGCGTTGTAATCTTTAGAGTGTTTGTATGAATCATGAAATGTACTTTTTGTGTTGTTTGAGATGTATGTGCTTAGGAAGTATAAGCATGTTAGATACTTGCCTTAAGCATGATCATTGATGAGTCTGGCTTGCATGTTGCATGGGGGATGTGTAGCATGAGTCGGGTGTGAGGCACAGCACATGGTGCGGAATTCATGTGTAGCGGAGCGTGACGCGGAAATCACGTGGGTTGTGAGTGCGGAGCGTGACGCGGAAATCACGTAAGAGGGGCGCAACACATGGCGCGGAATTCATGTGGGGTAGGTGCGGAGCGTGACGCGGAAATCACGTAAATTGCGCAGCACATGGCGCGGAATTCATGTGTAGCGGAGCATGACGCGGAAATCATGTAAGTAGCGCAGCACATGGCGCGGAATTTATGTGTAGCGGAGCATGACGCGGAAATCATGTAAGTAGCGCAGCACATGGCGCGGAATTTATGTGTAGCGGAGCATGACGCGGAAATCATGTAGTTGCGGAGCATGACGCAGAAATCATGTGGAGTCTAGTGCGTGTGTTGCATAGTGTGTTGCATTTGCACGAGTTTGTAGTTTTAAGCATATTGTTAGTTTATGAGTTAGTAGCCTGTTGGATATCTGTGGTTACATAAGCATGATGCTTGCTTGTGGTTGTGAAAGCATGTTGGATGCGTGTGTAAGGCATGTTGATTGCGTTGTTGATGTTTGTGGTTTGGTGAGTGTGAGCTGCTTACCAGTACCACGGTTGTACTGATACCCCCTTCCCCACCTTCCCCCAAACATTTTAGATGTTGCAGGTATCGAGGATGATCCGGACCTTGGTGGCGAGGAGGAGAACTGCGAGGAAAGGTTCCTACGGTGTTAGTTTCCGTGTTGTTATGTTTTCCTAGTGCTGTAATAAGTTAGTAGGAGAATGACTTGTTTTCGAGTTTATAAACTAGAGTGGATAGTTTGGATGAGTTTAATAAATTGTATAGCTAGTGGACTAGCTCCTTTGTTAATAGAATGAATTTATGATTCCGCTGCATGATTTTTTAGTTAATGTATGATGTGATGAGCCTTGATTTGTCTAGAGGAGATAGGTTGTGAAATCTGATTGAAGTTTGGTGGAGTTTTGGCTTGTTGCATGATTTAGAAGTGTTGATATTTATATCAGGTGTGAAAAAAATTGGTTCAGGCCATTTTACGCCGTTATGCTGCCGAAATTTTCGGTACATCCGGTTTGAGTGGTCCAGTTCCATAGATAAGGGTTTATAGGGTTGAAGTAGCGTCTCTAGGCTAAGGGTTGGAAAACCTGGGGCGTTACAGCTTAATTGAGCCATTGGAGTCAAATGGAGTTTCCAATCTTAAAAAAAATTAAAAAATTAAAAAAAAAAAAAATCATAGCGTCGTGACGCTATCGACAAATTTTCCAAAATTGCAGATCGCGACAGCGTCGCGACGCTGTCTGTAGCGTCTCGACGCTATCGCCAGATTTTCTATAAAATCTTCTTTTCATGCTACGGCCAAGGGGAGCCCAATTAGTTAAATTTTAGCCCTAATTTCGACTAGAGACCTTTGGGTGGGAGCTAAAGCAAGGCCAAGGAGCGGGAATCAAGTGAGAAGACGTGGAGATCATGACGAGGACGTGCCGGTTTCGACAGATTCGAGTTTTCCTTTCTCTTTCCCTTACCTTTTGTAGTTTTTATGGCTTTTCTTTCAATTAGTGTGTGTAGTTTAAAGACTATGAATTGCTAGTTGTTTGTCTTAGGGATTGATGTAGTTGTTTTAGTTTGTTGGATTGATTTGTGGTATGAATATGCATTTATTTTACCTATGCAATTATGGTTAAATGCTTTCAATTACTTGATCACTAGTTGAATGATTTGAGTGTTGAATCTTGCTCGGGAGAGGAGATTTGGCCTAAGACTTACTTTATTTAATTGCATGACTAAAGTAGAAATTCTAAGTTTGTGACGGGATTTGGAATAACTTTAGAAGTTGCTTGAAGAACTAAACTCAAAGTCTTGCATGTTAATGAACTTAGATAGGGATATCAAGTTGATTGCATGCATGAGAATCAATTATGCTCGGGAGAGATAGTTGTGATAAAAGGTTCCTAGACTTGGTAGAATAATTGCATGTTAAATTCATCCCATTAATTTATCCTCAATCTCAACAATGAAATCAATTCTCTAAGAGTCTTTCCATTTGAGTCTCCACCTTTATTTTATGCTTTTTGTCTTTAGATTTATCTTTCTCATCAAGTTTTGCTCCCTAAATAAAATTGAACAAAAGTATTCACGATACTGAATTTGCTAGAAAACCAATCCAGAGGACGACACTTGTTTAATCACGAAAACACTATATTATTACTTGACTCGTACACTTGCGGTTAGCAAATTGCACATCAAGTTTTTGGCGCCGTTGCCGGGGATTGACACATTTAGTTAGATTAATATTGTGAAAAAAATTGTTCGATCTTAATTTAGGGTGTATTTTTACTTTTCTAGGTTGATTGCATTTTTTTCCTTATTTGTTTTTGTTTTCCTTAATTAGATTGTATTTTATTTTTTTTGTTATTTTTGTTATTTTTGTTTTTAGGTAGATTGCATTTTTTTCCTTTATTGTTTTTGTTTTCCATATTTAGATTTTTCCATATTATATATATTTTTTTTTTAGTCTTTGTCATTTGTTCTTGTTGGGTTATTGTTTGATTGGAAGCCTAATTATCATTGTTGCTTTAATTGATTTGAATGGCTTTTTATTCAACACCATATTTCAATTTTTCATCTTCAAGTTATACCCCTTTAAATGTAAATTCTTCCTTGGAAAGCATAGTTCAAAATTATATTGAGGAGTCTAGAGCGAGGAGTCTAAAAATTGATGAAATCATAAGAGGACTTCAAGCTCCACAGGAAGTTAGTGAGGTGGGATCCACTTCCATAAGTTGTCTAGTGAGTCATGTGGCCGATGATTCATTGGCACCCATTCATGAGCATAGTTCTTTCGATATTGATGAGGATGAGCAGTTAGGGGTGAGTTGCATGAATAGTGGGGATGAATTGGAGAGTTGGAGCACCTATCAAGAACATGGTTGTGAGGAAGAAAAAGAAAATGAACTTGTAGTGTTAGAGGAAGTTCAGGAGGTAGAGTTTGAGGTTGAAAAGCCTTCGTCTGATTTATCTTCTCAATCCTTTGTAGATTTTGATTGTTCTTTTTTCTATTCTCACGAGTCAGTTTTAGAGTCAGAGTCTCTTTATTTTGATATTTCTCCTTTTATGCTTCTTTTATTAAAAAATACAAAAAATAATTCTGTTTCAGGGGCCCATGAGAAGCTAGTCAGTTTGCTAGCGATTGTTGGTTATATTGATTCAAGGAAGAAGGGCCCAAAGAAATACGAGAATTTTTATGTGCCTTGACAGACTGCACAAGCACGTCGAGCTAAAGACGATAAACAAGCGCTTATGGGAGGCAACCCAAGTTACTTCATTATTGTTTTTATGTCTTGTTGTTTTTTTTTTTTTGTAGGAGTTCCCGTGCTCTTGTCTATGCCAAGCATTCATGAAAAGGTCATCATTCCAGGGCAGTATCGTTCACTCCTCCTACTCTTTTATTATTCTCATGATTGATTATGCTTTATTTTCTTTATACATTGAGGACAATGCATGCTTTAAGTTTGGGGTGGATTATCATGTTTGTGGAGCCCTTGAGCATCTGAGTTCGGGCTATAGTTTTGAGCTTTCTTTGTATTGAGCATATGGTTGTTTTCTGGATGTTATTTTTGCATGACTATGATTTCCTAGGATAGACTTTCTTGTCAATTTTCAAGCTTGCGATGAGTTGTAAGCTTGAGTGCCCAAAAAGGGAGACTTTTTAAACTTTTTCTAGGAGATGGCTTGCATGAGTAGAGTATTTGTCTTGACTAGATTTGGATTTGAATGCTTAGGAGCGAATTATTAGGTTCATATGCTTGTTGTCACCTCGATAGGTGTAGGGAAGAGCTAAAGAGTTAATTTTTTTGCAAATTAGCATGTTTAATCTTGCTTAGGAGGAAAGAAAAGAATATATGCTTATCATGATCATGAAAGAAAAAATCATTCTTGTTGTTACTTTTGAAAGAAAAAATTATTATGCCATGGCCTGTGCACAGTTTGCAATGAGTAATAAAGATTTAGGCAAAAAGAGCTACCCCTGTTGTGATCAGTTAGGCCAACCCGAGAAAACTCAGGTTAAGGGTCCCTGCAATAGGTGTGTGAAAGCTAGTGCCACATATAAATGCTTAATTTAATTGCCAATTATAAGCACCTAAGTATGGAGGAAAACAAACTAATTTGTTCCATTAACTCGTTAGTGAAACCTTAGTGCCAGTATAGAGGGAAGATGAGCTGAGAGTTTAATAATCCAATCCCGGGCTAGTAGAGTCTGATCTTGTTGAGTTAGATCTCGCTTGTGCAAGTTAATTTTGGAAAAATTTTAATTTGTCTCCCTCATTGGTCCTTGTGTGCATGTCTCTTGCTTGCTTGACTATTGAATCTTGAGGATTGAGTCATGTTTGTTGCATCCATTCTTCCACTGTATGCTTGATTTTTAGTTTGCTCGAGGACTAGCAAAAGCTTAAGTTTGGGGGTATTTGATAGCGAGCATAGCTAGCTATTTTTCTCTGATTAATTAAGCTAATCTTTTACAATTATTTGCCCAAATTTATGCATTTTTATGTTTTATTTGTAGGAAGTATGTGTTTGAAGCTTAATTGAGTCATTGGAGTCAAATGGAGTTTCCAATCTTTAAAAAAAAAATAAAAATAAAAATAAAAAAAAAATAAAAAAAAAAATAGCGTCGTGACGCTGTCTGTAGCGTCTCGACGCTATCGCCAGATTTTCTATAAAATCTTCTTTTCATGCTACGGCCAAGGGGAGCCCAATTGGTTAAATTTTAGCCCTAATTTCGACTAGAGACCTTTGGGTGGGAGCTAAAGCAAGGCCAAGGAGCGGGAATCAAGTGAGAAGACGTGGAGATCGTGACGGGGACGTGCCGGTTTCGACAGATTCGAGTTTTCCTTTCTCTTTCCCTTACCTTTTGTAGTTTTTATGGCTTTTCTTTCAATTAGTGTTTGTAGTTTAAAGACTATGAATTGCTAGTTGTTTGTCTTAGGGATTGATGTAGTTGTTTTAGTTTGTTGGATTGATTTGTGGTATGAATATGCATTTATTTTACCTATGCAATTATGGTTAAATGCTTTCAATTACTTGATCACTAGTTGAATGATTTGAGTGTTGAATCTTGCTCGGGAGAGGAGATTTGGCCTAAGACTTACTTTATTTAATTGCATGACTAAAGTAGAAATTCTAAGTTTGTGACGGGATTTGGAATAACTTTAGAAGTTGCTTGAAGAACTAAACTCAAAGCCTTGCATGTTAATGAACTTAGATAGGGATATCGAGTTGATTGCATGCATGAGAATCAATTATGCTCGGGAGAGATAGTTGTATAAAAGGTTCCTAGACTTGGTAGAATAATTGCATGTTAAATTCATCCCATTAATTTATCCTCAATCTCAACAATGAAAAATCAATTCTCTAAGAGTCTTTCCATTTGAGTCTCCACCTTTGTTTTATGCTTTTTGTCTTTAGATTTATCTTTCTCATCAAGTTTTGCTCCCTAAATAAAATTGAACAAAAGTATTCATGATACTTAATTTGCTAGAAAACCAATCCAGAGGACGACACTTGTTTAATCACGAAAACACTATATTATTACTTGACTCGTACACTTGCGGTTAGCAAATTGCACATCAGAGCTCTCCCCTAGCTCAATAGAGAGAAAAAGAGAGAAGAATTGTGAGGAAAAATGTGGAATTGAGCGAGATTCCAAGTCTCAGGATTCGAGATGATTGTAACGGAAGCTTGGGATCAACTCGTCGGTTATTTCTTCCTTACTTCTTTGTAATTTCTTATTTTAATTTGAGTTAGGCCTATGGATCAAGATCACTTGGGCAAAATTATTCCCATTCGTGAGTAGATCTTGAGACCTAGGGTCGTTATTCTAGTTAATTGGATATTGTAGCGCAATTACTTGGATTATGTAATGAATTCCTTCATATTTCATCTATGCAATTCTTGCTTAATGGTTTTAATCTCTTGATCACGGATTAATTGTTATGTTGGTCTAACTTGATACTCGACAAAGAGAATTTAGATTAGATCCAAATTGCATGCCTAATAATTGTTTGGAGCACGAGAGTGAAAAAGAATTGTTAGAAATTGATTATGAAGTTGTTTAATGTCATACTATGATTAGCTAAGGAGATGGACACATGAATTAGTTATGTTAGTATGAGATGTGGAGGAACTTGAAAGAGAAATCCGCTTAAAATTACTTCTAGATTTATGAAATTGATGATTATTAGTTACATGCATCCATGTATTTGAGCTACATATCCAAAAAGCTAGATAACACCCTAGGTCAAGTTCCCTTAATAGGATATTTTCTTTGATTTGCATGTTTATTTTTATTAGTTTCTTTAATTTTCACTTCATCATTCGAGTTGGAATTCTAAATAAAATTAAAACATGATGGTTCTTGGTACTCAATGAAATTAAATCAATTTCCCTGAGGATTCGATACTCGGAATACTTTCCGTTTTATATTACTTGCGGCCCGTGCACTCTGCAGTCAATAGGTATACATCAATTTCATGCATATCCTAGACACATCAATCATGTGTCTCCTACGGAGGTCGTCAATTTCACGAACCTCAACTTAGGTACATCAATTTCATGTCTCTAAGTTCTGCGTAGGCATCTTTTTATGTACATCAATTTCATGTACACTTTCGAATATTTAAGAAACCTCATAAATCAATTAAACTCATACATATAATGAAATTTTGAGAGACCACCAACTCAAATATTTCAGACATCAACAATTGCAAACAATAATAATAAATTTTCATGCTTTCAACAATTTTCATAAACGTATACATATTCAAACAACACATAATACACATGAATTTTTGGAAAAACAAACATGTGCACCCAATTAAAAATTCAACAGTAACATCACTTACCTTGGCATATAATTTCTTGATTCCAACTACTCCAAATAATTCCAGCAAAGCCGACCCCGACCTTAATTAACTAATTGATTTCAACATCAAATAATTCCTTAATTCAGTCCAAATTATATGACTAATTTCCCTTGCAAACTTAATCACCAACAAGACCAAACCAAGATTTAGGCTTACCCAACACCGCACATATGGTTTGTTGGTCTGTTCTAATTTCAGTCCAATTTCAACAAATTTTGAGCTCCAACTACTCGGGGGATCTAGGGCCAAAAATCGTTGCAGAACAAAAGAAGAATGTGCTGAAACTTGCTGAACGGGTTTTAAAATTGCTCCAACTTTCGCGACTCACACCCTGATGGACGTGGGTACCTTCCAATTCAAACCTAACTCAATGGGTATTCAATAAATGCTCAAATCAATAAAAAAAATCTTTAAATTTCTCTTACCCACGACTCAAACAGCAACTCATCGCAGGTAGGCTACACCAGAACGTGAGGGGAGAGTTGTTGTTGTGCTCGAGAGTTGATGCAACGCCAGAAAACGACCCGCGCTACTT
Organism: Luffa acutangula; assembly: GCA_036850905.1. Lineage (NCBI taxonomy): Eukaryota > Viridiplantae > Streptophyta > Magnoliopsida > Cucurbitales > Cucurbitaceae > Luffa > Luffa acutangula. The sequence goes on from CM072089.1 coordinate 50,044,619, forward strand.
GCTACACCCTAAAATCGCTAAACAAAAGAGGAGAAAGGAGACCCACTCGCAAACAACGCCAGAAACAGCGCTGCCACCACCGTTCAACCACTGACTTGCCGGCGCCAGAGAAAACTAACGGAAGGAGGGAGAAAATCGTGAACAGCCGCCTAAAACCTGCCTGAAACCGTGCTGCCGTGAGTCGTCGCACCGCCAGAGGAGACGCTCGCCACGAGAGGTAACTGCTGGTCGGAGGAAAACGCACGCCAGAGCTTCAGTCTTGTGGCTGCAACTCGTGGAAGAAGACCCAATCTCCAGCCATTCGTGGATCCGATTCTTGTCCCCTTTAGACCCCCACCAAAATCTCGTGCACATCCTGTCAATAGCATTACAAAGGTTTGCGGGTAATAAAAAACAATTCATAGTGTAAACCGAAATCGCTTGAGCAACCGATTTGATAAGCACTTCTTTTCCCTCCAAGGAGAAGAGGTTCTCCTTCCATCTTTGGAGGTTTTTTCCACTTTTTCCCTGATGTGCTTGAAAATAACTCCTTTATTTCTCCCAGTTTGAGATGGCATCCCTAGGTAGTTTCCCAACGATTCAGCACTTTTGATCCCTAAAATGTCTTCACAAGCTTTTCTTTCTTCGCCACTTATGTTCTTGCTAGTCGTGAAGACCGACTTGTCTAAATTGATCGTTTGTCCCGAGGCTTTCTCGTACCAAGCTAGCACTCTCTTTAAAGCTTTAAGGGGTCGTTTGTTTCGTGGGAATCCGGGATTCCCATGAGTCGGGCATCTGGATTCCCACGTTTGTTGTGCAGTAATGTAAGATACCCGGGTATCTCGAGATGCCCGGGTATCCTGGGATGCCCATATGGGAGGTAATCTAAGTACTTTTGGATGCCCTTTTGAAACATGGGTTTCGAAGATTCCCATGTTGGGGGCATCCCCTCTTTACTTTTTTGCCCTTCGTTCATTTTTTTATATATTTTCTTTTATCAATTTTCTTTATCTTTATTTTTAATTTTATGATTTAAATAGGCTAATGTCTAATAAACAACTTTATATAATTAAGTACATTTATATATTACATTTACATATAAAATAGACTTCAATTAAATTATATAATATATCCATTTATTTTTAATATATGAAACGAATTATTATCAATAATATTTATTATCTTATATAAATAATTTTAAAGCAACGTTTTTTAACGACCAACATACATTTGTTATTTTTCTTCTTAAAAGTATATATCATTTATAATGTAATAAATAAATTTCACCTCATATAACATTAAGAGAAAAATACACTTTTAGTCCCTGAGGTTTGGGTTAAGTGACAGTTTGGTCCCTGAGTTTTCAAACTCAACAAAAATACCCCTGAGTTTTGAGATAAGGAGCATTTTGGTCCCTGTCGTCAACTTTTCTGTTAAATTTAACAGTTGCTGACGTGGCACTATTATTTTAATAAAGAAAATTATTTTTAAAATTTTTTAAAATAAAAAAATTATAAAAAAAATATTATTATTTTTTTAATTATTTAATTTTTTCTCCATCTCTCTTTACTTCCCTTCTTCTTCTCCATCTTCTTCCTCTTCATCCTTTCATTCTTCTTCTTCATATCTCTGGTGGCCGGCAGCCGGCGGCCACCACTCGCCGGCGGCGGCGCCGGCCGCCGGCAACTCTCTTTTTTTTTTTTTTATAATTTCTCCCTCTCCTTATCTTTTTCTTCCTCCCTCTTTTTACTGTTAAAAAAAACAGAAACGAAGGGGGAAAACCCCCTTCGATTTTGATGCCAGAGAGGGAGGAGGTGTTGGGTTTTATGCCCTAAAACTCGTAGATAGTGAATGTAACCGTTGACCGGATATTAATGAAATAATATTGATATATTTTCCATTAATTGTTATTAGTTATTTTATATATGTCTTTGCCTAATAATAACCCTAATCCAATAAACTAGACATCCAAGGCTGTAATATGAGTCTTGAACTATATGTAGCGACATATGGGATCATTGTTCAAGAAACAGCCTAAAGGGTCTATAGTATAGGGATAAGACTGGGTGCCTTATCCTGGTGACACTATGGATACGGCCCACTTTGTATTTGATACAAACGCTGCGATCCAACGCGTTCGTGTAGGAGACATGCGAGTGGGGGTATCCTATGCAATGAGTTTGCATAAGACCGGACCGCGAAATAGTAACCACTAGTTATAACACCGTTAACTAGTTGGTTTTCTATTTTCACTAGGACGACCTAGACAACTTAGTCTTAATCCTGAGTTGATTATGGACTCCTGCTCATGAGAGATTGTCCTTTGATTTGTATGGGTGAGAGTGGCCAATACGCCGACTCAATAAGCCTACCACTTTGGGGACAAGATCGAATGGGGAGCTGGGAACATAATCGTGCAAGATGGAATTCACTCTTTCCCGACTTTAGGGAAGCAGATGAGTGTTCCCTTAAGTGGTTACTCCGAGTCTTGAACAAAGGGCCCTACCCTCTCAATGGCACGAGAGGGTTTTCTGTTTGATGGTTGGACCATAAACAGATTGTTCATTAGAGGAGAATTGGTACTTAAGGAAATAGAGGTGACCCAGGGGTAAAACGGTAATTTGACCCAGCTGGTGTTACGGACACTCGTGAAGGACTAACTAGTCGATATTGGTCTAAGTTCCGTGGACACAGAAAATATGTCTGCAGTGAGAAGAGTGCAACTGTGAGTCTATAGTGGAATGTACACACAGTTAACGAATATTGATTATTGTGGTTAATGAGTTTAACCAATTAATCTCACATCGTTGGAGCTTCTGATCTGCAGGTCCATTAGGTCCCACTGGTAGCTCGTAAAGTAATTTGAGGCAACTAAGTAATTAAATGTAAATTGAAAATGTTCAATTTACTAAGGGAAATAAATATAATATATATTGATATATTATTATGAGAGAAATTAATATTTGAAGAAGTTCAAATATAAATTTATGGAAGATTGAAAGAATTAATTAATTTAAGTCCTAAAAGTGTTTGGGCAAAATTAATTAATTCAAGGCCGGAAATTAAATATGTGATATTTAATTGGTGGTTAATTAATTAAAGAATTCATTAACCATGAATTAATCAATTATGTAAATAATTAATCACTTAAGGAAGTGATTAATCATTTATGGGAATGATCTAATTACTTATGGAAGAAATTAGTCATTTATGGAAAAGATTAATCAATTGGGGAATTGATTGATCATGATTGATTAATTAAGGAATAAGATTGAATCAATTTTGGAAAAGATTGATTTAATTGAATATTTTATTCATGGCCTCTCTTCTATAAATAGAACACTAGACCTAATTGCTGGAAAACTCAATCAAACTTTAAACATACTTTAAAATACCGTATATTAATTAACATTAAAATACCGTTACGAAAACTCAATCAAACTTTAAACATACTTTAAAGTTGCTGGAAAATCAGTTTAAACATGCTGAAAAATAAATCCAAATTTTTTTTCATGCTTTTCTAAAGAAAATGGGAAGAACCGTTACAAACCTCCGTTGTAGACTTGACCGTTCTTTGCCAACGATGCTCCAACGAACAAAACGCAACAGCCTCCTTTTGTCTTGTGATCGCTGGAAAATTCTTCTTGAATGACACAATAACCACAGAGGTTACACCGGTATGACTCTAGGTCTAGGAGGCAAAAGACTTGTGGGAGTCTATCTCTAAGAGGGAGGCTAGAGAGAATTCTAGGTCTTGTCTTGAGAGTCTAAGAGCAAGAGCAAAAGTCTCATGGACCAATCAGGTCTAGTGTTCTATTTATAGAAGAGAGGCCATGAATAAAATATTCAATTAAATCAATCTTTTTCAAAATTGATTCAATCTTATTCTTTATTTAATCAATCATGATCAATCAATTCCATAATTGATTAATCTTTTCCACAAATGACTAATTACTTCCATAAGTGATTAGATCATTTCCATAAATGATTAATCACTTCCTTAAGTGATTAATTATTTCCATAATTGATTAATTCCCGGTTAATGAATTCTTTAATTAATTAACCACCAATTAAATATCACATATTTAATTTTCGGCCTTGAATTAATTAATTCGCCCAAATAGATTTTAGGCCTTAAATTAATTAATTCATTATTTGAACTCTTTCGTACTTCCATAAATTTATATTTGAATTTCTTCAAATATTAATTTCTCTCACATTAATATATCAATATATATTATGTTCGTTTCCCTTAGTAAATTGAACATTTTCAATTTACATTTATTACTTAGTTGCCTCAAATTACTTTATGAGCTACCAGTGGGACCTAATGGACCTGCAGATCAGAAGCTCCAACGATGTGAGATTAATTGGTCAAACTCATTAACCACATTAATCAATATTCGTTAACTGTGTGTTCATTCCACTATAGACTCACAGTTGCACTCTTCTCACTGCAGATATATTTTATGTGTCCACGAATACAGACCAATATCGACTAGTTAGTCCTTCACGAGTGTCCGTAACACCAGCTGGGTCAAATTACCATTTTACCCCTGGGTTACCTCTATTTCTTTAAGTACTAGTTCTCCTCTAATGAACAACTTGTTTGTGGTCCAACCATCAAACAGAAAACCCTCTCGTGCCATTGAGAGGGTAAGGCCCTTTGTTCAAGACTCGGAGTAACCACTTAAGGGAACACTCGTCTGCTTCCCTAAAGTCGGGAATGAGTGAATTCCATCTTGCACGATTATGTTCCCAGCTCCCCATTCGATCTTGTCCCCAAAATGGTAGGCTTATTGAGTCGGCGTATTGGCCACTCTCACCCATGCAAATCAAAGGACAATCTCCCATGAGCAGGAGTCCATAATCAACTCAGGATTAAGACTAAGTTGTCTAGGTCGTCCTAATGAAATAGAAAACCAACTAGTTAACGGTGTTATAACCAGTGGTTACTATTTCGCGGTCCGGTCTTATGCAAACTCATTGCATAGGATACCCCCACTTGCATGTCTCCTACACGAACGCGTTGGATCGCGGCGTTTGTATCAAATACAAAGTGGGTCGTATCCATAGTGTCACCAGGATAAGGCACCCAGTCTTATCCCTATACTATAGACCCTTTAGGCTGTTTCTTGAACAATGATCCCATATGTCGCTACATATAGTTCAAGACACATATTACAGCCATGGATGTCTAGTTTATTGGATTAGGGTTATTTTTAGGCAAAGACAAATATAAAATAACTAATAACAATTAATGGAAAAATATATCAATATTATTTCATTAATTCCCGGTCAACAGTTACATTCACTATCTATGAGTTTTAGGGCATAAAACCCAACAAACTCCCACTTGAACTTAAACACTAGTTAGTGGGATGTAAATGCAATAATCTAAAGCTAGAAATGTCATGTATATTAATACAATGAACTAGGGCATCCTTATACCCATTATACATTTCTCCCACTTGCCCTAGATTAGCTGGCATACATATCTCGTAGACCTAGACCTTCTAGATGACCCTCAAACACTTTAGCCGTGAGAGCCTTCGTAAATGGATCAGCAATGTTGTGCTCTGAGGTGATCTTAGTGACGATCACATCTCCTCTTTGCACAATCTCCCGTATCAGCTGATACTTCCTCTCGATGTGTTTACCTCGTTTGTGGCTTCGAGGTTCTTTTGAGTTGGCTACAGCCCCACTGTTTTCACAGTATAGTGTTATGGGCACGTTCATATTCGGAACCACTTCCAAATCAGTCAAGAACTTTCTAAGCCATACTGCCTCCTTAGCTGTTTCGCAAGCTGCTACATACTCAGCTTCCATGGTTGAGTCTGCTATGCATCCTTGTTTGATGCTTCTCCACACTACTGCTCCTCCATTGAGGGTGAATACTGACCCTGATGTGGATTTCCTTGAATCCTTATCAGCTTGAAAGTCAGAGTCAGTGTATCCAGTAAGAATCAAATCCTTAGCTTCATACACAAGCATGTAGTTCCTCGTTCTCCGAAGATACTTGAGGATATTCTTAACCACTCCCCAGTGGTCCACCCCTGGATTAGACTGATACCTACTGACTTCTCCCACTGCATAACATATGTCAGGCCTAGTGCAGAGCATAGCATACATTAAGCTGCCTACTGCTGAGGCATAGGGAATGTGTCTCATGTTCTCAATTTTTTTAGGTGTCTTAGGAGACTGTTCCTTAGACAGGTGTACCCCATGTCTAAAGGGTAGTAGTCCCTTCTTGGAGTTTTGCATCGAATATCGAGACAACATTTTGTCAATATATGTTGCTTGAGACAATGCTAGCATTTTGTTCTTACGATCCCTAATGGTTTGGATTCCAAGAACATATTAAGCCTCTCCCAGATTTTTCATTTGGAATTGGGTTGCTAGCCATTTCTTAATGTCAGTGAGGTATCCTACATCATTCCCAATGAGTAGGATATCGTCTACATAAAGTATTAGAAAAGCTACTTTCCTTTTGTTGACTTTCTTGTACACACAAGGCTCATCAATGTTTTGGTCAAAACCAAAAGATTTGATTGCAGTAACAAATCTAATGTTCCATGATCTGGACGCTTGTTTCAATCCATAAATGGATCGATTGAGCTTACAAACTTTTTGTTCCTGACCTTGGGCTATGAACCCTTCAGGTTGAGACATGAAGATATTCTCTTCAAGATTACCATTCAGAAAGGCAGTCTTGACGTCCATTTGCCATATTTCATAGTCATAAGATGTGGCTATGGATAAGAGAATTCTTATGGACTTTAACATGGCTATAGGAGAAAAGGTTTCCTCATAGTCAACCCCTTCCTTTTGGGTATAACCACTAGTCTAGCTTTGAAGGTCTGTACCTTTCCAGCTGCATCTCTTTTTCTCTTATAGATCCATTTGCACCCTATGGATTTTACCCCATTTGGTAGATATGTAAGTTCCCATACAGAATTGGAGTGCATTGACTCCATTTCCAGGTTCATGGCTTTGACCCATTCATCCTTATCTTCGTCATTCATTGTCTGTCGATAGGACAATGGATCCTCAATGTCATCATTAGGTATGACAACCTGAGTTTCAGTTAAACCCAAGTAGCGGTCAGGTTGTAATACAACCCTCCCACTGCGTCGAGGCATTCCCAACGTTTGAGATGGACGGGATGGATCTGAAGAACTAGTTCCTTCATCAACCCTTGTTGAAGGTCCAACTTCATCAACAACTCTTAATGATTCTTCAGTAGCTTCTCCTAATATTATTTTGCTGCGTGATTTATGATCTCTCATGTGGTCTTCCTCTAAGAAAGTGGCGTTTGTCGATACAATCACCTTATTTTCTTGTGGGTTGTAGAAATAACCACCTCTCGTTTCTTTAGGGTAACCAACAAATTGGCACAGTTTTGAACGAGGTTCCAGTTTCTTAGGATTTGTCACAATCACGTGTGCTGGACAACCCTAGATGCGAAAGTGATGAAAACTAGGTTTACGCCCCTTCCATAATTCAAAAGGTGTTTCAGAAACACTTTTCGAGGGAACATTGTTCAAGATGTATACTGCAGTCTCTACTGCATACCCCCAAAACGAGCTAGGCAATTGAGCATAGCTCATCATTGATCGAACCATGTCTAACAAGGTTCTATTTCTCCTTTCTGACACACCATTCTGCTAAGGTGTACCAGGGGCTGAGAGTTGAGATTGGATTTCATGTTCTATCATATAATCCTGGAATCTTTAATCCATATACTCCCCTCCTCGATCAGATCAAAGTACTTTAATAGATTTACCTAATAGGTTTTTGATTGCTTGCGAAATGCAAGCTATTTACCCTCTAAATTTAGGCTAAAAGAAGGCGAAAAGAACCTCTAATGCGTTATCTTAGCGCATAAAGAAAAGGAAAAGTGCTTTGATATAAGCGGCAGGCTATATTTGTGTATGCGATAAGAAATTATAAATACAAAGCGCTAACGCAACTAATCTGGACATTTTAAGTATCTTTTTCAGCGCAGGCACACTTTCCAATATGATCAAGAGACAGAAAAAGATGGGACCACTTCATGCAATAAAAAGGATTTAAATTCAAGACAATTAATAAAAATAAATTGATCAATCGAAAATAAAATGTGGAGAAAGAGTTTTCTTTAAATGGGAAGAGGGGTCTTGAAAATCAATGATTAGCTAAATAGTTGTTATAATTATCTTATCTCATTGCCCAACTAATTATAATCCTAGAATCTCCGTTAATCACATAGGTTCTCCTGTCGGTTTCCCCTAATTGTAATTAATTCGTTTTAACAACCTAAGTGTCCTTAGCGCCATTAAAAATCATTAATTATTACGCTCTGATTCATTTTAGGAATCTAAGTTTAATCAACTAATCCCGGTGTCACAACGGGCAATTAAACTAGTTGCATGGATTATGATCTATCCTAATTTCTCTCCGTCAAGTTTCCATTAAGAATCGAATCATTACACAACTGGCCAGATTGAGTAAAGCATTAAGCACATCCATACTGTAGATACCATATTTGGTCCGGTTCATTTTCTTATTTTTCTTATTATTTTAGTGTTTATGTTTATTTTATTATATAAAATAAGATTGTTGTTATTTTTATTATTTTTGTTATTATTTATTTATTTATTTTTATTTATTTATTTTTATTTTTATTTATTTATTTTTATTTTTATTTTTATTTTTATTTTTATCATAACTACTTTTTCCATAACGTTTTTTTATTCCCTTCCTATTCTCTCTCCATATCTTCCATCATCCGTAGTCTTCCTGCTGATTTGGTCTGACCCTTTAGTTTCTCCTTCCTTCAACTTCCTCTTAGTTAAACGCTCTCGACAGCTTCTCTGGCCTATTTATATCGATTGATTTCCAGTGGATGGGGAGATTTTTTTTTTTTGGCTAAATTCATTATTTTTTTCATCATTCATTTTTGTGTTCATCTGGTGCAAAGAATCATTGACAACCAGAGTATTTTAACAGCACTACCAAAAAAGGTTGAGAATTTATTTTCAATTTTGTTTTGTGATTTTTTTAGCATAATATAATTTCATTTGCTTGATTACTGGGAGTTTAGAATAGGTTTGGTTGGTTTGCGATTTTTTGTATTTTGTGGATTGGGATGGAGTTGATTCATGGAAATAAGATTTAGAATGGGTTTGATTAATATGAAGTTCTGTATTTTGTGAGCATACTGTTTTTATTTTATTTTATTTGTTGTTGTCTTGCTTTCTTTTGTATTATGCATAAAATTTCTTGATTAAATTTAGTTAAATTCAATCGCATATTTGAATTTGTGTTTACTGAGACCTTGATGGGAGCTTATTGTTATCCTGGACCATTCTTCTGCAGAAAGCTTTAAAGATCTCATCATAACTTTATTTATTTTGTTTTTATATATATTTATCAATCTTTTTTATTTTATTAGATTTGATTGTATGCATGTATATTTAGTTTGAATATTAAGCTTGTGTTTTTTTAAAATTGGTATAGCAGTATGTTTAAGAAGGTATTAGTTATGATTGGATTGACCATTTTTTTTAGTTATGTGAAATCCTGCAATATGAATATTATTATTAGATTTAGTTAAATTCAATCGCATATTTGAATTTGTGTTTACTGGGACCTTGATTGAGGCTTATTATTGTTCTCGACCATTCTTCTGCAGAAAGCTTTAAGAGATCTAACCATAATTTTATTTATTTTGTTTTTTTTAGTTGTTTTTTTTATATATTTATCAATCTCTTTTTATTTTATTAGATTTGATTGCATGCAGGATGTATATATATTTAGTTTGAATATTAAGATTGTGTTTTTAAAAAAATTGGTATAACTGTATGTTTAAAAAGGTATTGTTTAGTTATGATATGATTTGCCATTTTTTTAGTTCTGTGAAATCCTACAGTATGAATATCATTATTATCATTTGAAAATTGAAGGAATATTTTAATTTTGGCATTAGTTGCATAAAAGATTGTTTTATTTAATTGGTTGCTATGAAAGAATGTTTGTTTCTAATTAAAATAATAACGATGATGTCAGAGAAGCTTGTTGCTGCGTTACCAATCATGTGCTCATAAAAGGAAGATCGCAAAGTGTGCATAAACATAGCCGTCATTTCCTTATCTGTTAGCGGTGGTTGAACCTCCGCAACCATATCCCTCCACCTCTGGGCGTATTCCTTGAAACTTTCTGAAGTTCTTTTCTCCATCCTCTGCAAGTCAAGACGATCTGGCGCCATGTCAATATTATGCTTATACTGCTTTAGAAATGCGTCCGCTAGGTTCTTCCAAACATGAATGTGACTATTGTCTAACTGTATATACCATCGAGAGGCTGGCCCAGTTAAACTATCTTGAAAGCAATGGATCAATAACTTGTCATTATTGATGTGTGCAGCCATTTTTCTGCAGTACATTATGAGATGACTCCTAGGACATGATGATCCATCATACTTATCAAACTCTGGGACTTTAAATTTTGCTGGAATCGTCAAACCTGGCACTAAACACAATTGCGTGGCATCAATATTTCCATAAACATCTGTCCCTTCAATTGCTCGTAATCTTTCTTCTAGAACCTCCAACTTTTCCTTAGCTTGAACGCCCTCATGTTGTCTCATCTCCGATTGTTGACCAGACATTGTCATATTATTGATTTGAATTCCAGCATGAGCTTCCAATTGTTCCATATCTGGAACAGGAGTGTAGAGTGGATTCGTAGCAACATATTGTTGGGGGGTTTGTGGCTGTGGAAAATGCAGGCGTTGTCGTACATGTTGAGGAGTAAATCCTGGTGGATACGCAGGATCATCGATTTCCTGGATTGGGTTGCTTGTCTGCGCTGCTTCTACAACCCCTTTCCCTTTGCCAGTTGATAGTAATTCTAGAATCTTCGCTACTTGTTCACTAAGATTATTGATATCTTGTTTCATTTTCTCCATATCCTTTCCTTGCTCTTCCATGATTCGTCTTTTATATCTTGTATTGTAGGGATGGTGAATTGGAATGTTGTGAGCTATTTTTATTCCTTTAGAGAAAGAGGAGAAAAGATAATGAATAAACAAAAATAGTAATAATTAATAATATAAATAAACAAATAAATAAATAAATAATAAATAAATAAAAGTAAACTAATTCTTAACTAAAGGGTATACTACAAAGAGAAAGTGCAATGTACATTATTTTTATTGTCATAAATGCAAAATTCAACAAACATGAACAATTAATGAAAACAGCCAAGATGCCCAAGCTCTTTGCATATCATCCTTAGAAACCTATCCAAGTCATCTGCGTTAGGTTGCATCGGAGAAATATTGGCTCTTAGTTCAGCTGCCCATTCTGCAAAGCCATTAGCCCTTCTAGCAACGAATCTAAGAATCTCAATGGTTTGATCCACACGCCCTAAGATCATATGAAAATTTATTCCTTGTAGGTCATAATCAATCTTCATTTCCTTGTAATTTGCCTCCAGCTGCTGATACTTATGCAATATCATTTCACTTGAATTTTGGTGTACGGTGAGCTGGTGGTGTAAAGACTCAGCATAATTTCTCAGTGTTCCATATTCTTCTGAGTGCTCTGCCATTCTTGCTTGTAAAGTGTCGACAGCTTCCCGCAAAGAATGATTATTCGCCTCTAATTCTGTTATTTGTGTGTTCTGTTTACTAATCGATGTATTCAATTCATTGATAAATTCCACAAGCAAGCTCTTCCCCTTTTCTAAATCTTTGATGTAGTCCTCTCGGGATTTCAACACTTCTCGTATTGTCGCTCTTTCATTTTTCAAACTTCGATTTTCTTTATTCATCTGTCTCATCTCCTGGTCTAAAGCTTTGTAACTACTTTCTAGCTCATTATGGTTCTCCAATAACCCTTTAGTCTTATCAAGTTCTTTTTGTATTTGGGTTGCATGATTCATCCATTGAGTTGTCTCTTTACGTAGCTTCTCATTCTCTTGTTCCAATAACCGATTTCTTTCTTCCATTCTCCTGCATTCTTCACTCCATTGACTCAATTGATCTTGTGTTGGCTCATCTGGCTTCACATTTTTCTCCTTTGGGATGAACTTTGTTATGCTCTTCCTTCTATTCATTTGCCAAGCTTCATATTCACCAGTAACCCCTTCGTAATGCCCTTTACTTTTCACCTTCCTCACAGATTTCCATGCATTGACCGCCTGACGTTTTTTCTCGTTGAAGTCCTCGAGATCATAAGGAAACTCTAATTCTTGTAGATTGTGAGTGACAGGTATAAATTGCTTGAACCACATTTGCCGTAAAACTAACAGAGGTGCATAATTAATGCCTCCCCATGGCCCTAACAAAGGCACACTATAGAAATCTCCACATCTGTATGTCATGGCCTTTAAGGGCATCCATGGAGCCTTCCATATAATATTCTCAGACTTGATTGTTGTAAAGAAAGACATCCATGCTTCCTTCTTTGGGAATGTTGGATCCCAAACTGCTACACCAAACTCA